>LR738714.1:564296783-564518992 GCA_902687465.1 Secale cereale | reverse complement strand
GGGGGGGCGCCTGGGCCCCCCGAGGCTCCCCCGGTGCCCTACTTTGGCATATATTTAAAGGACCCTCCGAAACCCTCAGAACAGGACTTCTTTTCGCGATCCCATCTCTGTTCCGCCGCCGCCGCCGCTTCCAAGATCGGGAGCACCAGGAGAACTCTTCCCGGCACCCTGCCGGAGGGGAGGATCACCACCGGGAGCTTCTCCACCACCATGGACGCCTCCCGGATGACTCGTGAGTAGTCTCCCTTGGACCATGAATCCATGACCAGTAGCTATGTGATGTTCTCCTCCCGTTCTTGTTCTTCACTAATTAGTCCTCGTGAGCTGCCCTACATGATCGAGGCACCTATGTAATCCTTATGCTGTTGCTATGTTGAGTTTGCTGGGATCCGATGGATTATGAGATTATGTTCAGATTGATCTTGAGTAATATATTTGATTCACCTCTTTTATATTTTAGTTCATAAGTAATTCTTGCATGTTCTCCGTTGTTACTTATTGCTTTGGCCGAGTAGTAGGTAGTGACTCCAAGAGGGAACGTTATGCTCGATTGTGGGTTCATGCCCCTCGATGACTAGCTTGAGTGACAGAAACATGAGTCTAGGGGATGTGCTGTTGCCACAAGGGGGAAAACAACGGTGCTTGTGCCCGCGGGTGCAAGGATTGTTTAATTTACGGAAAGTTCTTTTAATGCAGTTGTCTGTTGCATTGAGTTTACACTATGGGTGGGACTCGCAACTTAATACCAGCGAGATGTTCTGGATAGATATCTCAAGGTGGATGATTAGTAGTAGATATTGATGGATTTCGGTCTACTTACTTTGGCGTACAGCCCATGCTTTGAACCTCAACCTTTCTTGCAATGTAGTCAGCATTGGTTTGCGTTCGTGGTCCTGTCAATTGCCCAGCTGTAATTTGTTTACCTCACATAGCTGTTTTATCGTCTTTTGGGAGAGAGACATCACTAGTGAACATCATGAGACTCTGGTCCATATTACCATCATTGATCACATCCACTATTTACTTTTCGTTATTTACTTACCATTGCAAAAACTATCTATCACTACTATCATTGCTTTTAACCCTTTGTGAACTACAAGGCCGGAGAGATTGAGAACCTCTCTGTACTCGTTGGGAGCAAAGTTATTTGTATCTGTGTGCAGGTCCACGTTGATTGCTAATTGCGCCGTTAGCAATTGACACCTACTTGTTGAACCTAGGAGTCTCTGGGATTCGATCCTTGGCATCTTTGCTAGGGGAAAACACTTCTACTTACTGCATCTTACACCTTCCACTTGGGGTAACCAACGAGGGGTTCGCGGCCCATCAAAGCCCATCTTTTTATCCTCGATGGCAACAATACAATACGTGCCTTGCTGCCCCTATTGTCACTGGGAAAGGACACCGCAAGATTCAACCCAAAGCCAATCACTTCTCCCATTGTAAGAACTATAGATCTACTAGGCCAAACCAAACCGATAATTCGAAGAGACTTGCAAGGATATTATGAGCACACATAAAAAGTTTAGAGAAGAACCAAATATCTTTCATAGATAACCTTGATGATAAACTCACAATTCATCGGATCTCGACAAACACACCGCAAAAAGAGATTACATCGAATAGATCTCCTCGAAGACCGAGGAGAACTTTGTATTGAGATCCAGAGAGAGAGAGAAGAAGCCATCTAGATACTAGCTATGGACCCGAAGGTCTGTGGTAAACTACTCACAACTCATGTTCAGGGCGATGATGATGATGATGAAGGCCTCCGTGATGGATCCCCCTCCGGTGGAGCTCCGGAACAGGCTCCAAGATGGGATGTCCACGGGAACAGAAGCTACGGCGGTGGAATTAGGGTTTTCTCTCTGCGTATTGAGTTTCTGGGGTACGTGGACTTATATAGGAAGAAGGAGGGCACTGGGGGCCACTTGAGGGGGCCTCGAGGCAGGGGGCGTGCCCCCCACCCTCGAGGGCCACCTCTCTGTCCCCTAACTTGGTCCTCAAGCTCCGAGTGCGTGATTTTCTCCAAAAATATCTCTCGCGAAGGTTTCATTCCGTTTGGACTCCGTTTGATATTCCTTTTCTGCAAAACCCTGAAATAGGCAAAAAAACAACAATCTGGACTGGGCCTTTGGGTTAGTAGGTTAGTCCCAAAAATGATATAAAAGTGAATGATAAAGCCCATTAAACATCCAAGACTTCATAAATAATAGCATGGAACAATCAAACATTATAGATACGTTGGAGACGTATCACGCGCCCCCCTGCCTCGTGGGCCCCACGTTTGGCCCCCGGTGCCCTCCTTCGTCCTATATATACCTACATACCCCGAAACCATCAGAACAACAGAGAAAACCCTAGTTCCATCGCCACAACCTTCTGTTCCCATGAGATCCCATCTTGGGGCCTGTTCCGGAGCTCCGCCAAAGGGGGATCTACCACGCAGTGCTCTACATCATCATCATCGCCTCACCATGAGTTGTGAGTAGTTTACCACAGACCTTCGGGTCCATAGTTAGTACCTAGATGGCTTCTTCTCTCTCTTTGGATCTCAATACCAAGTTCTCCTCGGTCTTCGAGGAGATCTATTTGATGTAATCTCCTTTTGCGGTGTGTTTGTCGATGTCTGATGAATTTTGGGTTTTTGATCAAGATTATCTATGAGAAATATTTGGTTCTTTTCTGAACTCTTTATGTATGATTATAATATCCTTGCAAATCTCTTCGAATTATTGGTTCGGTTTGGCCTACTAGATCTATAGTTATCATAATTGAATCCCTTGAAATCCAAAGTAGTGGTTTCATCACTATGCAAAGTTTTAATCTCTTCGTTCCCACTTTTAGCAATTTTAGCATCAAGATCTAAAAACTCCGAATCATTGGGACACCTTAAAGCAGAATCATCTCCAATCCTATTCTCATCAAGATTAATACTAGAAAACAAGGATATAATAGGAGACACATTAATAACTTTGAGATCTTCATCTTTATTTTCATGATAACTAGAAGAACACGATTTAATATATCTTCTCTTTTAGCTCGCATTCTAGCGGTTCTTTCTTTGCATTCATCAATGGAAATTCTCATGGCTTTGAGAGACTCATTGATATCATGCTTAGGTCGGATAGATATAAGTTTGAAAGAATCAACATCAAGAGTAATTCTATCCACATATCTAGCCAATTCATCAACCTTAAGCAATTTCTCCTCGAGCATAGCATTGAAATTCTTTTGCGAGATCATAAACTCTTTAACACTAGTTTCAAATCCAGAAAGCATCTTTCCATAAGTGTTGTTGTAGGAATTACCATAATTATTAGAGGAATTACTAGGGAAGGGCCTAGGATTTAAATTACCTCTATAAGCATTGTTACCAAAATTATTCCTACCAACTAAATTCACATCCAAAGATTCATTGTTATTCTCAATCAAAGTGGACAAAGGCATATCATTAGGATCGGAAGAAGCACTCTTAGCAGCAAACAATTTCATAAGTTCATCCATCTTTCCACTTAAAACACTAATTTCTTCGATATCATGCACTTTTTTACTAGTAGATCTTTCGGTGTGCCATTGAGAATAATTATCCATAATATAATCTAGGAGTTTGGTAGCTTCTCCTAAGGTGGTTTCTATGAAAATGCCTCTGGCGGCCAAATCTAAAAGATTTCTAGAAGCAAAATTCAAGCCAGCATAAAAGTTCTGAATAATCATCCATAGATTCAAACCATGTGTAGGGCAATTACGTATCATCAATTTCATTCTCTCCCAAGCTTGTGCAACATGCTCATGATCTAGTTGCTTAAAATTCATAATATTGTTTCTAAGAGAGATGATCTTAGCAGGTGGGAAATAGTTAGAGATAAAAGCATCTTTGCACTTATTCCATGAATCAATACTATTTCTAGGCAAAGAGGAAAACCAAGTTTTAGCACTTTTTCTAAGTGAAAACGGAAATAACTTCAATTTAACAATATCATTATCCGTATCCCTTTTCTTTGCATATCACACAAATCAACAAAGTTGTTTAGATGGGTAGCGGCATCTTCACTAGGAAGGCCGGAGAATTGATCTTTCATGACAAGATTCAACAAAGTAGCATTGATCTCACAAGATTCAACATCGGTAATAGGAGCAATCAGAGTGCTAATAAAGTCATTGTTGTTGGTATTGGAGAAGTCACACAATTTGGTATTATGCTGAGCCGTAGTGATAAGCAAGCAATCCAATACACACAAGCAAACAAGAAGCAATGAACGATAAACACATGGCGGAAGAAGGGCAAATAAAACGGCGAGGGTGAAGTGGGGGAGAGGAAAATGAGAGGCAAAAAAATGTAATGCGAATTATAAGGGTTTGCGATAGGTACTTGGTATATGAATTTTGCGTAATCCTCCCCGGCAACGGCGCCAGAAATTATTCTTGCTACCTCTTGAGATTGCGTTGTATTCCCTCGAAAAGGAAAGGGAGATGCATCATAGTAGCATAAGTATTTTCCTCAGTTTTTGAGAACCAAGGTATCAATCCAGCAGGAGACCATGCGTGAGTCCCTCGCACCTGCACAAACAAATAAGAACTTCGCAGCCAACGCGATAAGGGGTTGTCAATCCCTTTACGGTCACTTACGAGAGTGAGATCTGATAGAGATGATAGTTTATATTTTTGGTATTTTTGGTTTAATAAAACATCAAATAAAAGCGGTAAAAGTAAAGTAGATGTAGATTGATATGTTGAGAATAGACCCGGGGGCCATAGTTTTCTCTAGTGGCTTCTCTCATGATAGCGATATTCTACGGCGGGTAAACAAATTACTATCGAGCAACTGATAGAAAAGCGAATAATTATGAGACTATCTAGGCATGATCATTTTATATAGGCATCACGTCCGAGACAAGTAGACCGACTCCTGCCTGCATCTACTACAATTACTCCACACATCGACCGCTATCCAGCATGCATCTAGTGTATTGAGTTCATACGAACAGAGTAACGCTTTAAGCAAGATGACATGATGTAGAGGGATAAACTCAAGCAATATGATGTATACCTTATCTTTTTATCCTCGATGGCAACAATACAATACGTGCTTTGCTTCCCCTACTGTCACTGGGAAAGGACACCGCAAGATTGAACCCAAAGCCAATCACTTCTCCCATTGCAAGAAGTATAGATCTAGTAGGCCAAACCAAACCGATAATTCGAAGAGAATTGCAAGGATATTATGAGCACACATAAAAAGTTTAGAGAAAAACCAAATATCTTTCATAGATAACCTTGATGATAAACTCACAATTCATCAGATCTCGACAAACATACCGCAAAAAGAGATTACATCGAATAGATCTCCTCGAAGACCGAGGAGAACTTTGTATTGAGATCCAGAGAGAGAGAGAGAAGAAGCCATCTAGATACTAGCTATGGACCCGAAGGTCTGTGGTAAACTACTCACAACTCATGTTCAGGGCGATGATGATGATGATGAAGGCCTCCGTGATGGATCCCCCTCCGGTGGAGCTCCGGAATAAGCTCCAAGATGGGATCCCCACGGGAACAGAAGCTACGGCGGTGGAATTAGGGTTTTCTCTCTGCGTATGGAGTTTCTGGGGTACGTGGACTTATATAGGAAGAAGGAGGGCACAGGGGGCCACTTGAGGGGGCCTCGAGGCAGGGGGCGCGCCCCCGCCCTCGAGGGCCACCTCTTTGTCCCCTAACTTGGTCCTCAAGCTCCGAGTGCGTGATTTTCTCCAAAAATATCTCTCGCGAAGGTTTCATTCCGTTTGGACTCCGTTTGATATTCCTTTTCTGCAAAACCCTGAAATAGGCAAAAAATAGCAATCTGGACTGGGCCTTTGGGTTAGTAGGTTAGTCCCAAAAATGATATAAAAGTGAATGATAAAGCCCATTAAACATCCAAGACTTCATAAATAATAGCATGGAACAATCAAACATTATAGATACGTTGGAGACGTATCACGCGCCCCTGCCTCGTGGGCCCCACGTTTGGCCCCCGGTGCCCTCCTTCGTCCTATATATACCTACGTACCCCGAAACCATCAGAACAACAGAGAAAACCCTAGTTCCACCGCCACAACCTTCTGTTCCCGTGAGATCCCATCTTGGGGCCTGTTCCGGAGCTCCGCCGAAGGGGGATCTACCACGGAGTGCTCTACATCATCATCATCGCCTCACCATGAGTTGTGAGTAGTTTACCACAGACATTCGGGTCCATAGTTAGTACCTAGATGGCTTCTTCTCTCTCTTTGGATCTCAATACCAAGTTCTCCTCGGTCTTCGAGGAGATCTATTCGATGTAATCTCTTTTTGCGGTGTGTTTGTCGAGGTCTGATGAATTGTGGGTTTCTGATCAAGATTATCTATGAAAAATATTTGGTTCTTTTCTGAACTCTTTATGTATGATTATAATATCCTTGCAAGTCTCTTCTAATTATTGGTTTGGTTTGGCCTACTAGATCTATAGTTATCATAATTGAATCCCTTGAAATCCAAAGTAGTGGGTTCATCACTATGCAAAGTTTTAATCTCTCCGTTCCCACTTTTAGCAATTTTAGCATCAAGATCTAAAAACTCCGAATCATTGGGACACCTTAAAGCAGAATCATCTCCAATCCTATTATCATCAAGATTAATACTACAAAACAAGGATATAATAGGAGACACGTTAATAACTTTGAGATCTTCATCTTTATTTTCATGATAACTAGAAGAACACGATTTAATATAATCTTCTCTTTTAGCACGCATTCTAGCGGTTCTTTCTTTGCATTCATCAATGGAAATTCTCATGGCTTTGAGAAACTCATTGATATCATGCTTAGGTAGGATAGATATAAGTTTGAAAGAATCAACATCAAGAGTAATTCTATCCACACATCTAGCCAATTCATCAACCTTAAGCAATTTCTCCTCAAGCATAGCATTGAAATTCTTTTGCGAGATCATAAACTCTTTAACACTAGTTTCAAATCCAGAAGGCATCTTTCCATAAGAGTTGTTGTAGGAAATACCATAATTATTAGAGGAATTACTAGGGAAGGGCCTAGGATTAAAATTACCTCTATAAGCATTGTTACAGAAATTATTCCTACCAACTAAATTCACATCCAAAGATTCATTGTTATTCTCAATCAAAGTGGACAAAGGCATATCATTAGGATCGGAAGAAGCACTCTTAGTAGCAAACAATTTCATAAGTTCATCCATCTTTCCACTTAAAACACTAATTTCTTTGATATCATGCACTTTTTTACTAGTAGATCTTTCGGTGTGCCATTGAGAATAATTACCCATAATATAATCTAGGAGTTTGGTAGCTTCTCCTAAGGTGGTTTCCATGAAAATGCCTCCGGCGGCCGAATCTAAAAGATTTCTAGAAGCAAAATTCAAGCCAGCTTAAAAGTTCTGAATAATCATCCATAGATTCAAACCATGTGTAGGGCAATTATGTATCATCAATTTCATTCTCTCCCAAGCTTGTGCAACATGCTCATGATCTAGTTGCTTAAAATTCATAATATCATTTCTAAGAGAGATGATCTTAGCAGGTGGGAAATAGTTAGAGATAAAAGCATCTTTGCACTTATTCTATGAATCAATACTATTTCTAAGCAAAGAGGAGAACCAAGTATTAGCACTTTCTCTAAGTGAAAACGGAAATAAATTCAATTTAACAATATCATTATCCGTATCCCTTTTCTTTTGCATATCACACAAATTAACAAAGTTGTTTAGATGGGTAGCGGCATCTTCACTAGGAAGGCCGGAGAATTGATCTTTCATGACAAGATTCAACAAAGCAGCATTGATCTCACAAGATTCAACATCGGTAATAGGAGCAATCAGAGTGCTAATAAAGTCACTGCTGTTGGTATTGGAGAAGTCACACAATTTGGTATTGTGCTGAGCCATAGTGACAAGCAAGCAATCCAATACACACAAGCAAACAAGAAGCAAGCGAACGATAAACACACGGCGGAAGAAGGGGAAATAAAATGGCAAGGGTGAAGTGGGGGAGAGGAAAACGAGAGGCAAAAAAATGTAATGTGAAGGATAAGGGTTTGTGATAGGTACTTGGTATATGACTTTTGCGTAAGCCTCCCCGGCAACAGCGCCAGAAATTCTTCTTGCTACCTCTTGAGCTTGCGTTGTATTCCCTCGAAGAGGAAAGGGAGATGCAGCACAGTAGCATAAGTATTTCCCTCAATTTTTGAGAACCAAGGTATCAATCCAGCAGAAGACCATGCGCGAGTCCCTCGCACCTGTACAAACAAATAAGAACTTCGTAGCCAACGCGATAAGGGGTTGTCAATCCCTTTACGGTCACTTACGAGAGTGAGATCTGATAGAGATGATAGTTTATAATTTTGGTATTTTTGGTTTAATAAATCAACAAATAAAAGCGGTAAAAGTAAAGTAGATGTAGATTGATATGTTGAGAATAGACCCGGGGGCCATAGTTTTCTCTAGTGGCTTCTCTCATGATAGCGATATTCTACGGCGGATAAACAAATTACTGTCGAGCAATTGATAGAAAAGCGAATAATTATGAGACTATCTAGGCATGATCATTGTATATAGGCATTACGTCCGAGACTAGTAGACCGACTCCTGCCTGCATCTACTACTATTACTCCACACATCGACCGCTATCCAGCATGCATCTAGTGTATTGAGTTCATACGAACAGAGTAACGCTTTAAGCAAGATGACATGATGTAGAGGGATAAACTCAAGTAATATGATGTAAACCCCATCTTTTAATCCTCGATGGCAACAATACAATACGTGCCTTGTTGCCCCTACTGTCACTGGGAAAGGACACTACAAGATTGAACCCAAAGCCAAGTACTTCTCCCATTGCAAGAACTATAGATCTAGTAGGCCAAACCAAACCGATAATTCAAAGAGACTTGCAAGGATATTATGAGCACACATAAAAAGTTCAGAGAAGAACCAAATATCTTTCATAGATAACCTTGATGATAAACTCACAATTCATCGGATCTCGACAAACACACCGCAAAAAGAGATTACATCGAATAGATCTCCTCGATGACCGAGGAGAACTTTGTATTGAGATCCAGAGAGAGAGAAGAAGCCATCTAGATACTAGCTATGGACCCGAAGGTCTGTGGTAAAATACTCACAACTCATGTTGAGGGCGATGATGATGGTGATGAAGGCCTCCGTGATGGATCCCCCTCCGGTGGAGCTCCGGAATAGGCTCCAAGATGGGATCTCCACGGGAACAGAAGCTACGGTGGTGGAATTAGGGTTTTCTCTCTGTGTATGGAGTTTCTGGGGTACGTGGACTTATATAGGAAGAAGGACGGCACTGGGGGGCACTTGAGGGGGCCTCGAGGCAGGGCGCGCGCCCCCACCCTCGAGGGCCACCTCTTTGTCCCCTAACTTGGTCCTCAAGCTCCGCGTGCGTGATTTTCTCCAAAAATATCTCTCGCGAAGGTTTCATTCTGTTTGGACTCCGTTTGATATTCCTTTTCTGCAAAACCCTGAAATAGGCAAAAAAAAACAGCAATCTAGACTGGGCCTTTGGGTTAGTAGGTTAGTCCCAAAAATGATATAAAAGTGAATGATAAAGCCCATTAAACATCCAAGACTTCATAAATAATAGCCTGGAACAATCAAACATTATAGATATGTTGGAGACGTATCACGCGCCCCCTGCCTCGTGGGCCCCATGTTTGGCCCTCGGTGCCCTCCTTCGTCCTATATATACCTACGTACCCCGAAACCATCAGAACAACAGAGAAAACCCTAGTTCCACCTTCACAACCTTCTGTTACCATGAGATCCCATCTTGGGGCCTGTTCCGGAGCTCCGCCGGAGGGGGATCTACCACGGAGTGCTCTACATCATCATCATCGCCTCACCATGAGTTGTGAGTAGTTTACCACAGACCTTCGGGTCCATAGTTAGTACCTAGATGGCTTCTTCTCTCTGTTTGGATCTCAATACCAAGTTCTCCTCGGTCTTCTAGGAGATCTATTCGATGTAATCTCTTTTTGCGGTGTGTTTGTCGAGGTCTGATGAATTGTGGGTTTATGATCAAGATTATCTACGAGAAATATTTGGTTCTTTTCTGAACTCTTTATGTATGATTATAATATCCTTGCAAGTCTCTTCGAATTATTGGTTTCGTTTGGCCTACTAGATCTATAGTTCTTGCAATGGGAGAAGTGCTTGGCTTTGGGTTCAATCTTGCGGTGTCCTTTCCCAGGGACAGTAGGGGCAGAAAGGCATGTATTGTATTGTTGCCATCGAGGATAAAAAGATGGAGTTTATATCATATTGTTTGAGTTTATCCCTCTACATCATGTCATCTTGCTTAAGGCGTTACTCTGTTCTTATGAACTTAATACTCTAGATGCATGCTGGATAACAGTTGATGTGTGGAGTAATAGTAGTAGATGCAGAATCGTTTCGGTCTACTTGTATCGGACATGATGCCTATATACAATGATCATGCCTAGATAGTCTCATAAGTATTCGCTTTTCTATCAATTGCTCGACAGTAATTCGTTTACCCGCCATAGAATTATGCTATCATGAGAGAAGCCACTAGAGAAAACTATGGCCGACGGGTCTATTCTCAACATATCAATCTACAATCTACTTTACTTTTCCGCTTTTACTTTCTGTACTTATATCAAAAAATAGCAAAAATATCAAACTATCATCTCTATCAGATCTCACTTTCGTAAGTGACCGCAAAGGGATTGACAACCCCTTATCGCGTTGGCTGCGAAGTTATTATTTGTTTGTGTAGGTGCGAGCGACTCACACGTGGTCTCCTACTGGATGTATATCTTGGTTCTCAAAAACTGAGGGAAATACTTACGCTATTGTGCTGCATCTCCCATTCCTCTTCGAGGGAATACAATGCAAGCTCGAGAAGTAGCAAGAAGAATTTCTGGCGCCGTTGCCGGGGAGGCTTACGCAAAAGTCATATACCAAGTACCTATCACAAACCCTTATCCTTCGCATTACATTTTTGCCTCTCGTTTTCCTCTCCCCCACTTCACCCTTGCCGTTTTATTTGCCCTTCTTTCTTGACGTGTGTTTGTCGTTCGCTTGCTTCTTGTTTGCTTGTGGGTTGGATTGCTTGCTACCCCCGAGAGTGAGGTTCTTAATTGTAAACAAAGGGAGGAAGAAAACTTAAAAGATGACTGGTATAGAATTTGCAATGCTCAAAATAGATCTACTAGGAAGCTTTCCATTTCCGTGCTTGTTCGCAAGTTTTATGTGGGCATAACTCCTTGGAATAGATATATTTTAGATACCATTACCGGAGGGAATTTCTTGGGTAGCCATACTTTTGATTCCTATAATGCTATGACTGAATTATTTGGCTCCCCGCCTCTTATGGTTAATGGGACTGTTTTAACTTTGGAGCATGTTATGCAAAGGCTAGAAATCATTGAAAATAAAGTTGCTACGGTAGAATTGGTAGAGAATTTGGATAGAAAGATCCACAATGAAATTACCGAATATGGATGCAAGGTAGGAGTTAATCTGATTTTTTTTAAAGAAAAGGAACCCATAGTGAAAGAAGAATTGGATCAAGATTCTACTAGAATCGATAAACTTGAGGACATTATCACTAATGTGGGTTCTGCTCTTTCTGATATGAACACTATTTCAAATCCTTCTACCACTAATTGTCTAAATTCATGTATGGTCCTAGAAACAAGGGTGAACCATCTAGTAAAGGAATCATGGATCTTAAATCTATAAGTGTTCATCCTAATTTTCTTACTTTTGCAAGAGAACCTTTTGACCCGATTGAATTTCTTGATTTCTTGCCCGAAAGTTTGATTATCAATAGGGATAAAGAAGTTCCTAATAATCACAAGTGCTTAATTAAAGAATTGCATTCCAAAGATGGCAATACCTAGATCTATCCTTGTATCGTGCCTAGCTAGGGGCGTAAAACGATGGCGCTTGTTGGGAGGCAACCCAATTTTATATTTTTTGTTTTTGCTTCTGTTTAGGATTAAATATTTCATCTAGATTCTATTTAGATGTGGTTTTGTGTTTTAATTAGTGTTTGTGCCAAGTAGAACCTTTGGGAAGACTTATGTGAAGTTTATATGATCTTGCTGTGAAAAACAGAATCGTTAGCGCTCGCTAGAATGGTCATCAGGTTTTGCTGGAGTGTGCTATTTAGTTGATTCTTTTTGCAGATGATTAATAGCATATTCCTCACGTTTACCAATTTATTTTGATTTGTTTGGAGTTAGAGAAGTATGCGAAAGTTACAGATTACTACAGACTGTTCTATTTTTGACAGATTCTGTTTTTCGTGTGTTGTTTGCTTATTTTGATGAATCTATGAGTAGTATTGGAGGATATGAATCATAGAGAAGTTGGAATACAGTAGATTTAACACCAATATAAACAAAGAATGAGTTCATTACAGTACCTTTGAGTGGTGGTTTGCTTTCTTATGCTAACGGAGCTCATGAGATTTTTGTCTAAGTTTTGTGTTGTGAAGTTTTCAAGTTTTGAGTATTGCTTTGATGGACTATGGAACAAAGAGTGGCAAGAGCCTAAGCTTGGGGATGCCCAAGGCACCCCAAGATAAAATTCAAGGACAACCAAAAGCCTAAGCTTGGGGATGCCCCGGGAAGGCATCCCCTCTTTCATCTTCATCTATCGGTAACTATACTCGGAGCTATATTTTTATTCACCACAAGATATGTGTTTTACTTGGAGCGTCATGTATCATTTGAGTCTTTGCTTGTTAGTTTGCCACAATTATCCTTGCTGGACACACCTTTTTGAGAGAGATAAATATGGCCTAGCAATTGTTAGAACACTCTATGTGCTTCACTTATATCTTTTGAGTTGAATAGTTTTTGCTCTAGTGCTTCACTTATATCTTTTAGAGCACAGTGGTAATTATATTTTGTAGAAATTGTTGATCTCTCATGCTTCACTTATATCCTTTTGAGAGTATATTAAAACAGCATGGTAATGTGCTTTAGCTATAAAACTAGCCTTCACATGATAGGCATCCAAGATCAATGTAGTAAAAACTTTCACACTAAGTGCATTGAATATGATGAGAAGTTGGATGCTTGATAATTGTTTTGAGATATGAGGATAATGTAACATCCCAAATTTTCAATTTGGAATGTTATACATAGATCATATCGCATTGCATATTTTATTGCATTTGTGTGCTCGCGATCCTCGAAAATTCTAAGCAACTCAAGGACCCACGGAGAGAGTTGGGGATTTTACCGTTTTCGTATTTGAGTTTTCTCAAATACCGGTACGGGGATCATCTTCGGTTTTAATTGTTTTTCTCTCCTAAAAATATTTCTTTATAAAATATATGAGCGGAGATAATATGACTTCTCCAAAATAAAATAGATATTGGAGGAAAAATATTAAAATCACTTTTGGTTTTTATTCGGATTTATTTGTGAATTTATTTGCATAGGAAAAATGCGTGTTTTTAAAAATTGCATTTAGGTCCGGAAAAAATATTCACTTTGTCATAAATATTATTAGAGGACGGTGAAAACTTATTTCCGAATTTTTCGTCTTCGTTTAGTATTTTATTTTTGTGTTTTTCTGCGCCAGAATATTTTTTTTAAGTTGGTTGCGGACTGCACTAGGCCGAAGGCCCAGCCGGCCCCGTGCGCCACCGCCGTCCCCGCTATGCCCGAGTCGGACTCCCACCGGAGTCCGGGTGGCCGTCGCCGCCACCTGGCCCCTTGGCCAAGTAAGCCGCCTCCCCGGCATTTATATAGCGCCACCCCGCCCCCCTTCTCGTCACACCGCCGCCGCAGTCGAGCCCCCCCGCCTGTGTCGCCGCCGCAGGCGAGCCCCGCCACCGCGCGCCGCCTGCCTGCTGCTCCACGCCATCGCCTGCCGCCGCCGCCCCGTCGCTGAGTCTCACCGCCCTAGCCGCCACCGCCGGAGTTCACCGCCGCCGGAGGTAGCCGTCGCCGACCTCGCCACCGTTTTTTTTAAAACCGTTCGGTTTTCTCTAAAAACCGTAGATCTGTTTTTTAAAATAGATCGGTTCATTTTTTCGGTTTAGTTAGTTAGCGGATGTTCGTCCGTACGTTCGTTCTAACGAACGTTGTTCGCCCGTTAGTCACAGATAACGAACGTTCGTTCGTTAGCCTGTTCGGCCGTTTTCTTTTTCAGGGCTTTTTTCCGCGGAAATTTTCGATCATGATTTTTGTCCTGATCTTGTTTTTAGTTTTTCTTTTCGCTCGAGAGTCGGAATCAGGCGTTCAAGCGCCCAGATCTTCGTCTCGAAGCCCTTTTTCCGTTTAACCAACTTGACCAAGGTTTTGCTACTGTAAAATTTGACCTTAGATCAATCTAGTAATCGGATCTTGTTTCTTTCGCAGTTTGAGTTTCGTTGCTCCATTTGATTTGATTCTTTTTGCAAACCGGAGTTCTTAAGTTGAACTTTCTGGTTAGATCTTCTTATTTGGAGTTTTATCTGTGCATCCTTGCTTGTTTGCTTATGTATGCTACTGTTTGCTTGCGATAGAATTCCCGGAGTGCGAAGCGTGCTACTACGAGTCCCTAGGTTTTGCGAATCAACAACAAGGCAAGTAACACTTTGATCATACCCTTTATTACCCAGTTTTTATGAATTATATCAAACCCCCACACATTGCATGAGTAGGATCTCTTAACTTGTGGGTCTGGGAAGTAGATTGAGGTAGAACCTATTAACTGCATTATTTTCAAACCCTAGGAGTTACTTCTACATTATGCTTAGGTTGCCATGCTATGCTCGTAGACGTGGTTTGGGTTTGAGTGTATCCATGACAGATGTGAGTTGTTAATTAATGGTTCAACATAAGGTGGCTACTTGAATATACATCTGGGTGGATTGGTTGCAGGGCACCTGAAGAATCCAGTGTTGTCCTAGGAAATCCCGCGGGTACCATGTGATTATCCTATGGAATGCCACCCAGGCTCAAACGGATCATAAAACTATTCATGCTAGAAACTTCCGTGTGCAGCCACAATGCCATTATTGGCTCTGGCATAGTATGAGTAAGTTGTGTGAGCACTTTCAGTGGTGGACTAGCAGATGTAGGGGAAAGTAGGTGTACGGGTCCACCCGGGGTAAAGAGTAAATGCTTCTGAAAGACTGTGTCTCGGTCATCCGTTTCTCAAACACCATGCAGTGCGAGAAATCCAATGGAGGAGATCGAGTCTTGTGGGGAAAAGTGCGCAAACTTCTGCAGAGTGTACAAACTAATCATGATTTGCCGTGTCCTCGGTTATGGACAATCTTGAGTATCTGGTACTTTAATTATTGGTTGATCTCATCACTCTAAAATCATTTTGTTTGGTTAATGATGACTACTTTAATTGGGATTGAGTTGGAGGTACCTTCTCAATGATGTTTCAATCACCATGATAGTTAAAATAAAATTTATTCCTTTGTTGTAGGAAAAAATAGGCTTTACGCAAAAACCTTAACCTTAGAGCCTCCACCAGCAAAATATGCATATAGTGTTAGCCTTTATTTCTGTTACTTGCTCTACTGTGTTATCTTGCGAGCATATTCCATGTGCTGACCCGTTTCAGGCTGCAACATGTTATGTTGCAGACTTTTCAGAAGAAGAGTAAGGTGCGCTAGGTCGTTTGTCATGCACTCAGCTATGCTGTTGGAGTTGATGGACTCACTTATCTTCCAAGCCTTCCGCTGTTATTTTGTTAGATGGCCTTATGCCATAGACTTTTGTAATAAGTTCTCTTTGGAGACATCCGATGTAATAAGTGTGTGATTGCCACTCTGTTACAAATCCTTCAAGTACTGTGTGTCTCAGCATTACCGATCCAGGGATGACACAGAAACATAGAGACTTCGGTCCATTTGGATCGTGGTCGCTACAAGATAGTATCAGAGCACACGCTGAATGTAGGACACGACCACTAAGATAAACCCTAGGTCACTCTTCTCTACTCATTTCTGACTCCTCTCCATTTCCTACTCTTTAGGATGGTGGACCCAAGGAACAAGTTCACTCAACCCGATGAAGACACACCTTTTGGACGACATTTGAAGGAAGTCACTAGGTACCTGAACATCAGAATACCAAGCTTCACCGGGACCTACACAGCCACTTTACCAGAAGAGGAGCGATGGAATATTCAAGTTCAAATTCCCGGGAGGACATTCGCGCCATCCACTGAGCCCATAGAGTTTTCCTTTGATGCACCATCTTGGAGCCTAGGCAAGAGTATGGCAGCCCACATTACCATGGGATGTATTGGAGAAGTCTACAAGCAGGAGCTGAAGGACACTATTTATCAAATATTTGGACGCCAAGATGAGCAATGGGACATGATCAGTACCCGGAAGGACATGTCCATTGCAGCGTTCATCCAAGAGTTAAACCAGCACATTCATCGACAGGAGCACCATATGTGAGCAGGGATGATAGATTTGACAAGGAACTTGGAGCTAGAAGAGGAACTCAAGTCTACATGCGACAGATACGAGGAGGAGCTGACAATACTTGTGGAGAAGAATGATGACTTGACAAGGAAGCTCGGAGTATTTATGGGAGATCTAGCACCAGGAGGAGGAGGAGAAGAAGATGAACCTAAGGAGATCCGTTCTGAGGACTACATCATCATCGACGACACCGACTTAGACCCCGATGATAGTGATGATGACTATGAAGATGAAGCTGGAGCCGATATCATGGAATCTTCCGCCGATCAAAATTTCTAGATGATCACCCTATGACTAGTAGTTTTCCCCATAAAGTAGAATTTAGAGCACTTTCGTTAGTTAGAGCTTTGTTAGCCCTTGCTTGAAATTGATTGGTGTGATATGATTGTGTTTGTCTCATGTGCATATGGGTAGTGAATTTTCCCCTAGACCTCATTTCTATTATAATCTCTTCCCTCTACACCCATCAGATGCCTCCGAGACGTGAGCCCGAATTTCAGTTTCCCCCTAAGCTCACTCAATTGATCCAGCAGCAGAACACTTTGATGCAACTTCTTGTCCAGAACAATCAGAACAATCAGAACAACAACAACAACCCTCCACCACCACCACCCGTGGACAACCTGACACGTTTTCTAAGGTTGCAACCATCGGTGTTTTCTAGCAGCATTGAACCAATAGTTGCTGATGACTGGCTACGCAAGATTGGAAGGGATTTGACCACCGCAAACTATAGGATGCTGAGAAGGTGCGTTTTGCCACACATCAGTTGGCTGGACCAGCCGCAACATGGTGGGAGAATTACACAACCACTTTCCATGTAGCCAATGTCACTTGGGATCAGTTTCAGCAAGCTTTTCGCACTGCCCATGTCTCAACTGGAGCCATGAGCATGAAGAAGCGAGAGTTTCGCAACTTGCGCCAAGGAAATTGTACTGTGGCTCGGTACGTAGATGAGTTTAGTACTCTATCATGTTATGCCCCTGATGATGTGGCCACAGATGTTGCGAAGCAGGAGAAGTTTATGGAAGGGCTGAATGATGAGATGAGCATACAGTTGATGGTGGCAACCTTCAACAACTACCAGGAGTTGGTAGATAAGGCGCTTATGATTGAAGGGAAGCAGCAGCAGATTGAGAGCCGCAAGAGGAAGTATGGACAAGGCAGGAATAATTCTGGTGCCCAGCAGAAGCCCCGTTTCACCCCGAACTCGGGAGGATATACCCATAAGCATGGAAGCCACACCCATAATGGAGGAAGTTCTCATAACCACAATGGCTCCAAGAATGGGAATGGGAATGGAGCAAGCAATAGTTAGAACCTCTCCACTCCATCCACACCCGCCAAGAGGGATTTAAGACACGTTACCTGTTTCAAGTGCGGGAAGAATGGACACTACGCCACGGACTGCCCTGAAGCTAAGAATGGGAACGACAATGGAAGTGCCGGGAAGAAGCCCAACCCGTTCAACAAAGGACAAGTGAACCACGTGACCGTGGAGGAGGTTAAGGAGCAGCCAGATGCAGTTGTCGGTAAGTTTTTGGTTAAGTCATTTACCGCGGTAGTTCTTTTCGATACTGGTGCATCGCATTCAACATTTCAAGGGGATTTGTAAATAGATATAAGTTGCCCACCAAAGTCCTTATGACCCCCATGTTAGTAAGTTCACCCGGAGCGGAATATATGGCAAATCAAGGATGTTTTCAGATGCCATTGACAATTGGACGCCATGTTTTTCCCTTAGACCTGATAGTTTTGGAGTCACAAGGATTGGATGTGATACTAGGTATGGATTGGCTATCGATGTATGGAGGGAACATCGATTGTGCTAGTAAGTCTATTTTGCTTACCACCCCGGAGGGAAAAAGGATCAAGTATGTATCTAGGCATTCGCCTAGGAGGACACAAGTAAATTCTCTCTTGGGAGTTGTTCAGGAGGAAGTGCCCGTAGTAAGGGATTATCTGGATGTATTTCCAGAGGAGCTACCAGGCATGCCGCCGGATAGGGATATTGAGTTTTTGATAGAGCTATTGCCTAGCACCGGACCAATATCTAAGAGACCGTACCGGATGCCAGCAAATGATCTGGAGGAGATCAAGAAGCAGATTAAGGAGTTATTGGAGAAATGATTTATTCGACGAAGTTCATCACCTTGGGGAGCCCCAGTGCTTTTAGTCAAGAAGAAGGATGGATCTTTAAGAATGGTCATTGATTATCGGGCACTGGATAAAGTGACGATTAAGAACAAGTACCCACTACCGATTACCAATGATTTGTTTGACCAACTCCAAGGAGCTAAAGTATTCTCCAAGATCGATCTACGATCAGGATACCACCAGTTGAAGATCCGAGAAGGATATACCCAAGACAACCTTCACCACAAGGTATGGGCTATATGAGTATACGTTTATGTCATTTG
Source organism: Secale cereale (assembly GCA_902687465.1). Lineage (NCBI taxonomy): Eukaryota > Viridiplantae > Streptophyta > Magnoliopsida > Poales > Poaceae > Secale > Secale cereale. Next base: position 564,500,083 of record LR738714.1, on the reverse strand, counting down.
GATTGACTAACGCCCCTGCCTATTTCATGAGTATGATGAATAAGGTGTTCATGGAATTCTTGGATAAGTTTGTCGTGGTATTCATTGATGATATTTTGGTGTACTCAAAGAACAAAGAGGAACACGCGGAGCATTTGCGTTTGGTTCTGGAGAAGCTCAGATAACATCAGTTGTACGCCAAGTTTAGCAAATGCTAGTTTTGGTTGAAGGAAGTTGGATTCTTAGGGCATGTTATATCAGGAGAAGGTATAGCAGTGGACCCCGTCAAGGTGCAGGTAGTCACTGAGTGGTTGGCACCCACTTCAGTTGGAGACATCCGCTGTTTCCTTGGACTCGCGGGGTACTACCGGAGATTTATAGAGAATTTCTCCAAGATTGCAAAGCCTATGACGACATTGTTGAAGAAAGACACAAAGTTCCATTGGACTGAAGAGTGTGAAGAAAGTTTCCAGGAGTTGAAGAAACGGTTGACGACAGCCCCAGTGCTGATCTTGCCAGATATACGCAAGGATTTCCAAGTGTATTGCGACGCTTCACGCTTAGGACTTGGAGGAGTACTCATGCAGGACGGAAGAGTTGTTTCTTATGCATCTCGACAACTTCGACCGCACGAGTTGAATTATGCTACGCATGATTTGGAGCTAGCAGCTGTAGTACATGCGCTCAAAACCTGGAGACATTTCCTTATTGGAAATCGTTGTGATGTGTACACGAATCACAAGAGTTTGAAGTACATTTTCACACAGAAGGAGCTGAACCTCAGACAGAGGAGATGGTTGGATCTCATAAAGGATTATGATATGAAGCTGCACTATCATCCTGACAAGGCTAATGTCGTGGCAGATGCTTTGAGCCGGAAGAGTTATGCAAATACCCTAGTGAAGGGAGGATTGCCAAAGGAGTTAACAGAAGATCTCAGGGAGCTTCGCTTGGAGATAGTTTCTAGAGGTTTTGTTGCAACATTGGAGGTTCAGTCTACATTGTTGGGAAAGATACAAGAAGCCCAGAAGGATGACAAAGAGATTGTCGATATCAAGGAGAAGATGAGTGAAGGAAAAGCCAATGGTTTTCGTGAGGACGAACACCACACCTTGTGGTTTGAGGATCGAATCTATGTGCCCAACAACACCGACATCAGGAAGTTGATATTACAGGAAGCACATGATTCACCATACTTGATACACCCCGGAAACACTAAGATGTATTTGGATTTGAAGGAATGTTTCTGGTGGACTGGAATGAAGAAGGATATTGCCGAATATGTAGCGGTATGCGATGTATGCCAGAGAGTGAAGGCGGAACATCAGAAGCCAGCAGGATTATTACAGCCTATGCCGATACCCGTATGGAAGTGGGATAAGCTTGGCATGGACTTTATCACCGTATTGCCCAGGACCCGATCGAGATATGACTTAATCTGGGTAGTAGTGGACCGCTTGACCAAATTAGCCAAATTTATCCCCGTGAAAACCACGTATACCAGTGCGAAGTTGGCCAAGATATACATGACCAGGATCGTGTGTCTGCACGGAGTTCCGAGGACCATTGTATCAGATAGATGAACACAGTTCACCTCAAAGTTTTGGCATCAGTTGCACCAGACTTTGGGAACGAGGCTGGAATTCAGTACAACTGTTCACCCGCAGACGGATGGACAGACCGAGAGAGTCAATCAGATTCTGGAGAACATGTTGAGAGCTTATGCGCTAGACTATGGATCTGGTTGGGATGAGAACTTGCCTTATGCGGAGTTCTCGTACAACAACCGTTACCAGGCCAGTTTGAAGATGGCACCATTCGAAGCATTGTACGGGAGGAGATGCCGAATACCGTTAATGTGGGATGAAGTCGGAGACCGTCAGTTGTTTGGACCCGATCTGATCAAAGAGTCAGAAGAGAAGGTTAAGCTGATTCGAGACAGACTGAAGGTAGCCCAGTCCAGGCAAAAGAGTTATGCAGACTCGAAGCGCAAGGAAGCAATCTATGAAATTGGAGACAGAGCATACCTGAGAGTGTCGCCTCTGCGAGGAGTTAAACGTTTCGGAGTTAAGGGAAAGCTAGCCCGGAGATTCGTAGGACCATACCTTGTTTTGGAACGCATGGGAGAGGTTGCCTACAATTGGAGTTACCCGAAGGATTATCAAGAGTTCATGACGTGTTTCACGTTTCTCAGCTTAAGAAGTGCCAGGCGGAGATGGCCGATATTCCTTTAAGAGACACAGTACCTCTGGAAGCAATTCAGTTGGATAGTGATCTGACTTACGAGGAGAAACCCGTCAAGATCCTAAAGTTTGCGAGCAGAGTCACCCGTAGCAAGGTTATCAAGTTTTGCAAAGTTTAGTGGAGTCACCATACCGAAGATGAAGCCACTTGGGAACGAGAGGATGATCTACGCAAGGACCGCCCACACCTATTTTCTAGCCAAACCGAATCTCGAGGGCGAGATTCATTCTAAGTGGGGTAGGTTTGTAACATCCCAAAATTTCAATTTGGAATGTTATACATAGATCATATTGCATTGCATATTTTATTGCATTTGTGTGCTCGCGATCCTCGAAAATTGTAAGCAACTCAAGGACCCACGGAGAGAGTTGGGGATTTTACCGTTTTTGTATTTGAGTTTTCTCAAATACCAGTACGGGGATCATCTTTGGTTTTAATTGTTTTTCTCTGCTAAAAATATTTCTTAATAAAATATATGAGCGGAGATAATATGACTTCTCCAAAATAAAAGAAATATTGGAGGAAAAATATTAAAATCACTTTTGGTTTTTATTCAGATTTATTTGTGATTTTATTTGCATAGGAAAAATGCGCGTTTTTCAAAATTGCATTTAGGTTCGGGAAAAATGTTCACTTTGTCCTAAATATTATTAGAGGGCGGTGAAAATTTATTTCAGAATTTCTCGTCTCCGTTTAGTATTTCATTTTTGTGTTTTTCTGCGTTAGGATAATTTAAAAAAAAGTTGGTTTTGGACCGAACTGGGCTGAAGGCCCAGCCGGCCCGTGCGCCACCGCCTTCCCCGCAATGCCCGAGCCGGACTCCCACCGGAGTCCAGGTGGCTGCTTGGCCCCTTGGCCAAGTAAGCCGCCCCCCGGCCTTTATATAGCGCCGCCCCCCCCCCTTCTCGCCACCCCGCTGCCGCAGCCGAGCCCCGCCGCCTGTGCCGCCGCCGCAGTCGAGCCGCGTCGCCGTGCGCCGCCTCCTGCTGCTCCGCGCCGCCGCCTGCCACCGCCCCGCCGCTGAGCCTCGCCGCCCTAGCCACCACCACCGGAGTTCACCGCCGCCAGAGGTAGCCGCCGCCGATCTCGCCATCGTTTTTTTAACCGTTCGGTTTTCTCTAAAAACCCTAGATCTATTTTTTTTAAATAGACCGGTTCGTTTTTTTCGGTTTAGTTAGTTAGCGAACGTTCGTCCGTACGTTCGTTCTAACGAACGTTGTTTGCCAGTTAGTCACAGACAACGAACATTTGATCGTTAGCCTGTTCGTTTGTCTTCTTTTTAGGGCCTTTTTCCGCGGTTATTTTCGATCGTGATTTCTGTCCTTATCTTGTTTTTAGTTTTTCTTTTCGCTCGAGAGTCGAAATTAGGCTATTCAAGAGCCCAGATCTTCGTCTCGAAGCCCTCTTTCCATTTAACCAACTTGAACAAGGTTTTGCTACTGCAAAATTTGACCTTAGATCAATCTAGTAATCGGATCTTGTTTCTTTCGCAATTTGAGTTTCGTTGCTCCGTTTGATTTGATTCTTTTTGCAAACCGGAGTTCTTAAGTTGAACTTTCTGGTTAGATCTTTTTATTTGGAGGTTTATCTGTGCATCCTTGCTTGTTTGCTTATGTATGCTACTGTTTGCTTGCGATAGAATTCCCGGAGTGCGAAGCATGCTACTACGAGTCCCTAGGTTTTGCGAATCAACAGCATGGCAAGTAACACTTCGATCATACCCTTTATTACCCAGTTTTTATGCATTTGATCAAACCCCCACACATTGCATGAGTAGGATCTCTTAACTTGTGGGTCTGGGAAGTAGATTGAGGTCGAACCTATTACCTGCATTATTTTCAAACCCTGGGAGTTACTTCTACGTTATGCTTAGGTTGCCATGCTATGCTCGTAGACGTGGTTTGGGTTTGAGTGTATCCATGACAGATGTGAGTTGTTAATTAATGGTTCAACTTAAGGTGGCTACTTGAATAAACATCTGGGTGGATTGGTTGAATGCACCTGGAGAATCCAGTGTTGTCCTAGGAAATCACGGGGGTTCCGTGTGATTATCCTATGGAATACCACCTAGGCTCAAAGGGATCATAAAACTATTCATGCTAGAAACTTCCGTGTGCAGCCACAATGCCATTATGGGCTCTGGCATAGTATGAGTAAGTTGTGTGAGCTCTTTCAGAGGTGGACTAGCAGATGTAGGGGAAAGTAGGTGTCGGGGGAAACTGTCCTCCCACGAGCACCTATGGGACCGGAGCCCCTTCTACGTTGCGGTAAGGGAGCGGAGGGAGCACGGAGAGCAGATCGAGGGGCGCACGCGGGCAGTTTACCCAGGTTCGGGCCGCGCGGATGCGTAAAACCCTACTCCTGCCTTGGTTGTATTGAGATCGGGAGCTTGAAGAGCTACAGTACTAGCTACACCGAGCGAGAGAGTTTCTTAGGTTTCGAACCCTTTCTACGTTGTGCATGGGCCTCCTTTTATAGCTCAAAGGGGTCACCGACAGGTGTCAACGTAGAGGAGGGTAAAAGCGTAATTTTGGTGGTAGTTGTAATAGTGCGTGAATAGTGCGTGAACAGTGGTCTTCACCTAACTTTGACAGTGGGGGACAAGGGCATTAAATGCCCGTCGCCGTCGACCCCAAAAGTGTCCGTCCATGCTTCTCTGTTCAACACGGCGGTAGCCTCGTCACCGTGGCTTGCCACCGTGTGCCCCAGGCTGCACAGCCGTCCGCCACGCGTCCCTGGAAGGGCCCTAGGGCGACGCGTGGGCAGATGAGCTGGAGCGTGGGCACACAGCGTGGGTTTCCCTGGCAAGCACCTTGCCGGGGTCTTGATCTTGCCGGGCCCGGAAGCTTGTCGCTCCCCGGGCCCTGCCGGGGCGCATGATGCGCCGAGGTATCTCTTGGGATATGTGTTCCTTGGTCTTCCTGGCAAGCCCCACTTGCCAGGGTCTTGTGTTAAAGTGATAACCTTGAGCCTGGTACGGCCTTCCCGGCAAGCTCCACTTGCCGGGGTCTTGATCTTCAGACTTGTATACTTTGTTCTTGAATGGCTTCATAAGGACCGGAGAGGTACTTGGCGAGCTCGTGGTAAACCCTGCCGCGGGAAGCTGCTACTGCCCGTGCACAAGTTGGGGTACTAAGGTACCCCTATCTTAGTACACCGACAGGAGCCCCTGGGCCTGGGCCACACACGGTGCCGAGCGCTGTTGGGCCAGGCCCAAGACAGTGCACGGGCACACGCGGCCCACGGCACGCCGTATCTCCTTCCGCATCTGCCGCATCCCTCCCTAACGGCACGCGTCGATTGCGGCGTCGTGGGAGAGAACGTGGCCTTGTTCTTTAATGGGAAATGCGGAACGCCCCCCACTTCCCCCTTAAAAGCAGAGGAAGCAGGGGCAGTTCCCCTCCTTCGTCTTCATTGCGCCTTTCTTCTCCAGAAACCTCCACTGCTTCTTGCCTCCGCCACTCCTCCGCCGTCTTCCACATTCGCGGCGCCGTCGAGCTCCTCGCTTCTTCCCTCGCCGCCTCCGCCATTGCTCCGAAGAGCGACAAGGCCAAGAACGACAAGGCCAAGAAGGAGAAGTCCGAGCAGGCGGCGAAGCTGGCTGCCCTGCAGAAGAGGTCCGTGGTCTTCGCGCCGAGGCTTGGCGCGAGGGAGCTGCGGAACAAGTATTATCTGTTCTGGGCAAGGGAGACCAAGGCTCATCCCCGCACCCGTGTCTTCCCCGCCGTCGCCAAAGATATGTTCCCCGGCGGGTATTTCTTCTTCGCTGCATTTTTCCACTGTGGATTGTGCCCTCCGTATTCGGAGTTCTTTTGCGATATCATGAACACATACGGCCTCCACCTTCTAGATTTCACCCCCAACGCCATCCTTACGATGGCCGTTTTCGCACATCTGTGCGAAAACTATGTTGGGGTTCATCCCAATGTAGCTCTTTTTCGCCATTTCTTTATGCCTAGAGTAGAGGCTGGCGCTCCCCTCTCCGGCGGCATCTCCTGGATCTTCCGGCTGAATAAGAAGGATTCATACCTGAAGGGAGAACTCCGCGGCAAGTGGGAAGAATGGAGAGCCGATTGGTGCTGGGTGGTGGAGGAGAAGCCGGAGCCCTTCACTGCGCCGCGCACGACTGCTATAGTGCGCGGCAGGGATTGGAGCGAACTGGCCCCGGAAGACAGCAAGCTGAACATCGCCCTCATCAGGATTATTCGTCTCCGGGTCGCCAAACTAACCATCGGAGAGGTTGGGGCAGATTTTCTCCGCCGCCGCATTGCCCCTTTACAAGAAAGGAAAAGGCCCGCCTGGGAATTCGGCAACACGGCGGATATCATGAGGCTGCGCCCTGGATTGAACTACAATTTCACTTCCTTGGAGTTGAAGGGGATGGTCCGGGAGCTCTTCAAGCATGACCCGGCCCACCCGGAATGGTTCAGACCTCCCCGGGGAGTGGTACCGCTATGCAACAGCACTGCCCGGGATTCCTTGCGCGCGGTGATGCCTGCGTGCGACTCCCACGGCGTCGTCCCCACCTAGATAGAGCCTCCGCCGGATACCGTGCTGAGCTTTTTCGACAACTTGGTCGAGACACCCAAGAACGCCGAGGAGAACAAGGGCCTCACCCGGGCCACTACGGCAAGGGATATAGCCTACATCGCTACCAGGATGGAGGAGGCCGCCGCAGCTGCGGCGGCGGGTGACTTTGGATACACCGTGGACGATGCTGATGCCGCGGACGCAGTGAGCCAAGCAGAGGAGGCGGAAATCCTCAAGTTGCTGAAGCTTCCGCCCGAGGAGTTTGCTGGAGTGCCCACCCTGAGGTTTGCCGGGATGGGCGAGGTCGCCGGAGGGAGCGAGGTCGCCGGAGGGAGCGAGGCCGCTGGGCATGGCGCTGAGTCCAGCGGGCCTGCCGGGGAAGAGGAGGACGTCGAGGCTGATGAAGACTCCGGTGGATCTCTGGGACTTGACGACGATGCCTCCTCGTCCTCAGAGAACTCCCCGCCTCCGGCAAGTCCTACGCAACAGCCAAAGAAGCGCCTCCGCAAGGCGGCTACGGCGACGAGGCCGCAGGCGCCTCGACAGCAGCCTGCGCGCCGGACGACGGGCGCCACCAGGGCGAGCAAAGCCGTCGAGGGGGCGCCTCGTGCTCAAGCGCCCAGCGAAGGAGGATCTTCCCGGAGCGGAACAGGTGCTCCATCTGCCCCTCGGTCCTCGGCGGCGACGGGGGCTGGGTCTTCGCAGCCCACAGCCCCGGAGACCCCCAAGCGACCGAGGGAGCCTTCTCCTCCTGCTCCTCACGCGGGAGCGAACCAGGCGGATTTTGACTTCTCTGCCCTCAGCTACGACGACGAGGAAGAGGAGTAAGTGCTCGTACTTCTTTAGTCTCTTCGATTTTGTCTTGATTTTCCTTGTTGATTCTGATCTTGTTTCTGTTTTGCTCTCAGGACCTTGGCCCAGCGGATGGCGAAGAGAGCCAAGATCCCTGTGGTTGAGGTTGAAGACGACTCGCCCGTCGCGGCGACTGGGGACGCGCCAGCGGCAAGCTTGCCGGATCAACCTGCTGCTCCGAGGAGCAGCCCCCAGCGCAGCCCCCAGCGTAAGTCTGGTATTTGTCTTTCTGCTTGGCGGGCGCGCTTGAGGTTATCGCTAGTACTGATACTTTGTTATTTTGCTTGTCTTGTGCAGAAGTGGAGCCGCAGCCGCAGGAGCAACCGGAGGTCACCCCCGAAGAGCTGCCTGTTCCACCCTCCCCGCCAAGGGTGAACTCCCCGGCGAGGGAGAACGCTCGACCAAGGACGGGCACCCCGCCAAGGGTGAGCAGCTCGACAAGGGTGAGCACCCCGCCAAGGGAGGGCGCGGGCGGCCCTCCGCCAGCAGGGGCCACCACTCCGCCGCCAAGGGTGGATTCCCCGGCGAGGGAGCCTGTCGTCGAAGAAGTCCGCGAAGGTAAGTCCTTGTAGCTTTTCCTTCTTGAACTTGTCTTTTGGGATATTTGCTTGACTTTTTCTTTTCTTTTTCTTCTGTTAGATCCTCCTGCCCCAGAGCGGATGGAGACGGTGGCCACCGTTGAGGAGGAGGTGCACGGCGACGGCGGCAACGCCACTGCCACTGAGGGCATGGTTGGAGCCGACGAGCCTGCCGCTGAAGAGACCGCCCCGCCCGTAGACGCCGCGGCTGGGGAAGGGACCGGCGACCACACTGCTGGCCCGGAGGCAGCAGGAGCGTCAAGCGCTGCACCGGCCGCCGACCCTTCCGCCTCCACGGCTGAGCAGGGCGTCTACCTGGAGGCCCCCAACGGGGTTTTCATACAAGTCCCGTGGGCGTCGTCGTCTCGAGCCCCCGTGGAGGGTGAGACCTTTGACGGAGAGGTCCTCGCCTCCACGGGGTTGAAGGTTGTTGAAGCGCCCGGCGGTGGCGACGAGCCCGAAGAGGACAAGCTCCTTCGCCGGCTCCTGGCCCTGTATCGGGCCAGGCAAGAGAAGCTGGAGTCTCGGGAAGCTCTCACCGCCAAGGCTGGAGCTGACTTGGAGAAGCGCGCCGCGGAGCTCCGCGCCGCCAACCAGGCGGCCCTCTGCAACTTGGCGGACGAGCGCGAAGGGCTTGCCGAGGAGCAGCAAGCATTCCTCCTTGAGAAAGCTGAGGCCGAGGAGCAGCAGCGATTGGTTGGCGAAGAGCTGTCCCAGCGAGAAGGAGCACTCAACCAGCGGAAGGTCGACCTCGACGCCCACGAGGACGACCTCACCGCCCGGGAGCAGGCCATTGGCGGAGCCCTGAAGGAGGCGAAGGCCGCCGCAGCCACCGCGGAGACCGCCAAGAAGGATCTTGAGGCCAAGGTGGAGCAGCTGGAGCGGTACCTGAAGGCGAGTGCGGACATTATCACCGAGCTCAATGTGGAGCGGGAAAAAGACGCCCACACCAACTCTGATCTGTAGGTAAGTCTCTCCAAGAAGGGCGACGAGCTTACTGCCGCCAAGGATTCCATTGCTGACTTAGAGTTGAAGGTCTCCACTCTGACTGATTCGCTCGATGCCGCCCGGGATCGCGAGACGAAGCTGAAGGACGAGCTCCGCAAGGAACGAGGCCTGGTGGAGAGCGCCGCCGTCTCGGCGAACCAATTCAGCCGGGCAGTAGAGCAGTGGACTGACGATCTGGTCACCTCCGCTGCCAATATTGACAAGGAGATGGTGGCGCTGAGGGCGGAGCATCTCTCGTACTCCCCGGACGAGAATCTCCCCCACAGCGCCAAGTTAAGTCTGTTCTTCAGGGAAATAGCGCCGGCACTTGCGCGGTTGCAGGAGAAGATCCCCGTGCAGCTGGCCGACGAGGCGTGTCGGCTCTGCATGGGCACCTTGGAGCGTGTCTTGACGAAGATCGTCTACCGCAACCCCGGCATCAACCTTGTCAATGTTCTCCGCAGCTTGCCGCCCGAAGCTGACCAAGAGGCGTTGAAGGCGCAGGTCGCCCACATCGTCGCCAAGGTGAACAAGATCACAAGGCGTGAAGGCGACCGCGTAGATTAGATTTCTTTCTTTCTGTTTCCCTTGCCGCTGCAAGGCATGTTATGGACAAGAATCTATTAGTATTACGGCAAGCTATCTTTGTAATATATACAATTTTATTTTGATCAGTCAATGCTATGTTATCTCCCTTGCTTTTGGTCCTCCACTTTGTATGCTTTCTACCCTACGCTTTCAGGGGACTTGCCGGCAAGGGGCCCTTGCCGCGAGCGCTGAGTGCTGGACTCTTAGCAGCCTGCTGGCAAAAGACCTTGTCGGCAAGCAACCTTGCCGCAGCTAGTCGCAGCACACTTAGCTTGCTGAGCGAACTCGAAAACGAAGTAAGGGCGCGACACTTGTCGCAGCTCTCTTAAGTCGTTGAGCGTGTTCGAAAACAAAGTAAGGGTGCGGCTAGCCACGGGTAGGTTCCTCCGCGCACAGGTTTTCCATACAAAGTGTGGTTGTTCAAGGAAGACAACTAAAATTTAAAAATTTGAATTACTCAAACTTTGGTAACTTAGCTTTCATAGTTCGTTCGTTCCCCGGCAAAGCTTCTCTTTCTTGAACAGCACTTGGTTCATCCTCCACCTCCTTCCCCCCCGCAAACTTGTGCGCGAGGAATATTCCTTCTGCTTAAGAGGGAAAGAAAAAGAGAAGGGAAAACAAGTATAGGGCTTCTTGGCCTGCTAATGCTTACCGGGGATGTGCGTTGCACAAGATGCCAAACAATGCATGCAAATAACAAAAAAGCATGGAAATGGCAAATAGTGCGAAACACAAAAGCTTTACTGATGCACGGGATCTGCGCCCGGCTTTGTACAAAGGTTTACATGCAACAGCAGCAAGACTTGTACAAAAGGTGGTTGCCGGAGCGGATCACGGCAACCGCGCCTTATGGGTGAAACTTGCGAAGATGCTCTATGTTCCAGGAGTTGCTCACCGCTAAGCCTTCTTCAGTCTCAAGGCGGACAACGCCGGGCCTTGTGACTTGTCTCACCCGATAAGGGCCTTCCCACTTTGGCGTCAATTTGTTGGAATTCTTGGCGGACTGAACACGCCGAAGAACAAGGTCGCCTTCCTCGAGACTCCTGGCCTTAACCTTGCGGCTATGATAGCGGCGCAAGGCTTGCTGGTATCGAGCAGCTCGTACAGCAGCCTGGAGACGTTCCTCCTCGAGGAGCAATGCATCATCTTGTCGCAATTGCTCTTGCTCGAGCTCATCATAAGCGAGCACTCGAGGAGATCCGTATACGAGTTCCGTGGGGAGAACTGCCTCTGCTCCATAGATAAGAGCAAAGGGTGTCTGTCCGGTGGCTCGACTTGGTGTTGTCCTGATTGACCAAAGAGCCGCCGGCAACTCCTCTATCCAGTTTCTTCCGCACTTGCGCAGCCTGTCGAAGGTTCTTGTCTTGAGTCCGCGCAGCACTTCAGCATTGGCCCTCTCCGCTTGACCGTTGCTCCTCGGGTGAGCAACAGAAGCGAAGCAGACCTTGGCGCCAAGGTCTTGGACGTACTGCATGAAGGTGCGACTTGTAAACTGTGTGCCGTTGTCGGTGATGATCCTGTTAGGGATTCCGAAACGGCAAACAATTGACCTGAAGAACCTGACTGCTGACTGTGCGGTCACCTTTCTCACTGGTTCCACTTCCGGCCACTTTGTGAACTTGTCGATTGCTACGTACAAGTACTCAAAGCCCCCGGCAGCGCGGGGAAAGGGGCCGAGGATATCGAGCCCCCAGACCGAGAAGGGCCAGGACAAAGGGATCGTCTGGAGAGCTTGAGCTGGCTGGTGAATTTGCTTGGCATGGAACTGGCACGCTTCACACTTGGTTACTTGTGCAATTGCATCTTGGAGGGCTTCTTGCCAGAAGAACCCTTGCCGGAACGCCTTCCCGGCAAGTGCCCTTGCGCCAATGTGGTGGCCACATATGCCTCCATGTATCTCTGCCAACAGCTTCTGTCCACCTTCTCTGGAGATGCACTTCAACCTGACACCGTTGAGTCTTCTTCTGTACAGTTCATTGTCAACGAACTGGTACATACTTGACTGCCTGGTTATTTTCTCTATCTCTTCTGGGTCGTCGGGAAGTTCTCCAGTTTGCAAAAAACGGACGATTGGCTGTGCCCATGCTGGAGCCTGAGGCTCAACAGCAAGGACTAAAGGCATGAGGGCCGCTGCGGGAACCCCAGCTTCTACGGCAAGAACCTCCGGTTCTGCCGGAGCTGATGGTCCCCCGGCAAGCCTGCCGGGGCAAGGCTTGTCGGGAACGCTTGCTTCAACTGTACAGACCCTTGGATCTGCAGGAGCAAACTGTTCCTCAGCGTTCTTACTGTTGATCCTGGGGACCTTAGCGGCGGCTTCAGGAAGATCCGCCGGCAAGTAGTCGCCGGAGACCAACTTCCTCTTCTTATTCTGCCCAACTGATGGTGTAACGGATGGCTGAGTTAGCTTGAGCAGGAAGGTCCCTGGTTCCACATGTAACTTCATTGCAGCACACTTTGAGAGGCCATCTGCAATATCGTTCTGAGCTCTCGAGACGTGCTCCATTTGCAGACCTTCAAAGTGCTCTTCAAGCTTCCTTACTTCATAAACATAAGCTTCCATCAAAGGGCTCTAATAACTCTTGTTCACTTGTCGAACCACCAACTGTGAATCTCCCTGCACAATCAACTTCTTGATCCCAAGTTCGGCCGCAATTCTGAGGCCGGCAAGCAAACCTTCATACTCAGCAGTATTGTTTGTCGCTTGCTCCTTGGGAAAGTGCATCTGGACAACATACTTGAGGTGCTCTCCGGTGGGCGCTATGAGTACCACGCCGGCACCGACGCCTTGCAGCGAGAAAGCACCATCAAAGTACATTACCCATTCGTTGTTCGTTTCTTGGACGGGGACGCTTGTCTCTGGAACTTCCTCATCGGGCGTTGGGGTCCATTCAGCTATGAATTCTGCCAAAGCTCTGCTCTGTATGGTTGAAGTACTCTCAAACTTGAGACCAAAGCTTGACAGCTCCAGTGCCCACTCGATGATCCTGCCTGTTGCTTCGGTATTCTGCAATATCCTCTTCAACGGAAAGCGAGTGACCACTGTTATCTCGTGCGCTTGGAAGTAATGGCGCAGCTTCCTTGAGGCCATGAGGAGGCCAAAAAGCAACTTCTGTACCCCAGAGTATCTTGATCTAGCCCCCTGCAGAAGGGAACTCACAAAATACACCGGGCGCTGCACCATCTTCCTTCGCACTTCTCCTTGCTCCTGCGCAGAGTTGTCCTTGTCGGGGCCAGAGCTTGTCGGTGGAGCCCCCTGCTTGTCGCTGGATTCGCTTGCCGGAGGTGTGGGCTCTTCCTCTGCCTCCCTCTCCGCTACTAACGCAGCACTAACCACTTGATTGGTTGCCGCTAGGTACAGCAGCAACTTCTCTTGTGGTCTAGGTGCGACAAGTATTGGAGTGGAGGAAAGGTATCCTTTCAAGTCTTGCAGCGCTGCCTCCGCTTCCGGAGTCCATTTTATAGGGCCTGCCTTTTTCAAAATCTTGAAGAAAGGCAGGGCGCGCTCTGCAGACTTTGAAATGAACCTGCTGAGGGCAGCCACACAACCAGCAAGTCTCCTTACGTCCTTGACGCACTTCGGGGCTTCGATCTACTCGATGGCTTTTATCTTGTCGGGATTGGCTTCAATCCCCCTCTGGGACACAAAGAACCCGAGAAGCTTGCCGGAGGGGACTCCGAAGACGCACTTCTCGGGGTTCAACTTGAGCTGGATCTTGCGCAGATTTGCAAATGTTTCTTCCAAGTCTTGGATCAGGGTATCTTTGCTCTTACTTTTGACCACTATGTCATCCATGTAGGCTTCCACATTGATGTGGATCTGTGGCTCAAAAGCAGTGTGCACCACCCTTGCAAACGTCGAGCCTGCATTCTTCAATCCAAAGGGCATGCGTATGAAGCAATATGTGCCACATGGAGTAATGAATGCAGTCTTCTCTTCATCTTCCTTGGCCATGAATATCTGGTGGTAACCAGAGTATGCATCAAGGAAGGAAAGCAGCTCACATCCAGCGGTGGAGTCAACAATCTGGTCAATACGCGGCAAGGGAAATGGATCCTTGGGACATGCTTTATTCACATCGGTGAAGTCTATACAAAGTCTCCACTTCCCATTGGCCTTGCGTACGACAACTGGATTGGCCAACCACGTCGGATGGATCACGCCTCTAACCAGGCCCGCTGCTTCTAGCTTCTTTATCTCTTTGGCGATGAATTCTTGGCGCTCCATGGCTTGCTTTCTGACCTTATGCTTGACGGGCCGCGCATGAGGACAAACAGCAAGCTTGTGCTCAATTACCTTCCTGGGAACGCCGGGGATGTCAGATGGTTGCCACGCAAACACATCGACATTCGCCCGCAGGAAAGCAACGAGCGCGCTTTCCTATTTGTCATCGAGTGTAGCACTGATGGTGAAGGTACCACCAGCGCCGTCCTCCTTGGCGGACACCTTCTTGGTTGCCGGTGGAGCCGTCATCCCTTTCTTGCACTTGCCGGTGGAGCTCGATGGAGCGTCCTCGACGGCAGCGTAGCACTCCGAAGAGGTGCGTTTGCCGGAGCGGGCCGCAGAGCCCTTGCCGGACTTGGTCTTGTTCTTCCCCCCGGGAGCATCAGCGGCAAGTGTATTGCTTTCTGCTGCGGCTGCTGCATCCCGGTATATCTTGACGGCGCAGATAAGCGCGTCCTTCTTGTCGCCAGGGACAGAGATGACGCTTATCGGCCCCGGCATCTTGAGTACGTTGTAGGCATAGTGGGAAGCTGCCATGAACTTGGCGAGGGCAGGACGTCCAAGTATCCCATTGTATGGCAATGGGATATCGGCCACGTCAAAGGTTATCCTCTCCGTCCTGAAGTTGAGCTCCCCGCCAAAGGTCACTGGCAGAGTAATCTTCCCCTTCGGCTTGCTCCTTCCCGGGTTTATTCCTTGGAACGACCCGGTTTCTTCGAGCTCACCGTCTGGGATCTGGAGTTTCTTGATCACAGCTGAGGAGATCAAGTTCAGGCCGGCCCCGCCGTCAACCAACATTTTGGTGACCTTGAGGTTGCGGATGGTTGGTGAGACCAACATCGGCAAGCACCCGACCGCCGTTGTGCGGTCAGGGTGATCCTCAAGATCAAAAATGATGGGCGTGCTGGACCACTTCAGCAGCCTGCGTGACACGACGGGCGGCTCAGCTGTGTTTACTTCCCGCACCCACTGCTTGAGTTGGCGGTGGGAAGTATGCAGAGAGGCGCCTCCGTCGACACACAGAACTTTTGTGGCCTTCTCGAACTCCTGCTCGCTGTTATCTCCTTCCTCCATGTCGTCGTCGTCGTCTTCTTCCTCATCCTTGTCGCGGCCCTGGGGAGGTCTATCACCTTGCCGCTGCTTGGCCTTGCCGCGGCGTCCTCCCCGGCCATTGAATGGCCGCTTCTTGCTTGGCTCTCCTCCGCCTCCTTGGGCCTTCTCCTTGTCGCGACGCTCGTATTCAGCCTTCTGCTGCTCTACGAGGTACTCGACTCACTTGCAGTTCTGTAGATCGTGGCCCTTGGTGCGGTGGATCTTGCAGTATTGCTTGTCGGAGCCGTCCTGCTTGTCAGCTGCCGCTATAGGGGCGGGTTCCTTGCCGGAACCGCCAGCCTGTGCCTTCTTGGCGGGAGCCTCCTTGCCGGACTGCTCGACGACTAGCACCTCCTTGCTCTTCTTCTTTTTGTTGTTCCGCCGCCGGCTCTTCCTTGCCGGGGCGGCATCCTCGCTGTCGCTTCCTCCTGCGCCAGCATCCTCTCCGGGGAGTCTCCTCCCCTCTTCGGCGCGCGCGCACTTGTCAGCCAGAGCGTAGAGCTCGCTGACATCCCGAATCTTGGTCATGGCCATCTCTTCCCTCATGCGGCGGTTACGCACGTTCTGGTGGAACGCGCTGATAACCGCGGCAGGGTGGACGTCGGGAATGTTGTGTTGCACGCGGCTGAACCTCTGGATGTACTTGCGCAGGGATTCTCCCTCCTTCTGGGCTAGGATGTGGAGATCGCTCTCCTGGCCGTGAGGTTTGTGGCCGCCCGTGAAGGCGCCAACAAACTGGTGGCACAGATCCGCCCACGAAGAAATGGAGCTTTCCGGCAAGTGCATAAGCCAGGAGCGGACGTTAGGCTTAAGCACTAGCGGGAAGTAGTTGGCTAGTATCTTCTCGTCGCGTCCCCCGGCAGCCTGCACCGCGATGGTGTAGATGCTGAGGAATTCCGAGGGGTGCGTCTTGCCGTCGTACTTCTCGTGTACGTCGGGCTTGAAATTTTTCATGCTGGGCCACTGGACTCGCCGCAGCTCACGGGTGAACGCAGGGCAACCTGCCGCATACGGCAAGTCGCCTGGTTCACCGGGCGCGTGCGTGTCGACAGCGGTCCCAGCGCGCTGATCTGATTGTCGCCGGGCTTCTCGTCGGCGCTCGATGCGCGTTCGAGCGTCTTCTTGCCGCCGGTCATCGAGGACTTGGCGCTGGTCCCGACGAGCCCGCGGATCCGACGACGCCGTAGAGTCGTCGTCGACGTTAATCCGGCGGGGTGGCGTCTTCTGCTTTCGCGGCGGGGAGTGCACGGTGGTTGCACCCCCGGCGGTCTTGTCGCCATCGGCCTTCGTCTGGTCGACTTGCCGCGGCCACGACGTCGCCGGCTGCTGCGGCGTGTCATTGTTGGCGAAGGCGATGAGGCTCTGGATCGTCGCCCTCCAGTCTTCGGCCTTGTCTGCCACTGGAGGGAAATCGAGGAGTAGCTGTGCTCTTGCTAGAGCTTCTGCTGGAGAGGAGGGGAGTGGCGGCGAGCGGTGCGAGGAGCGAGATATGCTCGGACTCCTAACAGGGTTAGAAGGAGCAGTTTCTCGCCCCGGCGACCGCGCCTTGCTCGTACCAGGACGATGGCCTTGAGCGTCCCGCGATCCTCCGGTTTGTCCTTGCCCCAGCAAGCGAATGGTACCTCCTGTACCACGGCGCTGCTGTCTTGGCACCTCCCGAGAGAGGCGTGGTGCGTCTACGGACACCGAGGCCTTGGAATTCGCCCGGTCGTCCGTCTTGTCCTTGGATTTGGTGGCGCCGTGAGTTTCCTCGCCGGCAACCACCCTTCCGCCGGCGTCTCCTCCACCAACCGTTGGTTCAGGTGGCGGCGGGATCGACGCAGACGGGCCTCCGACCTCCGAAGCCTTCTTCTTCGGAGGCATGTTGGTGCTGCTGATGAAGTTGATGAAGCTGGAGAGGTTGATGAAGAATGCGCCCGCGTGAGCGCCGGATCAGGTTCGCACAACCTCGACGCCCCCTACCTGGCGTGCCAAAGATGTCGGGGGAAACTGTCCTCCCACGAGCACCTATGGGACCGGAGCCCCTTCTACGTTGCGGTAAGGGAGCGGAGGGAGCACGGAGAGCAGATCGAGGGGCGCACGCGGGCAGTTTACCCAGGTTCGGGCCGCGCGGACGCGTAAAACCCTACTCCTGCCTTGGTTGTATTGATCTCGGGAGCTTGAAGAGCTACAGTACTAGCTACACCGAGCGAGAGAGTTTCTTAGGTTTCGAACCCTTTCTACGTTGTGCATGGGCCTCCTTTTATAGCTCAAAGGGGTTACCGACAGGTGTCAACGTAGAGGAGGGTAAAAGCGTAATTTTGGTGGTAGTTGTAACAGTGCGTGAATAGTGCGTGAACAGTGGTCTTCACCTAACTTTGACAGTGGGGGACAAGGGCATTAAATGCCCGTCGCCGTCGACCCCAAAAGTGTCCGTCCATGCTTCTCCGTTCGACACGGCGGTAGCCTCGTCATCGTGGCTTGCCACCGTGTGCCCCAGGCTGCACAGCCGTCCGCCACGCGTCCCTGGAAGGGCCCCAGGGCGACGCGTGGGCAGATGAGCTAGAGCGCGGGCACACAGCGTGGGTTTCCCCGGCAAGCACCTTGCCGGGGTCTTGATCTTGCCGGGCCCGGAAGCTTGTCGCTCCCCGGGCCCTGCCGGGGCGCATGATGCGCCGAGGTATCTCTTGGGATATGTGTTCCTTGGTCTTCCTGGCAAGCCCCACTTGCCAGGGTCTTGTGTTAAAGTGATAACCTTGAGCCTGGTACGGCCTTCCCGGCAAGCTCCACTTGCCGGGGTCTTGATCTTCAGACTTGTATACTTTGTTCTTGAATGGCTTCATAAGGACCGGAAAGGTACTTGGCGAGCTCGTGGTAAACCCTGCCGCGGGAAGCTGCTACTGCCCGTGCACAAGTTGGGGTACTAAGGTACCCCTATCTTAGTACACCGACAGTAGGTGTGCGGGTCCACCTGGGGTAAAGAGTAAATGCTTCTGAAAGACTGTGTCTCGGTCATCCGTTTCTCAAACACCATGTAGTGTGAGAAATCCAACGGAGGATATCGAGTCTTGTGGGGAAAAGTGTGCAAACCTCTGCATAGTGTACAAACTAATCATGATTAGCCGTGTCCCCGGTTATGGACAATCTTGAGTATCTGGAACTTGAATTATTGGTTTATCTCATCACTCTAAAATCAATTTGTTGGGTTAATGATGGCTACTTTAATTGGGATTGAGTTGGAGGTACCTTCTCAATGATGTTTCAACTACCATGATAGTTAAAATAAAATTTATTCCTTTGTTGTAGGGAAAAATTGGCCTTACGCAAAAACCTTAACCTTAGAGCCTCCACCAGCCAAATATGCATATAGTGTTAGCCTTTATTTCTGTTACTTGCTCTATTGTGTTATCTTGCCAGCATATTCCATGTGCTGACCCGTTTCGGGCTGCAACATGTTACGTTGCAGACTTTTCAGAAGAAGAGTAAGGTGCGCTAGGTCATTTGTCATGCACTCAGCTATGCCGTTGGAGTTGATGGACTCACTTATCTTCCAAGCCTTCCGTTGTTATTTTGTTAGATGGCCTTATGCCATAGACTTTTGTAATAAGTTCTCTTTGGAGACATCCAATGTAATAAGTGTGTGATTGCCACTTTGTTATAAATCCTTCAAGTACTGTGTGTCTCAGCATTACCGATCCAGGGATGACACAGAAACACGGAGACTTCGGTCCATTCGGATCGTGGTCGCTAAGATAATGATATTAGAGTCATGCTAGTGGAGTTATTATGAAATTGAGAAATACTTGTGTTAAAGTTAGTGATTCCTCCGTAGCATGCTCGTATAGTGAACCACTATGTGACGAAGTTAGAGCATGAGGTATTTGTAGAGTGTCATCCTTTGTGTGGAGGTCGGGGGCGCGCGATGGTTAACTCGTACCAACCTCCCCCCTAGGACCATGCGCTGATTGGTTTGTTTTGATGACTCGTAATTTTTTGCAATAAGTATATGAGTTCTTATGACTAATGTTGAGTCCATGGATTATACGCACTCTCACCCTTCCACCATTGCTAGCCTCTCTCGTACCGTGCAACTTTCGCTGGTACCATACACCCACTATATATCCTTCCTCAAAACAACCACCATATATCTTCCTCAAAAGAGCCACCATACCTACCTATCATGGCATTTCCATAGCCATTCCGAGATATATTGCAATGCAACTTTCCATCGTTCCGTTCATATGACACGCTTCATATTGTCATATTGCCATGCATGATCATGTAGTTGGCATCGTATTTGTGGAAAAGCCACCATGCATAATTTTTTACATGTCACTCTTGATTCATTGCACATCCCGGTACGCTGCCGGAGGCATTCATATAGAGTCATACTTTGTTCTAGTATCGAGTTGTAATATTGAGTTGTAAATCAATAAAAGTGTGATGATCATCATTATTAGACCATTGTCCCATGTGAGGAAAGCCAAAAAAAGAGATGGTTCAAAAAAATATGGAGAGGGGCTAAAAGAAAAGAGAGAAAGCCCCTCCAAAAAAATGAGAGAAAAGAGAGAAGGGACAATTGCTACTATCTTTTTCCACACTTGTGCTTCAAAGTAGCACCATGTTCTTCATGATAAAGAGTCTCATGTTTGGTCACTTTCATAAACTAGTGGGAATTTTCATTATAGAACTTGGCTTGTATATTCCAACGATGGGCTTCCTGAAATGCCCTAGGTCTTCGCTAGCAAGCAACTTGGATGCACACCCACTTAGTTTCTTTTGTTGAGCTTTGATACATATTTAGCCCTAGTGTATCCGTTGCATGGCAATCTATACTCACTCACATTGATATCTATTGATGGGAATCTCCATAACCCGTTGATACGCCTAGTCGATGTGAGACTATCTCCCTCCTTTTTGTCTTCTCCACAACCACCATTCTATTCCACCCATAATGCTATATCCATGGCTCACGCTCATGTATTGCGTGAAAGTCGAAAGGTTTGAAAAAATAGAGTATGAAAAAAAGTGCTTGGCTGAAACCGGGGTTGTGCATGATATGAATATTTTGTGTGATGAAGAGGGAGCATAGCCAGACTATATGATTTTGTAGGGATAACTTTCTTTCGCCATAGTATTTTGAGAAGTCATGATTGCTTTCTTAGTATGCTTGAAGTATTATTATTTTTATGTCAATATAGAACTTTTTCTTGAATCTTTCAAATCTGAACATTCATGCCACAATTAAGAGAATTATATTAAAAACTATGTTGGTTAGCATTCCACATCGAAAATTCTGTTTTTATCATTTACCTACTCGAGGACGAGCAGGAATTAAGCTTGGGGATGCTTGATACGTCTCCAACGTATCTATAATTTTTTATTGTTCCATGCTATTATTTATGATGTTTAATGGGCTTTGTTATACACTTTTATATTATTTTTGGGACTAACCTATTAACCCAAAGGCCCGGTCCAGATTGCTGTTTTTTTGCCTATTTCAGGGTTTTACAGAAAAGGAATATCAAACGGAATGAAACTTCGGGAGAGATATTTTTGGAGCAAAATACGCACGGGAGACTTCAGAACCACGGAGTAGGGCAACCCAACATGAATTGTCATAAATGCCCTTCTCTGATTCAACCATTGTCAAGATAAGGATCCACTCGATAGCTGGCCTGCGGCGCAACATCGGTCGAAATTTGAACTCTCAAATTCATCGGGGCACTCAATTTCCTCACAGTAGGCAGATCGCACTGGCGAACTCCTAACTCCTCAGGCTGACCAAATTTGTTAGCGACTAGCTGAAGTTTGTCACTATCGCTAGCAAATGCGTCACATGTTCTGGAGATTTCCAAAGGCTTCACTTGAAACGGCTTGTGTATGTATAGGTTTGAGCATCACTTTGAAAATGTGAAATGTGTTTCACCTAGACCCCCGTTAATAGTACTATTTCCCTGACTCAAATAAGAAGAAGAAACTACGTAAACAAAAAGTCTTCAAGCTTCAAAGTCTCCACATCAATTTCTTCAAAGGCCGTACCAATTTCATCACTAAATTCTTCACTTGAAGAAATACATTTTTAGGAGTCGTCTTCCATGTGTTAAACCAAATCTTCAGGGACTCTTTCGCCCGTGTATACTCACAAAGACATTAGTTCCTCAACCTATTTGTCTTCTCTACTCCAAGACCACTAAGCGGGCACTTGATGCACTTACAATCTCCCCCTTTTTGGTGATTGATGGCAAATTGGTTAGGCTTTCAACGGGAGTAAAATAATTGAAGTGTAAATACCGAGTATGAACAAATTGGTTACAAGATATTGAGGAACTCCCCTGAAGATGTGCATATGAAGAATTTGATTTGGATTGCAAATGCACATGGTAGGTTGAAATTGTGGAGATCTCCTCCTATATCTTGGAATCCAATCATGCATGGTCATAAGATATTTGAAGAATATGAATGCATGATGAAAATTGGTGTCTGGAGAAATTGTGAATACATGAGCAGATATATTTAAGGTCAGAACATGCATGGGTCGTCGCGAGTGAAGCTGAAGACTTAACCGGTTCTGCGGCCAATGGGCCGGCTTGAAGCCTAATACTGAAGATGGCGACTCATGGGCCAAAGTTGTGAACCGCCTAATGTTTCCTTTCTTGGGCAGGTTAAAAATATAGTAAGTCACGAGTTTGAGGGTGACTCGGACTGTTGTAAGCCCTGGGTCTCGGCCTATGTATATAAAGGTGGGCCCCTGAGGCAGAGAGGGATAAGTTACAATCAATCGATAGCTAGGTCAATTGAATCCGCTCCCTTGTCATCAATACTCAAGCAATAACCAACAAGATCAAGAGTAGGCTTTTACCTCCACCGTGAGGGGCCAAACCTGGGTAAATCGTGTCTCTCATCCCGCTCAACCCCGATAAGCTAATAACCATTGCGATGGCCTCATGCTCAAGTCCTAACCCTAGGACATCTGTCGTATTCAAACCATGACAGTTGGCACCCACCTTGGGCCTCAGCACGGTGGTTTCAAATTCTTGAAGGGCACTTTCCCAGGGCTCGAGGGATACATCATTGGTAGGATGACCAAGAGTTGCCGCGGCAAGCTCTACATCGACGATCCTGGCTGGAGTCTCGAGGCCGACTCAATCGAGTACGGGCACCGGGTCCCCTTCGACGGAATCCATCTCTTCATTGGCAAGATCGGCGGATCTGAACCCGAGCCGGATGTCTGCACCAACATCTCCGAGCCGGCTCGGCATGTGCAACCCGCTCGGTCTCAAGCCGACCAGAAGCATGTCTTTGTGGATTTCACGTAGGGTGTGTATCTTCTAGAGAATTCAGAGTCTGGAGGAGAACTCTTGTCTACATGTATGATGAGTCCTCGACTGGAGAGACAAAGTCAATCTACCAGCTTCACGATGTCGGGCTTGGGGGATATTCCGATGGCGACAATATTCAGAACCCCTACGATCAGCCATCTACATGGCAAGTACGACGCTTATTAACAACTCACCGATAGGAGCGGCGGCTGCTACTGACCCGGCAGGAGCAGCAGCTCTTGAACGATTTGTCTTAGCAAAGCCGCTGATACCTCTCCAACGTATCTATAATTTTTGATTGTTCCATGTTGTTATATTATCATTCTTGGATGTTTTACAATCATTTTATAGCAACTTTATATCATTTTTTAGGACTAACCTATTGACATAGTGCCCAGTGTCAGCTACTGTTTTTTGCTTGTTTTTTACTTAGTAGAAAATCCATACCAAACGGAGTCCAAATGCAGCAAAACTTTTTGGAGGTTTTTTTGGACAAGAAGACACAAGATGGGCCAAAGAAGTACCGGAGGGGGGCTCCAAGGGGAGCACAACCCACCAGGACGCACCTGCCCCCCCCCCCCGGGCACGCCCAGGTGGGTTATGCCCACCTCAGTAGCCTCCCGCACCGCCTCTTCGCTATATAAATACCCCAATATTCCAGAAACCCTAGGGGAGTCGATGAAATTTTGTTCCAGGCGCCGCAAGTTCCATAACCACGAGATCCAATCTAGAGCAATTTTCCGGCACTTCGCCGGAGGAGAACACGATCACGGAGGGGTTCATCATCCTCATCGTTGCCTCTCCAATGATGCGTGAGTAGTTCACCTCATGCCTACGGGTCCGTAGGCAGTAGCTAGATGGCTTCTTCTCTCTTTGTTTCTCAATACAAGGTTCTCTTTGAGATCTATTTGATGTAATGACTTTGTGTAGTATGTTTGTTGGGATCCGATGAATTGTGATTTTACGATTAGATTTGCCTTGTTTTAATTTCCATACTTGATTATTATAGCCTCGTATTTCTTCTCCGATATTTGGGTTTTGTTTGGTTAACTTGATCTATTTATCTTGCAATGGGAAGAGGTGCTTGGTGATGGGTTCGATCTTGCGTTGTCCTTTCCCAGTGACAGAAGGGGTATCAACGCACGCATGTATCGTTGATATTAAGGATAAACAAATGGGGTCTATTCCTACATAAATAGATCTTGTCTACATCATGTCATCATTATAATTTCATCACTCCATTTTTCCATGAACTTAATACACTAGATGCATGCTGGATAGTTGTCGATGTGTGGAGTAATGGTTGTAGATGCAGGCAGGAATCGGTCTACTAATCTTGGACGTGATGCCTATATACATGATCATTGTCTTTGATATCGTCATAACTATTCGCTTTTCTATCAATTGCCCAACAGTAATTTGTCTACCCAATGTTTGCTATTTCTCGAGAGAAGCCACTAGTGAAATCTACGGCCCGCGTGTCTATTTTCCTATCATATACTTTCAGATCTATATTTCCATTTGCTTTTTCTTTTATTTGCAACTTTTATTTTAGATCAATATTACCAAAAACCCAAAAATACCTTGCTGAATTTTATTTGCCATTGTTCCATTTGCAATTACTCATATATCCATTTACTAATCAATTACCCGGGAGGGATTGACAACCCCTCTTACATGTCAGGTTGCAAGTATTTGTTCTTTGTGTGCAGGTACCGTTTACATAGTGTTGCTTGGTACTCCTACTTGTTCGATAACCTTGGTCTCATCACTGAGGGAAATACCTACCGTAGCCGTGCTGCATCATCCCTTCCTCTTTGGGGAAATACCGACGTAGTTCAAGTGACATCAAAAGGATTTCCGGCGTTGTTGCCGGGGAGGTATCATCAACATCTATTTGGTTCCCATTTGCCTCTTGTTTTCATCGCCCCACTTCACAAAAAAATTCTATTTTATTCGCCCTATTTTATGTTCGTCGTTTTCTCAGCAGATCTGTTTTTGCCACTTTATGTGTTAAGCCTAGCTAAGGGCATAAAACGACAGCGCTTGTTGGGAGGCAACCCAACTTGTATCTTTTTGCTTTTTGGTTTTCTTTCTGTTTTCCAATAAATACCCAATTATTCCTGCTACCTCTTGAGCTTGTGTTGTTTTTCCCTTGAAGAGGAAAGGGTGATGCAGCACAGTAGCATAAGTATTTCCCTCAGTTTTTGAGAACCAAGGTATCAATCCAGTAGGAGACTACACGCGAGTCCCTCGTACCTAAACAAACAAATAAGAACCTTGCAACCAATGCGATAAAGGGGTTGTCAATCCCTTCTCGGCCACTTGAAAAAGTGAGATCTCATAGAGATAATAAGATAAATATTTTTGGTATTTTTAATATAGATTGAAAAGTAAAGATTGCAAAATAAAAGTAAAGTAAAGATAAATAGTTGATGGAAGATTTACATGATGGAAAATAGACCCGGGGGGGCATACGTTTCACTAGTGGCTTCTCTCAAGATAGCAGATTTCTACGGTGGGTGAACAAATTACTGTCGAGCAATTGATAGAAAAGCGCATAGTTATGAGAATATCTAGGTATGATAATTAAATATAGGCATCACGTCCGTGACAAGTAGACCGAAACGATTCTGCATCTACTACTATTACTCCACACATCGATCGCTATCCAGGATGCATCTAGAGTATTAAGTTCATAAGAACAGAGTAACGCTTTAGGCAAGATGACATGATGTAGAGGGATAAAATCATGCAATATGATATAAAACCCATTTTTTTATCCTCGATGGCAACAATACAATACGTGCCTTGTTGCCCCTGCTGTCACTGGGAAAGGACACCGCAAGATTTAACCCAAAGCTAAGCACTTCTCCCATTGCAAGAAAGATCAATCTAGTAGGCCAAACCAAACTGATAATTCGAAGAGACTTGCAAAGACATTTAAATCATGCATAAAAGATTTCAGAGAAGAATCAAATATTGGTCATAGATAATCTTGATCATAAATTCACAATTCATCGGATCTCGACAAACATACCGCAAAAAGAATTACATCAAATAGTTCTCCCAGAAGATCGAGGAGAACTTTGTATTGAGATCCAAAGAGAGAGAAGAAGCCATCTAGCTAATAACTATGGACCCGAAGGTCTGTGGTAAACTACTCACAACTCATTGGAGAGGCTATGGTGTTGACGTAGAAGCCCTCCGCGATCAATTCCCCCTCCGATGGAGCTCTGGGACATGCCCCAAGATGGGATCTCACGGGTACAGAAGGTTGCGGCGGTGGACTTAGGGTTTCGTGGTGCTCTCGGATGTTTTCAGGGTACATGAGTATATATAGGGGGAAGAGGCATGTCGGTGGAGCTACGGGGGGCCCATGAGGGTGGGGGCGCGCCTACCCCCCTGGCATGTCCTCCAAGTCTTCTGGGTTGCGTTTGTTCCAAAAACGATCCTCCCGAAGGTTTCATTCCATCTGGACTCCGTTTGATATTCCTTTTCTGCGAAACACTGAAATAGGCAAAAAACAACAATTTTCACTGGGCCTTGGGTTAGTAGGCTAGTCCCAAAAATAATATTAAAGTGTATAATAAAGTTCATTAAACATCCAAAACAGATAATATAATAGCATGGAACAATAAAAAATTATAGATACGTTGGAGACGTATCAAGCATCCCCAAGCTTAATTCCTGCTCGTCCTCGAGTAGGTAAATGATAAAAACATGATTTTTGACGTGGAATGCTACCCAACATAATTCTCAATGTAATTTTATTTATTGTGGCATGGATGTTCAGATCCGAATGATTCAAGACAAAAGTTTAATATTGACATAAGAATAATAATACTTCAAGCATACTAACAAAGCAATTATGTCTTCTCAAAATAACATGGCCAAAGAAAGTTCATCCCTACAAAATCATATTGTTTGGCTATGTTCCATCTTCGTCACACAAAATACTCAAATAATGCACAACCCCAGTTTCAGCCAAGCAATTCTTTCATACTTCAATTTTTCCAAACCTTTTCAACTTTTACGCAATACATGAGCGTGAGCCATGGATATAGCACTATAGGTGGAATAGAGTGGTGGTTGTGGAGAAGACAAAACAGGAAGATGGTCTCACATCAACTAGGTGTATCAATGGGCTATGGAGATTCCTATCAATAGATATCAATGTGAGTGAGTAGGGATTGCCATGCAATGGATGCACTAGAGCTATAAATGTATGAAAACTCAACAAAAGAAACTAAGTGGGTGTGCATCCAACTTACTTGCTCATGAAGACCTAGGGCATTTGAGGAAGCCCATCGTTGGAATATACAAGCCAAGTTCTATAATGAAAATTCCCACTAGTATATGAAAGTGACAAAACAAGAGACTCTCTATCATGAAGATCATGGTACTACTTTGAAGCACAAGTGTGGAAAAAGATAGTAGCATTGTCCCTTTTTTATTTTCCTTCTTTTTTGGGCCTTTTATTTTCTTTGGCCTTCCCTTTTTATTTGGGACAATGCTCTAATAATTATAATCATCACAGTTATGTTTATTTACAACTCATTGATTACAACTCGATACTAGAACAAAATATGACTCTATATGAATGCCTCCGGTGGTGTGCCGGGATGTGCAATGAGTCAAGAGTGACATGTATGAAAAATTATGCATGGTGGCCTTGTTGGTTAACGTAGTATTTTCAAAATTTTCCTACGATCACGCAAGATCTATCTACTAGATGCATAGCAACGAGAGGGGAGAGTGTGTCTACATACCCTTGTAGACCGAAAGCGGAAGCGTTTATCAACGCGGTTGATGTAGTCGTGCACCTTCACGATCCGTCCCGATCTAGTACCGAACGTACGGCACCTCCGCGTTCAGCACACGTTCAGCTCGATGACGTCCTCGCCTTCTTGATCCAGCAAGACGGGCGAAGTAGTAGATGAGTTCCGGCAGCACGACGGCGTGGTGACGGTTGTTGATGAAGAACAATCTCTGCAGGGCTTCGCCAAGCACTACAGAAACTAGACGGAGGATAAACTAGAGGGTCGGGGTAGCTGGTATACGGCTTGGTGTATCTTGATGTGTCTTGGGTGCTAGCCCTACCCCTCTATTTATATGTTGAGCCTAGGGGTCGAAACTTGGAGTAAAAGCCTTCACAAAGTCGGTTTCACCCGTAAGGCAAGAGTCCTTCTCGGACTCCAGGGCCAGACGCCAGGGTTCCCGGCGTCTGGACCCAGACGCCAGGGACCCTGGCGTCTGGCCCCTGGACTCCGCAAAACTTCCTTTTGCGCTTTCCAAAAACCTTGTGTGCTTTCCCTTTTGGCCCAAATAACGTGTTCTCGTACCCAAACACTTCGGGAAACATCCGGAACCCCTTCCGGTGAATTCCGGAACCCTTCCGGAGGTCAAACACTATTATCCCATATATTAATCTTTATCTCCGGACCATTCCAGAGTTCCTCGTCATGTCCGTGATCACATCCGGGACTCCGAACAACATTCGGTCATCAACATTCATAACTCATTAAATACTATATCGTCAACGAAACGTTAAGCGTGCGGACCCTACGGGTTCGAGAACTATGTAGACATGACCGAGACACCTCTCCGGTCAATAACCAATAGCGGAACCTGGATGCCCATATTGGTTCCTACATATTCTACGAAGATCTTTATCGGTCGAACCGCATAACAACATACGTTGTTCCCTTTGTCATCGGTATGTTACTTGCCCGAGATTCGATCGTCGGTATCTCAATACCTAGTTCAATCTCGTTACCGGCAAGTCTCTTTACTCGTTCCGTAATACATCATCTCGTGACTAACTCATTAGTCATTTGCTTGCAAGGCTTATTATGATGTGCATTACCGAGAGGGCCCAGAGATACCTCTCCGACACTCGGAGTGACAAATCCTAATCTTGATCTATGCCAATACCACGAATACTTTCGGAGACACCTGTAGAGCATCTTTATGATCACCCAGTTACGTTGTGACGTTTGATAGCACACAAGGTGTTCCTACGGTATTCGGGAGTTGCATAATCTCATAGTCATAGGAACATGTATAAGTCATGAAGAAAGCAATAGCAGTAAAACTAAACGATCATAGTGCTATGCTAACGGATGGGTCTTGTCCATCACATCATTCTCCTAATGATGTGATCCCGTTGATCAAATGACAACTCATGTCTATGGCTAGGAAACATAACCATCTTTGATCAATGAGCTAGTCTAGTAGAGGCATACTAGGGACATACTGTTTTGTCTATGTATCCACACATATACTAAGTTTCCGGTTAATACAATTCTAGCATGAATAAAAGACATTTATCATGATATAAGGAAATACTAATAACATCTTTATTATTGCCTCTAGGGCATATTTCCTTCAGTCTCCCACTTGAACTAGAGTCAATAATCTAGATTACAAAGTGATGATCCTCACACCCATGGAGTCCTGGTGCTGATCATGTTTTGCCCGTGGAAGAGGCTTAGTCAACGGGTCTGCAACATTCAGATCCGTATGTATTTTGCAAATCTCTATGTCTCCCTCCTTGACTAGATCGCGGATGGAATTGAAGCGTCTTTTGATGTGCTTTGTTCTCTTGTGAAACCTGGATTCCTTCGCCAAGGCTATTGCTCCAGTGTTGTCACAAAAGATTTTCATTGGACCCGATGCACTAGGTATTACACCTAGATCGGATATGAACTCCTTCATCCAGACTCCTTCATTTGCTGCTTCCGAAGCAGCTATGTATTCCGCTTCACACGTAGATCCCGCCACGACGCTCTGCTTGGAACTGCACCAACTGACAGCTCCACCGTTCAATAAAAATACATATCCGGTTTGTGACTTAGAGTCATCCGGATCAGTGTCAAAGCTAGAATTGACGTAACCATTTACGACGAGCTCTTTGTCACCTCCATACACGAGAAACATATCCTTTGTTCTTTTCAGATACTTCAGGATGTTCTTGACCGCTGTCCAGTGATCCACTCCTGGATTACTTTGGTACCTCCCTGCTAGACTTATAGCAAGGCACACATCAGGTCTGGTACACAGCATTGCATACATGATAGATCCTATGGCTGAGGCATAGGGAATGACTTTCATTTTCTCTCTATCTTCTGCAGTGGTCGGGCATTGAGTCTTACTCAACTTCATACCTTGTAATACAGGCAAGAACCCTTTCTTTGACTGATCCATTTTGAACTTCTTCAAAATCTTATCAAGGTATGTGCTTTGTGAAAGTCCAATTAAGCGTCTTGATCTATCTCTATAGATCTTGATGCCTAATATATAAGCAGCTTCACCGAGGTCTTTCATTGAAAAATTCTTATTCAAGTATCCTTTTATGCTATCCAGAAATTCTATATCATTTCCAATCAATAATATGTCATCCACATATAATATTAGAAATGCTATAGAGCTCCCACTCACTTTCTTGTAAATACAGGCTTCTCCAAAAGTCTGTATAAAACCATATGCTTTGATCACCTCATCAAAGCGTATATTCCAACTCCGAGATGCTTGCACCAGTCCATAGATGGATCGCTGGAGTTTGTATACTTTGTTAGCACCTTTTGGATCGACAAAACCTTCTGGTTGCATCATATACAACTCTTCTTTGAGATATCCATTCAGGAATGCAGTTTTGACATCCATTTGCCAGATTTCATAATCATAAAATGCGGCAATTGCTAACATGATTCGGACAGACTTAAGCATCGCTACAGGTGAGAAAGTCTCATCGTAGTCAACTCCTTGAACTTGTCGAAACCCTTTCGCAACAAGTCGAGCTTTGTAAACAGTAACATTACCGTCTGCGTCGGTCTTCCTCTTGAAGATCCATTTATTTTCGATGGCCTGCCGATCATCGGGCAAGTCAACCAAAGTCCACACTTTGTTCTCATACATGGATCCCATCTCAGATTTCATGGCCTCAAGCCATTTTGCGGAATCTGGGCTCATCATCGCTTCCTCATAGTTCGTAGGTTCATCATGGTCTAGTAACATGATTTCTAGAACTGGGTTGCCGTACCACTCTGGTGCGGAACGTAATCTGGTTGATCTACGACGTTCAGCAGAAACTTGATCCGAAGTTTCATGATCATCATCATTAACTTCCTCACTGATTGGTGTAGGAATCACTGGAACA
Organism: Secale cereale; assembly: GCA_902687465.1. Classification (NCBI taxonomy): domain Eukaryota; kingdom Viridiplantae; phylum Streptophyta; class Magnoliopsida; order Poales; family Poaceae; genus Secale; species Secale cereale. Next base: position 564,469,549 of record LR738714.1, on the reverse strand, counting down.
ATTTTCTGTGATGTACTACATTCCAATTCGGGAGAAGGTACAGTTACCTCATCAAGTTCTACTTTCCTCCCACTCACTTCTTTCGAGAGAAACTCCTTCTCTAGAAAGGATCCATTCTTAGCAACGAATATCTTGCCTTCGGATCTGTGATAGAAGGTGTACCCAACAGTCTCTTTTGGGTATCCTATGAAGACACATTTCTCCGACTTGGGTTCGAGCTTATCAGGTTGAAGCTTTTTCACATAAGCATCGCAGCCCCAAACTTTAAGAAACGACAACTTTGGTTTCTTGCCAAACCATAGTTCATAAGGTGTCGTATCAACGGATTTAGATGGTGCCCTATTTAACGTGAATGTAGCTGTCTCTAAAGCATAACCCCAAAACGATAGCGGTAAATCGGTAAGAGACATCATAGATCGCACCATATCCAATAAAGTACGGTTACGACGTTCGGACACACCATTACGCTGTGGTGTTCCGGGTGGCGTGAGCTGTGAAACTATTCCACATTGTTTTAAATGAAGACCAAACTCGTAACTCAAATATTCTCCTCCACGATCAGATCGTAGAAACTTTATTTTCTTGTTACGATGATTCTCTACTTCACTCTGAAATTCTTTGAACTTTTCAAATGTTTCAGACTTGTGCTTCATTAAGTAGATATACCCATATCTGCTCAAATCATCAGTGAAGGTCAGAAAATAACGATACCCACCGCGAGCTTCAACACTCATTGGCCCACATACGTCAGTATGTATGATTTCCAACAAATCTGTTGCTCGCTCCATAGTTCCGGAGAACGGAGTTTTAGTCATCTTGCCCATGAGGCATGGTTCGCAAGCACCAAGTGATTCATAATCAAGTGATTCCAAAAGTCCATCACTATGGAGTTTCTTCATGCACTTTACACCAATATGACCCAAACGGCAGTGCCACAAATAAGTTGCACTATCATTATTAACCTTGCATCTTTTGGTTTCAATATTATGAATATGTGTATCACTACAATCGAGATCTAATAAGAATAGACCACTCTTCAAGGGTGCATGACCATAAAAGATATTATTCATAAAAATAGAACAACCATTATTCTCTGATTTAAATGAATAACCGTCTCGCAACAAACAAGATCCAGATATAATGTTCATGCTCAACGCTGGCACCAAATAACAATTATTTAGGTCTAAAACTAATCCCGAAGGTAGATGTAGAGGTAGCGTGCCGACGGCGATCACATCGACTTTGGAACCATTTCCCACGCGCATCGTCACCTCGTCCTTAGCCAATCTTCGTTTAATCTGTAGTCTCTGTTTCGAGTTACAAATATTAGCAACCGAACCGGTATCAAATACCCAGGTACTACTACGAGCATTAGTAAGGTACACATCAATAACATGTATATCACATATACCTTTGTTCACCTTGCCATCCTTCTTATCCGCCAAATACTTGGGGCAGTTCCGCTTCCAGTGTCCAGTCCCCTTGCAGTAGAAGCACTCAGTTTCAGGCTTGGCTCCAGACTTGGGTTTCTTCGTGGGAGTAGCAACTGTCTTGCTATTCTTCTTGAAGTTCCCCTTCTTTCCCTTGCCCTTTTTCTTGAAACTAGTGGTCTTGTTAACCATCAACACTTAATGCTCCTTTTTGATTTCTACCTCCGCAACCTTGAGCATAGCGAAGAGCTCGGGAATTGTCTTTTGCATCCCTTGCATATTATAGTTCATCGCGAAGCCTTTATAGCTTGGTGGCAGTGATTGAAGAACTCTATCAATAACACTATCCTCGTCAACTTTGCAACCAAGTTGAGTCATATGATTGTAGTACCCAGACATTCTGAGCAAGTGTTCACTGATAGAACTATTCTCCTCCATCTTGCAGCTATAGAACTTATTGGAAATCTCATATTTCTCAATCCGGGCATTTGCTTGAAATATTAACTTCAACTCCTGGAACATCTCATATGGTCCATGACGTTCAAAACGTCGTTGAAGTCCCGGTTCTAAGCCATAAAGCATGGCACATTGAACTATCGTGTAGTCATCAGACCGCGACTGCCAGACGTTCAAAGCGTCTACATTAGCGGGAGGGGGCTTGTCACCTAGCGGTGCTTCGAGCACATAATTCTTCTGTGCAGCAATGAGGATAATCCTCAAGTTACGGACCCAGTCCGTGTAATTGCTACCATCATCTTTCAACTTAGCTTTCTCTAGGAATGCATTAAAATTCAAAGGAACGGTAGCACGGGCCATTGATCTACAACAACATAGATATGCAAAAACTATCAGGACTAAGTTCATGATAAATTAAAGTTCAATTTAATCATATTAATTAAAGAACTCCCACTTAGATAGACATCCCTCTGGTCATCTAAATGATCACGTGATCCAAATCAACTAAACCATGTCCGATCATCACGTGAGATGGAGTAGTATCAATGGTGAACATCTTATGTTGATCATATCTACTATATGATTCACGCTCGACCTTTCGGTCTCCAGTGTTCCGAGGCCATATCTGCATATGCTAGGCTCGTCAAGTTTAACCCGAGTATTCTGCGTGTGCAAAACTGGCTTACACCCGTTGTATTTGAACGTAGAGCTTATCACACCCGATCATCACGTGGTGTCTCGGCACGACGAACTTTCGCAACGGTGCATACTCAGGGAGAACACTTATACCTTGAAATTTAGTAAGGGGTCATCTTATAATGCTACCATCGTTCTAAGCAAAATAAGAAGCATAATAAGATAAACATCACATGCAATCAAAATATGTGACATGATATGGCCATCATCATCTTGTGCTTTTGATCTCCATCTCCAAAGCACCGTCATGATCACCTTCGTCACCGGCGCGACACCTTGATCTCCATCGTAGCATCGTTGTCGTCTCGCCAACTATTGCTTCTACGACCTCGCTACCGCTTAGTGATAAAGTAAAGCAATTACATGGCGGTTGTATTTCATACAATAAAGCGACAACCATATGGCTCCTGCCAGTTGCCGATAACATTACAAAACATGATCATCTCATACAAAGCCGTATAACTCATCATGTCTTGACCATATCACATCACAACATGCCCTGCAAAAACAAGTTAGACGTCCTCTACTTTGTTGTTGCAAGTTTTACGTGGCTGCTACGGGCTTAGCAAGAACCGTTCTTACCTACGCATACAAAACCACAACGATGTTTCGTCAAGTATGTGCTGTTTTAACCTTCACAAGGACCGGGCGTAGCCACACTTGATTCAGCTAAAGTGAGAGAGACAGACACCCGCCAGTCACCTTTAAGCAACGAGTGCTCGTAACGGTGAAACCAGTCTCGCGTAAGCGTACGCGTAATGTCGGTCCGGGCCGCTTCATCTCACAATACCGCCGAAGCAAAGTATGACATGCTGGTAAGCAGTATGACTAGTATCGTCCACAATCTTATTGTGTTCTACTCGTGCATATCATCTACGCATAGACCTGGCTCATGATGCCACTGTTGGTTAACGTAGTATTTTCAAAATTTTCCTACGATCACGCAAGATCTATCTACTAGATGCATAGCAACGAGAGGGGAGAGTGTGTCTACATACCCTTGTAGACCGAAAGCGGAAGCGTTTATCAACGCGGTTGATGTAGTCGTGCACCTTCACGATCCGTCCCGATCTAGTACCGAACGTACGGCACCTCCGCGTTCAGCACACGTTCAGCTCGATGACGTCCTCGCCTTCTTGATCCAGCAAGACGGGCGAAGTAGTAGATGAGTTCCGGCAGCACGACGGCGTGGTGACGGTTGTTGATGAAGAACAATCTCTGCAGGGCTTCGCCAAGCACTACAGAAACTAGACGGAGGATAAACTAGAGGGTCGGGGTAGCCGGTACACGGCTTGGTGTATCTTGATGTGTCTTGGGTGCTAGCCCTACCCCTCTATTTATATGTTGAGCCTAGGGGTCGAAACTTGGAGTAAAAGCCTTCACAAAGTCGGTTTCACCCGTAAGGCAAGAGTCCTTCTCGGACTCCAGGGCCAGACGGCAGGGTTCCCGGCGTCTGGACCCAGACGCCAGGGACCCTGGCGTCTGGCCCCTGGACTCCGCAAAACTTCCTTTTGCGCTTTCCAAAAACCTTGTGTGCTTTCCCTTTTGGCCCAAATAACGTGTTCTCGTACCCAAACACTTCGGGAAACATCCGGAACCCCTTCCGGTGAATTCCGGAACCCTTCCGGAGGTCAAACACTATTATCCCATATATTAATCTTTATCTCCGGACCATTCCAGAGTTCCTCGTCATGTCCGTGATCACATCCGGGACTCCGAACAACATTCGGTCATCAACATTCATAACTCATTAAATACTATATCGTCAACGAAACGTTAAGCGTGCGGACCCTACGGGTTCGAGAACTATGTAGACATGACCGAGACACCTCTCCGGTCAATAACCAATAGCGGAACCTGGATGCCCATATTGGCTCCTACATATTCTACGAAGATCTTTATCGGTTGAACCGCATAACAACATACGTTGTTCCCTTTGTCATCGGTATGTTACTTGCCCGAGATTCGATCGTCGGTATCTCTATACCTAGTTCAATCTCGTTACCGGCAAGTCTCTTTACTCGTTCCGTAATACATCATCTCGTGACTAACTCATTAGTCATTTGCTTGCAAGGCTTATTATGATGTGCATTACCGAGAGGGCCCAGAGATACCTCTCCGACACTCGGAGTGACAAATCCTAATCTTGATCTATGCCAACACCACGAATACTTTGGGAGACACCTGTAGAGCATCTTTATGATCACCCAGTTACGTTGTGACGTTTGATAGCACACAAGGTGTTCCTACGGTATTCGGGAGTTGCATAATCTCATAGTCATAGGAACATGTATAAGTCATGAAGAAAGCAATAGCAGCAAAACTAAACGATCAAAGTGCTATGCTAACGGATGGGTCTTGTCCATCACATCATTCTCCTAATGATGTGATCCCATTGATCAAACGACAACTCATGTCTATGGTTAGGAAACATAACCATCTTTGATCAATGAGCTAGTCTAGTAGAGGCATACTAGGGACACTCTGTTTTGTCTATGTATTCACACATGTACTAAGTTTCCAGTTAATACAATTCTAGCATGAATAAAAGACATTTATCATGATATAAGGAAATATAAATAACAACTTTATTATTGCCTCTAGGGCATATTTCCTTCAGTCTCCCACTTGCACTAGAGTCAATAATCTAGCTCACATCGCCATGTGATTTAACACCGATAGTTCACATCCTTATGTGAATATCACCCTTAGTTCACATCACCATGTGACCAACACCCAAAGGGTTTACTAGAGTCAATAATCTAGTTCACATCGCTATGTGATTAATACCCAAGAGTAATAAGGTGTGATCATGTTTTGCTTGTGAGAGAAGTTTAGTCAACGGGTCTGTCACATTCAGATCCGTATGTATTTTGCAAATTTCTATGTCTACAATGCTCTGCATAGAGCTACTCTAGCTAATTGCTCCCACTTTCAATACGTATCCAGATTGATACTTGGAGTCATCTGGATTTAGTGTCAAAGCTTGCATCGGCGTAACCCTTTACGACGAACTCTTTATCACCTCCATAATCGAGAAACATTTCCTTAGTCATCCAGTTACTAAGGATAATTTTGACCGCTGTATAGTGATCTACTCCTGGATCACTATTGTACCCCCTTGACAAACTCATGGCAAGGTACACAACATGTTTGGTACACAGCATGGCATACTTTATAGAACCTATGGCTGAGGCATAGGGAATGACTTTTATTCTCTCTATATTTTTCTGCCGTGGTCTGGCTTTGAGTCTTACTCAACTTCACACCTTACAAGTCAGGCAAGAACTCCTTCTTTGACTGATCTATTTTGAACTACTTCAAAATCTTATGAAGGTATGTACTTATCGAAAGTCTTATCAAGCGTCTTGATCTATCTCTATAGATCTTGATGCCCAATATGTAAGCAGCTTCACCAAGGTCTTTCTTTGAAAAAACTCCTTTCAAACACTCCTTTATGCTTTCAGAAAATTCTACATCATTTCCGATCGACAATATGTCATTCACATATACTTATCAGAAAGGTTGTAGTGCTCCCACTCACTTCTTGTAAATACAGGCTTCTCCAAAAGTCTGTATAAAACCATATGCTTTGATCACCTCATCAAAGCGTATATTCCAACTCCGAGATGCTTGCACCAGTCCATAGATGGATCGCTGGAGCTTCCATATTTTGTTAGCACCTTTTGGATCGACAAAACCTTCTGGTTGCATCATATACAACTCTTCTTTGAGATATCCATTCAGGAATGCAGTTTTGACATCCATTTGCCAGATTTCATAATCATAAAATGCGGCAATTGCTAACATGATTCGGACAGACTTAAGCATCGCTACAGGTGAGAAAGTCTCATCGTAGTCAACTCCTTGAACTTGTCGAAACCTTTTCGCAACAAGTCGAGCTTTGTAAACAGTAACATTACCGTCTGCGTCGGTCTTCCTCTTGAAGATCCATTTATTTTCGATGGCCTGCCGATCATCGGGCAAGTCAACCAAAGTCCACACTTTGTTCTCATACATGGATCCCATCTCAGATTTCATGGCCTCAAGCCATTTTGCGGAATCTGGGCTCATCATCGCTTCCTCATAGTTCGTAGGTTCATCATGGTCTAGTAACATGATTTCCAGAACTGGGTTGCCGTACCATTCTGATGCGGAACGAAGTCTGGTTGATCTACGAAGTTCAGCAGAAACTTGATCTGAAGTTTCATGATGATCATCATTAGCTTCCTCACTAATTGGTGTAGGAATCACTGGAACTAGTTTCTGTGATGTTCCACTTTCCAATTCGGGAGAAGGTACAATTACCTCATCAAGTTCTTCTTTCCTCCCACTCACTTCTTTCGAGAGAAACTCCTTCTCTAGAAAGGATCCACTCTTAGCAACAAGGACCTTGCCTTCGGATCTGTGATAGAAGGTGTACCCAACAGTTTCTTTTGGGTATCCTATGAAGATTTACTTCTCCGATTTGGGTTCGAGCTTATCATGTTGAAACTTTTTCACATAAGCATCGCAGTCCCAACCTTAAAGAAATGACAGCTTAGGTTTCTCGTCAAACCACAGTTCATACGGTGTCATCTCCACGGATTTAGATGGTGCCCTATTTAACATGAATGTAGCTGTCTCTAATGCATAACCCCAAAAGCGATAGTGGTAGATCGGTAAGAGACATCATCGATCGCACCATATCTAATAAAGTACTGTTATGACGTTCAGGCACACCATTACACTATGGTGTTCCGGGTGGCGTGAGTTGTGAAACTATTCCACATTGTTTCAAATGAAGACCAAACTCGTAACTCAAATATTCTCCTCCACGATCGGATCGTAGAAACTTTATTTTCTTGTTACGATGATTTTCTACTTCACTCTGAAATTCTTTGAACCTTTCAAATGTCTCAGACTTGTGCTTCATTAAGTAGATATACCCATATATGCTCAAATCATCAGTGAAGGTCAGAAAATAACGATACCCGCCGCGAGCTTCAACACTCATTGGCCCACATACATCAGTATGTATGATTTCCAACAAATCTGTTGTTCGCTCCATAGTTCCGGAGAACGGAGTTTTAGTCATCTTGCCCATGAGGCATGGTTCGCAAGCACCAAGTGATTCATAATCAAGTGATTCCAAAAGTCCATCATTATGGAGTTTCTTCATGCGTTTTACACCAATATGACCTAAACGGCAGCGCCACAAATAAGTTGCACTATCATTATTAACCTTGCATCTTTTGGCTTCAATATTATGAATATGTGTATCACACGATCGACATTCAACAAACTATTTTCATTGGGTGTATGACCATAGAAGGTTTTATTCATGTAAACAGAACAACAATTATTCTCTAACTTACTTGAATAACCGTATTGCAATAAACATGATCAAATCACATTCATGCTCAACACAAACACCAAATAACACTTATTTAGGTTCAACACTAATCCCGAAAGTATAGGAAGTGTGCGATGATGATCATATCAATCTTGGAACTGCTTCCAATACACATCGTCACTTCATCCTTTAACTAGTTTATGTTCATTATGCAACTCCCACTTCGAGTTACTATTCTTTAGCAACTGAACCAGTATCAAATACCGAGGGGTTGCTATGAACACTAGTAAAATACACATCAATAATCTATATATCAAATATACCTTTGTTCACTTTGCCATTCTTCTTATCCGCCAAGTATCTAGGGCAGTTCCAATTCCGGTGACCATTTCCTTTGCAGTAGAAGCACTTAGTTTCAGGCTTGAGTTTAGCTTTGGGTTTTTTCATGGGAGTGACAACTTGCTTGTCATTCTTCTTGAAGTTCCCCTTCTATCCCTTTGCCCTTTACTTGAAACAAGTGGTCTTATTAACCATCAACACTTGATGTTCCTTTTTGATTTCTACCTTTGCCGATTTCAGCATTGCGAAGAGATCGGGAATTACCTTCGTCATCCCTTGCATATTATAGTTCATCACGAAGTTCTACTAACTTGGTGATAGTGACTAGAGAACTTTGTCAATTACTATCTTATCTGGAAGATTAACTCCCACTTGATTCATGTAATTGTAGTACCCAGACAATCTGAGCACATGCTCACTGGTTGAGCTATTCTCCTCCATCTTGTAGGCAAAGTACTGTCAGAAGTCTTATACCTCTCGACACGGGCATGAGTATGAAATACTAATTTCAACTCTTGGAACATCTTATATGCTCCGTGGCGTTCAAAACGTTTTTGAAGTCCCGGTTACAAGCCGTAAAGCATGGTGCACTAAACTATCAAGTAGTCATCATACCGAGCTTTTGTCAAAACGTTCATAACGTCTATATCTGCTCCTGCAATAGGTCTGTCACCTAGCGGTGCATCAAGGACATATTTCTCTGTGCAGCAATGAGGATAATCCTCAGATCACGGAACAATTCCGCATCATTGCTACTAACATCTTTCAACTTAGTTTTCTTTAGGAACATATAAAAAATAAACGGGGAGCAACATCGTGAGCTATTGATCTACAACATAGATATGCTAATACTACAAGGACTAAGTTCATGATAAATTAAAGTTCAATTTAATCATATTAATTAAAGAACTCCCACTTAGATAGACATCCCTCCGGTCATCTAAATGATCACGTGATCCAAATCAACTAAACCATGTCCGATCATCACGTGAGATGGAGTAGTTTCAATGGTGAACATCTTATGTTGATCATATCTACTATATGATTCACGCTCGACCTTTCGGTCTCCAGTGTTCCGAGGCCATATCTGCATATGCTAGGCTCGTCAAGTTTAACCCGAGTATTCTGCGTGTGCAAAACTGTCTTACACCCGTTGTATTTGAACGTAGAGCTTATCACACCCGATCATCACGTGGTGTCTCAGCACGAAGAACTTTCGCAACGGTGCATACTCAGGGAGAACACTTATACCTTGAAATTTAGTAAGGGATCATCTTATAATGCTACCGTCGTTCTAAGCAAAATAAGAAGCATAATAAGATAAACATCACATGCAATCAAAATATGTGACATGATATGGCCATCATCATCTTGTGCTTTTGATCTCTATCTCCAAAGCACCGTCATGATCACCTTCGTCACCGGCGCGACACCTTGATCTCCATCGTAGCATCGTTGTCGTCTCGCCAACTATTGCTTCTACGACTATCGCTACCGCTTAGTGATAAAGTAAAGCAATTACATGGCGATTGCATTTCATACAATAAAGCGACAACCATATGGCTCCTGCCAGTTGCCGATAACATTACAAAACATGATCATCTCATACAAAACCGTATAACTCATCATGTCTTGACCATATCACATCACAACATGCCCTGCAAAAACAAGTTAGACATCCTCTACTTTGTTGTTGCAAGTTTTACGTGGCTGCTACGGGCTTAGCAAGAACCGTTCAAGGACATAATTCTTCTGTGCAGCAATGAGGATAATCCTCAGGTTACGGACCCAGTCCGTGTAATTGCTACCATCATCTTTCAACTTAGCTTTCTCTAGGAATGCATTAAAATTCAAAGGAACGGTAGCACGGGCCATTGATCTACAACAACATAGATATGCAAAAACTATCAGGACTAAGTTTCATGATAAGTTAAAGTTCAGTTTAATCATATTAAGGAACTCCCACTTAGATAGACATCCCTCTGGTCATCTAAATGATCACGTGATCCAAAATAACTAAACCATGTCCGATCATCACGTGAGATGGAGTAGTTTCAATGGTGAACATCTTATGTTGATCATATCTACTATATGATTCACGTTCGACCTTTTGGTCTCCAGTGTTCCGAGGCCATATCTGCATATGCTAGGCTCGTCAAGTTTAACCCGAGTATTCTGCGTGTGCAAAACTGGCTTACACCCGTTGTATTTGAACGTAGAGCTTATCACACCCGATCATCACGTGGTGTCTCGGCACGACGAACTTTCGCAACGGTGCATACTCAGGGAGAACACTTATACCTTGAAATTTAGTAAGGGATCATCTTATAATGCTACCGGCGTTCTAAGCAAAATAAGAAGCATAATAAGATAAACATCACATGCAATCAAAATATGTGACATGATATGGCCATCATCATCTTGTGCTTTTGATCTCCATCTCCAAAGCACCGTCATGATCACCTTCGTCACTAGCGCGACACCTTGATCTCCATCGTAGCATCGTTGTCGTCTCGCCAACTATTGCTTCTACGACTATCGCTACCGCTTAGTGATAAAGTAAAGCAATTACATGGCGATTGCATTTCATACAATAAAGCGACAACCATATGGCTCCTGCCAGTTGCCGATAACATTACAAAACATGATCATCTCATACAAAACCGTATAACTCATCATGTCTTGACCATATCACATCACAACATGCCCTGCAAAAACAAGTTAGACGTCCTCTACTTTGTTGTTGCAAGTTTTACGTGGCTGCTACGGGCTTAGCAAGAACCGTTCTTACCTACGCATACAAAACCACAACGATGTTTCGTCAAGTATGTGCTGTTTTAACCTTCACAAGGACCGGGCGTAGCCACACTTGATTCAGCTAAAGTGAGAGAGACAGACACCCGCCAGTCACCTTTAAGCAACGAGTGCTCGTAACGGTGAAACCAGTCTCGCGTAAGCGTACGCGTAATGTCGATCCGGGCCGCTTCATCTCACAATACCGCCGAAGCAAAGTATGACATGCTGGTAAGCAGTATGACTAGTATCGCCCACAACTTATTGTGTTCTACTCGTGCATATCATCTACGCATAGACCTGGCTCATGATGCCACTGTTGGGGAACGTAGTATTTTAAAAGTTTCCTACGATCACGCAAGATCTATCTACCAGATGCATAGCAACGAGAGGGAAGAGTGTGTCTACGTACCCTCGTAGACCGGAAGCGGAAGCGTCAAGTGACGCGGTTGATGTAGTCGAACTTCTTCGCGATTCAACTGATCAAGCACCGAACGTACGACACCTCCGCGTTCAGCACACGTTCAGCTTGATGACATCCCACAAGCTCTTGATCCAGTTGAGCTTCACGGGAGAGTTTCGTCAGCACGATGGCGTGGTGACGGATATGATGTATTCACCGGCGCAGGGCTTCGCCTAAGCACTGCGACGGTATGACCGAGGTGTGTTTCTATGGAGGGGGGCACCGCACACGGCTGGAACAATTCAACTTGTGTGTCTTTAGGTGCCCCCTGCCCCCGTATATAAAGGAGCAAGAGGGGAGGGCCGGCCGGCCTCCTATGGTGCGGCTAGGGCAATCCTACTAGGAATATGATTGCAATCCTATTCCTAGTAGGAGTCCACCAAGAAGGAAGAGACGAAAAGGAAAAGAGGGAGAGGTGGCGCCCCCCCAATCCTAGTCCAACTAGGATCCCTAGGTGGGGCGCCGGCCAGCCTCTATGGGCTGCCTCTCTCCTTTCCTCAAGGCCCACTATGGACCATCCCCTCTCGTAGGGGGTTCCGGTAACCCCTTCCGGCAATCCAGTTAAATCCGAAACTTTTCCGGAACACTTCCGGTGTCCGAATATAGTCGTCCAATATATCAATCTTTATGTCTCAGACATTCCGAGACTCCTCGTCATGTCCGTGATCTCATCCGGGACTCCGAACTACCTTCGGTACATCAAAACTCATAAACTCATAATATCGATCGTCATCAAACGTTAAGCGTGCGGACCCTACGGGTTCGAGAACTATGTAGACATGACCGAGACTCATCTCCGGTCAATAACCAATAGCGGAACCTGGATGTTCATATTGGCTCCTACATATTCTACGAAGATCTTTATCGGTCAAACCGCATAACAACATACGTTGTTCCTTTTGTCATCGGTATGTTACTTGCCCGAGATTCGATCGTTGGTATCTCTATACCTAGTTCAATCTCGTTACCGGCAAGTCTCTTTACTCGTTCCGTAACACATCATCTCGTGACTAACTCATTAGTCTTTTGCTTGCAAGGCTTATTATGATGTGTGTTACCGAGAGGGCCCAGAGATACCTCTCCGACACTTCGGAGTGACAAATCCTAATCTTGATCTATGCCAACACCACGAATACTTTCGGAGACACCTGTAGAGCATCTTTATGATCACCCAGTTACGTTGTGACGTTTGATAGCACACAAGGTGTTCCTACGGTATTCGGGAGTTGCATAATCTCATAGTCATAGGAACATGTATAAGTCATGAAGAAAGCAATAGCAGTAAAACTAAACGATCAAAGTGCTATGCTAACGGATGGGTCTAGTCCATCACATCATTCTCCTAATGATGTGATCCCGTTGATCAAATGACAACTCATGTCTATGGTTAGGAAACATAACCAACTTTGATCAATGAGCTAGTCTAGTAGAGGCATACTAGGGACACTCTGTTTTGTCTATGTATTCACACATGTACTAAGTTTCCGGTTAATACAATTCTAGCATGAATAATAAACATTTATCATGATATAAGGAAATATAAATAACAACTTTATTATTGCCTCTAGGGCATATTTCCTTCAGTCTCCCACTTGCACTAGAGTCAATAATCTAGCTCACATCGCCATGTGATTTAATACCGATAGTTCATATCGTTATGTGAATAACACCCATAGTTCACATCGCCATGTGACCAACACCCAAAGGGTTTACTAGAGTCAATAATCTAGTTCACATCGCTATGTGATTAATACCCAAGAGTAATAAGGTGTGATCATGTTTTGCTTGTGAGAGAAGTTTAGTCAACGGGTCTGTCACATTCAGATCCGTATGTATTTCGCAAATTTCTATGTCTGCAATGCTCTGCATAGAGCTACTCTAGCTAATTGCTCCCACTTTCAATACGCATCCAGATTGATACTTAGAGTCATCTGGATTTAGTGTCAAAGCTTACATCGACGTAACCCTTTACGACGAACTCTTTATCACCTCCATAATCGAGAAACATTTCCTTAGTCATCCAGTTACTAAGGATAATTTTGACCGCTGTACAGTGATCTACTCCTGGATCACTATTGTACCCCCTTGACAAACTCATGGCAAGGTACACAACATGTTTGTTACACAGCATGGCATACTTTATAGAACCTATGGCTGAGGCATAGGGAATGACTTTCATTCTCTCTATATTTTTCTGCAGTGGTCGGGCATTGAGTCTTACTCAACTTCATACCTTGTAATACAGGCAAGAACCCTTTCTTTGACTGATCCATTTTGAACTTCTTCAAAATCAAGGTATGTGCTTTGTGAAAGTCCAATTAAGCGTCTTGATCTATCTCTATAGATCTTGATGCCTAATATATAAGCAGCTTCATCGAGGTCTTTCATTGAAAAATTCTTTATTCAAGTATCCTTTTATGCTATCCAGAAATTCTATATCATTTCCAATCAACAATATGTCATCCACATATAATATTAGAAATGCTACAGAGCTCCCACTCACCTTTTGTAAATACAGGCTTCTCCAAAAGTCTGTATAAAACCATATGCTTTGATCACCTTATCAAAGCGTATATTCCAACTCCGAGATGCTTGCACCAGTCCATAGATGGATCGCTGGAGCTTGCATACTTTGTTAGCACCTTTTGGATCGACAAAACCTTCTGGTTGCATCATATACAACTCTTCTTTGAGATATCCATTCAGGAATGCAGTTTTGACATCCATTTGCCAGATTTCATAATCATAAAATGCGGCAATTGCTAACATGATTCGGACAGACTTAAGCATCGCTACAGGTGAGAAAGTCTCATCGTAGTCAACTCCTTGAACTTGTCGAAACCCTTTCGCAACAAGTCGAGCTTTGTAAACAGTAACATTACCGTCTGCGTCGGTCTTCCTCTTGAAGATCCATTTATTTTCGATGGCCTGCCGATCATCGGGCAAGTCAACCAAAGTCCACACTTTGTTCTCATACATGGATCCCATCTCAGATTTCATGGCCTCAAGCCATTTTGCGGAATCTGGGCTCATCATCGCTTCCTCATAGTTCGTAGGTTCATCATGGTCTAGTAACATGATTTCGAGAACTGGGTTGCCGTACCACTCTGGTGCGGAACGTAATCTGGTTGATCTACGACGTTCAGCAGAAACTTGATCCGAAGTTTCATGATCATCATCATTAACTTCCTCACTGATTGGTGTAGGAATCACTGGAACAATTTTCTGTGATGTACTACATTCCAATTCAGGAGAAGGTACAGTTACCTCATCAAGTTCTACTTTCCTCCCACTCACTTCTTTCGAGAGAAACTCCTTCTCTAGAAAGGATCCATTCTTAGCAACGAATATCTTGCCTTCGGATCTGTGATAGAAGGTGTACCCAACAGTCTCTTTTGGGTATCCTATGAAGACACATTTCTCCGACTTGGGTTCGAGCTTATCAGGTTGAAGCTTTTTCACATAAGCATCGCAGCCCCAAACTTTAAGAAACGACAACTTTGGTTTCTTGCCAAACCATAGTTCATAAGGTGTCATATCAACGGATTTAGATGGTGCCCTATTTAACGTGAATGCAGCTGTCTCTAAAGCATAACCCCAAAACGATAGTGGTAAATCGGTAAGAGACATCATAGATCGCACCATATCTAATAAAGTACGGTTACGACGTTCGGACACACCATTACGCTGTGGTGTTCCAGGTGGCGTGAGTTGTGAAACTATTCCACATTGTTTCAAATGAAGACCAAACTCGTAACTCAAATATTCTCCTCCATGATCAGATCGTAGAAACTTTATTTTCTTGTTACGATGATTCTCTACTTCACTCTGAAATTCTTTGAACTTTTCAAATGTTTCAGACTTGTGCTTCATTAAGTAGATATACCCATATCTGCTCAAATCATCAGTGAAGGTCAGAAAATAACGATACCCGCCGCGAGCATCAACACTCATTGGTCCACATACATCAGTATGTATAATTTCCAACAAATCTGTTGCTCGCTCCATAGTTCCGGAGAACGGAGTTTTAGTCATCTTGCCCATGAGGCATGGTTCGCAAGCACCAAGTGATTCATAATCAAGTGATTCCAAAAGTCCATCATTATGGAGTTTCTTCATGCGTTTTACACCAATATGACCTAAACGGCAGTGCCACAAATAAGTTGCACTATCATTATTAACCTTGCATCTTTTGGTTTCAATATTATGAATATGTGTATCACTACAATCGAGATCCAATAAGAATAGACCACTCTTTAAGGGTGCATGACCATAAAAGATATTATTCATTAAAATAGAACAACCATTATTCTCTGATTTAAATGAATAACCGTCTCGCAACAAACAAGATCCAGATATAATGTTCATGCTCAACGCTGGCACCAAATAACAATTATTTAGGTCTAAAACTAATCCCGAAGGTAGATGTAGAGGTAGCGTGCCGACGGTGATCACATCGACTTTGGAACCGTTTCCCACGCGCATCGTCACCTCGTCCTTAGCTAATCTTCGTTTAATCCGTAGTCCCTGTTTCGAGTTACAAATATTAGCAACCGAACCGGTATCAAATACCCAGGTACTACTACGAGCATTAGTAAGGTACACATCAATAACATGTATATCACATATACCTTTGTTCACCTTGCCATCCTTCTTATCCGCCAAATACTTGGGGCAGTTCCGCTTCCAGTGTCCAGTCCCCTTGCAGTAGAAGCACTCAGTTTCAGGCTTGGTTCTCTTGAAACTAGTGGTGTTGTTAACCATCAACACTTGATGCTTCTTTTTGATTTCTACCTCCGCAGCTGTGAGCATAGCGAAGAGCTCGGGAATTGTCTTTTGCATCCCTTGCATATTATAGTTCATCACGAAGCCATTATAGCTTGGTGGTAGTGATCGAAGAATTCTATCAATAACACTATTCTCATCAACTTGACAACCAAGTTGAGTCATATGATTGTAGTGCCCATACATTGTGAGCAAGTGTTCACTGATAGAACTATTCTCCTCCATCTTGCAGCTGTAGAACTTATTGGAAATCTCATATTTCTCAATCCGGGCATTTGCTTGAAATATTAACTTCAACTCCTGGAACATCTCATATGGTCCATGACGTTCAAAACGTCGTTGAAGTCCCGGTTCTAAGCCGTAAAGCATGGCACACTGAACTATCGTGTAGTCATCAGACCGCGATTGCCAGACGTTCAAAGCGTCCACATTAGCGGGAGGGGGCTTGTCACCTAGCGGTGCTTCAAGGACATAATTCTTCTGTGCAGCAATGAGGATAATCCTCAAGTTACGGACCCAGTCCGTGTAATTGCTACCATCATCTTTCAACTTAGCTTTCTCTAGGAATGCATTAAAATTCAAAGGAACGGTAGCACGGGCCATTGATCTACAACTACATAGATATGCAAAAACTATCAGGACTAAGTTCATGATAAATTAAAGTTCAATTTAATCATATTAATTTAAAGAACTCCCACTTAGATAGACATCCCTCCGGTCATCTAAATGATCACGTGATCCAAATCAACTAAACCATGTCCGATCATCACGTGAGATGGAGTAGTTTCAATGGTGAACGTCTTATGTTGATCATATCTACTATATGATTCACGCTCGACCTTTCGGTCTCCAGTGTTCCGAGGCCATATCTGCATATGCTAGGCTCGTCAAGTTTAACCCGAGTATTCTGCGTGTGCAAAACTGGCTTACACCCGTTGTATTTGAACGTAGAGCTTATCACACCCGATCATCACGTGGTGTCTCGGCACGACGAACTTTCGCAACGGTGCATACTCAGGGAGAACACTTATACCTTGAAATTTAGTAAGGGATCATCTTATAATGCTACCGTCGTTCTAAGCAAAATAAGAAGCATAATAAGATAAACATCACATGCAATCAAAATATGTGACATGATATGGCCATCATCATCTTGTGCTTTTGATCTCCATCTCCAAAGCACCGTCATGATCACCTTCGTCACCGGCGCGACACCTTGATCTCCATCGTAGCATCATTGTCGTCTCGCCAACTATTGCTTCTACGACTATCGCTACCGCTTAGTGATAAAGTAAAGCAATTACATGGCGGTTGCATTTCATACAATAAAGCGACAACCATATGGCTCCTGCCAGTTGCCGATAACATTACAAAACATGATCATCTCATACAAAGCCGTATAACTCATCATGTCTTGACCATATCACATCACAACATGCCCTGCAAAAACAAGTTAGACGTCCTCTACTTTGTTGTTGCAAGTTTTACGTGGCTGCTACGGGCTTAGCAAGAACCGTTCTTACCTACGCATACAAAACCACAACGATGTTTCGTCAAGTATGTGCTGTTTTAACCTTCACAAGGACCGGGCGTAGCCACACTTGATTCAGCTAAAGTGAGAGAGACAGACACCCGCCAGTCACCTTTAAGCAACGAGTGCTCGTAACGGTGAAACCAGTCTCGCGTAAGCGTACGCGTAATGTCGGTCCGGGCCGCTTCATCTCACAATACCGCCGAAGCAAAGTATGACATGCTGGTAAGCAGTATGACTAGTATCGTCCACAATCTTATTATGTTCTACTCGTGCATATCATCTACGCATAGACCTGGCTCATGATGCCACTGTTGGTTAACGTAGTATTTTCAAAATTTTCCTACGATCACGCAAGATCTATCTACTAGATGCATAGCAACGAGAGGGGAGAGTGTGTCTACATACCCTTGTAGACCGAAAGCGGAAGCGTTTATCAACGCGGTTGATGTAGTCGTGCACCTTCACGATCCGTCCCGATCTAGTACCGAACGTACGGCACCTCCGCGTTCAGCACACGTTCAGCTCGATGACGTCCTCGCCTTCTTGATCCAGCAAGACGGGCGAAGTAGTAGATGAGTTCCGGCAGCACGACGGCGTGGTGACGGTTGTTGATGAAGAACAATCTCTGCAGGGCTTCGCCAAGCACTACAGAAACTAGACGGAGGATAAACTAGAGGGTCGGGGTAGCCGGTACACGGCTTGGTGTATCTTGATGTGTCTTGGGTGCTAGCCCTACCCCTCTATTTATATGTTGAGCCTAGGGGTCGAAACTTGGAGTAAAAGCCTTCACAAAGTCGGTTTCACCCGTAAGGCAAGAGTCCTTCTCGGACTCCAGGGCCAGACGCCAGGGTTCCCGGCGTCTGGACCCAGACGCCAGGGACCCTGGCGTCTGGCCCCTGGACTCCGCAAAACTTCCTTTTGCGCTTTCCAAAAACCTTGTGTGCTTTCCCTTTTGGCCCAAATAACGTGTTCTCGTACCCAAACACTTCGGGAAACATCCGGAACCCCTTCCGGTGAATTCCGGAACCCTTCCGGAGGTCAAACACTATTATCCCATATATTAATCTTTATCTCCGGACCATTCCAGAGTTCCTCGTCATGTCCGTGATCACATCCGGGACTCCGAACAACATTCGGTCATCAACATTCATAACTCATTAAATACTATATCGTCAACGAAACGTTAAGCGTGCGGACCCTACGGGTTCGAGAACTATGTAGACATGACCGAGACACCTCTCCGGTCAATAACCAATAGCGGAACCTGGATGCCCATATTGGCTCCTACATATTCTACGAAGATCTTTATCGGTCGAACCGCATAACAACATACGTTGTTCCCTTTGTCATCGGTATGTTACTTGCCCGAGATTCGATCGTCGGTATCTCAATACCTAGTTCAATCTCGTTACCGGCAAGTCTCTTTACTCGTTCCGTAATACATCATCTCGTGACTAACTCATTAGTCATTTGCTTGCAAGGCTTATTATGATGTGCATTACCGAGAGGGCCCAGAGATACCTCTCCGACACTAGGAGTGACAAATCCTAATCTTGATCTATGCCAACACCACGAATACTTTCGGAGACACCTGTAGAGCATCTTTATGATCACCCAGTTACGTTGTGACGTTTGATAGCACACAAGGTGTTCCTACGGTATTCGGGAGTTGCATAATCTCATAGTCATAGGAACATGTATAAGTCATGAAGAAAGCAATAGCAGTAAAACTAAACGATCATAGTGCTATGCTAACGGATGGGTCTAGTCCATCACATCATTCTCCTAATGATGTGATCCCGTTGATCAAATGACAACTCATGTCTATGGCTAGGAAACATAACCATCTTTGATCAATGAGCTAGTCTAGTAGAGGCATACTAGGGACATACTGTTTTGTCTATGTATCCACACATGTACTAAGTTTCCGGTTAGTACAATTCTAGCATGAATAAAAGACATTTATCATGATATAAGGAAATACAAATAACATCTTTATTATTGCCTCTAGGGCATATTTCCTTCAGGCCTTGCCACAAATACGATGTCAACTACATGATCATGCATGGCAATATGACAATGATGAAGCGTGTCATAGTAAACAGAACAGTGGAAAGTTGCATGGCAATATATCTCGGAATGGCTATGGAAATTCCATAATAGGTAGGTATGGTGGCTGTTTTGAGGAAGGTATATGGTGGGTGTATGGTACCGGCGAAAGTTGCGCGGTACAAGAGAGGCTAGCAATGGTGGAAGGGTGAGAGTGCGTATAATCCATGGACTCAACATTTGTCATAAAGAACTCACATACTTATTGCAAAAATCTACAAGTCATCAAAACAAAGTACTACATGTATGCTCCTAGGTTAAGGGTTGATAGGAGTTAACCATCGCGCGATCCCGATCTCCACACAAAGGATGACAATCAATGAAATACCTCATGCTTCAAATTTGTCACACAACGGTTACCATACGTCCATGCTATGGGGCTTGCAAACCTCAACACAAGTATTTCTCAAATTCACAACTACTCTACTAGCATGACTCTAATATCACCATCCTCATATCACAAAACAATCGTCAAGTATCAAACTTCTCATAGTATTCAATGCAATTTATATGAAAGTTTTTATTATACCCATTTTGGATGCCTATCATATTAGGACCAATTTTATAACCAAAGCAAATTACCATGCTGTTCTAAAAGACTCTCAAAATAATATAAGTGAAGCATGAGAGACCAAAAATTTCTACAAAATATAAACACCACCGTGCTCTAAAAAGATATAAGTGAAGCACTAGAGCAAAACTATCTAGCTCAAAAGATATAAGTGAAGCACATAGAGTATTCTCATAAATTCCGATTCATGTGTATCTCTCTCAAAAGGTGTGTCCAGCAAGGATGATTTTGTTGAAATAAAAAGCAAACACTCAAATCATACATGACGCTCCAAGAAAAACACATATCATGTGGTGAATAAAAGTATAGTTTCAAGTAAAGTTACCGATAGACGAAGACGAAGAGGGGATGCCTTCCCGGGGCATCCCCAAGCTTAGGCTTTTGTTTGTCCTTGAATTTTAACTTGGGATGCCTTGGGCATCCCCAAGCTTAGGATCTTACCACTCTTTGTTCCATAGTCCATCAAATCCTTACCCAAAAACTTGAAAACTTCACAACACAAAACTTAGCAGAAAATCTCGTGAGCTCCGTTAGTATAAGAAAAAAAACACCACTTTAAGGTACTGTAATGAACTCATTATTTATTTATATTTGTGTTAAACCTACTGTATTCCAACTTCTCTACGATTCATACCCCCCGATACTACTCATAGATTAATCAAAATAAGCAAACAACACACGAAAAACAGAATCTGTCAAAAACAGAACAATCTATAGCAATCTGTAACTTTCATATACTTCTCTAACTCTATTTTTTTAAATAAATTGGTGGACGTAAGGAATTTGTATATTAATCATCTGCAGAAATAATCAACTTAAAAGCACTCTCCAGTAAAAATGGAAGCTAATCTTGTGAGCGCAAAAGTTTCTGTTTTTTACAACAAGATCGCAAAGACTTCACCCAAGTCTTCCCAAAGGTTCTACTTGGCACAAACACTAATTAAAACACAAAAACACATCTAAACAGAAGCTAGATGAATTATTTATTACTAAACATAAGTAAAAGCAAATAAAATAAAATTGGGTTGCCTCCCAACAAGCGCTATCGTTTAACGCCCCTAGCTAGGCATGATACAATAATAGATCTAGGTATTGCCATCTTTGGTAGGCAATCCATAAGTGGCTCTCATAATAGATTCATAAGGTAATTTGATTTTCTTTCTAGAAAAGTGTTTCATGCCTTTCCTTAAAAGAAATTGGAATCTAATAGTTCCTTCCTTCATATCAATAATAGCACCAATCGTTCTAAGGAAAGGTCTACAAAGAATAATAGGACATGTAGGATTCAATCTATATCAAGAACGATGAAATCTATGGGCACATAATTCCTATTTTCAACAATAAGAAAATCATTAATCCTTCCCATAGGTTTCTAAATGGTAGAATCCGCAAGATGCAATTTTAAAGAACAATCATCAAGTTCATGGAAACCTAACATATCACACAAAGTTTTTGGAATTGTGGAAACAGTAGCACCCAAATCACACAAAGCATAACATTCATGATCTTTATTCTTAATTTTAATAGTAGGTTCCCACTCATCATAAAGTTTTCTAGGGATAGAAACTTCTAATTCAAGTTTTTCTTCATAAGATTGCATTAAAGCATCAACTATGTGTTTGGTAAAAGCTGTATTTTGACTATAAGCATGAGGAGAATTTAGCACGGATTGCAACAAGGAAATACGATCTATCAAAGAGCAATTATCATAATTAAATCCCTTGAAATCCAAAATAGTGGGTTCATTGCAATGTAAAGTTTTGACCTCTCCAATCCCACTTTTAACAGTTTTAGCATCAAGATCTAGAAACTCCGAATCATTGGGACGCCTTTTAACTAAAGTTGACTCATCTCTAGTCCCATCTTTATCAAGATTCATATTAGAAAACAAGGATTTAATAGGAGACATATCAATCACTTTTAGATCTTCATCTTTATTATCACGACCTTCCGGTTTGGTGGCCATGTTATTAACTAAGGTGGCTTGCTTATCCGAAATTTGGGCTATTAAGTTCTCAAGATGAGCAAACTGAGATTTTAAACCATAAAATTCTTTAGACATATCATCCAGCTCTTTATTCATATACTCCATAAAACTTTTATGTTCTTTAAACTCATTTCTGAAGAAATTATTATGCTAAAAATGCAAAGACATAAAACATCTAACATTGTTTTCAATCTCTTCCAACCTTCTAAGGCGAGGATCAATGCTATTTGGTAGAGCCATTGAGACAAACAAGCAATCAAACACACAAGCAAACAAGAAGCAAGCGAAAAGAGGCGAACGGAAAAAGGGTCAATAAAACGGCAAAGGTGAATTGGGGGAGAGGAAAACGAGAGGCAAATGGCAAATAATGTAATGCGAGGGATAAGAGTTTGTGATGCATACTTGGTATATGACTTTTGTGTAGATCTCCCCGGCAACGGTGCCAGAAATTCTTCTTGCTACCTCTTGAGCTTGCGTTGTTTTTCCCTTGAAGAGGAAAGGGTGATGCAGCACAGTAGCATAAGTATTTCCCTCAGTTTTTGAGAACCAAGGTATCAATCCAGTAGGAGACTACACGCGAGTCCCTCGTACCTACACAAAAAAATAAGAACCTTGCAACCAACGTGATAAAGGGGTTGTCAATCCCTTCTCGGCCACTTGCAAAAGTGAGATCTGATAGAGATAATAAGATAAATATTTTTGGTATTTTTGTTATAGATTGAAAAGTAAAGATTGCAAAATAAAAGTAAAGTAAAGATAAATAGTTGATGGAAGATTTATATGATGGAAGATAGACCCAGGGGCCATAGGTTTCTCTAGTGGCTTCTCACAAGATAGCAGATTTCTACGGTGGGTGAATAAATTACTGTCGAGCAATTGATAGAAAACCGCATAGTTATGAGAATATCTAGACATGATCATTGTATATAGGAATCACGTCCGTGACAAGTAGACCAAAACGATTCTGTATCTACTACTATTACTCCACA
The DNA here is from genome assembly GCA_902687465.1 of Secale cereale. NCBI lineage: Eukaryota > Viridiplantae > Streptophyta > Magnoliopsida > Poales > Poaceae > Secale > Secale cereale. The sequence continues at coordinate 564,446,062 of LR738714.1, read as the reverse complement.
CATCGACCGCTATATATCCAGCGTGCATCTAGAGTATTAAGTTCATAAGAACAGAGTAACGCTTTAAGCAAGATGGCATGATGTAGAGGGATAAACTCATGCAATATGATATAAACCCCATATTTTTATCCTCGATGGCAACAATGTAATACGTTCCTTGCTGCCCCTGCTGTCACTTGGAAAGGACACCGCAATATTGAACCCAAAGCTATGCACTTCTCCCATTGCAAGAAAGATCAATCTAGTAGGCCAAACCTAACTGATAATTCGAAGAGACATGCAAATATATTTAAATCACGCATAAAAGATTTCAAAGAAGATTCAAATTTTGTTCATAGATAATCTTGATCATAAACCCACAATTCATCGGATATCGACAAACACACTGCAAAAAGAATTACATCAAATAGATCTCCAAGAAGATCGAGGAGAACTTTGTATTGAGATCCAAAGAGAGAGAAGGAGCCATCTAACTAATAACTATGGACCCAAAGGTCTATGGTAAACTACTCATAACTCATCGGAGAGGCTATGGTGTTGATGTAGAAGCCCTCCGTGATGGATTCCCCCTTCGGTGGTGCTCCGGGACAGGCCCCAAGATGGGATCTCATGGGTACAGAAGGTTGCGGCGGTGGAATTAGGGTTTCATGGTGCTCTCGAATGTTTTCAAGATACATGGGTATATATAGGGGGAAGAGGCATGTCGGTGGAGCTACAGGGGGCCCACGAGGGTGGGGGCGCTCCTACTCCCCCTGGGCGCGCCCCTGCCCCGTGGCCACTCCGTGACTTCCCTGGCGTGTACTCCAAGTCTTCTAGGTTGCGTTTGTTCCAAAAACGATCCTCCCGAAGGTTTCATTCCATTTGGACTCCGTTTGATATTCCTTTTTTGCGAAACACTGAAATAGGCAAAAAACAACAATTTGCACTAGGCCTTGGGTTAGTAGTTTAGTCCCAAAAATAATATAAAAGTGTATAATAAAGCCCATTAAACATCCAAAATAGATAATATAATTGCATGGAACAATAAAAAATTATAGATACGTTGGAGACGTATCAATTCCTCTAGTTAGATGTGTTTTTGTGGTTTAAATTAGTGTTTGTGCCAAGAAAAGCCTTTGGGTTGATTTGGTTGATAGTTGATTCGATTGCGTTGAAAATCAGATTTTTTTTGCATCCTGTGCCAGAATTGTTGATGGCTACTGGAACGTGATAAATTCCTGTTTTTACACGTTATCAGGATACAAATTGTAGACTTTGTACTAATTTTTCAAATGTTTTAGAGTTACAGAAGTATGCCTAAAAATTCGGTATTTACAGACTGTTCTGTTTTTGATACATTCTGTTTCGTTGTATTATGTGCTTGTTTTGATGAATCTATGGTTTCTATTGGAGAGTTTAAGCTATGGATAAGTTAGAATACAATAGATATAATGCAATAACAAAATATGAATTGGTTTGCCACAATACTTAAAGTAAAGATTGGTTTTGTTATACTAACGGATCTCACAAAGTTTTGTTGAGTTTGGTGTGATTGAAGTTTTCAAGTTTTGGGTGAGATCACGATGGATGAAGTAATAAGGAGTAGCAAGAGCCTAAGCTTGGGGATGCCCGTGGCACCCCAAGATAATATTCAAGAAGTATCAAGAAACTAAGCTTGGGGATGCCCGGAGTGGCATCCCCTCTTTCTTCTAACAACCATCGGTATTTTACTTGGAGCTATATTTTTATTCATCACATATCATGAGTTTTGCTTGGAGCGTCTTGTATGATATGAGTCTTTGCTTGTTTTTATTTTTAGTTTGTGTCATCTACCCTTGCTGAACACACCCATTTGAGAAAGCCAACTTATGCTATGATTTATTAGAATTGCTCTTTATGTTTCACTTAAATTTTTTGAGAGCTATGGAATAACTCTAGTGCTTCACTTATATACGTTTTGATTATGATGTGCTTTAATTATTTTTAAGAAACACTCTCATGCTTCACTTAGATTTATTTGAGAGTTAGTAATTTTTTGAATTAATTCTCTCATGCTTCACTTAGACTATTTTGAGAGAAAGAAAACTTTATGCTCATGTTCTGCACTTAGATTTGTTTGAGCTTATCAAAAGCAACATATGCAACTAGTCCCAAAGTGATAGATATTCAAGAGGGATATAATAAAAAAATTCATGAAGATCATTGGACAAAACAAACTTAATTCCTTGTAATAGTTTTGGGATATGATGATAAATGATGTGTGAGTCATGTTAATGAGAAATTATGCTTTAGTAAGAATATTGGTGTTAAGGTTTGTGATTCCCTACGCAAGCACGAAAGTGAATAGTTATGCAATGAAATTATATCCTACTTATGTTGCATTATTCAGTGTTAGTTATGTTTAATGTTCTCTTATGATGGTTTTCGTTCCTTGGTTGGTCGCTTCTGAATCTTTTTGCTAGTCTCCACCTTGTACTAAGTAGAAATACTATATGTGCATCCAACTCCTAAAACCCAAGTTGTGCCAAATGAGTCTTCCATACCTACCTATATGCGGTATTTCCGTGCCGTTCTCAGAAAATTTGTATGTTCCAACTCTAAATTCAAAATAAATTTCTCCTTTGTGTGCCCGTAACGCTCATGAAGCAGCGAGGGGTGGCTAATATTTTTCATGCTAGATGTGTTATTCTCAATATGAGTGTTTATTCACTTGTCATTGCATGAGAGTATGGAGGTAATAGGGATTCCCAGTCCCAAAGTGAAAAAAGAAATTTACTTCATGTTGTCAAATAATAAATTCCTTGGAAAGTGTTGGTATGGATGGTACCCGCGGATATGACTAGCCGTGGAATGTGAAAGTATGGTGGAAAAAGGAATAAACTTTATTTAATGTTTGGGAACCGCCTATGATATATCTAGCATGGAAAGTGTTGGGAACTCTTAGTCATTCTCGTTGATGAGAAAAGCGTGCCACCCAAAATAATTTTATCTCTCACTTTAATCTTTGAGCTCTGGCACCTCTACAAATCCCTACTTCCCTCCGCGAAGGGCCTTTCTAGTTACTTTATGCAATTTATATTTATATTTGAGTCTCTTCTTCTCTTATAAAGCACCAACTATGGAACACTATTATCACACTTGAGCATTGGATGTAGTTAATATTTGGATGTGTTGCATGAATGGATCAATGATTGAGCATGATGGGCTAGGGATAATTTGCTTTACCATTGATATTTTGAAAGGACATGGTTGCTTGTTGATATGCTTGAGTATTAAAGTCCTCATGTCAAAACTAGACTATTGCTTTTAACCATATAAAAGTCTAAATGTCCATGCTACAAAAAAAATATGTGATGAACATGTTAGGCAACATTACACATCAAAAATTCTGTTTTTATCATTTACCTACTCGAGGACAAGCAGGAATTAAGCTTGGGGATGCTGATATGTCTCCAACATATCTATAATATTTTATTATTCCTGCTATTGTATTATCATTCTTGGATTTTTTACAATCATTTTATAGCAACTTTATATCATTTTTGGGACTAACCTATTGACATAGTGCCTAGTGCCAGTTGCTATTTTTTGCTTATTTTTTACTTCGCAGAAAATCCATATCAAACGGAGTCCAAATGCAACAACAAAATTTGGAAAAAATTTCTGGACCAGAAGACACGTGATGGGCCAAAGAAGTACCAGAGGGGGGCTCCGAGGAGAGTACAACCCACCAGGGCGCGCCTGGGCCCCCTGGCACGCCCAGGTGGGCTGTGCCCACCTCGGTGGCCTCCCGCACCGCCTCTTCGCTATATAAATACACCAATATTCCAGAAATACTAAGGGAGTCGACGAAATTTGGTTCCAACCGCCGCAAGTTCCAGAACCACGAGATCTAAATTAGAGCCCTTTTCCGGCACTCCGCCGGAGGGGAACACGATCATGGAGGGGTTCATCATCCTCATTGGTGCCTCTCCAATGATGTGTGAGTAGTTCACCTCAGACCAACGAGTCCGTAGGCAGTAGCTAGATGGCTTCTTCTCTCTTTGTTTCTCAATACAAAGTTCTCTTGAAGATTTTTATTGATGTAATGACTTTGTGCGGCGTGTTTGTTGGGATCCAATGAATTATGAGTTTATGTTCAGATTTACCTTGTTTTAATATCCATACTTGATTATTATAGCCTCGTATTTCTTCTCCGATATTTGGGTTTTGTTTGGCCAACTTGATCTATTTATCTTGCAATGGGAAGAGGTGCTTTGTCATGGGTTCGATCTTCCGGTGTCCTTTCCTAGTGACAGAAGGGGCAGTAAGGCATGCATGTATCGTTGCTATTAAGGATAAAAATATGGGGTCTATTCCTACATGAATAGATCTTGTCTACATCATGTCATCGTTCTTATTGCATCACTCTGTTTTTCCATGAACTTAATACACTAGATGCATGCTGGATAGCGGTCGATGTGTGGAGTAATAGTAGTAGATACAGGTAGGAGTCAGTCTACTAATCTTGGATGTGATGCCTATATACATGATCATTGTCTTGGATATCATCATAACTATTCACTTTTCTATCAATTGTCCAACAGTAATTTGTCTACCCACCGTTTCCTATTTCTCGAGAGAAGCCAATAGTGAAATCTACGGCCCCCGGGTCTATTTTCCTATCATATACTTTCAGATCAATATTGCCATTTGCCTTTTCTTTTATTTTTAGATCTATATCATCAAAAACCTAGAAATAACTCGTTGAATTTTATTTGCCGTTGTTCCATTTGCGATTACCCATCTATCCATCTACCAATCAATTACCCGGGAGGGATTGACAACCCCTCTTACACGCCGGGCTGCAAGTATTTGTTCTTTTTGTGCAGGTACCGTTTACATAGTGTTTCTTGGTCCTCCTACTGGTTCGATAACCTTGGTCTCATCCCTGAGGGAAATATCTACCGTAGTTGTGCTGCATTATCCCTTCCTCTTTGGGGAAATGCCGACGTAATTCAAGTGACATCAGCTGCCGACTCAATCCTTGACTAAGCTGATGAATGCTCTTACAACCTTGCTGGCGACTGAAGTTATTGCGGAATATCAAGTGAAGCATAATGTGGATATTGCAAAGCTTCGTGAGCAGATGATCAAGGCCCATGAAGAGTTAAACCGGGAAAATACCCGGATGGTCGACTTACAGGCTCGGGTTCGGGCAGAAAAGGAACGCTTGCAGGCTGAGGCTTGGCGGTTAAACCTTGATCAGAATGCTTCTAAGGCGGTTCTTCGAAGGCGGCACCAGAGCCGTTTATATCCAAGTTATCAACCCACACGCTTGTTTAAAACGCCAGGAGCTAGCACGAGTAACCATGGAGCACTTGTTATACCCCAATTAAATATGAACGCACCTAGAAGTGGGGCGGCGGCTCAGCCTCGCTAGGCAGAGGTCGCCCGGAGGGTGTACAAGGTGCCAAGCCCTAACCCGGTCCAACCACAACAGTTTCTAACTCCATCAGGTCACTTCTCTAACCCGGTGGATAACATGGTAGCGGCAGCAACCCGGCTGGCCGTAATTCCCGTCATGGGTGACACGCCAACTACGATTGAGACCTGGAATGCTATTGGGCTTCTTCAGACAACGGTGGCTCAGCAGGCAAACTATTCTCATAGCCGAAATCATATGCATTCAACTCCATTGCCAAGTTGTAGTTACAGCCGGCTGATACGTCCAAAACGTATCTATAATTTCTGCTTGCTCCATGCTTCTTTTGTGTGATATTGCTATGATATTGATGCACTTCCATACACTTTTGATCATATTTGGACTAACCTATTAACTCAGTGCACCAGAGTGCCAGTTCCTGTTTTCTGCTGTTTTTCTATTTCAGGTTTCCCCCATATTAAAAGTGCTCCAAAAATTCCAGGAAAAATATAGGAAAAATCAGCGTACAGGAAGCTTCGCGAAGAACAAAAGATGGGCCAGAGGGGAGCCAGGGGAGGCCCAGGCGGCCACCTGGCGCGGCCCCACCCTTGGCCGCGCCAGGGGGCGCCTGGGGCCCCTGCTCTGCCTCTGGCTGCCCCCCTTCGACTATATATCCCTCTCGTCCCGAAACCCTCGAGGACAGAACCCTTTTTCGTGATCTCGCCTCTGTTCCGCCGCCGCAGCGCTTCCAAGATCGGGAGCATCAGGAGAACTCTTCCCGGCACCCTGCCGGAGGGGAGAACCACCACCGGGAGCTTCTCCACCACCATGGACGCTTCCCGGATGAGTCGTGAGTAGTCCACCTTGGACCATGGGTCCATGATCAGTAGCTATGTGATGTTCTCCTCCCCTCTTTGCTCTTCATGGTTTAGACCTGGTGATCTTCCCTACATGATCGAGGCACATATGTAATCTTTCTGCTGTTGCTTTGCTGAGTTTGCTGGGATCTGATGGATTATGAGACTATGTTCAGATTGTGTTTGAGTAATATATTTGATTCACCTCTTTTATATCTTTGTTCTTGAGTAATTCTTGCATGTTCTCCGTTGCTGTTTATTGCTTTGGCCAAGTAGTAGGTAATAACTCCAAGAGGGAGCGTTATGCTTGATTGTGGGTTCATGCCCCCTGATGACTAGCTTGAGTGACAGAAACATGAGTCTAGGGGATGTGATGTTGCCACAAGGGAGAAAACAACGGTGCTTGTACTTGCGGGTGCAAGGATTGTTTACTTTACACAAAGTTCTTTTAATGCAGTTGTCTGTTGCTTTGAGTTTACACTTTGGGTGGGATTCGCAACTTAATACCAGCGAGATGTTCTGGATAGATATCTCAAGGTGGATGATTAGTAGTAGATGCAGATGGATTTCGGTCTACTTGCCTTGGTGTACCGCCCATGCTTTTGAGCCTCTGCCTTTCTTTGCAGCATAGTTAGCATTGGTTTGCGCACATAATCCTGTCAATTGCCCAGCTGTAATTTGTTTACCTCGCTTTGCTGTTTTATCGTCTTTTGGGAGAGATACATCACTAGTGAACATCATGGGACCCCGGTCCATATTACCACCGCTGATCACACCTTCTATTTACTTCCTGTTTTTATTTCCTAGTTGCAGTCATAGCTATCATTATTATCTCTTGTGTTTGATCCTTTGTAAACAACAAGGCCGGAGGGATTGACAACCTCTCTGTACTCGTTGGGAGCAAAGTTATCTGTATCTGTGTGCAGGTCCCGTCAACCGCTAAGTTTCTGGCGCCGTTGACACCTACTTGTCGACCCTCAAAGTCTCACGGGATTCGATCCTTGGTACCTTTGCCAAGGGAAATTTGCCGCTACGCTACATCTCAACCTTCCACTTGGGGTAACCAACGAGGGGCGAGAAGCCATCAAGCAAGTTTCTGGCGCCGTTGCCGGGGACTCCACTCTTCAAGATAGGGGAGTTGCACGCTATCTTTTATCTTTGCTTTTTAGTCTTGTTAGTTTACCTTTCAGTTTTTGCTTTAGTGTCCCTTACCAAAACTCACAAAAATAGTTATCTTGCTTGCTGCTGCTATGGGTTCCACTGAGAACACCAAGTTGTGTGACTTCACTAGTCATAACAACAATGACTTTATCTGCACGCCTATTGCTACACCTGCCACTTCAGCACCTTCTTATGAGATTAAACCTGCTTTGCTGAACCTAGTTATGAAAGATCAATTCACCGGTGCTGGAGATGATGCTGCTTTGCACTTAAATAATTTTGTTGAGCTCTGTGATATGCAAAAGTACAAAGAAGTAGATGTGAACTTTATCTCTAGAAACAATTTCAATAACAATGCTTATAGGAGTAATTTTGGTAGCAACCCTAGACCGTTCCCCTCTAATTCCTATGGGAACAACAATGCTTATCCTAGCACCAAGAACTCCACTTCTGAACTAGAGATTATGCTTAAAGACTTCATCACTACCCAAAAGGCCTTCAATAAGAGTGTAGAAGAAAAACTAGACAAACTAGATAATCTCTCTTCGAAGGTAGACAATTTAGCCCATGAGGTAGAGTTGCTTAAAATTAGAACTTCTCCTCTTGAGGAGAGGAAGACCACTCCTATGAATGATATTCAAGTGCAATTTAATGAAAACATTAGGATGATGGCTAAACTTAAAAAGAGATGGGCTAGAGAAAAGGAGGAAGAAGATAGAATTAAGAGCCTTCCTACCCACCACACTGTTGCTACTATCCAAGTTGTTGAGGATATCCAAACTCTTAGCACCCAATGCACTCCTAGTCCCATTGGACCTATTAATGGTGATGCTATGACCTCAACCGTAGAAGAAGAAACTCCTATAACCATAGAAGCTACCAAACAAGTGAGCCTAAAGGACACCACTACCACTTTACTTGATAGTAGTGACCTTGATTTTGATAATTGCACCCTTTCTGAAGTTATTGGTTTTCTTCACAAGATGTCTAGAGATCCCCACACTAGCACACTTAATCTTGCCTTCACGGAGCATATCACTAATGCTCTTATCAAAGCTAGGGAGGAGAAGCTTAGGGTAGAAGCCTCCATACCTAGAAAGCTAGAAGATAGTTGGGATCCTATGATTAAAATTAAGTTGAATAACTTCTCTTGCTATGCTTTATGTGATGTTGGAGCTAGTACCTCCGTTATGCCCAAAAGAATGTACGATCTGTTTGAATTGAAACCTTTTGATCCTTGTTATTTTGGTGTTCGTCTTGTTTATTCTTCTGTAAAGAAACCTTTGGGGAAGATCGACGATGTTCTTATCATTGTCAATGACAATTATGTTCCCGTTGATTTTACTATTATGGATATTGAATGTGAACCTTCATGTCCAATTATTTTGGGACGTCCTTTTCTTCACACCGTTGGTGCTATCATTGACATGAAAGAGGGAAATATAAAATTCCAATTCCCTCTCAAGAAAGGGATGGAACACTTCCCTAGAAAGAAGATTAAGTTGCCTTTTGAGTCCGTTACATGGGCTAGCTATTCTCTTACTCTTGATAAAACTTGATCTTCTCTTTTTGCATCATGCCTAGCTTAAAGGCATAAAAGAAAGCGCTTTTGGGAGGCAGCCCACAACGAATTAGGTTTTATTTTGCTTTTGTTGTGTCTTGATGTTTGTTACTAAAGTAGCATCATCATTGTATCTTTTCTTTTCAGCTTTGTGCCAAGTTTAGCCTCCGATTGCAAGAAAGTTCAAAAGTTGTGACGTGCTGTCCAGAAAACAGATTCTGTCCTTGGACAGAAAAATTCGAATAAAATCACCAGATCATCTTTTTGATCTGAATTTTTTTTACAGCGTGCTCTATACAATTGGCTTTCGAGCGTCTGTTCTGAGTTTTTTGATTTGAGTTGCAGAAGTACCCCGAAAAAATTATTTACTACCTGCTGGTCTGTTTTTCACAGATTCTGTCCTGTTTTGCCTTTTCTTCGTTTTGCAAACCTTGAGCTTGCTTTTTCTTTGCAAAAACCTTTTGGAAATCTTGAGAAACAGTTGAACTTCAAGATTATCTTTATTTCCAGTAGGAAAAAATTATTTTATTGTGGGTACTAACCTCGCTAATCAGATTATGATGAGTTATGTATGAAGGGAGTTTTCAAGTGTGCGAGGGAAGATGATAAAAGAAGATTCAGGAGGGTCAAACGCTCAAGCTTGGGGATGCCCCCGTGCACCCCCAAGAAATATTCAAGAAGACTCAAGCGTCTAAGCTTGGGGAGGCCCCCATGCATCCCCTTCTCCATCAACAATTATCAGTTCGTCTTTCGTTCCACTAGATTTTTATCACTTCATGCGTTATGTGCTATGCTTGGAGCGTCTTGCTCTTAGTTTCCTTTTTTTAGTTTTCTTTAGCTTTGCTTGCTGTTCATAACAAGTTAGAACCCAGCTTTCTTTGTGTGGGAGAGAACACGCTCCACTTCAACCTAGAACACAACATAGGATTTTCGTGCTTATCTTTGCTGTGTGTGTTCTTTGTCTTTCCATAGCTGCTGTCATGTTTAGCCCTTAGTTTTCATGCTTTTCTTTTTAAAGAGCTTTTGTTTAGTTGGTTGCTGAACTCTCTTGAGTTTTCATGTTTATCTTGTTAAGAGAGTTTGCCTGTTGCACTGAGTTGTGTGTCTTAACTAAAAGTAGGTAATTGAGGTTGCTATTTAATTTTAGTAGTAACATGCAATAGTTTTGAGGTATTGCCATGAGTAATGTCTGAACTTTTGGTGTCAAGAGCTTTAGCCTATTAGTGATAGATGTCGTATTTTGGGCAATCCGTGTTTATTTTCGAAAACCTATAAAATAGTTGAGAACTTTAGCTACTAGATGGATCACTAATCTTTGGAGGGATCGAATATTAGAGTACACTCACGTACCATGAGTCGAGGATGCGCAAGGATAACCAAACCCCCATACACTCCTCCTCGGGGTACTTGTCTCTTTGTGAACCTCCTAATTAGATTGAGAGTTACCGATAATAAGTGCATGAGTTCTTTGGACTAATGTGAGTATTCGAAAGTTGACACTTCCACCTAGCCATATTTTTCTAGCCTCTTCGGTACCGTGCATTGCCATTTCTCACCTCGAGAGTTGGCGCATACTTCGCCAGTGCATCCAAATCCTTGGCACGATACGCTCTGTCATCATAAGCCTCATTATATCCTTCCTCAAAACAGCCACCATACCTACCTATCAAGGCATTGCCATAGCCTTTCCGAGATACATTGCCATGCAACATCCATCTTCTCATGACTTGATCTTCATGTCATACATGCTTTTTGCTGATCGATGAGCTGCATGCTAGTTGGGCCTTGCCCTAATCATTGCTACATGACGCGCTAGTATCATTGCATATCCTGCTACACCGGCAGAGGCATACATTTGCATACATCATGATAGTTTCATTTTCTTTATGTTGAGTATTTTTGTAAAGTGTGAAAGATCTTCTATACTTCTTGTAATACATAGAGTGTTGCCCCTAAAGTGAGGAAAATATCCCAAAGAGGACAAAATCAAAAGATACCAAAGAGGACAAATGAGAGTTAAATAGAAAGGGCCATTAAGGCCACAAAAAAATAAAAAAAAGAGAAAAAAGAGAAAAAGAAATAAAAAGAGAGAAGGGGCACACTACTATTCCTTTTGAGAGATCCACACTCGTACTCCATCTTATACCTTGTACTCCATAGAGATTATTATTCATGCATATAGCTATGTGGGGACCTTCACACTATAGAACTTGGCTTGGATATTCCAATGATGAGCCTCCTCAAAAGAGCTCTAGGTCTTCTGGAGCGAGCAAGTTGGATGCACCCCCACTAGTTCCATTGGAGAGCTTACCTTAGCTCATATGTGCATCCGTTGCATGGCAATCCCTACTCCTCGCATCATATCTATCATTTGACTTTCTCTCGCCTATGATTGTCCTCATTGATGTGAGCCTTTCACACCTTTTTTGTCTTCCCCCTTCATCATTTTTCTCTCTTTGCCATCCTAAGTGTCAACTTTCTTGCTTACGCTCATCCATTGCATGAGTGCTCAAAATATCGAAAGGGAGTGGATCATTTTGACTTGTACCTGGCTAGTGGTCTGGGGATGAGTCAAGATAAGATTCCAAAGAAGACCAAGTGTGAAACTTTAGTAGATTAAGTTCTCAACAATACAAAAACTATGTTTTACTATCTCGTATATCCCTATCCCCTTTCTTGCACGCAAACACCATTTGGAGACATTCGAGTCACGGACAACGAGAGCTCTTGCACCTTTATGTTCTTATGTTGCTTGTTACAATGCTAATATAGACTCTTGCTTGTTATGACTTGAATTGAATTACATGCCTTGATTGCTTTACTTAAAAAGTTCTTATATGGTTGGTAGCATGTCACCACAGAAATTATGCTTGTTATCATTTACCTACTCGAGGACGAGCAGGAATTAAGCTTGGGGATGTTGATACGTCCAAAACGTATCTATAATTTCTGCTTGCTCCATGCTTCTTTTGTGTGATATTGCTATGATATTGATGCACTTCCATACACTTTTGATCATATTTGGACTAACCTATTAACTCAGTGCACCACAGTGCCAGTTCATGTTTTCTGCTGTTTTTCTATTTCAGGTTTCCCCCATATTAAAAGTGCTCCAAAAATTCCAGGAAAAATATAGGAAAAATCAGCGTACAGGAAGCTTCGCGAAGAACCAAAGATGGGCCAGAGGGGAGCAAAGGGAGGCCCAGGCGGCCACCTGGCGCGGCCCCACCCCTGGCCACGCCAGGGGGGCGCCTGGGGCCCCTGCTCCGCCTCTGGCTGCCCCCTTCGCCTATATATCCCTCTCGTCCCGAAACCCTCGAGGACAGAACCCTTTTTCGCGATCTCGCCTCTGTTCCGCCACCGCAGCGCTTCCAAGATCGGGAGCATCAGGAGAACTCTTCCCGGCACCCTGCCGAAGGGGAGAACCACCACCGGGAGCTTCTCCACTACCATGGACGCTTCCCAGATGAGTCGTGAGTAGTCCACCTTGGACCATGGGTCCATGATCAGTAGCTATGTGATGTTCTCCTCCCCACTTTGCTCTTCATGGTTTAGACCTCGTGAGCTGCCCTACATGATCGAGGCACATATGTAATCTTTCTGCTGTTGCTTTGCTGAGTTTGCTGGGATCTGATGGATTATGAGACTATGTTCAGATTGTGTTTGAGTAATATATTTGATTCACCTCTTTTATATCTTTGTTCTTGAGTAATTCTTGCATGTTCTCCGTTGCTGTTTATTGCTTTGGCCAAGTAGTAGGTAGTAACTCCAAGAGGGAGCGTTATGCTTGATTGTGGGTTCATGCCCCCTGATGACTAGCTTGAGTGACAGAAACATGAGTCTAGGGGCTGTGCTGTTGCCACAAGGGAGAAAACAACGGTGCTTGTACTTGCGGGTGCAAGGATTGTTTACTTTACGCAAAGTTCTTTTAATGCAGTTGTCTGTTGCTTTGAGTTTACACTTTGGGTGGGATTCGCAACTTAATACCAGCGAGATGTTCTGGATAGATATCTCAAGGTGGATGATTAGTAGTAGATGCAGATGGATTTCGGTCTACATGCCTTGGCGTACCGCCCATGCTTTTGAGCCTCTACCTTTCTTTGCAGCATAGTTAGCATTGGTTTGCGCACATAATCCTGTCAATTGCCCAACTGTAATTTGTTTACCTCGCTTTGTTGTTTTATCGTCTTTTGGGAGAGAGACATCACTAGTGAACATCATGGGACCCCGGGCCATATTACCACCGCTGATCACACCTTCTATTTACTTCCTATTTTTATTTTCTAGTTGCAGTCATAGCTATCATTATTATCTCTTGTGTTTGATCCTTTGTAAACAACAAGGCCGGAGGGATTGACAACCTCTCTGTACTCGTTGGGAGCAAAGTTATCTGTATCTGTGTGCAGGTCCCGTCAACCGCTAAGTTTCTGGCGCCGTTGACACCTACTTGTCAACCCTCGGAATCTCACGGGATTCGATCCTTGGTACCTTTGCCAAGGGAAATTTGCCGCTACGCTACATCTCAACCTTCCACTTGGGGTAACCAACGAGGGGCGAGAAGCCATCACCGGCGAGCTGAGTCGCCAGCCGTGTCTAGCTGCGAGCGGCGTCGTATCTATGCCTTTGAGGAGTCAGATAAACAACGTCAAACGAAGGCGACTTGACTCTCGTATTATTGCTCTCGTAAGCCGGCTGGTACTTATTTAGATCCAGCTCTTGGGCAAGTTGACACGCCAATGAGCGCATGTCTGTGATACAATTTGCGTAATCCACCTCGTTGATGACAAACATGTCATGTTTATACTCTGGAAACCCGCCAACCATCTCTCGAGGGTCTAATTCTGACTGATAAGCCTTTGCACCACTTAACCCAACTATTGCCCCTACACGTGTAGTTGATTTCTTCGGTTCTTCACTTTGACCGGCACTGTGGACAGTTGATCCAATACATCTTTGATGAGGTGTGCTGGTTTCTTGCCATTGGATACAACCACAAGAGTATGAAGACTGCCGGCATATAACTTCTCCGTCAATGTATAGACAACTTTGAGCTTCAACATCATATTTTGCCCAAGGTTGGCACTCATGGCACCTGTTATACATTCAAAGCAAGAGTCTCCACGTGAGTTAGAATCATATTTAACAAGCCACTAGGTGAAATATTCCAATTGTGTTTAAGTTTGGCTTACCGAAGATAGCTGAAGTCATTTGAGAAATATGGCGCTTCAAGCCAGTCAGCTCTTCCATCACTGGTTTCAGATGGTTTGCGGCGTCTTGAGCCCTTTTTAATAAAGCAGCCTTCTAAGTCTCGAAGGCGGATCTCTCAGCTTCAAAGTTGGCCTTGATTTTTTCCATGTCATCCAAGGTGTCAGGGATATTACTAGCAGGTATAAACCGGCTAGTATGAACCAGATTATGGTAATTTAGTTGTATAATTGAAATAATCAGTAGGAGTTACGGCCCATGAAAGCTTAGGGCTTGCTAGGCTTCTCGCCCCTCGTTGGTTACCCCAAGTGGAAGGTGTGAGATGTAGTGTTGCGGAAGTTTTTCCCTTGGCAAAGATACCAAGGATCGAATCCCCAGAGACTCCTAGGTTCAACAAGAAGGTGTCAACTGCTAACGGCGCCAGGTATTAGCAATCAACGTGGACCTGCACACAGATACAAATAACTTTGCTCTCAACGAGTACAGAGAGGTTGTCAATCCCTCCGGCCTTGTAGTTTACAAAGGATTAAACGCAAGTGATAGTAGTGATAGATAATGTTTGCAATAGTAAATAAAAGCGAAAAGTAAATAGCGGATGTGATAAATGATGGTAATATGGACCGGAGTCTCATGATGTTCACTAGTGATGTCTCTCTCCCAAAAGACGATAAAACAGCTATGTGAGGTAACCGAATTACAGCTAGGCAATTGATAGGACCACGAACGCAAACCAATGCTGACTACATTGCAAGAAAGGTTGAGGTTCAAAGCATGGGCGGTACGCCAAAGTAAGTAGACCGAAATCCATCAATATCTACTACTAATCATCCACCTTGAGATATCTATCCAGAACATCTCGCTGGTATTAAGTTGCGAGCCCCACCCATAGTGTAAACTCAAAGCAACAGACAACTGCATTAAAAGAACTTTGCGTAAAGTAAACAATCCTTGCACCCGCGGGCACAAGCACCGTTGTTTTCCCCCTTGTGGCAACAGCACATCCCCTAGACTCATGTTTCTTTCACTCAAACTAGTCATCGAGGGGCATGAACCCACAATCGAGCATAACGTTCCCTCTTGGAGTCACTACCTATTACTTGGCCAAAGCAATAAATAACAACAGAGAACATGCAAGAATTACTTATGAAGATAAATATAAAAGAGGTAGATCAAATATATTACTCAAGCACAATCTGAACATAATCTCATAATCCATCGGATCCCAGCAAACTCATCATAGCAACAGCATAAGGATTACATATGTGCCTCGATCATGTAGGGCAGCTCACGAGGACTAATTAGTGAAGCACAAGAACGGGAGGAGAACATCACATAGCTACTGGTCATGGACTCATGGTCCAAGGGAGACTACTCACAACTCATCCGGGAGGCGTCCATGGTGGTGGAGAGGCTCCCGGTGGTGATCCTCCCCTCCGGCAGGGTGCCGGGAAGAGTTCTCCTGGTGCTCCCGATCTTGGAAGCGGTGGCCGCGGCGGAACAGAGATGAGATCGCGAAAAAGAGTTCCTGTTTCGAGGGTTTCTCGAGACGCTTTAAATATATGCCAAAGGGGGGCATCGGAGGAGCCTCGGGGGGCCCAGGCGCCCCCCCCCTCCCCCCGGCGCGGCCCAGGGGGGCGCGCCGCCAGGGCGCCTGGAGCCCTGGTGGCCCCCCCGGCTGTCCTTCGGGCGCACGGTAGTTTCTGGAACGCTGATTTTTTATATAATTTTTCTGGATTTTTCATTGCAGTTCTCGTAATGTGAAAACCTGAAATACAAGAACAGCCGAAAACAGAAACTGGCACTGGGGTGCACTGAGTTAATAGGTTAGTCCAAATATGATCAAAAGTGCATGGAAGTGTATAAATATCATAGCAATATCACCCAAAAGAGGCATGGAGCAAGCAGAAATTATAGATACGTTTTGGACGTATCAACATCCCCAAGCTTAATTCCTGCTCGTCCTCGAGTAGGTACATGATAACAAGAATAATTTCTGTGGTGACATGCTATTAACCATATAGGACTTTTTCATAGTCAAATGACAAAAGCTTACTGAGACAATGAATCTGTAGTAATCAAGTTACCTCATGAGAAAATCACAAAGAACTGAAAGTTTTTCAATATGACATTGAAACATCAAATAGATTTGCAATGAACATGATGTGCTAATATGATAAAGTGATATCTATCTTGCCCCCTTTAGTGATGCAAAACATAAATGCAGGGGCACCTCCAAGGTTTAGGTGATGACTAGATACAATGATTTCAAAATAAACAATATCACATTCATGCAAAAGACAATGATACTTTGGGACAATGCACATTACACTCAGAATGACAATCATGCTCTCAGTAGTTGGTGCTTTGAAGAAAGAAGGTGGAGACTCAACATAAAGTAAAAGAATGGCCCTTCACAGAAGGAAGCAGGGATTACTCATCTGCTAGAGCTTTTTATTTTGAAAACATAGAAACAATTTTGTCAACGGTAGTAGTACTTCATATGTGTTATGCATAAGACATCCTATAAGTTGCAAGCCTCATGCATCGAATACCAATAGTGCTCGCACCTTGTCCTAATTAGCTCGGATTTCCATGGATTGTCATTGCATTACATATGTTTCAACCAAGTGTCACAAAGGGGTACCTCTATGTCACCTGTACAAAGGTCCAAGGAGATAGATCGCATTTGATTTCTCGTTTTTTGATAGATCTCAACTTGAGGACATCCATACCGGGATAACATAGAAAATAGATAATGGACTCCTCTTTAAAGCTTAAGCATATTCTCATAAGAGATTGAGGATTAATGTCCAAGCTAAAACTTCCACCATGATACATGGCTTTGGTTGGCGGCCCAATGTTCTTCTCTAACAATATGCATACTCAAACCATTCAACCCATGGCGAATCACCCTTACTTCAGACAAGACGAACATGCATAGCAACTCACATGATATTCAACAAAAGTGTAACAGTTGATGGCGTCCCCAGAAACATGGATACCGCTCAGCAAGCAACTTATAAGAAATAAGATACATAAGCGACATATTCTTTACCACGATAGTTTTTAAGCTACTTTCCCATGAGCTATGTATTGCAAAAACTGAAGGTTTTAAAGGTAGCACATGTAAATTTACTTGGAGTGGCGGTGAAATACCACATATAGGTAGGTATGGTCAACTCATATGGCATAACTGGTTTAAAAGGATGTGGATGCACAAGCAGTCAGTCCGCTTAGTACAGGTGGAGGTTAGCAAAAGACTGGGAGCGACCAACTAAGAGAGCAATGACGGTCATAATCATGCAGAGCGACAAAGCAACATTGAATCAGGCATGGAAGTTATATCGCTACTCAGAAATAAAATATCATCAAGGCTTGACAGACTTTCTTTACAGTCTTAAATATGCGTGAGCATACGCCAAGTCAATCAAAATAAATTCTTGAGGGAAGATATTACTAAACCATACCACATCATTGGCAAACAAATCATGTTGGTACTCCAATAACACATTGGGAATCCCCCAGCTATTTGAGACTAACCATAAGAAAACCTGAACAACTAAGCGCCATTATGCACGTAGCATCTTTATCATAGACATATCAACCAATGCAACGGAAGCAAACTCTCTTAATAAGGTGAGCATGGTAATTAAAGAGAGTTCAAGCAACCAACTAAACACAAGCTCTTTAAAAAGATAAGCATGAATATTAAGAGCTGAACATGATAGTAGCTATTAAAAGACAAAGAACACACACAACAAAGATAGTCATGAAAATTCGATGTTATGTTCTAGGTAGAAGTGGAGCGTGTTTCTCTCCCACATAAAGAAAGCTGAGTTCCGACTCGTTATGAAAAACTAAAAAGGAAACTAAAAGCAAGACGCTCCAAGCATAGCACATAACACATGAAGTGATTAAAATATAGTGGAACGAAAGACGAACTGATAATGTTGATGGAGAAGGGGATGCATGGGGGCATCCCCAAGCTTAGACGCTTGAGTCTCCTTGAATATTTCTTGGGGGTGCATGGGGTCATCCCCAAGCTTGAGCGCTTGACACTCCTAAATCTTTTTATCATCTTCCCTCGCACACTTGAAAACTCCCTTCATACATAACTCATCATAATCTGATTATCGAGGTTAGTACCCATAATAAAATAATTGTACCTTGCTGGAAATAAAGATATTCTTGAATTTCTACTGTTTCTCAAGATTGCCAAAAGGTTTTTGCAAAGAAAAAGCAAGCTCTTGGTTTGCAAAATGAAAGAAAGGCAAAACAGGACAGAATCTGTGAAAAACAGAACAGCAGGTAGTAATTGATTTGTTCGGGACACTTCTGCAACTCTAATCAAAAAACTCAGAACAGACGTATGAAAGACAATTATATAGAGAACGCTGTCGAAAAACTTCAGACCAAAAAGATGATCTGGTGATGTTATACGAATTTTTCTATCCATGGACAGAATCTGTTTCCTGGACAGCACCTCACAACTTTTGAACTTTCTAGCAATCAGAGGCTATACTTGGCACAAAATTGAAAAGTAAAGATACAATGATGATTCTACTGTAGTAAACAACATCAAGACACAACCAAAGCAAAATAAAATTTTCATTCATGTGGGCTGCCTCCCAAAAGCGCTTTCTTTTATGCCTTTAAGCTAGGCATAATGCATAGAGATCAAGTTTTATCAAGAGTAAAAGAATAGCTAGCCCGTACAACGGACTCAAAAGGTAACTTGATCTTCTTTCGAGGGTCAACAGAATATTGCTTCGAAAGTAGAGACATGATTAAATCAACTTTTTCATTTAAGGAGGAAATCTCCTCGACAGAGTTTACCTTCCTACCTGTTGGAGCGCGTTCGATGTGCCATTGGGAATAGTTGGTCATCATCTCATCGAGAAGTTTTGTGGCAGCACCAAGTGTAGTTGACATAAAAGTTCCTCCCGCGGCCGAATCTAACAAGTTCCGCGAGGTAAATTTCAAGCCTGCATAAAAAGTTTAGATAACCATCCAAGTAGTCAAACCATGAGTAGGGCAGTTCTTGATAAGAGATTTCATACGTTCCCAAGCTTGGGCAACGTGTTCATTATCCAATTGTTTAAAATTCATTATGTTACTTCTCAGTTGGATAATTTTAGCAGGTGGATAGTACTTTCCAATAAAAGCATCTTTGCACTTGTCCCATGAATCTATGCTATTTCTAGGCAAAGACTGAAACCAAATTTTAGCTCCTCCTCTCAAGGAGAAAGGAAAAAGCTTAAGCTTAACAATATTACCAGCTATTTCTTGGTACTTTTGCATATCACAAAGTTCAACAAAGTTGTTCAAGTGTAAAGCAGCATCATCTCCAGCACCGGAGAATTGATCTTTCATAACTAAGTTCAGTAAAGCAGGTTTAATTTCATATGAAGGTGCTAAAGTGGCAGGTGTAGTGATAGGTGTGCTGATAAAGTCATCGTTGTTGTGACTAGTGAAGTCACACAACTTTGTGTTCTCGGTGGAACCCATAGTAGCAAGCAAGCAAGATAACTATTTTTGTGATTTTCCATAAAAGATACTAAAGCAAAAACTGAAAGGTAAACTAACAAGACTAAAAGCAAAGGTAAAAGATAGCATGCAACTCCCCTATCCTGAAGAGTGGAGTCCCCGGCAACGGCGCCAGAAAAACTCTTGCTAGGCTTCTCGCCCCTCGTTGGTTACCCCAAGCGGAAGGTGTGAGATGTAGTGTTGCGGAAGTTTTTCCCTTGGCAAAGATACCAAGGATCGAATCCCCAGAGACTCCTAGGTTCAACAAGAAGGTGTGAACTGCTAACGGCGCCAGGTATTAGCAATCAACGTGGACCTGCACACAGATACAAATAACATTGCTCCCAACGAGTACAGAGAGGTTGTCAATCCCTCCGGCCTTGTAGTTTACAAAGGATTAAACGCAAGTGATAGTAGTGATAGATAATGTTTGCAATAGTAAATAAAAGCGAAAAGTAAATAGCGGATGTGATCAATGATGGTAATATGGACCGGAGTCTCATGATGTTCACTAGTGATGTCTCTCTCCCAAAAGATGATTAAACAGCTATGTGAGGTAAACGAATTACAGCTAGGCAATTGACAGGACCACGAACGCAAACCAATGCTGACTACATTGCAAGAAAGGTTGAGGTTCAAAGCATGGGCGGTACGCCAAAGTAAGTAGACCGAAATCCATCAATATCTACTACTAATCATCCACCTTGAGATATCTATCCAGAACATCTCGCTGGTATTAAGTTGCGAGCCCCACCCATAGTGTAAACTCAAAGCAACAGACAATTGCATTAAAAGAACTTTGCGTAAAGTAAACAATCCTTGCACCCGCGGGCACAAGCACCGTTGTTTTCCCCCTTGTGGCAATAGCACATCCCCTAGACTCATGTTTCTGTCACTCAAACTAGTCATCGAGGGGCATGAACCCACAATCGAGCATAACGTTCCCTCTTGGAGTCACTACCTATTACTTGGCCAAAGCAATAAATAACAACGGAGAACATGCAAGAATTACTTATGAACATAAATATAAAAGAGGTAGATCAAATATATTACTCAAGCACAATCTGAACATAATCTCATAATCCATCGGATCCCAGCAAACTCATCATAGGAACAGCATAAGGATTACATATGTGCCTCGATCATGTAGGGCAGCTCACGAGGAGTAATTAGTGAAGCACAAGAACGGGAGGAGAACATCACATAGCTACTGGTCATGGACTCATGGTCCAAGGGAGACTACTCACAACTCATCCGGGAGGCGTCCATGATGGTGGAGAGGCTCCCGGTGGTGATCCTCCCCTCCGGCAGGGTGCCGGGAAGAGTTCTCCTGGTGCTCCCGATCTTGGAAGCGGCGGCGGCGGCGGAACAGAGATGAGATCGCGAAAAAGAGTTCCTGTTTCGAGGGTTTCTCGAGACGCTTTAAATATATGCCAAAGGGGGGCATCGGAGGAGCCTCAGGGGGCCCAGGCGCCCCCCCGGCGCGGCCCAGCGGGGGGCGCGCCGCCAGGGCGCCTGGAGCCCTGGTGCCCCCCCCGGCTGTCCTTCGGGCGCACGGTAGTTTCTGGAACGCTGATTTTTTATATAATTTTTCTGGATTTTTCCTGGCAGTTCTCGTAATGTGAAAACCTGAAATACAAAAACAGCCGAAAACAGAAACTGGCACTGGGGTGCACTGAGTTAATAGGTTAGTCCAAATATGATCAAAAGTGTATGGAAGTGTATAAGTATCATAGCAATATCACCCAAAAGAGGCATGGAGCAAGCAGAAATTATAGATACGTTTTGGACGTATCAGGGCTCATGTGTAGTGTTACGGTTTGTAAACCGCCTGATCATGTAACTTGAGAGATAAGGAAGAAAGAGCGGAGACCGAGGCGGACACAAGTATGAACCGGCCTCGGGACTCTGTAAACCGGACCGGGCGTCGCCTCTATATAAAGGGACGACCCGACGACGGTTCAGGACAAGAAACAACCCGTTGAGACACAGACAAGCAATCCGCTCCATGTTCATCAACACCCAAGCAATACCAAACCAAACTAGACGTAGGCTTTTACCTTCATCGAAGGGGCCAAACTAGGATAAACCCTCTGTGTCCTTTGTGTGCTTTTAACCCCTTCAAGCTAACCCGTGTGATGGTTCCTCAACTAAGTCCGTTAAACCGGACATCTGCCGTGTTAATTCCACGACAGTTGGCGCCCACCGTGATGCCTCCGCATGACGGTTTCGAGTTCTTGAAGGGCAGATTTGAAGGGCTCAAGGGTTACGCGGTCGGCCGGATGACTAAGAGTCGCCGCGGCCGGATCTACATCGACGACGCATGTTGGGGACCGGAGGCCGATTCAATCGAATACGGGTACCGGGTTCCCTTCAGCGGCATCCACGTCTTCATCGGCAAGATTGGTGAACCGGGGCCTGAGCCGGACGTCTTCCCCAACATCATCGAGCCGGCTCAGTGTGCGAGATCGGCCCGGATTCAGCCTGCCATGAAGCGCGTTTTCGTTGGAGCAATTCACGGGGTTCAAGCCGAGGACGGATCGGATTCCGGTGGCGAGACAGTTATCTATTCCAACGATGAATCTTCCTCCGGAGAGACTGAGTCTTTGTATCAGTTGCAGGACGGTCGATCTGAGGGTGTGTCCGACGGAGACAGTATTCCGGACCCCTTTGATCCGCCAAACCAAGTGGCTGTCTTTATGGCCGGTTCACAACCTACGCAGCAGTCCACGGTGAACGGGGTGATGACAGCGGACGCTGGTGTAGGGGGGAGCAGCCAAGCCCTCTCGCCCTCTGACGCTCAATCCACCTTAGTCGAGGAGTTCACAACCCGAGCCATGGCAAATGTGGCTCCAGCAGACAAGGCGCAACACGATGCAGAGCTCCTCCAGCTGAAGGGCCGGATTGATCATGCAAAAGAAAATCTAAAGGCAGAAAAAGTATGATAGCAATAAGACAAGCAGAGCTGGAGGCTCAAACTTTTCAGTTGAGGATGGAGCAGGCCTCTGTGCAGGGTGTAAGGAGTCGGAAATACCAGTCTCGTCTACCGCCGGTTTATGAGGCGACGAATATCTTCAGGACACCAGGAGCGGGAACCAGCAATGATCCGGCGGCAAACCGGAGGGCAGCCCCGGCTAGGGATGAGCCGGTTCAGCAGCCCACTGCGGAGCAAGATCGGCGGGTCATTTCCATGCCTCACGTTCCTACCCCTCCGGGTCATTACTCAAATCCTTTGGACAACATTGTTGCTGCCGCTTCACGCCTGGCCGCTTTACCCATTGAGGGGACATCCCCCGTGGCATTGGAGGCACGCAGGGTCAAGTATCTGCTTAACACGGCATTAACACAACAGCAAGCATATTCTTATAGCAGGGAGAGGCTCCATTCGACACCACGCCACAGCCAGAGTTACACTAGGCATTGGGAGGAACCAGACGTGTCTAGTAGTGAACGCAGGCGACACCGTCGCAGACAAAATAATCCGGCAGGCGCGGATGCACAAGCTCAGGATGCAAACCGGGTTAGATCGGTGGCCCGTGAGGAGGTCCGTCAAACGACGCCGGTTCACACAACCACATCAGAGACAGGAGTCACAACGAGTTCCTTTGGGGTGCAATGTCTTATTCCCGCTTTACGGTGCGTCAAGCTGCCCAAGGATTTTAAAGGTCCACGTAAAGTGCCTAATTACACAGCAGATTTGGCTCCAGAAGCCTGGGTTGAGAGTTACGAGATAGCCATGGAGATGCTGGACGTGGATGAAGCGGCTTGTGCGAAATACTTCACCATGATGCTTGAAGGTACAGCCCGGACCTGGCTAAAGGGTTTACCCCCTAATTCTATCGGATCGTGGGGAGAGTTACGTCGCCAGTTTATCAAAAACTTCAAGGATACGTGCAAGCAACCGATGTCAGTGGTGGATCTAGCAGCCTGTATACAAGGAGAACAGGAGTTTACAAGTGCATGGGTGCGGCGAGTATCAGAAATCTTGCACTCTTCGAATGGTATCAATCACAGTACGACAATAGTGACACTAGAAAACAATTGCCGGTTTGAGTCTCTAAAGTTAAAACTGGGACGGCTTAAACGGGATTGTAATGACATGGGAACTCTCCTGAGCGCTCTGGTGAAGTACGGGGACTCCGACAACACTAAATATCCAGAAGCGGAGGGAGACAAAGCTGGAAAAGTCAATAAGCCTGGTAAACCGGCGCAGGTAAATCCGGCTGGTACAAGCTTTTTAGGCAAGCGAAAAGCGGAGGGCGGCTCTGATTTCGTGGCCAATACACAAGTTCAAGGGGGTTTTCAGCGCAATAAGGGTAAGCCGCCTCCACAAACCGGCGGAAGGACCGTTAGCTGGGAGCAAGAGTTAAATGAGCCTTGTCCGAAACACGGCTCAAGAGAACGTCCAGCAAAACACACTATAGGAGAATGCAACAACATGATGGAAGCCGTAATGAGCCAGTTCAGCTCCAACAACAGGCGTCCAGGCGGTGGTTCAGGCCCGGGATTTTGTCCAGGTTACCAGGGGAACGTTTCCGGATCAGGATATCGTGGCAACAGCAGTGGTTATAATAACCGAGGCAATAAACAATATGGTCAAGGTGGCTATAATAACCAAGGCAATCAGCAGCATGGTCAAGGTGGTTACAATAGCCAAAACAACCAATAGCAGGGCCAGGGTAATCACAATAACCAAGGTAATCAGCAGCGTCAGCAACAACAGCAGCAATCCGGATATCAGAGTAATCCGAAGGAGTTGAGTAGTGGGCAGTATCATGTATTCACTACGAGTTTGTGTAAGCGAGATCAAAAAGTCTTGAAGCGGGCGGTCCACGCGGTTGAACCGGCGACGCCGCAATTCCTGCACTGGTCAGAGCAGCCCATTGTGTGGAGCAGGGAGGATCACCCGCTGCGAGTTGATAATCCGGGCCACTTGGCCTTGGTAGTAGTACCACAGGTGGGTGGCTACAAGTTCACCAAAGTCCTCATGGACGGCGGCAGTAGCATCAATATCTTGTATTATGAGACTTTCCGTCGCATGGGGTTGATGGCTTCTCGCCCCTCGTTGGTTACCCCAAGTGGAAGGTTTGAGATGCAGTGTAGCGGAAGTTTTCCCTTGGAAAAGATACCAATGATCGATTTCCCCTAAGACTCCTAGTTTCAACAAGAAGGTGTCAATTACTAACGGCACCAGATATTAGCAACCAACATGGACCTGCACACAGATACAAATAACTTTGCTCCCAACGAGTATAGAGAGGTTGTCAATCCCTCCGGCCTTGTCGTTTACAAAGGATCAAATGCAAGTGATAATAGTGATAGATATTGCTGCAAATAGTAAGTAAAAGCGGAAAGTAAATAGCGGATGTGATCAGTGATGGTAATATGGACCGGGGTCCCATGATGTTCACTAGTGATGTCTCTCTCCCAAAAGACGATAAAACAGCTATGTGAGGTAAACGAATTACAGTTGGGCAATTGACAGAATTATGTGCGCAAACCAATGCTTACTATGTTGCAAGAAAGGTAGAGGTTCAAAGCATGGGCGGTACGCCAAGGCAAGTAGACCGAAATCCATCTGCATCTACTACTAATCATCCACCTTGAGATATCTATCCAGAACATCTCGCTGGTATTAAGTTGTGAGTCCCACCCATAGTGTAAACTCAAAGCAACAGACAACTGCATTAAAAGAACTTTGCGTAAAGTAAACAATCCTTGCACCCGCGGGCACAAGCACCGTTGTTTTCCCCCTTGTGGCAACAGCACATCCCCTAGACTCATGTTTCTGTCACTCAAGCTAGTCATCGAGGGGCATGAACCCACAATCGAGCATAACGTTCCTTCTTGGAGTCACAACCTACTACTTGGCCAAAGCAATAAATAGCAACGGAGAACATGCAAGAATTACTTACGAACATAAATATAAAAGAGGTGAATCAAATATATTACTCAAACACAATCTGAACATAATCTCACAATCCATTGGATCCCAGCAAACTCAACATAGCAACAGCATAAGGATTACATATGTGCCTCGATCATGTAGGGCAGCTCACGAGGTCTAATTAGTGAAGCACAAGAAGGGGAGGAGAACATCACATAGCTACTGGTCATGGACCCATGGTCCAAGAGAGACTACTCACAACTCATCCGGGAGGCGTCCATGGGGGTGGAGAGGCTCCCGGTGGTGATCCTCCCCTCCGGCAGGGTGCCGGGAAGAGTTCTCCTGGTGCTCCCGATCTTGGAAGCGCGGCGGCGGCGGAACAGAGATGAGATCACGAAAAAGGGTTCCGTCCTCGAGGGTTTCGGGACGCGTGTTAAATATATGCCAAAGGGGGCATCAGCGGAGGCCTGGGGGGCCCAGGCGCCCCCCCGGCGCGGCCAGGAGGCGGGCCGCGCCACCAGGGCGCCTGGAGCCCTGGTGGCCCCCCTCCGGCCCTACTTCGGTCGTGTGGAAGCTTCCGGAACGCTGATTTTTTATATAATTTTTCCGGGATTTTTCTGGAAGTTTACGTGATGGGAAAATCTGAAATACAAAAACAGCAGAAAACAGAAACTGGCACTGGGGTGCACTGAGTTAATAGGTTAGTCCAAATATGATCAAAAGTGTATGGAAGTGTATAAATATCATAGCAATATCACCCAAAAGAGGCATGGAGCAAGCAGAAATTATAGATACGTTTTGGACGTATCAACATCCCCAAGCTTAATTCCTGCTCGTCCTCGAGTAGGTAAATGATAACAAGAATAATTTCTGTGGGGACATGCTATTAACCATATAGGACTTTTCATAGTCATATGACAAAAGCTTACTGAGACAATGAATCTGTAGTAATTAAGTTGCCTCATGAGAAAATTACAAAGAACTGAAAGTTTTACAACATGATACTGAAACATCAAATAGATTTGTAATGAGCATGGTGTGCAAATATGACAAAGTGATATCTCGCTTGCCCCCTTTAGTGAAGCAAAACATAAATGCAGGGGCACCTCCAAGGTTTAAGTGATGACTAGATACAATGATTTCAGAATAAACGATATCATTATCATGCAAAAGACAATGCTACTTTGGGACAATGCACATTACACTCAGAATGACAATCATGCTCTTAATAGTTGGTGCTTTAAAAGAAGGCGGAGACTCTCGAACCATGGCTTTTGTTGGCAAGGTTGAAAACCCGTGGTCGGAAACAAAGACAAAGCATGTACAAGAGCTCTTGGTTTTAAAAACAGAGGTAATAGTTAAATTTTTTTAGATATGCATGTTTCGTCAACGAATGCTAGCAGATAACTCAATCACTTCTTAAGATGGACAAGTTTCGAGGAACGGCTCCCGAATGAGGACGATCACATCCTCTTAATCTCCTTTGTTTATCACTGCCAAAGTTTTCTGATTTCTCATGAAAAAAGGGTGAAGGAGGGTTTGTTTGTTATATTATTTTTGAGCCGGGCGCACTCTTTTCCAGTTCCTTCTCGTATTATGGGTTTGCACATTAGACATGCAATCCCGGGGTGAAGCTTGTCCAACTTAAAGATAACATGAATTACCTACTACTTCCTCATGAACTAAAACAGAGGCACAAAATAGAAATGCTTTTTTTTGAATAATTTCGAGATGGTACATGAAAGTCTCCGTTAGGAATGGCAGGTAAATACCATGTATAGGAAGGTATGGTGGACTCATATGGCATAACTGGTTTAAAGGATTTTGGATGCACAAGCAGTCAGTCCGCTTAGTACAGGTGGAGGTTAGCAAAAGACTGGGAGCGACCAACTAAAAGAGCAACGACGGTCATAATCATGCAGATCGACAAAGCAACATTGAATCAGGCATGGAAGTTATATCGCTACTCAGAAACAAAAGATCATCAAGGCTTGACAGACTTTCTTTACAGTCTTAAATATGCGTGAGCATACGCCAAGTCAATCAAAATAAATTCTCGAAGGAAGATATTACTAAACCATACCACATCATAGGCAAACAAATCATATTGGTACTCCAATAACACATTGGGAACCCCCCAGCTATTTGAGACTAACCATAAGAAAAGATGAACTACTAAGCACCATTATGCACGTAGCATCTTTATCATAGACATATCAACCAATGCAACAGAAGCAAACTCTCTTAATAAGATAAGCATGATAATTAAAGAGAGTTCACGCAACCAACTAAACAAAAGCTCTTTAAAAAGATAAGCATGAAAACTAAGAGTTGAACATGATAGTAGCTATTGAATGACAAAGAACACACACAGCAAAGATAGACATGAAAATTATATGTTGTGTTCTAGGTTGAAGTGGAGCGTGTTTCTCTCCCAAACAAAGAAAGCTGAGTTCCGACTCGTTATGAAAAGCTAAGGAAAACTATAAAGGAAAAATAAAAGCAAGACGCTCCAAGCATAGCACATAACACATGAAGTGATAAAAATATAGTGGAACGAAAGACGAACTGATAATGTTGATGGAGAAGGGGATTCACGGGGGCATCCCCAAGCTTAGACGCTTGAGTCTTCTTGAATATTTCTTGGGGGTGCATGGGGGCATCCCCAAGCTTGAGCGTTTGACACTCCTGAATCTTTTTATCATCTTCCCTCGCACACTTGAAAACTCCCTTCATACATAACTCATCATAATCTGATTAGCGAGGTTAGTACCCATAATAAAATAATTGTTCCTTGCTGGAAATAAGGATATTCTTGAAGGTCTACTGTTTCTCAAGATTGCCAAAAGGTTTTTGCAAAGAAAAAGCAAGCTCAAGGTTTGCAAAATGAGGGAAAGGCAAAACAGGACAGAATCTGTGAAAAACAGAACAACAGGTAGTAAATGATTTTTTCGGGGCACTTCTGCAACTCTAATCAAAAAACTCAAAACAGATGCCGGAAAGACAATTGTATAGAGCATGCTGTAGAAAAAATTCAGACCAAAAAGATCATCTGGTGATTTTATACGATTTTTTCTATCCAAGGACAGAATCTGTTTCCTGGACAGCACGTCACAACTTTTGAACTTTCTTGCAATCAGAGGCTACACTTGGCACAAAGTTGAAAAGCAAAGATACAATGATGATGCTACTGTAGTAACAACATCAAGACACAACAAAAGCAAAATAAAATTTTATTCATGTGGGCTGCCTCCCAAAAGCGCTTTCTTTTATGCCTTTAAGCTAGGCATAATGCATAGAGATCAAGTTTTATCAAGAGTAAAAGAATAGCTAGCCCGTATAACGGACTCAAAAGGTAACTTAATCTTATTTCTAGGGAAGTGTTCCATCCCTTTCTTGAGAGGAAATTGGAATTTTATATTCCCCTCTTTCATGTCAATGATGGCACCAACGGTGCGTAGAAAAGGACGTCCCAAAATAATTGGACAAGAAGGTTCACATTCAATATCCATAATAGTAAGATCAATGGGAACATAATTGTCATTGACAATGATAAGAACATCGTCGATCCTCCCCAAAGGTTTCTTTATGGAAGAATCAACTAGACGAACACCAAAAGAACAAGAATCAAAAGGTTTCAGTTTAAGCATATCATATATTCTTTTGGGCATAACGGAGGTACTAGCTCCAACATCACATAAAGCATAGCAAGAGAAGTTATTCAAATTAATTTTAATCATAGGATCCCAACCATCTTCTAGCTTTCTAGGTATGGAGGCTTCTACTCTAAGTTTCTCCTCCCTAGCTTTGATGGGAGCATTAGTGATATGCTCTGTGAAGGCAAGATTAAGCGTGCTAGTGTGGGGATCTCTAGACATCTTGTGAAGGAAATCAATAACTTCGGTAAGAGTGCAATTATCAAAATCAAGGTCACTACTATCAAGTAAAGTGGTAGTGGTGTCCTTTAGGCTCACTTGTTTGGTAGTTTCTATAGTCATAGCATCACCATTAATAGGTCCAATGGGACCAGGAGTGCATTGGGTGCTAAGAGTTTGGATATCCTCAACAACTTGGATAGTAGCAACAGTGTGGTGGGTAGGAAGGCTCTTAATACTATCTTCTTCCTCCCTTTCTCTAGCCCATCTCTCTTTAAGTTTAGCCAACATCCTAATGTTTTCATTAATTTGCACTTGAATAGCATTCATAGGAGTGACCTTCCTCTCCTCAAGAGGAGAAGTTCTAATTTTAAGCAATTCTACCTCATGGGCTAAATTGTCTACCTTCGAAGAGAGATCATCTAGTTTGTTTAGTTTTTCTTCTACACTCTTACTAAAGGCTTTTTGGGTAGTGATGAAATCTTTAAGCATAATCTCTAGTTCAGTAGTGGAGTTCTTGGTGCTAGGATAAGCATTGTTGCTAAAATTGTTTCTAGAGATAACGTTCACGTCTACTTGTTCTTGAGCAATCAAAGAATTTAAAGGAACATCACGAGGATCAACAGAAGATTGCTTCGAAAGTAGAGACATGATCAAGTCAACTTTTTCATTTAGGGAGGAAATCTCCTCGACAGAGTTTACCTTCCTACCTGTTGGAGCGCGTTCGGTGTGCCATTGAGAATAATTGGTCATCATCTCATCGAGAAGCTTCGTGGCAGCACCAAGTGTAGTTGACATAAAGGTTCCTCCCGCGGCCGAGTCTAACAAGTTCCACGAGGTAAAGTTCAAGCCTGCATAAAAAGTTTAGATAACCATCCAAGTAGTCAAACCATGAGTAGGGCAGTTCTTGACAGGAGATTTCATGCGTTCCCTAGCTTGGGCAATGTGTTCATTATCCAATTGTTTAAAATTGATTATGTTACTTCTTAGTTGGATAATTTTAGCAGGTGGATAGTATTTTCCAATAAAAGCATATTTGCACTTGTCCCAAGAATCTATGCTATTTCTAGGCAAGGATTGAAACCAAATTTTAGCTCCTCCTCTCAAGGAGAAAGGAAAAGGCTTAAGCTTAACAATATTACCATCTATTTCTTGGTACATTTGCATATCACAAAGTTCAACAAAGTTGTTCAAGTGTAAAGCAGCATCATCTCCAGCACCGGAGAATTGATCTTTCATAACTAGGTTCAGTAAAGCAGGTTTAATTTCATACGAAGGTGCTGAAGTGGCAGGTGTAGTGATAGGCGTGCAAATAAAGTCATCATTGTTATGACTAGTGAAGTCACACAACTTGGTGTTCTCGGTGGAACCCATAGTAGCAAGCAAGCAAGATAACTATTTTGTGATTTTTGATAAAGGATACTAAAGCAAAACTGAAAGGTAAACTAACAAGACTAAAAGCAAAGATAAAAGATAGCGTGCAACTCCCCTATCTTGAAGAGTGGAGTCCCCAGCGACGGCGCCATAAAACTTTGCTTGATGTCTTCTCGCCCCTCGTTGGTTACCCCAAGTGGAAGGTTTGAGATGCAGTGTAGCGGAAGTTTTCCCTTGGCAAAGATACCAAGGATCGATTTCCCCTGAGACTCCTGGTTTCAACAAGAAGGTGTCAACTGCTAACGGCGCCAGATATTAGCAATCAACGTGGACCTGCACACAGATACAAATAACTTTGCTCCCAACGAGTACAGAGAGGTTGTCAATCCCTCCGGCCTTGTCGTTTACAAAGGATCAAACGCAAGTGATAATAGTGATAGATATTGGTGCAAATAGTAAGTAAAAGCGGAAAGTAAATAGCGGATGTGATCAGTGATGGTAATATGGACTGGGGTCCCATGATGTTCACTAGTGATGTCTCTCTCCCAAAAGACGATAAAACAGCTATGTGAGGTAAACGAATTACAGCTCGGCAATTGACAGAATTATGTGCGCAAACCAATGCTAACTATGTTGCAAGAAAGGTAGAGGTTCAAAGCATGGGCGGTACGCCAAGGCAAGTAGACCGAAATCCATCTGCATCTACTACTAATCATCCACCTTGAGATATCTATCCAGAACATCTCGCTGGTATTAAGTTGCGAGTCCCACCCATAGTGTAAACTCAAAGCAACAGACAACTGCATTAAAAGAACTTTGCGTAAAGTAAACAATCCTTGCACCCACGGGCACAAGCACCGTTGTTTTACCCCTTGTGGCAACAGCACATCCCCTAGACTCATGTTTCTGTCACTCAAGCTAGTCATCGAGGGGCATGAACCCACAATCGAGCATAATGTTCCCTCTTGGAGTCACTACCTACTACTTGGCCAAAGCAATAAATAGCAACGGAGAACATGCAAGAATTACTTACGAACATAAATATAAAAGAGGTGAATCAAATATATTACTCAAACACAATCTGAACATAATCTCACAATCCATCGGATCCCAGCAAACTCAACATAGCAACAGCATAAGGATTACATATGTGCCTCGATCATGTAGGGCAGCTCACGAGGTCTAATTAGTGAAGCACAAGAAGGGGAGGAGAACATCACATAGCTACTGGTCATGGACCCATGGTCCAAGGGAGACTACTCACAACTCATCCGGGAGGCGTCCATGGTGGTGGAGAGGCTCCCGGTGGTGATCCTCCCCTCCGGCAGGGTGCCGGGAAGAGTTCTCCTGGTGCTCCCGATCTTGGAAGCGCGGCGGCGGCGGAACAGAGATGAGATCGCGAAAAAGGGTTCCGTCCTCGAGGGTTTCGGGACACGTGTTAAATATATGCCAAAGGGGGGCATCAGCGGAGGCCTGGGGGGCCCAGGCGCCCCCCCGACGCGGCCAGGAGGGGGGCCGCGCCACCAGGGCGCCTGGAGCCCTGGTGGCCCCCCTCCGGCCCTACTTCGGCCGTGTGGAAGCTTCCGGAACGCTGATTTTTTATATAATTTTTCCGGGATTTTTCTGGCAGTTTACGTGATGAGAAAACCTGAAATACAAAAACAGCAGAAAACAGAAACTGGCACTGGGGTGTACTGAGTTAATAGGTTAGTCCAAATATGATCAAAAGTGTATGGAAGTGTATAAATATCATAGCAATATCACCCAAAAGAGGCATGGAGCAAGCAGAAATTATAGATACGTTTTGGACGTATCAGGGGTTGACGGATAAAAAGCTGAGACAATCAAACATGGTGTTTCATGGAGTGGTGCCAGGTAAATCAGCTTACCCAGTTGGGAAAATTGGCCTAGAAGTTACCTTTGGAGATGAACAGTATTCCAGGTCAGAGATGATAACCTTTGAAGTCGTCAAGATCCGGAGCCCTTATCATGCTCTATTCGGGAGGACGGTTTATGCCAAATTCATGGCCAGGCCATGTTATGTTTATCTACAGCTCAAGATGCCGGGTCACAAAGGAACCATCACGGTTCATGGAAGTCGCAAGATTGCATTGGAATGTGAAGAAGGAGACGCTGCCTATGCGGAAGCAGTATGTGCTACGGAAGAGTTGAAATTTTACAAGGACAATGTTGATCCGGCAGATATGTCCCCGTTGAAAAAGCCAACTACGGAGCATGATCCGGCGTTGAAGTTTAAGTCTGCGGAAGAGACCAAGCAGGTGGATTTTGTGCCAGGCGATTCATCCAAGCAGTTCACTATCAGCGCTAACCTTGATCCCAAATAGGAAAGTGCGCTCATCGAGTTCATCCGTGAGAACCGGGATATCTTTGCATGGAAACCTTCTGACATGCCAGGTATACCGAGGGAACTCGCTGAGCACAGTCTTAACATTGATCCGAAGTTTAAACTGTTCAAGCAGTATTTGCGCCGCTTCAACAAAGAAAGGCGCAAGGCTAGAGGAGAAGAAGTGGCCAGGCTTTTGGCCGTAGGGTTCATAGTGGAAGTTTTTCACCCGGAGTGGTTGGCTAATCCGGTGCTGGTGTTAAAGAAAAATGGAAAGTGGAGAATGTGTGTGGATTACACGAACCTAAACAAAGCTTGTCCAACTGATCCTTTTGCTCTCCCTTGCATTGATCAGATCATCGATGCTACAGCGGGATGTGAGCGGCTAAGTTTTTTGGATGCATATTCAGGGTATCACCAGATCAAGATGGCAGTTAAGGATCAGGAGAAAACATCTTTCATAATGCCTTTTGGTGCTTTTTGCTATGTTTCTATGCCCTTTGGGCTCAAGAGTGCTCAAGCAACCTACCAGCGTTGCGTGCAGAATTGTCTTAAGGGGCAGATAGGGAGGAATGTTCATGCCTATGTGGATGACATTGTGGTTAAGTCAAGGAAGGAGGAAACAATGATAGAGGACCTTAAGGAGACCTTTGACAATCTTCGGGCCTATAAAATGATGCTTAATCCGGAGAAGTGTGCTTTTGGTGTTCCGGCGGGCAAGCTCCTTGGGTTCTTGGTGTCAAATAGAGGAATAGAAGCTAATCCAGAGAAGATCAAGGCAATCACATCTTTGACTAAACCGGCTTGCATTAATGATGTTCAGCGTATCGCCGGCCGGATTACAGCCTTGAGCCGGTTCATCAGCCGTTTGGGGGAGAAGGCGATTCCGCTTTATCAAATGTTGAAAAAGATGGATCGATTTATATGGAGTGATGAGGCGAACGCTGCGTTTGAGGATTTGAAGCGGCAGCTGGCAAAGCCGCCGGTCCTGGCTGCCCCTGTTGATAATGAGCCGTTGTTGTTATACGTTGCCACTAATGCACGGGCAGTCAGCGTGGCAATCGTGGTTGAGCGCAAGGAAACAGCGAAGGAATACCCGGTTCAGCGTCCAGTATATTACGTCAGTGAAGTTATCATTGAGTCCAAGCAAAGGTACCCACATTGGGAGAAGTTGGTATATGGAGTGTTCATGGAAAACCGGAAATTGAAGCATTATTTTCAAGGCCACCCGATAACTGTTGTTAGTTCTGCACCGTTGGGAGATATAATCCAGAACAGGGAAGCTACTGGCAGAGTGGCAAAGTGGGCAATCGAGCTTAGCCCACATGAGTTGAAATATGTGCCGCGCACTGCAATCAAATCTCAAGCGCTGGTGGATTTCATCAATGATTGGACAGAGCTACAAACACCAGAGGAGAAGCCGGATCTTACATACTAGACGATTCACTTTGACGGTTCAAGGCAATTAGAAGGCTCGGGGGCTGGAGTTGTTTTAACTTCCCCGCGTGGAGACAAATTTTGTTACATCCTCCGTCTATTGTTTCCTTGTACCAATAATGCAGCAGAGTATGAGGCATTGCTTCATGGCTTACGGATGGCCAAGGAAATGAACTTGAACCAGGTCAAGTGCTTTGGCGATTCGGATCTAGTGGCGCAACAAGTATCCGGTAAGTGGGACTCAAGAGATCCTCTCATGGCAGCTTACAGACGAGAAGTTGAAGCAGTTGCATGATATTTCAAAGGATATCAGGTGGATCACATAGACCGGCGAAGGAATGAAGCGGCTGATGCTCTGAGCCGGCTGGATTCTCAACGTAAACCGGTACCACCGAATACTTTTTTGGATGAGCTGCACAGTCCATCGGTTCAAGTACCATCAGAGGAAGACCTGGCTATTCCTGATCCGGAGGCACAGCTAGTTGCGGCACTTCATGTTATTCCGGATTGGACGTTGCCCTATTTGGCATATCTAAGCCGAGGAGAGCTGCCGGACGATGAGATAGAAGCAAGACAGATAATCCGGCGCTCTAAGTCCATGACAATTGCAAACGGAGAACTTCATCATCGCAGCGTTTCTGGAGCGTTTCAGCGGTGTGTGTCAGCTGAGGAAGATTGTGATATTCTTCGAGAGATCCATGAAGGGGATTGTGGCCATCATGCCGGTTCAAAATCCTTGGTGGCTAAAGCTTTTCGACTGGGTTCTATTGGTTGACAGCCCATGCTGATGCGGCGGATCTAGTCCGGAAGTGTGATGCTTGTCAGAAGTTTTCACGACGTGCTCTTGTTCCGGCACAGGAGCTCCGGATGATACCAATAACCTGGCCGTTTGCGACTTAGGGGCTTGATATGGTTGGGCCTTTTAAACGATCCCAAGATCAGAAAACGCATCTACTGGTGGCTGTGGATAAATTTACGAAGTGGATTGAGGCAGAGCCTGTGAGCAAGTGTGATGTGGCAATAGCGGTTAAATTTATCAAAAAGGTAATCTTCCGGTTTGGTTTTCCACACAGTATCATCACAAATAACGGCACCAATTTATCTAAAGGAGAGATGGAAGAATTTTGTCAACGGGAACATATTCGCCTAGATGTGTCTTCTGTAGCCCACCCTCAATCCAATGGTCAGGCTGAAAGAGCAAATCAGGAGATTTTGCGAGGTATCAAGCCCCGGCTTATGACTCCCTTGCAAAGAACACCAGGGTGCTGGGTTGAGGAGTTACCTTCTGTCCTTTGGAGTATCAATACAACACCAAACCGGTCCACAGGTTATACACCTTTCTTTATGGTGTATGGTGCTGAAGCAGTCCTTCCAAGTGATATCCGTCATGATTCGCCACGGGTAACGGCCTATGTTGAAACGGCTAATGAGCAGGCAAGGCAAGACAGTTTGGACCGTCTAGATGAAGAACGTGATATAGCAGAGGCACGGTCTGCAATTTATCAACAAGACTTGCGCAGATATCACAGCCGCTGGATTAAGACCAGGACGTTCCAGGAGGGAGATTTGGTACTCCGGCTTATTCAAGATCAAACAGATATGCACAAGCTATCCCCGCCTTGGGAAGGGCCCTTTGTGGTCAGCAAGAATCTGCACAATGGTTCATATTATCTGGTGGATGTTCGAGAACACAAAGACTCACGGACATCAGAAGAAGAGACAAAGAGGCCGTGGAACATCGCCCTCTTGCGGCCCTACTATACTTGAGCCATGAGTTCTATTGTATCCTATGTATATATTATGATTAATGAATAAACCGGCAACCTCGGTAAACCGGGGGCTCAGCCATTTTTCCAATACAAGTGTCTTATGGTGATAACCATACATTTTTTATCATATGTCATATTTCAAATATTTTGATCGGTTTAACTGGTTGTGCAGGGCATATGCATTCTAGAGCAGTAACTCATTGAAGGGCTTCCTGTTCAAACATAGGTCGTATTCAAACCAAAGAGAACATAGCCAAACTTATTGAAGGGCTTCTTGTTCAAACATAGGTCGTATTCGAACCAAAGAGAACATAGCCCAACTTATTGAAGGGCTTCCTATTCAAACATAGGTCGTATTCGAACCAAAGAGAACATAGCCAAACTTACTGAAGGGATTCCTGTTCAAACATAGGTCGTATTCGAACCAAAGAGAACATACCCAAACCTAACAATGCCATTCTGTTCAAAC
Source organism: Secale cereale (assembly GCA_902687465.1). Classification (NCBI taxonomy): domain Eukaryota; kingdom Viridiplantae; phylum Streptophyta; class Magnoliopsida; order Poales; family Poaceae; genus Secale; species Secale cereale. The sequence goes on along the minus strand of LR738714.1, from coordinate 564,409,214 downwards.
ATAGGTCGTATCCGAACCAAAGAGGACATGGCATAAGCCCAATGGATCGTATCCGAATCCATTGATTGGCTAAGTTTTATATGGCCAGCAGGGGGCAGGATTGTACCCGAATCCTAGCTTAACCCCTGTTGGTTGTATCCGGTTCCTATGGTCGTATCCGAACCATAAGGCCCTCTGGATGGTACCCGCGTCCATTGATTGGCTGAACCTTGCTTTGAGCCTGGCAGCTCACAAAAAGCCTCGACTACATGGTTTTATATGCAAACTTGCATTTCTGGTATTTATGTTTTTTGGTTCTTTAATCCGGAATGGGACAACTCCAGAGTTGACCATATAACCTCAAAAGTCTGGACAGAATTCCAGCATGATCTAAACCGGTAGCTTCTATAAAACCCGGGATTATTATTGGGTCTATCAAAGGCTCCCTCAGAATTGTAAATTTTGCCGGATTAAGAATATCAAAGCATACTTGATGGCAGGTATGAAGTTATTTCTGGTACAAACAAAACATTTGTTTGATATATTGTATGAGCAATTTAATTGGTCCAGCGGTAAACCGCTAGGACACATTTTCAGTGTTATCTCTGCAGAAAAAGTTAATATGCAGGATAAAACCATATCAGACCAGATTTAAATTGGCAACGTCACAGTAAAAAGTTGAAACATCCGGATCAAGACGAAACAATGTTTTATGCTATCCTATTACAAGGCATAGCAAGCCTGAACGGATTAAATAATGTCCAGCAAAATGAGACTTCAACTACAAAGATACACTATGGCCTACGCCTCCTCTTGCTGCGATGGCTAGGGATCAACCTGTTCCGGAGTCTCTTCCTCTTCTTAAAGCGGCTGGAAGTCAGGGACGCACCAATCAATTTTCGTTAAAGCACGGAAGTACATCTCTTCCGTGATAAGTTCAGACGGATCAATATCTGGGGCGAAAGTATGAGGGTGCACTGGTGGGATTAGATTCACGGTATCATAAACTGGCCGATCCACCCGCTCGTTCTGTAAATCATATCCCGGATGATACCTGGATAAGTCTGATTCGGCAGCAAGCTTGCTAGCGAGAGGACGCATCTCCTTGGTCAAAGCATGAAGATCCTTGGCAGTGAAAGCTGATCCGTCTTCTTTAGTACCGGGATACCCGTTCAAGGCTTCTTCCGGATCAAAATCTGGAACCCACGCTTTGGCTCTGTTGAGCGCCATAAGAGAACCGGCTCGAGCGGCAGATTTCTTCGTTTCCTCTAAGCGTGCAGGCAAGACAGAAAGTTTCTCTAAAGTGCCTTGGATGGTAGTGGGGGCCGGTTTATTGAAGGACATTGCGCTTATGATCCTTTGAGCGCCGGAATACAGCTGCTCGACCAGAGTATAAGACCCCTTGAGTTTCTTCCATAAATCATCCCCAAGATGGGTGACATGGCGCCCTGTATATGATTATGACAGTTAAACCGGAACGGATTAAAAAGTGCAAGGATGAAAGCAGGAATACAGATTAAGTACTTACCGAAGACAGCAGAAGTCATCAGTTCTATTTGCCGCTTTAAGCCGGTTAACTCTTCAGTCACCGGATTAAGGGCTTCCTCAGCATCCTTTGCCCTTTTTTCCAGATCCTTCTTCTGCACTTCAAAGGCGGTCCGCTCCTCTTCAAAAAATTTCTTCAGCTGTTCAGCGGTAGTTAAGCTCACCGCCAAGTCTTTCATGGCCTTACCAGCAGCAGATTCAGTTTCGGCAAGTCTGTTCCAGATCTCAGTGATTTCTTCAGCCCTCCGGTTCAAATCAGCCTGCAAGGAAAATCAAGTGGAATAAAGGCAAAATTCAGACAGGTCTCAAGCACATAACCAAGTTATCCACTTGAAACTTGGGGGATAATGGGCAGTTGAAGCGTCAAGAGTAGCAATTCAAAACAAGTCTCAAGCACATAACCAAGCTATCCACTTGAAACTTGGGGGCTAATGGGCAGTTGAAGCGTCAAGAGTAGCAATTCAAAACAAGTCTCAAGCACACAAACAAGTTGTCTACTTGACACTTGGGGGCTAATGTACAGTTGAAACATCAAAGGGAAAATTTAGACAAGTCCCAGACGCATAAACCAAATTATGCCCCTGGCACTTGGGGGCTAATGTAAGATCATTTTCTCAAATAGGAAGTACCGGTTCACCTTATAAATGCAGCTAAACCGGAACTTGGGGGCTACTATGATATAGGCAGAAGAATATCAAAAGCAAAAAATCAAAAGCAAAGGATTACCTCGTATTTTTCCTTCATCATGCTGATTAAGCCCGCTTCATAGTCCCGAGAAGTGTGAAGCCGGTTCAAATACCCGGAATAGAGCTCCAGGGCACTCAGCTCAGCAAAACTAGACAAATCAGTGCTCCATTTGCCCTTTTCTTGATGAAGTTTCTCTGCTTTAGCTGTATGCTTGGCCAAAACAGTGGGTTCAGCAGGAGCGGTATAAGTAGTACCAGTTATTTGGACATCTGGAGAAGGGGCAGTTGCTGGTGGTGGAGTAGCGGTGTGAACCGGACTAGCGTGAACAGGGCTAGTTTGAGGAGGATCGGCCCGGGCAAGACTCGCCGGTTCATGGACGTTCTCAGTGTTGGGATTTTCAGGTACAATAGTATGGTCCATAGGAGCAGGGTCTTCAAGCGGAATTGTGGGCTCCCCTTCCGGAGGGACGGTTGTATCCGGGTTAACCACCGGATCATCAGTGGCAGTCTCAGCAGTTGGTTTGTTGGCTTTGGCCCTTTTGCTAGGCTTAGTCTTGCTGAAAGGAGTTAAGAAATAAATCAGAGTCACAAAAGTAAGTGCAATCATAAATCGGATAAGATAAAAGACTTACCCTGGGACAGTTTTCAAGACTGGGACTTGTGTGGCAGTGGATTCGCCAGAGGAAGATAAGGGAGTCTCCTGGTAATTAGGGTCAGACGGTTTAAGCGGTTTGTGTATAAGCCCGGCCTTGGGATGAAGCAGAGTGGGAGAGAGTATAACCTCAGAGCGGCGCCTCCGAGCCGGAGTAAGAGATATTCCGGACGATTCAACTGCAAGGCCGCTATGGTGGGTAGTCCGGCGATGGGCTTCATGTTGCTATTTCTTCAAAAGAAAATTGGGGTCCAATTGAGCATAAGGGTGAGAAAACTGATATTTCCGGACTGTCCGACAAATTTTTGGTGCAGGTGGTTCTGAATCGGAAGAAAGAATAGTTACCTCAATTTCTGCCGGTTTATCTCCTTCAGCCAACTCCTGTGACAAGATACCGTTAACACAAATCTGGATAAAAGTGAACAAGTCATAGCCGGATTAACTCATACCTCAGAGTCCGGATCATCATCTTCAGCATGAGAACCGGAGCCAGCAGCCGCCTTTTTCTTCTTGATAGCGTAAGTTTTCCGACGTGGCTGTTTTCCAGCTTTCTCCTAAGGCTTCCGCTTCCAAAAAGGGTCACCAGCCTGTTCAAAAGAGAGAGTTAACTGGGAAAACGGTTTATATGAACGGATTAAAAACATACAGAAAAGAGTAAGACTTACTGCAGGCAGTTTGTTTTTCCTATAATATGGAGCCAATCCGGTTTGGCTACATTCTTCTAAGGAGACATTGAGCATCTTCTTAGCAGACTCAATGACTTCTGATTCAGAAAGTTTGTCCTTGGAAAAAACGTTGAGGATCATCCGGTTTACCAGAATATTTACACATCAAACTCGGGCGCGGACTCAGAGGAAGGATACTCCAAGAAAGCCAGTAGCGCATAAAATCAATTCCGGTTAAACCGTTGGCCATAAAGGCTTTCAGCCTGGCATGTTGAGAAGCAAACCGGGGCCGTTCTGAGGAGCTGAGGCGCTGCGGCAAAGGGTGATCCTCCGAAAGACGATGCTCGCGATAACCTGGCAGTGGGTTTTCCCCTTCAGGTGAAGTGTCAATGCAATAAAACCAAGACTTATTCCAATCCTTGGGGTGCGTGTGGAGAGCGGCATGAGGAAAGACTGCGTCTCTTCTCTTCTGAATGCTGACCCCGCCCAGTTCTTGATGAGGTCCGCCAGTAAACTCAGTTCGCCGGTTCAAGTGAAAGAAGTCCTGGAACAGGTCGATTGATGGCTCTTCTTGCAAATACACCTCTGAGAAAACTTGAAAATCACAAATATTTGAAATAGAGTTGGGACCTATGTCCTGAGGGTGAAGTTTGAAAGCGGCAAGCACGTCCCGGAAGAACTTTGAACCGGGAGGAGTGAAACCTCGAGCAATATGGTCGAAGAAGACGATAACCTCCCCCTCTCTGGGAACAGGAGGACACTCATTTCCTGGGGCCCGCCATTTTAAAACGGACTAAGGGCCTAGAGTGCCGATGGCAGCAGCATTGACTAAATCTTCCTCCGTAATGACGGAAGGAACCCAGTCGCAAGAAACAAACTGTTTGGCAGCCATAGTAACAGAATGAAAGTGCTGAAAAGATAAAGTATAAAAACCAGATTATTCAAAGACAGATATATAAACCGGATCGCATATGCAAAGTCATGCCGATGGTTTAGACAAGGGACTAATGGCATGGCTAACCCGGAAGTAAGCAGGGAACGCATTATTGCCGGTTCAGAAATAACAAAAGAGAGGAGCTAAACCGTCGTGTTCGTTGTCGATGCATTACAGATGCGATATTTGACTGACTAAACCGGAGAATATTTTATAGATCTACAAGGGTGAAGAAACAAGTTTTTACAGATAGCTAAAGTAAAATAGATCTGAGCACCCAGGAAAAAAGAAAAATAAATGCAAGACTATTACAGGAAGAACTGCAAGGATCCTATACAGAGCGGACAAATCTAAAGGATCGAATCTAAAACGCCGAAATCTGAGCATACGGCAGCGGAACAGAGGTAAGTTTTAAGGGCAAGATCTAAAGGCTGAAACTACTTCGAACTTGGTGCCTAGGACGAACAGAGGAAGCTTTCTCCGAGGTTTAATGGCGGAGGCGCGAGAAGAACCCTAATGCTATAGATCTACAGCAAGGAAGATGGAGTACCTGAAACAGCAAGAAGCGGCGGCGGAGTTTTTCTGGTGGCACTCAGGTTGATGCAGCGGCCGGCGAAGGAGAGCTTGACGGACGACGGTGAAGAAGAGCTTGACGGACGACGGCGGAGGTTTGAGCTCGGGCAAAGAAAGAAGAGGACGAGCGGAAGGAAAATGAGGAAGAAAGGTAGCAGTATTTATAAAGGGGCAGAGAACGAAACGGTAGGCGCGAGATTTGAGGACGCAGAAGATTGGATAAAGATTCCCTGTCACCTCGATTCTTAGGATAGCCTTTAAACAAAGGTGATAGACAGCTGCGCGCGTTAAATACGGAAGTGATTTCACGGATAAATTAAGTGATTTTCAAGGATGACGTCATGGCCGGTTTACAAAAATGAGAAGACGCAAGAAAAGAAGATCATGCAAGACTGAGAAGATTGATGTGAACAAGTTCAAATCATTCTGGGGCCTAATGTCAGGGATATTACTAGAAGGTATAAACCGGCTAGTATGAACTGGATTATGGTAATTTAGTTGTATAATTGTAATACTCAGTAGGAGTTACGGCCCATGAAAGCTTAGGGCTCATGTGTAGTGTTACGGTTTGTAAACCGCCTGATCATGTAACTTGAGAGATAAGGAAGAAAGAGCGGAGACCGAGGCGGACACAAGTATGAACCGGCCTCGGGACTCTGTAAACCGGACCGGGCGTCGCCTCTATATAAAGGGACGACCCGGCGACGGTTCAGGACAAGAAACAACCCGTCGAGACACAGGCAAGCAATCCGCTCCCTGTTCATCAACGCCCAAGCAATACCAAACCAAACTAGACGTAGGCTTTTACCTTCATCGAAGGGGCCGAACTAGGATAAACCCTCTGTGCCCTTTGTGTGCTTTTAACCCCTTCAAGCTAACCCGTGCGATGGTTCCTCAACTAAGTCCGTTAAACCGGACATCTGCCGTGTTAATTCCACGACACAAGGATAATTTCAAGCGTGATTCAGCTTTGTCACGTTCAGCCTGTTGAGATGTCAAAATTTTCTTTAAGTCAGCTATATTTGACTCACCCAAACTTAAAGCTTCCTGCATAATTAATAAAGAGTTCATCTTTAGAACAGTATGAGTATACCAGGCGAAACTTGATAAGAATAATATGGCAAAGTTATTCAAAGTCCCAATCACATTGCAAGCAATATCCTTGGCACTCGGGGGCTAATGTAAGCCGAATCTGTTCAATCTATAGTAAAAGAAGACCTGACTCATCTTATAAAGATAAGGCGACCCTTGGGGGCTACAAGAGAATCTTCAAATACCCAACTTATCTCAAAAAGTTAAGCCAGCCCTTGGGGGCTACGGCATGATTCTTCTAAGTGGTAATATTAAAAGATCTGGCTTATCATTTGCATGATAACCCGGCCCTTGGGGGCTACATATTGGGCTTTAGGAGTTTTTCTTCAAAGTCTTAACATACTCACTGTTTTTTTTCCTATGATCAAGACTTGGGGGCTACATAAGGATATATGACAGAAGAAAATAAAGTGTACCTCATATTATTTTTCTTCATCATGTTTACTAAGTCGGCTTCCATATCTCGGCTTGTAGCCAACCGGCTTAGAAAGCCAACATGAAGTTCTTCAACACTGAGCTCTTCATAATTGGGCAGCTCTAGTTTTTTTTACCCTTATCTACTAAGGGTGACTCTTCCTTGGCAGTATGCTTTGTTAGCATGATGGAAATTCCTGGTGCTTTGTAACTCGCCCCAATAATGGCAATGTGTAGGATCAAAATTATGTCTAGAGGGGGTGTGATTAGACTACTTGACCAGATAAAAATCTAGACTTTTCCCTATTTTAAGTCTTGGCAGATTTTGGCAACTTATCACAAGTCAAGCAATCAACCTACACATGAAATTCTAAGAGTATAGCAGCGGAATGTAAATCATTGCATATGAAGGTAAAGGGAGGGGTTTGGAGAGTGCAAACGCAAGTGTAGACACAAATGTTTTTGGCGTGGTTCCGATAGGTGGTGCTATCGTACATCCATGTTGATGGAGACTTCAACCTACGAAGGGTAACGACTGCGCGAGTCCACGGAGGGCTCCACCCACGAAGGGTCCAGGAAGAAGCAACCTTGTCTATCCCACCATGGCCATCCCCCACGAAGGATTTGCCTCAATAGGGTAGATATTCACGAAGTAGGCAATCTCCTTGCCCGTACAAACTCCTTGGTTCAACTCCACAATCTTGTCAGAGGATCCCAAGTGACACCTAACCAATCTAGGAGACACCACTCTCCAAAAGGTAATAGACGGTGTGTTAATGATGAACTCATTGCTCTTGTGCTTCAAATTATAGTCTCCCCAACACTCAACTCTCTCTCACAGATTTAGATATATGGTGGAAAGAAGATTTCAGTGGAAAGCAACTTGGGAAGGCTAGAGATCAAGATTCATATGATAGGATTGCAATATCTTGGTCTCAACACATGAGTAGGTGGTTCTCTCTCAAAAAATGAGTAATGGAAGTGTAGGCTTGTTCTGATGGCTTTCTCCACGAATGAAGAGTGGGTGGAGGGGTATATATAGCCTCCACAGAAAATTTAATCGTTACACATAACTTACCAAACTCGATGGGACCGAACCATGAAACTCGGTCGGACCGATTTAGTTCAAAATGTGAATGTTAGGCTTTTCGGAGGACCGATATGATCAACTCGGTGGGACCGATTTCATTAGGGTTAGGGCATAACATAATTTCGATGAGACCGATCACATCAACTCAGTGAGACCGATTGCTGTAATAGGTAAACAGAGAGTTGGTCAGGCAAACTCGGTGGGACCGATCGGTCATTTTGGTGAGACCGAAACGTTACAAAGGGAAACAGAGAGTTTGAAATCCCATATAGGTGAGACCGAGATCCCTATTGGTGACACCAAACTGATTAGGGTTTCTGTCTATGGCGATGTCAACTAAACTCAGTGGCGCCGGATATATCAAATTGGTGGGGCCGAGTTTGACTTTTGGTTTGGGACATATGTGGATATGAGAAAGTGGTTGAGGGCTTCTGGAGCATATCACTAAGCATTTTGAGCAAGTAAGTCATTAAGCAACACCTCATCCCCTTTTAATACTATTGGCCTTTCCTATGGACTCAATGTGATCTTGGATCACTAAAATGAAAATGTAGAGTCTTGGGCTTGAGCCAATATGTGTCCTTAGCATTTTGAGGGGTCCACATTCCTAGTCCATGCCATGCCAATCATTGAACTTTCTGAAATGATCATCTTGAAAGAGCATTAGTTCAATGAGCTATATGTTGTTAGGAATTACCAAAACCACCCAGTGATAGTTGCACTTTCAATCTCCCCCTTTTTGGTAATTGATGACAAAATATAGATCAAAGCTTCGACAAATGATAATAAGAATGAAATACATCGTCGCTTTGAGAAGTATGTGATAAGAAAGAGGTCCCCCTAAATTTGTGCATTATTTAAAATTTGTTTTTGAATGCGAATGGACAATCGATAGGATCATGGGTTACTCTTCCATGTCGCATATATCTTGGTGGAGCGCTCAAAATGATAGAAAGTAAAATATGCACTCATCACCAAGCAAAGTGAATGATCATATACGAGAGATAGATAATAGCATCATTTAAGCAAGCATTAAGGTATGATATGATCAAACGCATGATCATACAAGTATCTCACACACATAACCATAGAGTAAATTGTAGCACCCAACAATCAAATGAAGTAGCAAGAAAAAACCAAAGAAAGCAAAAAGAAGCAAAGCTCTCTCTCTCTCTCTCAACCTATGATCTATACATTTTCTCCCCCTTTGGCAACAAGTTACCAAAAATCTTGCAAATGCATAGTGATATGTGTCTCTCTAGGCCTCATCTTCGGGAGGTGGTGTTGAGAGAACTCCAAGGACGAAGACATCTGTAGATGTTGTTGGAGCTGGTGGAGTGGCAACTGGAGGTGGCACTGAAGCTGTTGCTGCTGGTGCTGAAGTAGTAGCTCTAGTGTCAGGTATGGGCACTGTTGCAAATCTCTGCCCTCTTGGCACTCTTTGGCAGACATTTGTCGTGTCTCTATCCTCAACCTCTTCCTCGAGCTTCTCAACAGTAGCTTGGATCTCCATGACCTTCACATCTAGATCATAAAATTTTGCCTCAATGATCCTCTCCAGGCTTGCTTGATTCTGAGTCAAGTTGGCCAAACTCTTCTCAATCCTCAGAGTGGCCTCAAGCAGATGATTGAGTTGATCTTGCTTGGTCTTAGGAGCTCAAAAAGCACTTGCTTGCATGGCTGCCTTTTCTTGAGCAATCTTCTCTTGGCCCTCAACTGAAGTAGGATGAGATGCATCCATGACAACTTCATTGTCCTCCAAATCTGGCCTAAGACAAAGATGCCTCTTGTCAAGAAGATATGTCCCTTTCTCCACCCTGGAGTTGATTAGCATCTGAATGTGAGGGGCATATCCACAAGACCTTTTCTGGTCAACTGATGTCCTCTTGATTGTATCTACAATCAGACTCATAACCTTGAAGTTCTCGGGAACGTCAAACATGTGGAGCAAGTTGATGGAGTGACCTCAGATCATTCTATGATCTCCTGACTTGGGCAGCAAAGTGTGCCTCAGTATAGTGTTGATAGTGGTCAATCCAGACAACAGATGATATATGGGTCCAAACTTGTGAGTTTTCACTTCTTTGTCAGGAATGGGCTTGTACATATTTGCCATAGAGCTTGGATCCATCCTGGATTTGGCATATACATCAGTGTTATTCTCATTCTCCTTGGGGGCATTGATCAAACTTGCCCATTCAGCCACTGTTGATTGGTACCTCGTACCCTCAGTCATCCATACAATCCTACCATCTGGATAGAAGTGAGCAGTGGAGTAGAATTGCATGATCATCTCATCGTTCCATCGAGTCAGTTTCTTTCCCACAAATTTATCAACTTCATTTTGCCTAAAGCTCTCATGAACACCTGGAAAGAAGTCAGCATGTTTATTGATATACTTCCAGTCAACCCATTTCATGTCACGGACAATGGGCATCTTGTCCAGTAGCATTGTCTCATAGAAATCCTGCTGTTCCTTGGTGTGAAACCTGTAATCCACATCAGTCTTCCTCCTTGTGGCATATGGATCAGTCTGTCTCCATCTTCTCAGACCTGCATCCTTTCTCAGTTTCATGTTCTCAGCAACAAGATGGGCATCATTATGATATGGTATATTTGGCTTGAGTCTTCTGAGCATCATAGCCTCATCATCATCTGAGGATTCTTGATCTGAATCTTCCTCCCCCTCAAGAACATCTGGTACTAGGGCCTTGTTCTTCTTAGCTGCTGGAATGTCTCTAGTGGACCTCTTGGGTGCAGTAGCTTTGGGGACAGCTTTGGGCTTAGATGGAGCAGCCCTGGCTTTGATGACATCCCCCATCAACTTCTGAGTCTTTGCAGCTGGTGCAACAGGCTCTTCAGTATCTTCTTCAGCTTCATCATCATCATCATCTCTCATAAATGGCTTGCCAACCACTCTGGATGTGGTCTTTCTAGCTCTCTTCCTTGTTCCTGCAGGCTCATCATCTCTGGTTTCAAGAGTGAACACCGTTGTTTCTTGAGTTGATGCTCTGGCCTTTGACATTGGAGCTCTCTTGGCAGCGGCCTTCTTGTTCACTCCAGGGTTTGTTGAAGTAACTGTGCCATACTCCTTCTTGGTCACTTTCTTCTTTGAAGTGGCCTGATCAGTCACAAAATCATCATCCTCACTGTCAGAAGTTCTCTTATTCCTTGACTTGGCAACAGCCTTTGGAAGGTTACTTGGAGTGCTCCTGCTACTCTCATAGTAGCTGCTATTTGAGGGACTAGAGCCCTCACTCAACTATGCTTGCTCTTCTGACCTGTTCTGGCTGTCACTTTCATCAGACATGGCTGACACTGAAAGCTGACCCTGTGAATAGATGTAGATGAGATAGAGTGGATGAGCATCACAAAGTGCAGAGTTTTTTGTAAAACAAATGAGTCAAAATCTTAGTTTTGGGTTTCTGCAGAAAGCATTTCGGAGCTACCGATTTGTTAAACTCGGTGACACCTAAGCAACTTTGGAGTCTACACTAGTGAAATTGGTCAGACCGAGACATAGTTCGGTGACTCCGAGTTTGCTAGGGTTTCACTGAGAATTGAACTCAGTCACACCGATTTGCAAGTTTCGGTCAGACCGAACCTTACATGTGCAATGGCCTAAGCCAAATCGGTGGGACCGATTTCTACAACTCGGTCGGTCCGAGATGAGTTCGGCAGAAACCTAACCCTAAAACTTTGAATCAAAACTAATCTAAATGGAGTTTTCTCTAGATAGGATGATCTCATACGTGACAAGAATAACGACATTGACTTTGTGCTTAGAATCGGATGTAAAGATTGCACAAAGGTTGAGCTCATACCCTAACTTGGCGATGAGCTTGGTACGGCAGCAACGGCGGGGTTGAATTCCATTGACGGCGGCAGAGGCCAGCAGCGGGAGGTCGCTGGCGGGGAGAAGACGATCTAGAGACCTGAGATGGCAGGGCTGGTTAGGCGCGGGCGAAGGATTTCAGAAAACTTTCGGTGTGACCGAGTGGAACGACTCGGTGGCACCGAGATGCAAAACTGTTGGCAGTTACTACAACTCGGTGAGACTGAATTGTTCTGATTGGTTGCACCGAGATTGAAAACCTAGATCAACTCAGCAAACTCGGTCAGACCGAAGTGCACAGAGAGGTTTTGGAACTTTAAGTCTATTATGAATCGGGGATTTCGTGTGCTCCTCACACAGAGTGACTCGAATCTGGCTTGATCAAACTTTGTGATGTAGCATGAATAGAGTTTGAGATGAGAAAAGCATAGATAACTATAGGAGGTTCTTAGGCATTCTTGTCCATCCATTTGGCAAAAGATAAAGAGCCAAACAATCAAAGTAACAAATGTATGTCCTCGAATGATTAAAATATGCAACCAACATGCTCACACAATAAAATGGAAAATGAAATATGTGGCAAAGCATTCACAAACACTCTAGCATCTATCAAGCAATTGGCCATGACTAGGTCATCTATATATGAGTATATTGACATAGGAGTCAAATGAGAACATTTGATCATAGGTCATACTCATCGTTTAAGCACAAGTGGGGTTACCACTTTTACATAAAGCATTGTTCTGTTCACACCATTAGAGTTGTTTTAGCTCAATTCTTAGAGTAAAGCTCCCCCTAGATGTGATATCCCCCCTTAAGAGGGATGAACTAACCTTGGGTTTTGTCGATGATGACTTCATGTAGGTGTTGAAGATGTAGATGCTCAATGTTGATGTAGATCATTTTGGTGCAATCCATTGGAATGAGTTGCACTTTCAATACCTACACGAGTTAGTCCCACAAGGAACAAACAAAGATATCCATGGACATAGAGTGAATTGCACACAAGATGTTGTCCATGAAAGCATTAGGTTACCTTGTCGCTTGTCTTACCAACAAGAGGGTTAGTGACTCCTTGAACTAGTGCAAGATGTGGAAGTTGTTGCACTTGTCCTCGCCAATATAAATAAGAGTGAAGTATGTTGGTAGAGTCACCCTCAAGAACTCTCTAGTTCTTCTTCTTCGGGATCCACACCATCTTGATGGGAATCCTTGGAGTTGTAGATGTACTTGATGAAGTAGAACTTGAGGTAGTCTTGGGAACCCACTTGACCAAGGCCTTATGATCTTCTTCAAATTCATCAATCTCTTCTTGAAGCTTGTCCTTGCCCTTTAACTTGTGGTCTTGTGGTGGAAGATCATCTTCAGCTTGTGTTTCCTTGAAAGAGGTAGGATCATACTTCTCTTGGTGAGGAACAAACTTTGTCTTGGGGTATTGATCTTCTTCCCACTCAACTCCATTGGTAGTGAACTTTTGTTTAAAACCAACACCTTGATTCTTTCGGTGCCTTCCTTGCTTGCGTACAATTTCCTCGAATTGGTTACTCCCGACAAGGCTCTTCTAAACACCTTTCTCTATAATTCCCTTCAATAAGCTATTTTATTGCTCAAGTGTAACTTGGCTAAGAGAATCATTAGTGGAATCAAGAGAATTACTAGAAGCAACAACATTTGATTTATCATGATTATTGTTACTACTAGAGGAAGAATATGTCTTGTTCTTGTTGCTAGATTTTACTTGTGGCATGTAAGTAGAAAAGAGTAAACACTTGGCAATGTAAGAAGAAGTTTTCTTACAAATATCATCATTGATTTTTTTAAGAACTCATGCTATTGCTTTAGATTGAGCTTTTCAAAGCATAGCTTCTCATGAGTCCTCAAAAGTTCTCGATGATCCTCTAAGGTAGTTTCATGAGCTAACTTGAGCGTGTTTAATTCTTTAGTTAGACGCTCAATCTTCTCCTTATCATCGTCATTCATTTTATCTTGATTAGCATGATTAATAGAAATTTCATCATAGTTTTCATCATAGGTTTCATCACTATTACTACCAACAAGTAAATCATCATCTCCTAGCAAGTCATCTTCATCACTGTTAAAATCAAGATACTCGGGGTGTGATACCTTAGGGCCTTTAGCCATGAAGCATCTTCCAATTCCTTCATTTGCTGAGTCAAATATGTCGTAGGAGTTGGATGACACAAGAGCAATTCTGGCAACACCTTCATCTTGAGTATCTTCTGAGTTGGAGTGATAGCTTCTCCCGGAGTAGTTACCAGAGTCAGAACTGGATACCCATTCACCAACATGAGCTTGATGTCTTCGTATTTTATAGCTCCTTGATGATGTGTCCTTCCTTTCCGAATCCTTGCTCCTACGAGAGGGTCTTTGTTCATAACGATCATCTCTACTCCTTCTCTCTCTTGGTGGTGATTCTTCTCTTCTACTTCTCCTTTTAGGTGAGTCTTCTCTTCTTTTGTGGGGAGCCGTACACTCATTGGAGTAGTGTCCGGGTCTTCCACAATTGTAGCAATTACGCTCATGACTAGAAGATCTTTTGTCATTGTAGGACCTTAACTTGGAACTTCTTTCCTTGCTTCTACTCTTGTATAACTTGTTGAAATTCTTCACCATTAGTCTCAATTCCTCATTGAAGGCTTGTTTCTCACTTGATGATGTAGGAGCATCACATGAGGCTTTGTAAGCACCACTAGACTTGTTGTGAAGCTCTTCCTTATCCTTGAGTGACATCTCATGAGTAACAATTCTTCCAATGACTTCCGTTGGCTTGGTATCTTTGTAGTTGGGAATCATTTGGATCAATGTGCACACTGTTGGGGAACGTAGTATTTTAAAATTTTCCTACGATCACGCAAGATCTATCTACCAGATACATAGCAACGAGAGGGAAGAGTGTGTCTACGTACCCTCGTAGACCGGAAGCGGAAGCGTCAAGTGACGCGGTTGATGTAGTCGAACTTCTTCGCGATTCAACCGATCAAGCACCGAACGTACGGCACCTCCGCGTTCAGCACACATTCAGCTTGATGACGTCCCACGAGCTCTTGATCCAGTTGAGCTTCACGGGAGAGTTTCGTCAGCACGACGGCGTGGTGACGGATATGATGTATTTACCGGCGCAGGGCTTCGCCTAAGCACTGCAACGGTATGACCGAGGTCTGTTTCTGTGGAGGGGGGCACCGCACACGGCTAGAACAATTCAACTTGTGTGTCTTTGGGTGCCCCCCTGCCCCCGTATATAAAGGAGCAAGGGAGGAGGGCCGGTTAGGGCAATCCTACTAGGAATAGGATTGCAATCCTATTCCTAGTAGGAGTCCACCAAGAAGGAAGAGAGGGAAAGGAAAAGAGGGAGAGGTGGCGCCCCCCCAATCCTAGTCCAACTAGGATCCCTAGGTGGGGCGCCGGCCAGCCTCTATGGGCTGCCTCTCTCCTTTCCTCAAGGCCAACTATGGACCATCCCCCCTCGTAGGGGGTTCCGGTAACCCCCTCCGGCAATCCAGTTAAATCCGAAACTTTTCCGGAACACTTCCGGTGTCCGAATATAGTCGTCCAATATATCAATCTTTATGTCTCGGACATTCCGAGACTCCTCGTAATGTCCGTGATCTCATCCGGGACTCCGAACTACCTTCGGTACATCAAAACTCATAAACTCATAATACCGATCGTCATCAAACGTTAAGCGTGCGGACCCTACGGGTTCGAGAACTATGTAGACATGACCGAGACTCATCTCCGGTCAATAACCAATAGCGGAACCTAGATGCTCATATTGGCTCCTACATATTCTACGAAGATCTTTATCGGTCAAACCGCATAACAACATACGTTGTTCCTTTTGTCATCGGTATGTTACTTGCCCGAGATTCGATCGTCGGTATCTCCATACCTAGTTCAATTTCATTACTGGCAAGTCTCTTTACTCGTTCCATAACACATCATCTCGTGACTAACTCATTAGTCTTTTGCTTGCAAGGCTTATTGTGATGTGTGTTACCGAGAGGGCCCAGAGATACCTCTCCGACACTCGGAGTGACAAATCCTAATCTTGATCTATGCCAACACCACGAATACTTTCGGAGACACTTGTAGAGCATCTTTATGATCACCCAGTTACGTTGTGACGTTTGATAGCACACAAGGTGTTCCTACGGTATTCGGGAGTTACATAATCTCATAGTCATAGGAACATGTATAAGTCATGAAGAAAGCAATAGCAGTAAAACTAAACGATCAAAGTGCTATGCTAACGGATGGGTCTTGTCCATCACATCATTCTCCTAATGATGTGATCCCGTTGATCAAATGACAACTCATGTCTATGGATAGGAAACATAACCATCTTTGATCAATGAGCTAGTCTAGTAGAGGCATACTAGGGACATACTGTTTTTGTCTATGTATTCACACATGTACTAAGTTTCCGGTTAATACAATTCTAGCATGAATAATAAACATTTATCATGATATAAGGAAATATAAATAACAACTTTATTATTGCCTCTAGGGCATATTTCCTTCAGTCTCCCACTTGCACTAGAGTCAATAATCTAGCTCACAACGCCATGTGATTTAATACCGATAGTTCACATCGTTATGTGAATAACACCCATAGTTCACATCGCCATGTGACCAACTCCCAAAGGGTTTACTAGAGTCAATAATCTAGTTCACATCGCTATGTGATTAATACTCAAGAGTAATAAGGTGTGATCATGTTTTTCTTGTGAGAGAAGTTTAGTCAATGGGTCTGTCACATTCAGATCCGTATGTATTTCACAAATTTCTATGTCTACAATGCTCTGCATAGAGCTACTCTAGCTAATTACTCCCACTTTCAATACGCATCCAGATTGATACTTAGATTCATCTGGATTTAGTGTCAAAGCTTGCATCGGCGTAACCCTTTACGACGAACTCTTTATCACCTCCATAATCGAGAAACATTTCCTTAGTCATCCAGTTTACTAAGGATAATTTTGACCGCTGTACAGTGATCTACTCCTGGATCACTATTGTACCCCCTTGACAAAATCATGGCAAGGTACACAACATGTTTGGTACACACCATGGCATACTTTATAGAACCTATGGCTGAGGCATAGGGAATGACTTTCATTCTCTCTATATTTTTCTGCCGTGGTCTGGCTTTGAGTCTTACTCAACTTCACACCTTACAAGTCAGGCAAGAACTTCTTCTTTGACTGATCCATTTTGAACTACTTCAAAATCTTATCAAGGTATGTACTCATCGAAAGTCTTATCAAGCGTCTTGATCTATCTCTATAGATCTTGATGCCCAATATGTAAGCAGCTTTACCAAGGTCTTTCTTTGAAAAACTCCTTTCAAACACTCCTTTATACTTTCCAGAAATTTCTACATCATTTCCGATCGACAGTATGTCATTCACATATACTTATCAGAAAGGTTGTAGTGCTCCCACTCACTTCTTGTAAATACAGGCTTCACCGCAAGTTTGTATAAATCTATATGCTTTTATCAACTTATCAAAGCGTATATTCCAACTCCGAGATGCTTGCACCAGTCCATAGATGGATCGCTGGAGCTTGCACATTTTGTTAGCACCTTTAGGATTGACAAAACCTTCTGGTTGCATCATATACAAGTCTTCTTTAATAAATCCATTAAAGAATGCAGTTTTGTTATCCATTTGCCAGATTTCATAAAATGCGGCAATTACTAACATGATTCGGACAGACTTAAGCATCGCTACGGGTGAGAAAGTCTCATCGTAGTCAACTCCTTGAACTTGTCGAAACCCTTTCGCAACAAGTCGAGCTTTGTAAACAGTAACATTACTGTTTGCGTCGGTCTTCCTCTTGAAGATCCATTTATTTTCGATGGCTTGCCGATCATCGGGCAAGTCAACCAAAGTCCATACTTTGTTCTAATACATGGATCCCATCTCAGATTTCATGGTCTCAAGCCATTTTGCGGAATCTGGGCTCATCATCGCTTCCTCATAGTTCGTAGGTTCATCATGGTCTAGTAACATGACTTCTAGAACTGGGTTGCCGTACCACTCTGGTGCGGAACGAACTCTGGTTGATCTACGAAGTTCAGCAGAAACTTGATCTGAAGTTTCATGATCATCATCATTAGCTTCCTCACTAATTGGTGTAGGAATCACTGGAACGAGTTTCTGTGATGTACTACCTTCCAATTCGGGAGAAGGTACAATTACCTCATCAAGTTCTACTTTCCTCCCACTCACTTCTTTCAAGAGAAACTCCTTCTCTAGAAAGGATCCACTCTTAGCAACAAAGACCTTGCCTTAGGATCTGTGATAGAAGGTGTACCCAACAGTTTCATTTTGGGTATCCTATGAAGATTTACTTCTCCGATTTGGGTTCGAGCTTATCATGTTGAAACTTTTTCACATAAGCATCGCAGTCCCAAACTTAAAAAAATGACAGCTTAGGTTTCTCGTCAAACCACAGTTCATACGGTGTCATCTCCACGGATTTAGATGGTGCCCTATTTAACGTGAATGTAGCTGTCTCTAATGCATAACCCCAAAAGCGATAGTGGTAGATCGGTAAGAGACATCATCGATCGCACCATATCTAATAAAGTACGGTTATGACGTTCGGACACACCATTACACTGTGGTGTTCCAGGTGGCATGGGTAGTGAAACTATTTCACATTGTTTTTATTGAAGGCCAAACTCGCTAACTCAAATATTTTACCTCTACGATCATATCGTAGAAACTCTTATTTTCTTCTTACGATGATTCTCCACTTCACTCTGAAATTCTTTAAACTTTTCAAATGTTTCAGGCTTGTGCTTCATTAAGTAGATATACCCATATCTGCTCAAATCATCAGTGAAGGTCAGAAAATAACGATACCTGCCGCGAGCTTCAACACTCATTGGTCCGCATACACCAGTATGTATGATTTCCAACAACTCTGTTGCTCACTCCACGGTTCCGGAGAACGGAGTTTTAGTCATCTTGCCCATGAGGCATGGTTCGCTAGCACCAAGTGATTCATAATCAAGTGATTCCAAAAGTCCATCACTATGGAGTTTCTTCATGCGCTTTACACCAATATGACCTAAACGGCAGTGCCACAAATAAGTTGCACTATCATTATTAACCTTGCATCTTTTGGCTTCAATATTATGAATATGTGTATCACACGATCGAGATCCAACAAACCATTTTCATTGGGTGTATGACCATAGAAGGTTTTATTCATGTAAACAGAACAAGAATTATTCTCTAACTTACATGAATAACCGTATTGCAATAAACATGATCAAATCATATTCATGCTCAACACAAACACCAAATAACACTTATTTAGGTTCAACACTAATCCCGAAAGTATAGGGAGTGTGCGATGATGATCATATCAATCTTGGAACTACTTCCAATACACATCGTCACTTCATCCTTTAACTAGTTTTTGTTCATTATGCAACTCCCATTTCGAGTTACTACTCTTTAGCAACTGAACCAATATCAAATACCGAGGGGTTGCTATGAACACTAGTAAAATACACATCAATAATCTGTATATCAAATATACCTTTGTTCACTTTGCCATCCTTCTTATCCGCCAAATATCTAGGGCAGTTCCACTTCTAGTGACCATTTCCTTTGCAGTAGAAGCACTTAGTTTCAGGCTTGAGTTTAGCTTTGGGTTTCTTCACGGGAGTGACAACTTGCTTGTCATTCTTCTTGAAGTTCCCCTTCTATCCCTTTGCCCTTTACTTGAAACAAGTGGTCTGGTTAACCATCAACACTTGATGCTCTTTCTTGATTTCTACCTTCGCCGATTTCAGCATCGTGAAGAGCTCGGGAATTACTTTCGTCATCCCTTGTATATTATAGTTCATCACGAAGTTCTACTAACTTGGTGATAGTGTCTAGAGAACTTTGTCAATTACTATCTTAGCTGGAAGATTAACTCCCACTTGATTCAAGCAATTGTACTACCCAGACAATGTCAGCACATGCTCACTGGTTGAGCTATTCTCCTCCATCTTGTAGGCAAAGTACTGTCAGAGGTCTTATACCTCTCGACACGGGCATGAGTATGAAATACTAATTTCAACTCTTGGAACATCTCATATGCTCCGTGGCGTTTCAAAACGTTTTTGAAGTCCCGGTTATAAGCCGTAAAGCATGGTGCACTAAACTATCAAGTAGTCATCATATCGAGCTTTTGTCAAAATGTTCATAACGTCTACATCTGCTCCTGCAATGGGTCTGTCACCTAGCGGTGCATCAAGGACATAATTCTTCTGTGCAGCAATGAGGATAATCCTCAGATCACAGAACAATTCCTCATCATTCCTACTAACATCTTTCAACTTGGTTTTCTCTAGGAACATATAAAAAATAAACGTGGAGCAACATCGCGAGCTATTGATCTACAACATAGATATGCTAATACTACCAGGACTAAGTTCATGATAAATTAAAGTTCAATTAATCATATTACTTAAGAACTCCCACTTAGATAGACATCCCTCCGGTCATCTAAATGATCACGTTATCCAAATCAACTAAACCATGTCCGATCATCACGTGAGATGGAGTAGTTTCAATGGTGAACACCTTATGTTGATCATATCTACTATATGATTCACGCTTGACCTTTCGGTCTCCAGTGTTCCGAGGCCATATCTGCATATGCTAGGCTCGTCAAGTTTAACCCGAGTATTCTGCGTGTGCAAAACTGGCTTACACCCGTTGTATTTGAACGTAGAGCTTATCACACCCGATCATCACGTGGTGTCTCGGCAAGACGAACTTTCGCAACGGTGCATACTCAGGGAGAACACTTATACCTTGAAATTTAATAAGGGATCATCTTATAATGCTACCGTCGTTCTAAGCAAAATAAGAAGCATAATAAGATAAACATCACATGCAATCAAAATATGTGACATGATATGGCCATCATCATCTTGTGCTTTTGATCTCCATCTCCAAAGCACCGTCATGATCACCTTCGCCACCGGCGCGACACCTTGATCTCCATCGTAGCATCGTTGTCGTCTCGCCAACTATTGCTTCTACGACTATCGCTACCGCTTAGTGATAAAGTAAAGCAATTACATGGCGATTGCATTTCATACAATAAAGCGACAACCATATGGCTCCTGCCAGTTGCCGATAACATTACAAAACATGATCATCTCATACAAAAACCGTATAACTCATCATGTCTTGACCATATCACATCACAACATGCCCTGCAAAAACAAGTTAGACGTCCTCTACTTTGTTGTTGCAAGTTTTACGTGGCTGCTACGGGCTTAGCAAGAACCGTTCTTACCTACGCTTACAAAACCACAACGATGTTTCGTCAAGTATGTGCTGTTTTAACCTTCACAAGGACCGGGCGTAGCCACACTTGATTCAGCTAAAGTGAGAGAGACAGACACCCGCCAGTCACCTTTAAGCAACGAGTGCTCCTAACGGTGAAACCAGTCTCGCGTAAGCGTACGCGTAATGTCGGTCCGGGCCGCTTCATCTCACAATACCGCCGAAGCAAAGTATGACATGCTGGTAAGCAGTATGACTAGTATCGCCCACAACTCATTGTGTTCTACTCGTGCATATCATCTACGCATAGACCTGGCTCATGATGCCACTGTTGGGGAACGTAGTATTTTAAAATTTTCCTACGATCACGCAAGATCTATCTACCAGATACATAGCAACGAGAGGGAAGAGTGTGTCTACGTACCCTCGTAGACCGGAAGCGGAAGCGTCAAGTGACGCGGTTGATGTAGTCGAACTTCTTCGCGATTCAACCGATCAAGCACCGAACGTACGGCACCTCCGCGTTCAGCACACGTTCAGCTTGATGACGTCCCACGAGCTCTTGATCCAGTTGAGCTTCACGGGAGAGTTTCGTCAGCACGACGGCATGGTGACGGATATGATGTATCTACCGGCGCAGGGCTTCGCCTAAGCACTGCGACGGTATGACCGAGGTGTGTTTCTGTGGAGGGGGGCACCGCACACGGCTGGAACAATTCAACTTGTGTGTCCTAGGGTGCCCCCTGCCCCCGTATATAAAGGAGCAAGGGAGAGGCCGGCCCTAGAGGGGGCGCGCCAAGTGTGGGGAGTCCTACTAGGACTCCCAAGTCCTAGTAGGATTCCCCTTTCCTTTCCGGAGTAGGAGAGAAGGAAAGAGGTGGAGAGGGGGAAGGAAAAAGGGGCTGCACCCCTTGTCCAATTCGGACCAGAGGGGGGGCACGCGCCTCCTTCCTTTTGGCCTTTCTCCTCTATTCCCGTATGGCCCAATAAGGCCCATATACTCCGAAAAATACCCGAATCACTCGGAACCTTTCCGATGTCCGAATATAGTCGTCCAATATATCGATCTTTACGTCTCGACCATTTCGAGACTCCTCGTCATGTCCCCGGTCTCATCTGGGACTCCGAACTCCTTCGGTACATCAAAACTCATAAACTCATAATACCGATCGTCATCAAACGTTAAGCGTGCGGACCCTACGGGTTCGAGAACTATGTAGACATGACCGAGACTCATCTCCGGTCAATAACCAATAGCGGAACCTGGATGCTCATATTGGCTCCTACATATTCTACGAAGATCTTTATCGGTCAAACCGCATAACAACATACGTTGTTCCTTTTGTCATCGGTATGTTACTTGCCCGAGATTCGATCGTCGGTATCTCCATACCTAGTTCAATCTCGTTACTGGCAAGTCTCTTTACTCGTTCCGTAACACATCATCTCGTGACTAACTCATTAGTCTTTTGCTTGCAAGGCTTATTGTGATGTGTGTTACCGAGAGGGCCCAGAGATACCTCTCCGACACTCGCAGTGACAAATCCTAATCTTGATCTATGCCAACACCATGAATACTTTCGGAGACACCTGTAGAGCATCTTTATGATCACCCAGTTACGTTGTGACGTTTGATAGCACACAAGGTGTTCCTACGGTATTCGGGAGTTACATAATCTCATAGTCATAGGAACATGTATAAGTCATGAAGAAAGCAATAGCAGTAAAACTAAACGATCAAAGTGCTATGCTAACGGATGGGTCTTGTCCATCACATCATTCTCCTAATGATGTGATCCCGTTGATCAAATGACAACTCATGTCTATGGCTAGGAAACATAACCATCTTTGATCAATGAGCTAGTCTAGTAGAGGCATACTAGGGACATACTGTTTTTGTCTATGTATTCACACATGTACTAAGTTTCCGGTTAATACAATTCTAGCATGAATAATAAACATTTATCATGATATAAGGAAATATAAATAACAACTTTATTATTGCCTCTAGGGCATATTTCCTTCACACACGGTATAATATTTTCCATCCAAGGCTCTTAGGATCTTCTTGATGTTGAATCTGACAGTCATTTCTTTGCTTCCTAAGCCGGCAATCTCATTTGTGATGAGAGCAAGCCTAGAGTACATTTCAGCGACACCTTCACCATCCTTCATCTTGTACTTGTCAAGTTGACTTTGAAGCACATCCAACTTGGATTCCTTTACGGAGTCGGTACCTTCATGCATATCAATCAAAGTATCCCAAATTTCCTTTGCATTCTCAAGACGGCTGATTTTGCTGAGTTCTTCAGGGCACAATCCTCTGAAGAGGATATCACAAGCTTGAGCATTGTATTGCAACATCTTCAATTCCTCAGCGGAGGCTTCACGGTTTGGTTCCTTCCCATCGAAGAATTCACCTTGCAAACCAATACACACAATAGCCCAAATGGCAGGGTTATGTCCAAGAATATGCATTTTCATTTTATGCTTCAAACTAGCAAAATTTGTACCATCAAAGTAAGGACCTCTACGGTAGTAATTTCCCTCGCTAGATGCCATACTCTCCTAGGTTGTGAAACCAAGTCTATGATCACCAAAGCTATGGAAATCAAGGAAAATGGAGACCAAAGCTCTGATACCACTTGTAGGATCGAAAGTATGTCTAGAGGGCGGGGGTGATTAGACTACTTAACCAAATAAAAATCTAGCATTTTCACAATTTTAAGTCTTGGTAGATTTTGGCAACTTATCACCAGTCAAGCAATCAACCTACACATGCAATTCTAAGAGTATAGAAGCAGAATCTAAATCATTGCATATGAAGGTATAGGGAGGGGTTTTGAGAGTGCAAACGCAAGTGTAGACACGGATGTTTTTGGCGTGGTTCCGATAGGTGTTGCTATCGTACATCCACATTGATGGAGACTTCAACCCACGAAGGGTAACGGCTGTGCGAGTCCACGGAGGGCTCCACCCACAAAGCGTCCACGAAGAAGCAACCTTGTCTATCCCACCATGGCCATTGCCCACGAAGGACTTGCATCACTAGGGTAGATCTTCACGAAGTAAGCGATCTCCTTGCCTGTATAAACTCCTTGGTTCAACTCGACAATCTTGTCGGAGACTCCGAAGTGACACCTAACCAATCTAGGAGACACCACTCTCCAAAAGGTAATAGACGGTGTGTTGATGATGAACTCCTTGCTCTTGTGCTTCAAATGATAGTCTCCCCAACACTCAACTCTCTCTCACAGATTTGGATATATGGTGGAAAGAAGATTTCAATGGAAAGCAACTTGGGAAGGCTAGAGATCAAGATTCATATGATAGGATTGGAATATCTTGGTCTCAACCACTGTTAAAGAAATCTTCCGATTCAACATTAATCGTCCGATTTATCGCTACTCTTGGGGTGACCAATAATATTATGCCTTATCTTCACCATTTATCATTTTGTACGATTTATCGCTACGACAAGCGATTTATCAGGAATCTACCGATAAATCAGGCCTATTCATAGCACTATGTTCGCAAAAACTATGTTTATTTGCATTTTGTGGACCTTGTTATGTAATATGTACTATTGTCCTATTTTGTTCGTCATTATACAAGGATTCAAACGCTAGGAATCAAGATAACACTTACGTCTGATATTGTTTTGGTGTTGAATATAGCATATTTTAGTGTTGGGAACCTAATATTTGCAAAAAATGGCCGATTAATAGTCGATCGATAAAATTGATTAATAGGCCGATTTCCGATTAATCTCTAATCCACAGGTGTCCAAGACGATAACGATAAGCGATATCCTCAACATTGGTCTCAACACATGAGTAGGTGGTTCTCTCTCAGAAAATGAGTAATGGAAGTGTAGGCTTGTTCTGATGGCTTTCTCCACGAATGAAGAGTGGGTGGATGGGTATATATAGCCTCCACACAAAATCCAACTGTTACACACAATTTACCAAACTCGGTGGTGCCGAATCATGAAACTCGATCGGACCGATATAGTTCAAAATGTGAACGCTAGGCTTTTCGGTGGGATCGATATGATCAACTCGGTGGGACCGATTTCATTAGGGTTAGGGCATAACGTAATCTCGGTGAGACCGATCTCATCAACTTGGTGAGACCGATCGCTCATTTCGGTGAGACCCAAACGTTACGAAGGGAAACAGAGAGTTTGCGGTGAGACCAAGATCCCTATTGGTGAGACCGAACTATTAGGGTTTCTAGCTATGGTTATGTCAATTGAACTCGGTGTCGTCGGATATATTAAATTGGTGGGGCCGAGTTTTACTTTTGGTTTGGGACATATGTGGATATGAGAAAGTGGTTGAGGGCTTCTGGAGCATATCACTAAGCACTTTGAGCAAGTAAGTCATTAAGCAACTGTCATGGCCAAGATGCGATTCTATCCTGATCATGTGATTAACTCGTGATTTGGGCACAACCGCATTTTGGGCGCTTAGCAAGATGGATATCATATATTCTTGTGCATTTCCACTAAAATATATGTCACAATACTTATGCATTTTCTTTCTTATTTTACAAGGTTTACACGAAGAGAGAGAATGCCGGCAGCTGGAAATCTGGGCTGGAAAAGGAGAAAATATTGGAGACCTATTCTGCACAACTCAAAAAGTCTTGAAACTCCACGAAAATCGTTTTTGGAATATATAAAAAATATCGAGCGAAGAAAGCACCGGAGGGGGGCCACCCACTATCCACGAGGGTGGGGGCGCCCCCTGCCTCGTGGGCCACCTGGCAGCCCCCCGTTGACCATCTTCTGGTATGAGGTGTCTTCTGCACTGGAAAAAATAAGAAGAAACCTTTCGGGACGAAGTGTCGCCGTCTCGAGGCGGAACCAATCTAGGGCTCCGGCGGAGCTGTTCTGCCGGGGAAACATCCCCCGGAAGGAGGAAATCGTCACCGTCATCATCACCATTGATCCACTCATTAGGAGGGGTCAATGTCCATCAACATCTTCACCAGCACCATCTCCTCTCAAACCCTAGTTCATCTCTTGTATCCAATCTTTGTCTCAAAACCTCAGATTGGTACCTGTGGGTAGCTAGTAGTGTTGATTACTCCTTGTAGTTGATGCTAGTTGGTTTATTAGGTGGAAGATCATATGTTCAGATCCTTCATGCATATTAATACATCTCTGATTATGAACATGAATATGATTTGTGAGTAGTTACGTTTGTTCCTGAGGACATGGGGGAAGTCTTGCTATAAGTAGTCATGTGAATTTGGTATTCGTTCAATATTTTGATGAGATGTATGTTGTCTTTCCTCTAGTGGTGTTATGTGAACGTCGACTACATGACACTTCACCATTGTTTGGGCCTAGAGAAAGGCATTGGGAAGTAATAAGTAGATGATGGGTTGCTAGAGTGACAGAAGATTAAACCCTAGTTTATGCGTTGCTTCATAAGGGCTGATTTGGATCCATATGTTTCATGCTATGGTTAGGTTTACCTTAATACTTCTTTTGTAGTTGAGGATGCTTGCAATAGAGGATAATCATAAGTGGGATGCTTGTCCAAGGAAGGGCAGTACCCAAGCACCGGTCCACCTACATACCAAATTATCAAAGTAACGAGCGCGAATCATATGAGCATGAAGAAAACTAGCTTGACGATAATTCCCATGTGTCCTCGGGAGCACTTTTCTTTATATAAGAGTTTGTCCAGGCTTGTCCTTTGCTACAAAAAGGATTGGTCCACCTTGCTGCACCTTATTGACTTTTACCTTTTGTCACTTGCTACCAATTACCTTATCACCAAATATCTGTTACCTATCATTTCAGTGCTTGCAAAAAATACCTTACTGAAAACTGCCTATCATTTCCTTCTGCTCCTCGCTGGGTTCGACACTCTTACTTATTGAAAGGACTACGATAGATCCCCTATACTGGTGGGTCATCAAAACTCTTTTCTGGCGCCATTGCTGGGGAGTGAAGCGCCTTTGGTAAGAAAAAAATTATATAGTGTGCGGAAATTTACTGTCACTTGTTACTATGGAACATAATCCTTTGAGGGGCTTGTTCGGGGTATCTTCACCCTGACCAGTAGAGCAAAGAGTTGCTCCTCAACCTACTGAACCTACTGAAAATGTTTACTTTGAAATTCCTTCGGGTATGATAGAGAAACTGCTAGCTAATCCCTTTACGAGAGATTGAACATTGCATCAT
The DNA here is from genome assembly GCA_902687465.1 of Secale cereale. Classification (NCBI taxonomy): domain Eukaryota; kingdom Viridiplantae; phylum Streptophyta; class Magnoliopsida; order Poales; family Poaceae; genus Secale; species Secale cereale. Next base: position 564,382,218 of record LR738714.1, on the reverse strand, counting down.
GATTTGCACCTAATCTATGTGGATGAAGTTTGTGAATTATTTAGGCTTGCGGGTATGCCCGAGGATGTTATCAAAAAGAAGGTCTTCCCTTTATCTTTGAAGGGAAAGGCATTGACATGGTTTACGCTATGCGATGATATTGGATCATGGAACTACAACCGATTGAAATTGGAATTTCATCAGAAGTTTTGTCCTATGCATCAGGTTCATCGTGATCGTAATTATATACATAATTTTTGGACTCGCGAAGGAGAAAGTATCTCTCAAGATTGGGGGAGGCTTAAGTCAATGTTATATTCATGCCCCAATCATGAGCTCTCAAGAGAAATTATTATTCAAAAAATTTATGCTCGGCTTTCTCTCGATAATTGCTCCATGCTCGATACTTCTTGTACTGGTTCTTTTATGATGAGGACTATTGAATTCAAATGGGATTTATTGGAAAGAATTAAACGCAACTCTAAAGATTGGGATCTCGATGAAGGTAAGGAGTCAGGTATAACACCTAAGTTTGATTGTGTTAAATCTTTTATGATACCGATGTTTTCCGTGAATTTAGCACTAAATATGGACTTGACTCTGAGATAGTAGCTTCTTTCTGTGAATCATTTGCTACTCATGTTGATCTCCCTAAGGAGAAGTGGTTTAAATATCATCCTCCATTGAATTAAAAGTAGTTGAGCCCGTTAAAGTTGAAGAAAAGACTATAACTTAAAATGTTGATCCTATTGTTCCTACCGCTTATATTGAGAAACCACCCTTCCCTGTTAGAATAAAGGATCATGCCAAAGATTGAACTATGGTTTGTAAGAGTAATACTAGAACACCTACACCCTCTGAGCAAATTAAAGTTGAACCTAGTATTGCAACGGTTAAGGATCTCTTGGCCGATAATATTGATGGGTATGTTATTTACCTTTGTGATGAAGCTGCTAGAATTGCTAGACCCGATACTAAAAATAAACATAGACATATTGTAGGCATGCATGTTATTTCTGTTAAAATAGGAGATCATTGCTATCATGGCTTATGTGATATGGGTGCTAGTGCGAGTGCAATACCTCATTCCTTATAAGAAAAAATTATGCACGATATTGCACCTGCTGAGCTAGAAGGTATTAATGTTACAACTAAGCTTGCCAATAGAGATACTTGCTACCTCTTGAGCTTGCGTTGTTTTTCCCTTGAAGAGGAAAGGGTGATGCAGCACAATAGGGTACGTATTTCCCTCAGTTCTTGAGAACCAAGGTATCAATCCAGTAGGAGACCACGCACGAGTCCCTCGTATCTACACAAACAAATAAGAACCTTGCAACCAACGCGATAAAGGGGTTGTCAATCCCTTCTCGGCCACTTGCAAAAGTGAGATCTGATAGAGATAATAAGATAATATTTTTTGTATTTTGTTTTATAGATTGAAAGTAAAGATTGCAAAAAAAAAGTAAAGTAAAGGTAAATAGTTGATGGAAGATTGATATGATAGAAGATAGACCCGGGGGCCATAGGTTTCACTAGTGGCTTCTCTCATGATAGCCGATTTCTACGGTGGGTGAAAAAATTACTGTCGAGCAATTGATAGAAAAGTGCATAGTTATGAGAATATCTAGGCATGATCATTGTATATAGGCATCACGTCCGTGACAAGTAGACCGAAATGATTCTGCATCTACTACTATTACTCCAGACATCGACCGCTATCCAGCATGCATCTAGAGTATTAAGTTAATAAGAACAGAGTAACGCCTTAAGCAAGATGACATGATGTAGAGGGATAAAATCATGCAATATGATGTAAACCCCATATTTTTATCCTCGATGGCAACAATACAATACATGCCTTGTTGCCCCTGCTGTCACTAGCAAAGGACACCGCAAGATTGAACCCAAAGCTAAGCACTTCTCCCATTGCGAGAAAGATCAATCTAGTAGGCCAAACCAAACTGATAATTTAAAGAGACTTGCAAAGATATTTAAATCATGCAAAAAAGAATTCAGAGAAGAATCAAATATTGTTCATAGATAATCTTGATCATAAACCCACAATTCATCGGATCTCGACAAACACACCACAAAAAGAATTACATCGAAGAGATATCCAAGAAGATCGAGGAGAACTTTGTATTGAGATCCAAAGAGAGAGAAGAAGCCATCTAGCTAATAACTATGGACCCAAAGGTCCGTGGTAAACTAATCACAACTCATTGGAAAGACTACGGTGTTGATGTAGAAGCCCTCCGTGATCGATGCCCCCTCCGGTGGAGCTCCGGAACAGGCCCCAAGATGGGATCTCATGGGTACAGAAGGTTGTGGCGGTGGAATTAGGGTTTCGTGGTGCTCTCGGATGTTTTCAGGGTACGTGGATATATATAGGAGGAAGAGGCACGTCGGTGGAGCAACGAGGGGCCCACGATGGTGGGGGCGCGCCTACCCCCCTAGGCGCGCCCCTGCCCTCATGGCCACCTCGTTTCTTCCCTGGCATGTACTCCAAGTCTTCTGTGTTGTATTTGTTCCAAAAACGACTCTCCCAAAGGTTTCATTCCGTTTGGACTCCGTTTGATATTCCTTTTCTGCGAAACACTGAAATAGGCAAAAAAACAAGAGTTTGCACTACGCCTTGGGTTAGTAGGTTAGTCCCAAAAATAATATAAAAGTGTATAATAAATCCAATTAAACATCCAAAATAGATAATATAATGGCATGGAACAATCAAAAATTATAGATACATTGGAGATGTATCAATACCATTTCACCAGTTGGGATTGTTAGAGATGCTGAAGTCTTGTGCGGGAAAGTTAAATATCCTACCGATTTTCTTGTTCTTGGTTCCCCACAAGATAACTTTTGTCCCATTATATTTGGTAGATCCTTCTTGAATACTGTTAATGCTAGGATAGACTGCGAAAAGGATATTGTTATTGTTGGTTTAGGGCATGTGTCTCATGATTTTAACTTTGCTAAATTTCGTAGACAACCCCACGATAAAGAATTGCCTAGTAAAGGTGAAATTATTGGTCTTGCTTCTATTGCCATGCCTCCTAACGATCCTTTAGAACAATATTTGCTAGACCATGAAAATGGTATGTTTATGAATGAGAGAAGGGAAATAGAGGAAATATTCTTTAAACAGGGACCTTTATTGAAACACAACTTGCCTGTTGAAATTCTAGGAGATCCTCCTCCACCCAAGGGTGATCCCGTGTTTGAGCTCAAATCATTACCTGATACTCTTAAGTATGCTTATCTTGATGAAAAGAAGATATATCATGTTATTATTAGTGCTAACCTTTCAGAGCAAGAAGAAGAGAGATTATTGAAAACTTTGAAGAAGCACCGTGCTGCCATTGGATATATTCTTGATGATCTTAAGGGCATTAGTCCCACTCTGTGCGAGCACAAAATAAAATTGGAGAAATACGCTAAACCGGTTGTTGATCACCAACGAAGGTTAAATCCTAGGATGAAAGAAGTGGTAAGGAAAGAAATACTAAAGCTTCTAGAGGCATGTATAATTTATCCAGTTGCTGATAGTCAGTGGGTAAGTCCTGTCCATTATGTCCCTATGAAGGGAGGTATTACTGTTGTTCCTAATGATAAAGATGAATTTATCCCACAAAGAATTGTTACAGGTTATAGAATGGTAATTGATTTCCAAAAATTAAATAAAGCTACTAAAAAGGATCACTACCCTTTACCTTTTATTGATCAAATGCTAGAAAGATTGTCCAGACATACACATTTTTGCTTTCTAGATGGTTATTCTGGTTTCTCTCAAATACCTGTGTCAAAATAGGATCAAGAAAATACCACTTTTACTTGCCCTTTCGGTACCCTTGCTTATAGACGTATGCCTTTTGGATTATGTAATGCACCTGCTACCTTTCAAAGATGCATAATGGCTATATTCTCTGATTTTTGTGAAAAGATTGTTGAGGTTTTCATGGATGATTTTTTCGTTTATGGAACTTCTTTTGATGATTGCTTGAGCAACCTTGATCGAGTTTTGCAGAGACGCAAAGAAACTAATATTGTCTTGAATTGGGAGAAGTGACACTTTATGGTTAATGAAGGTATTGTCTTGGGGCATAAAATTTCTGAAAGAGGTATTGAAGTTGATAAAGCTAAACTTGATGCTACTGAAAAGATGCCGTGTCCTAAGGACAATAAAGGTATAAGAAGTTTCCTTGGTCATGCCGGATTTTATAGAAGGTTTATTAAAGACTTCTCAAAAAAGGTTCATTAAAGACTTCTCACAAAGGTTCATTAAAGACTTATCAAAAAGGTTCATTAAAGACTTCTCAAAAAGGTTCACTAAAGGTTCATTAAAGACTTTTCTGGTCAGCTGATGTCCTCCTGATTGTCTCTACAATCAGACTCATGATCTTAAACTTCTCGGGAACGTCAATGTAACACCCCAGATTGAAAACTTCCTTATATGGCAATATATGCATCATTGTCTTAATCAATTCCATTCTGGGCTCCTTCTTCATTTCGGGTTTCTTCGTTTTTCCTTGTGCGTGTGTTGCATGTGACCATGTCATTTTCATTATGTGCATTGCATTGGCATAGTCTCACTTGCATCCATGCGTAGTTGCATCGTCTCCGTTGTCTGTTTCGAGTTCCGACACTCACACACGTGCCCGTCGCACCTCTCAAGCCTTTGTTTCGTGAGTGGGTTAAAAACGTTCTCGGAATGAGGTGAAAGTTGTCGTGCAGTGTTGTTATAGTGTGGGTAGACCGCATGTCAAGTTTCGTCTCGTTTGGAGGTCGTTTTATACTCCAACGGTTAACCACGTTCCCCACAGAAGTCCTATCTCTTTTGGCCCAACACCCCTCCACAACAGCCCACAAGCCCATCCTAACCACCTCCATCCTCTCGGTCGTTGGATCATGATTGTGTGGGCGAAAACCGCACCCCATTTGGACTCTCCTAACTCCCTCTACCTATAAAACTACCCCTAACCCCGAGATTTTCGGGTAGAAACCCTAGCCCCGAGCTCCCCGCGCCGCCGGACGCGTCCAGGCCGCGCCGGACACGTCCGCCGGACGCGCCCAAGCTAGTCGCAGCGCGCCACGTGGCATCGCCGCTGCCAGCCTCCTCCCCGCACCGCCGGGCCCGCCGCGGCCCGAGGCCGGCCTGCTCCTCCGTCCGGCGCCCGCTCCTTCGGCCCGCCGCCACCGCCGCCCTCCACCCTCCGCCGCTGGCGCGCGCCCCGTCGCCGCCGCGGTCAGCTCCACCCCGCTGCCATCTCATAGCTCCGCCGCCGCCGGCCATCATCTCCGCCGCCGTCGGCCATCATCTCCGCCGCCGCCTGCCATCATCACCGCCGCCGCCGGCCTCTTCTCTACCATTGTCTCCTCGCCGGCGTCGCCAACTCCGGCGAACCGTCGGGCCCCGCTCCGACCAGATCTGACGGGTGGGATCCGATCCACCCGGCCCCCGATCCAAACGCCTCTGTCCGTCCCGCACCGACCCGTCGCGGATCTCCTAGTCCCGCGTTGACTTTTGCGCGAGGTTAAATTCCTCTAAGTCCCGGATCTGTGTAATTTTCATGCCCTCTTCATCATGTCGTAACTTTGTGCTCGGTGCTCTGTTTTGCGCATATGATATATCGAAATGTTCATCTCAAAGTACTCTACATTTTGGCATTAGTTATGTGCATGTTAGGGTTCATATAGATGTCTTAATCTTTGTTGCAATACTGCTTCATGATGCAACTATTTCAACACTAGTTGTGTGTTAACAATATGTTGGCATGTTCGTGAGGTCGTAACTTGGTGCATGTTGGTCCAAATGTAGTGTATGACATGTCAAATGTTCGTCTTGTGAAGCTCTTCATGATGGATGCATTTGCATGCATGTTAGGTTGCATTATGCCATGTTTAACCCTGTTGCAAAAGTGCATGTGGCTGATAAGTTTCTGAAATTATTATGAGATGTTGTTTTGTCTTTTTCGTGTGAATTAATCCATGTGTCATATGAGCTAGGTGACAACATGGGTTTTGCTCATTAGAATGTGCACTACATGATAGATTTAATTTCAAGACATGATATGTCTTGAGATGAGTGCACCAAGCTTGTTAACATGCCATCGTGATGTTAAATTTCTGCTAAGGTTGAATCTGTTAATTTTTATGTCATGTTTCTATGAGGCTACCGTCATTGTTGTGCATGGTTAGAGTTGTCCAGTGGGTGTTCCTTGATGTATATGTTATGCTCTATCTATCCATGCTCTTTTTTGCCATGATGGCTTGCTATAGCTTGTTGTTTTCAAGCTCTCAAGTTGCTATAAAATGTTTCTGTCAGCCTGTTATCAGCAAGTTCAGTTTTGCCATGTGAATAGCTAGTGTTCTATGCATCATATGACCATGTTCTTTCCATGAGTAGCTTCATAAACATGTCTTCTTGTTGTTGGTTATATTCACATGCCATGATATGCTTTGAGATGAGTTTCACAAGCTTGCAAACATGCCCTTGTCGTTGTTGCTGCCATGCCTAGTAAATTTCACCAAGTCTGGGAAATCTATTAACTTATTGAATCTTGCCATGCTTGTTTAATCGTGTTCCAGCAAGTTTTTGGGTGTACTCTGAGTTCATGCTTGTTGAGAATCATGTGTATTTCACATCCATGCCTTTTGTCTTCATGTTTGGGTGTTGTAGCATAATTATACCTTGCTCCAAAGATGCCATGTTGCTATTAACTGCAGTTTTGCATTACATCTTGTTTTGCCTGCCTTTTGCAAACGGTGCATCCGTTTCCCATAATCTTTATATCGATTTCGACTGAAATATTCCTCTCCATCTAGTGGCTTGCTTGGTTGCCCAAGATGAAGCCCTTTCCATCATCTTATTCTTTAGGATCGAGAGCATCCTCATGCATATGCACATCATACTTGCATCCCATGACATGTCTTGCATCATGTTGTTTGTACATTGCACCGTGATTGATCTTGTACCGTTGTTGTGCTCTTGTGTTGGGTAGAGCCGGGAACCGATACCGAGTTCGAGGATCTTGTCGAGACTGAGTTTGAGGAGTCGTCTTACCATCCCACTGAGGACTTACCAGGCAAGATGACCGTTCCCTGATATCACCTCTATCTTTGCCTTGCTAGTTGTCTCGCTCTATAGTTATGCCTCGATGCCTATCCTTGTCTTGTCAGCCTCCTATGTTGCCATGAAACACTCTAACCGCCTTCCTAGCAAACCGTTGATTGGCTAAGTACGCTTTTGCTTAGCCTCTCTTATAGTGTTGTTAGTTGCAGGTGAAGTTGAAGATTGCTCCATGTTTGGACTTGTTTTATTGGGATAACACAAATATTTATCTTAATTAAATTAATGCACATATATATTGGTAATGGGTGGAAGGCTTGGCCTTCTGCTTGGTGTTTTGTTCCACTCATGCCACCTTAGGACCCGATAAACCGGTGTTCTGTTCCTTAATTTTGCGTTCCTAACACGGTTGGGGTTTATGGGCCCCCCTTGATAATTCGCATTGCTTAAAGCTTTTCCAGCAAGACCCAACATTGGTACTACCATTTGCCTAACAACTAAAAACTTGCATAGGGAGTTATAAACCCGAGTTCTTAATGAACCCACGGGCTAGTGCTCCTCATGAGTGTTGGTCCAAACTGAGCAGCCGACGGGGCCGACTTGAGGCAACTCAAGGTTCTGGTTTTACCTTAGATTTTCCCATCCGGTCGTGGCCTGAGATGAGATACGCGCGACTACTATCAGGGTGTCGGCACGCTGGGAGGTCTTGCTAGATTAGTTTTACCTTTGCCGAAATATCTTGAGCACGGGATTCCGAGAATACTCGGGTCTTCCCAACATGGAGTTGCGACTTTGCAGATCGTGAGCTTGTGATGGGCTAAGTTGGGACACCCCTACAGGGTTATGAACTTTCGAAAGCCCTGCCCGCGGTTATGTGGCAGATGGGAGTTTGTTAATATCCGGTTGTAGATAACTTGACACCATATCCTTAAGAATATACTACCTGTGTGAGTACCATGATGGTCTCTTTTCGAAGGGGTTTCGGAAAGTGAACACGGTGGGGTTATGCATAAACGTGAGTAGCTAGGATCAGTTATTGATCATCTTTGGCGACCGTTGGCATATATTCTCATCTCGCTTTGAATTCGTAAGCTAGTTGCTTAGTGCTTGCTGCAAACACTTTACTACCTCTCCACACCTAATGGCTTGGTTAGTTTCGATACCTGGGAATGGGATTGCTGAGTCCTTGTGACTCAGAGATTACAACACACACCAGATGCAGGTACAGCCGAGAACGATGCAGGAGATGGACAAGAACTTCACTGGGAGTTCGATGAAGAGTGTGGCCGTTTTTATGTAACATATCCCGACGATCAGTAGTGGTTCCTACTAGGGGCAATCAGGACTTGTGGTTTTGGTATCTTTTCTCGTTTGGATTTCGTCCGTAGTCGGACCCTGTGTTATTTGGATGAATGTATGCTATTGTATTCATTGTGTGACGTGGCGAGTGTAAGCCAACTATTTTACTCTTTCATCCCTGTTCTTTTACATGAGTTGTGCAAAGATACCACGCTTGCGATCATTCCAGAATGCGCTTATGTCTCTAACTCGTGCCTCGACACATAGGAGATATAGTCGCATCATGGGCATTACAAGTTGGTATCAGAGCCTTCTCCGACCTAGGAGCCCCCTGATTGATCGAACCGCTGACGGTTGAGTCTAGGCACACACACAAAATGTTTTGAGTCTTATATAAGAAAATGATTGTGTACTCCTGGGAGTACGTACTCCCGCTCCTCATATACCACATAGATGAATCTTTTATACCTCTTTATTATTTTTAATATACTTTATTAGTAATTATTAGATACCCCAAAATGAGTTTCATGAAAAAATTCATGTGAGTCTACATATTTTTATATGTTTACATATATACTGATGTGTTTGTACGTGAAAAAGGTATATTACAAAAAATACGTCGCAAATAATATTTTTTCAACAAAACTCGTATTACGGTATCTTAGAATATTTAATGAAGAATATTGAGAATGATAAAGAGGTATAATTAATGCGTATATGAGGTATATTTCTTTTTACTCCTCATCCCCTTCGTCGCTCTGGTGAGGACTCCTGACATTGTTTTATCTTCACTATCCTCAAGTTTCACCAAAATTTTTTAGGATCACGCTGGTATTGTTTGGATTGTTCCGATATCTTTGTGACGAGAACATTGTTCTTAGTGCCTCCTGTCATTTAGGGGTTGTGGCTGTGTCCCAGGGAGTTGAGCTCCGAGGTGTTGTCGTCACAAATGTATCGTTGCAATTATAGAATACCAGAGGCGACCGACATCGAAAACTCTTCTATGCATGTCTGGTGGTGAGATAACCCCGACGTCACCCAGTACTGGGGGATAGTTCGGGAGTATTGCCACAACTAGTATAGAGGATGTGTTTCGAAGGTCCGAGGTAAACAATTTCCGAAGGTGCCTCATTATGTGTTGACGGATGGGTACAGCTAGATGTAGGATTTATTAGTTGAGTGATATGCGGTGCTTCCCATGTATCCCCAACACCCGATTGCATAACCGGAAAGCTTCGGGAATTAATAGGTGGGATTCAAGTAGCTCTTAGGTTATCTTACAATGGGTGCATGATATGAGGTTGGGGTTCAACATCTAGTGGAGAGGCTATCATGGGCGTTATTGCACTAGGGGGTTGCATCTTAAAGGATCCTTGGCTATGCTGATCCGGGGATTGCAAGGCCCTTTGTAACACGTGCCATGGGGCATTCAGCACGAACATGTGGGACGAAACCTCTATTATGTATTTGTTCCATCTATTACCTTGTTGTTTTATTCTATCATTTTGTTCTCCCCAGTGGCTTCTCGACAAGTTGATGTATCATTAAGCTATGGAATTCATTCGTTCAATTTTATTCGGATGTTCATTGTGAAGACTATATGTTGCAAATATCTAGACATTGATTTAGCTTATCTATTATTTGTTTCAATGGCTAACGGTTGTCATAATCTTCGGGATGGCACCTAAGAAAGTTCCCAGCCAGAACCCAGAGGGTGAAGAAGAGCGTCCGCCTTCCCCTCCTCCTCTGTCTGAGGCATGGAGAGCTATTATGCAGGCAACCAATCAAAACACTCAGATGCTCATGCAAGTGATGCAGAGTTTCCAAGCAAATCAAGCAAATCAAGGGAACCAAGGCCAAGGACATATGTTCAATCAACCTCACTTTGCGACTCTGAACCAATTCCTGGCAAATCAACACAAGTCTTTCAGTTACTGTGTTGATACGCTAGATGCTGAAGATTGGATCACAGACATCAAGAAGCATTTCGAGTGCAGTAACGTCAGACCTGAGGATTATGTCAAATTTACTGCTTTCCAACTCAAATATCAAGCTGCAGATTGGTGGCAACAGTACAAAGACTCCAGAGCGGGTCGTGAGATCTCGTGGACTGACTTTTGTTGTGATTTCCATTCTCATCACATTCCTACCAGTGTCATTGAAGGCATGCGTGAGCAATTCCGCAATCTGAAGCAAGGCATCATGTCTGTCTACCAATACAATGTCAAGTTCCAGAATCTTGCCCGTTATGCGAAGCAAGACATTCCTGATGCCAAGAGCAAAATCTACCAGTTCCGAGGTGGTCTGAAAGATGAACTCCAACTTGCACTCACTTTGTTCGAGCCAGATGAATTTGATCAATTCTACAACATGGCTCTCAAGCAAGAGGCAGCTCAGCTCAAATGTGAAGCTTCCAAAAAGAGGATAAGAGATGTCGTTCACTCCTCTTCCTCTCAAGTGGTCGCCAAACAACAGAAGTTCTGGCTCCCGCTTCCTCCAGCGTTCCGTCCTTCGAGTCAGAACAATCACTCAGGTGGTCGTGGGTTTTCCCACCCACCCAACCCAAGCAACCAGTCCAAGTCTCAGTACCAAGCTCCAAGACCAAGTGTTACTCCTTCCCTTCCAGTTTCAGAGGTCACTTGCTACAAATGTGGTCCGAAGGGTCACTATTCCAACAAGTGTACTCAAAGGCGCCTTCCGCCTCCTCCACCTGTCAGCAATGCTATTGTCAAGCACAATCCTAAGCATGCAAGAGTGAACCTGATGAACACAGCTCAAGAAGAGGATTCTTCTGATGTGATAATTGGTAATCTTTCGATTAACTCAATTCCTGCAAAAGTATTGTTTGATTCAGGTGCATCACGTTCTTTCATATCTCACCCATTTGCATCGAAGCACAATTTTGACACCGAAGCATTACCAAGGCCATTGCATGTTGTTTCTCCGGGCAAGAGGTTGTGTTCCAAGATGATTGCTTCGGATATATCTATTCACATGGGCGATTATAGTTTTCTGGTTTCCCAAGTTGTTCTCAGTAACTCGGACATTGATCTTATTCTTGGGATGGATTGGCTCTCTAAGCATGATGCTCTTATTGATTGTGCAAACAAAGAGGTCAATCTAACTCATCTTTCTGAAGACGTGATTATCTTCGCAACTCGAGATAACACAATCAGGCTATTCTCTCTCAATGACAAGGGCGAGATTAATGCCATATCCTAGATTCTGGTGGTTTGTGAATATGAGGATGTACCCTGAAGATCTTCCAGGCACGCCTCCCAACCGTCCAGTTGAATTCGTCATTGAACTTGAACCTGATACGGAGCTAGCCTGTCGGCGTTCGTACAAGCTTTCTCCTAAAGAGTTGAAGGAGTTGAAGAAGCCACTCGACGAGCAAGATCGAATGGGTCTGATAAGACCAAGTACTTCTCATTGGGGATGTGGTGTTCTTTTTGTCAAGAAGAAGGATGGTACGGAACGGCTTTGCGTTGATTACCAGCCATTGAACAAGAAGACAATAAAGAATAAGTACCCTCTCCCCAACATCAATGAATTGTTCGAGCAGCTCAAAGGAGCCAAGGTTTTCTCAAAGCTTGATCTCCGGATGGGTTACCATCAAATTTGTATCCGTGAAGAGGATATTCCCAAGACCGCATTCAGAATGAGTTATGGCTCCTACGAGTACATAATTATGTCCTTCAGGCTTGGAAATGATCCACCCACTTTCTCTCGGGTGATGCACTTCATATTCAACCCCTACACCAATGAATTTGTTCTCGTCAGCCTCGATGATATCTTGGTATTCTCCAAGAATGAAGAAGACCATGCCAAGCACCTCTGTTTGGTTCTCGATAGGCTCCGTGAGCACCGCTTTTATGTGAAATTCTCCTAGTGTGAATTCTGGCTTGATAAAGTCCTCTATCTTGGACATATTATCTCTGCCGAGGGCATTTCTGTAAACCCCGATAAGGTTGAAGCTATTGTGAAGTGGGAACCTCCTTAGAATGTCAAACAACTCCGAAGTTTCTTAGGTCTCGCAAGCTACTGCAGAGGTTTGTTGAGAACTTCTCCAAGATTGCCAAGCCTCTTTCCAACCTGTTGCAAAAGAATGTCAAGTACTCATGGACTCCTGATTGTGATGTGGCATTCAATACCCTCAAAGAGAAGCTCATTTCTACTCCGGTACTTACTCCTCCGGATAAGTCCAAGCCTTATGAAGTGTTCTGTGATGCTTCATTGCAAGGTCTCGGCGGTGTTCTCATGCAAGACAAGAAGATCGTTGCATACACTCCGTGTCAGCTTAAACCAAATGAGAAGAATTACCCCACACATGATCTTGAACTAGCAGCAGTTGTTCATGCCTTGATCACGTGGAGACACCTTCTATTGGGCAGAAAAGTGGACATCTTCACTGATCACAAGAGCCTGAAGTACATCTTCACCCAGCCAAACCTTAACCTCCGTCAGACTCGTTGGGTTGAAATGATTCAAGAGTACGATCCAAGCATTGAGTATACTCCTGGCAAGGCCAATGTCATTGCAGATGCCTTGAGCAGAAAGGCTTATTGCAACAGTCTCATCCTCAAACCATTCCGACCTGAACTTTGTGAATCATTCAGGAAGCTCAACCTCCAAGTCGTTCCGCAAGGATTTCTTGCCAACTTTCAAATCGCTCCTACCTTGGAAGATCAAATCCGTGAGGCCCAACTCAGTGATGCTATGGTGCGGAAGGTGAAACATGGTATTGCTAAGGGTACTCCCAAGTACAACTTCTATCGCATTGATGACAGAGACACTTTGTTCTTTGAGGACAGAATTGTGGTTCCCAAAGGTGATCTCAGGAAGCTCATAATGAACGAAGCACATGAATCACTCCTCTCGATACATCCAGGAAGCTCCAAGATGTACCATAACCTAAAGCAATCCTATTGGTGGACTCGCATGAAAAGAGATATTGCTCAATTCGTGAACGAGTGTGATGTCTACAGAAGAGTGAAGGCACAGCATCAACGTCCAGCCGGACTCCTTCAACCTCTACCTATTCCCGAGTGGAAATTCGATCACATCAAATGGATTTCGTCACCGGTTTTCCCAAGTCCAAGCGAGGAAACGACGCCATCCTTGTGGTGATTGATAAGCTCACCAAAGTGGCTCATTTCCTTCCAGTCAAGGAATCCATCAACGCAGCACAACTGGTAGAGCTCTATACCTCCATAATTGTCTCTTTGCATGGTATCCCTCAAGTAATCTCCTCAGATCGTGGAAGCTTGCTCACTTCCAAATTCTAGGATTCCTTCCAGTCAGCTATGGGTACCAAGATTCTCTTCAGCACAGCTTTTCACCCTTAGACTAGTGGCCAAGTCGAAAGAGTGAACCAAATTATTGAAGATATGCTCAGGGCATGTGTAATCTCCTTTGGTATGAAATGAGAAGATTGCCTTCCATTTGCCAAATTCTCCTACAACAACAGCTTCCAAGCAAGTGCAGGCAAAGCACCGTTTGAAATTCTCTATGGCAGAAAGTGTCGTACCCCTCTCAACTGGTCTGAGACTGGTGAACATCAACTCCTTCGAAATGATTTGATCTCAAAGGCCGAAGAGATGTGCAAAGTCATACGTGAGAATCTCAAGGCCACGCAATCACGCCAGAATAGCTACTATGACGGCAAGCATCGTGACTTGGCTTTCGACATTGTTGATCATGTGTATCTCCGTGTTTCTCCCATGAAGGGAACTCAGAGGTTCGGTATCAAGGGCAAGCTTGCTCCAAGGTACGTGGGTCCTTTCAAGATAATTGGCAAGAGAGGCGATCTAGCCTACCAACTTGAGCTTCCCACCAACTTTGCAAATGTGCACGATGTGTTTCCCGTGTCACCTGAACGCACCATTCCTTTCGAAGAGATTGATCTTCAGCAAGACTTGTCTTATTGTGAGCACCCCGTTGCTATCCTGGAAGAAACTGAGCGCAAGACCCGCAACAAGTCCATCAAATTCTTGAAAGTGAAGTGGTCACACCATACCGACCGAGAAGCTACATGGGAACGAGAAGATCATCTCCGTTCCGAGTATCCCGCTTTCTGTCAGTCCTAGATCTTGGGATGAGATCTTTTTGTAGTGGAGGAGAGTTTGTAACACCCCAGATGTAAAACTTCCTTATATGGCAATATATGCATAGTTCACTTAATCAATTTCATTCTGGGCTCCTTCTTCATTTCAGGTTTCTTCGTTTTGCCTTGTGCGTGTGTTGCATGTAACCATGTCATTTTCATTATGTGCATTGCATTGGCATAGTCTCACTTGCATCCGTGTGTAGTTGCATCGTCTCCGTTGTTCGTTTCGAGTTGCGATACTCACACACATGCCCGTCGCACCTCTCAAGCCTTTGTTTCGTGAGTGGGTTCAAAACATTCTCGGAATGAGGTGAAAGTTCTCATGCGGTGTTGTTATAGTGTGGGTAGACCGCCTGTCAAGTTTCGTCTCGTTTGGAGGTCGTTTGATACTCCAACGGTTAACCGCGTTCCCCGCAAAAGCCCTATCTCTTTTGGCCCAACACCCCTCCACAACAGCCCACAAGCCCATCCTAACCACCTCCATCCTCTCGGTCATTGGATCGTGATCGTGTGGGCGAAAACCGCACCCCATTTGGAATCTCCTAGCTCCCTCTACCTATAAAACTACCCCTAACCCCGAGATTTTCGGGTAGAAACCCTAGCCCCGTGCTCCCCGGGCCACCGGACGCGTCCTGACCGCGCCGAACACGTCCGTCGGACGCGCCCAAGCCAGTCACAGTGTGCCATGTGGCATCACCGCCGCCTCCCTCCTCCCCGCGTCGCCGGGCCCACCGCGGCCCGAGGCCGGCCCGCCGGGCCCGCTCCTTCGCCAGACGCCTGCTCCTCTGCCCGACGCCCGTTCCTCTGGCCCGCCGGCGCGCGCCACGTCGCCTCTGCGGTCAAGGCCGCCATGCCTCCATCTCGCATCTCCGCCGCTGCCGGCCATCATCACCGCCGCCGCCGGCCTCTTCTCCGTCGTCGTCTACTCGCCGGCGTCGCCAACTCCGGCTTGCCGCCGGGCCCCGCTCCGGCCCGATCTGACAGGGTGGGATCAGATCCACCCGGCCCCCGATCCAAATGCCTCTGTCCCTCCCACACCGACCCGTCCCGGATCTCCTCGTCCCACGTTGACTTTTACACGAGGTGAAATTCCTCTAAGTCCCGGATCTGTGTAATTTTCATGCCCTCTTCATCATGTCGTAACTTTGTGCTCGGTGCTCCGTTTTGCGCATATGATACATCGAAATGTTCGTCTCGAAGTGCTCTACATGTTGGCATCAGTTTGGTGCATGTTAGGGTTCATCTAGATGTCTTAATCTTTGTTGCAAGACTGTTTCGTGATGCTACTGTTTCAGCACTAGTTGTCTCTTAACAATATGTTGGCATGTTCGTGAGGTCGTAACTTGGTGCATGTTGGTCCAAATGAAGTGTATGACATGTCAAATGTTCGTCTTGTGAATCTCTTCATGATGGATGCATTTTCATGCATGTTAGGTTGCCTTATGCCATGTTTAACCCTGTTGCAAAAGTGCATGTGGCTGATAAGTTTTTGAAATTGTTATGAGATGATGTTTTGTCTTTTTCGTGTGAATTAATCCATGTGTCATATGAGCTAGATGACAACATGGGTTTTGCTCATTGGAATGTGCTCTACATGATAGATTTAATTTTATGCCATGATATGTCTTGAGATGAGTGCACCAAGCTTGTTAACATGCCATCGTGATGTTAAATTTCTGCTAAGGCTGAATCTGTTAATTTTTATGCCACGTTTCTATGAGGCTACTGTCATTGTTGTGCATGGTTAGAGTTGTCCAGTGGGTGTTTTCTACCTCTTGAGCTTGCGTTGTATTCCCTCAAAGAGGAAAGGGAGATGCAGCACAGTAGCATAAGTATTTCCCTCAGTTTTTGAGAACCAAGATATCAATCCAGTAGGAGACCACGAGCGAGTCCCTCGCACCTGCACAAACAAATAAGAACTTCGCAGCCAACGCGATAAGGGGTTGTCAATCCCTTTACGGTCACTTACGAGAGTGATATCTGATAGAGATGATAGTTTATATTTTTGGTATTTTTGGTTTAATAAAACAACAAATAAAAGCAAGAAAAGTAAAGTAGATGTAGATTGATATGTTGAGAATAGACCCGGGGGCCATAGTTTTCTCTAGTGGCTTCTCTCATGATAGCGGTATTCTACGGCGGGTAAACAAATTACTGTCGAGCAATTGATAGAAAAGCGAATAATTATGAGACTATCTAGGCATGATCATTGTATATAGGCATCACGTCCGAGACAAGTAGACCGACTCCTGCCTGCATCTACTACTATTACTCCACACATCGACCGCTATCCAACATGCATCTAGTGTATTGAGTTCATACGAACAGAGTAACGCCTTAAGCAAGATGACATGATGTAGTGGGATAAACTCAAGCAATATGATGAAAACCCCATCTTTTTATCCTCGATGGCAACAATACAATACGTGCCTTGCTGCCCCTACTGTCACTGGGAAAGGACACCACAAGATTGAACCCATAGCCAAGCACTTCTCCCATTGCAAGAACTATAGATCTAGTAGGCCAAACCAAACCAATAATTCGAAGAGACTTCCAAGTATATTATGAGCACACATAAAATGTTCAGAGAAGAACCAAATATCTTTCATAGATAACCTTGATCATAAACTCACAATTCATTGGATCTCGACAAACACACCGCAAAAAGAGATTACATCGAATAGATCTCCTCGAAGACCAAGGAGAACTTTGTATTGAGATCCAGAAAGAGAGAAGAAGCCATCTATATACTAGCTATGGACCCGCGGGTCTGTGGTAAATTACTCACAACTCATGGTGAGGGCGATGATGATGATGATGAAGGCCTCCGTGATGGTTCCCCTTCGGTGGAGCTCCGGAATAGGCTCCAAGATGGGATCTCCATGGGAACAGAAGCTACGGCGGTGGAATTAGGATTTTCTCTCTGCGTATGGAGTTTCTGGGGTACGTAGGTATATATAGGAATAAGGAGGGCACCGGGGGACGTGTGGGCGTGCCCTCGGAAGGGGGGCGCGCCCCCCACCCTCGAGGGCTGGCCCTCCGTCCCCTGACTTGGTCCCGAAGATTCCCGAGCGTGATTTCCTCCAAAAATATCTCTCTCGAAGGTTTCATTCCGTTTCGACTCCATTTGATATTCCTTTTCTGCAAAACCCTGAAATAAGCAAAAGACAGCAATCTGGACTGGGCCTTTGGGTTAGTAGGTTAGTCCCAAAAATGATATAAAAGTGAATGATAAGGCCCATTAAACATCCAAGACTTCAGAAATAATAGCATGGAACAATCAAAAATTGTAGATACGTTGGAGACGTATCAAGCATCCCCAAGCTTAATTCCTGCTCGTCCTCGAGTAGGTAAATGATAAAGAAAGAATTTTTGATGTGGAATGCTAACCAATATAGTTTTTCAATGTAATTCCCTTAATTGTGGCATGAATGTTCAGATCTGAAGGATTCAAGATAAAAGTCTATATTGACATAAGAAATAACAATACTTCAAGCAATACTAACAAAGCAATCATGTCTTCTCAAAATACTATGGCTAAAGGAAGTTATCCCTACAAAATCATATGGCCTCGCTATGCTCCCTCTTCATCACACAAAATATGCATATCATGCACAACCCCGATTTCAGCCAAGCACTTGTTTTCATACTCTATCCTTTTCAAACCTTTCAACTTTCACGCAATACATGAGAGTGAGCCATGGATATAGCACTATGGGTGGAATAGAAGTGGTTGTGGAGAAGATAAAAAAGAGGAAGATAGTATCACATCGACTAGGCGTATCAACGGGCTATGGAGATGCCCATCAACAGATATCAATGTGAGTGAGTAGGGATTGCCATGCAACGGATGCACTAGAGCTAAATATGAATGAAAGCTCAACAAAAGAAACTAGTGGGTGTGCATCCAACTTGCTTGCTCACGAAGACCTAGGGCATTTGAGGAAGCCCATTGTTGGAATATACAAGCCAAGTTCTATAATGAAAATTCCCACTAGTACGTGACTAATCATGAGACTCTACAATGAAGATCATGGTGCTACTTTGAAGCACAAGTGTGGAAAAAGATAGTAGCATTGTCCCTTCTCTCTTTTCTCTCATTTTTTTGGAGGGGCTTTTCTCTCCATTTTTTATTTGCCCCTCTCTATATTTTTTGTGGGCCTTCTTTTTTTTATTGGCCTTTCCTCACACGGGACAATGCTCTAATAATGAAGATCATCACACTTTTTGTTACAACTTGAAATTACAACTCGATACTACAACAAGTATGACTCTACATGAATGCCTCCGGCGGTGTATCGGCATAAGCAATGAATCAAGAGCGACATATATGAAAAATTATGCATGGTGGCTTTGCCACAACTACGATGTCAACTACGTGATCATGCATGGCACTATGACAATATGATGCGTGTCATATGAATGGAACGGCGAAAAGTTGCATGGCAATATATCTCGGAATGGCTATGGAAATGCCATGATAGGTAGGTATGGTGGCTGTTTTGAGGAACAATATGGTGGCTGTTTTGAGGAAGGATATATAGTGGGTTTATGGTACCGGCGAAAGTTGCACGGTACAAGAGAGGCTAGCAATGGTGGAAAGGTGAGAGTGCTTATAATCCATGGACTCAACATTAGTCAATAGAACTCATATACTTATTGCAAAAATCTACGAGTCATCAAAAACAAAGTAATGAACGCATGCTCCTAGGGGGGAGGTTGGTAGGAGTTAACCATCGCATGCCCCCGACCTCCACACAAAGGTTGGCACTCTACAAATACCTCATGCTCTAAGTTCGTCACATAGCGGTTCACCATACGTGCATGATACGGGAATCGCTAACCTTAACACAAGTATTCTTCAATTTCATAATAACACCACTAGCATGACTCTAATATCACTATCCTCATGTCTCAAAACAATTATCAAGCATCCAACATCTCATTCAATTCAGTGCACTTGGTGTGAAAATTTTACTACATTGACATTGGATGTTTATCATGTGAAGACTAGTTTCTTTAGCCTAAACACATTACCATGCTGTTTTAATAGACTCTCAAATAGATATAAGTGAAGCATGAGAGTTCAACAATTTCTACAAAATATTACCACCACCGTGCTCTAAAAGATATAAGTGAAGCACTAGAGCAAAAACTATTCAACTCAAAAGATGTAAGTTGTCGGGGAAACTGACCACCCGCGAACACCTATGAGACCAGAGCCCCTTCTACGTTGCGGTAAGGGAGCGGAGGGAGCACGAAGAGCGGATCGAGGAGCACACGCGGGCAGTTTACCCAGGTTCGGGCCGCGAGGACGCGTAAAACCCTACTCCTGCTTTGGTTGTATTGAGTTTTTGGGCTCGGGAGCTTGAAGATCTACAGTACCAGCTATACCGAGCGAGGGAGTGAGCAAGTTTCTGGGCTCGAACCCCCTCTACGTTGTGCATGGGCCTCCTTTTATAGCTCAAAGGGGTCACCGACATGTGTCAACGTAGAGAAGGGTAAAAGTGTAAATTTGGTGGTAGTTGTAACAGTGCATGAACAGTGTATGAACAGTGTATGAACAGTGGTCTTCACCTAACCCTGACGGTGGGGGACAAGGGCATTGAATGCCCATCGCCGTCGCCCCAAAAGCGTCCGTCCATGCGTCTCCGTTCTCCATGGCGGTAGCCTCGTCACCGCGGCTCGCCAGCGTGTCCCTCAGGCTGCACAGCCATCTGCCACGTGCTCCTAGAAGGGCCCCAGGGCGACGCGTGGCTGAATGAGCTGGAGCGCAGGCACACAGTGTGAGCTTCCCCCGGCAAGCACCTTGCCGGGGCCGCTATCTTGCCGGGCCCGGAAGCTTGCCGCTCTCCGGGCCCTGCCGGGGCGCACGATGCGCCGCGGTGTATCTTCTGAGGTGTTATCCTTTGGCCTTCCTGGCAAACACCTCTTGCCAGGGTCTTGTGCTGAAAAGATGTCCTTGAGCCTGGTGCGGCCTTCCCGGCAAGCTCCTCTTGCCGGGGTCTTGTCTCTTAACTTGGATACTTTGTTCTTGAATGGCTTCATAGGGACCAGAGCGGACCTTGGCGAGCGCGTGGTAAGCCCTGCCACGGGAAGCTGCTACTGCCCGTGCACAAGTTGGGGTACTAAGGTACCCCTACCTTAGTACACCGACAAGAGCCCCCGGGCCTGGGCCACACACGGTGCCGAGCGCTGTTGGGCCAGGCCCAAGACAGTGCATGGGCACACGTGGCCCACGGCGAGCCGTATCCCTCTCCGTATCCGCCGCATCCCTCCCTAACGGCATGCGTCGATTGCGGCGTCGTGGGAGAGATCGTGGCCTGTTCTTTAATGGGAAATGCGGAACGTCCCCCACTTCCCCCTTAAAAGCAGAGGAAGCAGGGGCAGTTTCCCTCCATTACCTTCACTGCGCCTTGAATCTCCAGAAACCCCCGCCGCTCTCTGCCTCCCCTCAGGTCGACAGAGAGCCAAGCCCCTCCCCTCCTCCGCCGTCCTCAACATCCGCGGCGCCGTCGACCTCCCCGCCTCCCCCCTCATCGCCCCCGCCATGGCTCCGAAAAGCGACAAGGTGAAGAGCGACAAGGCGAAGAAGGAGAAGTCTGAGCAAGCGGCGAAGCTGGCGGCCATGCGGAGAAAGATGGTGGTCTTCCCGCCAAGGCTCGGTGCGAGGGAGCTGCGGGACAAGTATTACTTGTTCTGGGCGAGGGAGACGAAAGCTCATCCACGCACCAGAGTCCTCCCTGCCGTCGCCATCGACATGTTCCTGGGAGGTTACTTCTACTTCGCTGCATTCTTACATTGCGGTCTGTGTCCTCCGTATTCGGAGTTCTTCTGTGATGTGATGAACACGTACGGCCTCCACCTCTTAGATTTCACCCCAAACGCCGTTCTCACCTTGGCCGTTTTCGCACATCTGTGCGAAAACTACGTCGGGGTCCACCCAAATGTAGCCCTTTTCCGCCACTTCTTCACGCCTAGAGTAGAGTCTGGATCCCCACTCTCCGGCGGCATCTCCTGGATCTTCAGGCTGAACAAGAAGGAGGCGTACTTGAAAGGAGAGCTTCGCGGCAAGTGGGAGGAGTGGAGAGCTGACTGGTGCTGGGTCTTGGAAGAGGAGCCCCAGCAGTTTACCTCGCCGCGCCAGACTGCAATAGTGCGCGGCAAGGATTGGAGTGAGTTGGCCCCAGAGGACGACAAGCTTGAGATTGCCTTGATTAGGATTCTTCGCCTCCGGGCCGCCAACCTGACTGTGGGTGAAGTTGGGGCCGATTTCCTCCGGCGCCGCATTGCCCCTCTGCAGGAAAGGAAAAGACCCGCTTGGGAGTTCGGCAACGCGGCAGACCGCATGAGGCTGCGCCCCGGGTTGAACTACAATTTCACCGTCTTGGAACTGAAGGGGATGGTCCGGGAACTGTTTAAGCATGACCCCAATCATCCAGAGTGGTTCAAACCGTCCCGGGGAGTGGTGCCGTTGTGCAACAACACTGCCCTCAGCGCCATTCGTGCGGTGATGCCCGAGTGCGACTCCCACGGGGTCGTCCCCACTTGGCTGGTGCCTTCAGCGGAGACCGTGCAAGCCTTCTTCGACAACTTGGTCGAAAAGCCCCGCAACGCCGAGGAGAAGAAGGGCCTTACCCGGGATACCACCGACCGGGATGTAGCGTACATTGTCTCCAGAATGGAGGAGGCCGCCGCAGCTGCGGCTGCGGGCGAATTTGGATACACTGTGGACGAAGCAGAGGCGGCGGACGCAGTGAGCCAAGCCGAGGAGGCGGAAATCCTCAAGCTGCTGAAGATCGCGCCCGAGGAGTTCGCCGGGGAGCCTGCCGGGAAGCCTGCCGGGATGAGCGGGGCTGTCGGGCAAGACCCTGAGTCCAGTGAGCCCGCCGAGGAGGACGCCGGATCGGGCGATTCCGACGAGGACTCGGCCGGGTCACTGAACCTCGACGACGATGCTTCCTCATCCTCGGAGAACTCTCCGCCACCGCCAAGCCCTCCGCAACAACAGAAGAAGCGCCTCTGCAAGGCTGCGGAGACGACGAGGCCACAGGCGCCTCGACAGCAGCCGAAGCGTCGTGCGACGCGTGCCACCAAGACGAGCGAGGTCGTCAAGGAGGCGCCCCGTGCCCGAGCGACAAGCGGAGGGGGATCTTCCTGGAGTGGCTCTGGCGCCCCTTCTGCCCCTCGGTCCTCGGCGACGACTGGTGCTGGGCCTTCACAGCCCACAGCCCCGGAGCCCGCCAAGCGCCCGAGGGAGCCTTCTCCTCCAGCTCCTCGCGCTGGAGCGCGCCAGGCAGAGTTTGACTTCTCCGCCCTCAGCTCCAACGAAGAGGAGGAAGAGTAAGCACTTGCACTTTCTATTTCCATTGATTTTGTCTTGATTTCTCTTGCTTGGTTCTAATTCTGATCTTGTTTGGTTTCCAGGACCTTGACGCAGCGGATGGCGAAGAGGGCCAAGATCCCTGTGGTCAACATCGAGGACGACGAGCCTGCCGCAGCGACGGAGGATGCGCCAGCGACAAACTTGCCAGACCGGCCTGCCGCTCCGGGGAGCAGCCCCCAGCGCAGGCCCCAGCGTAAGTCCTGTGTTCTCCTTTCCGCTTGATGGGCACGCTTGAGGTCGTTATCCTTGCTGATATTTTGTTGTCTTGTGCAGAAGTGGAGCCGCAGCCGCAGGAGCACCAAGAGGTCGCCCCCGACGAGCCGCTTGCTCCACCCTCCCCGCCAAGGATGAGCTCCCCGGCGAGGGACAGTGCTCCGCCAAGGACGGGTACTCCGCCAAGGGCGAGTACCCCGCCAAGGGCAAGCACCCCGACAAGGGTGGACACCTCGCCAAGGGAGGGCGCAAGAGGCCCTCCGCCAGCAGGAGCCACTACTACGCCGCCAAGGGAGAGCTCCCCAGCGAGGGACCCCGTCATCGAAGAGGCCCGCGCAGGTAAATCCTTGTACTTTCTTCTTCTTGAATTCTTCTTTTTTGGATATTTGCTTGACAGATCTTTCTTTTCTTTTTCTTTTGTTGCTAGACCCGCCCGTCCCGGAGCCGATGGAGATGGAAACCATCGCTGAGGAGGAGGTGCGCGGCGAAGCTGGCGACGGCACCGCCGCGGAAGGAATGGCTGGCGCCGACGAGCCAGCCGCCGAGGAGACTGCCCCAGCAGCCGCCGAGGAGACTGCCCCAGCCGCCGATGCCGCGGCTGGGGAAGGGACCGGCGACCATACCGCGGGCCCGGAGGCCGCGGGAGCGTCGGACGCTGCACCGGCCGCCGACCCCTCCGCCTCCGCACCTGGGTCGGGCGTATATCTGGAGGCCGCCAACGTGTCTTCATCCAAGTCCCATGGGCGTCCTCATCGAGGGCACCAGCGGAGAGGAGACCTTCGACGGAGAAGTTCTCGCCTCCGTCGGGTTGAAGATTATCGACGCGCCCGGCAACAGCGACGAGCCCGAAGAGGAGAAGCTCCTGCGTCGACTCCTGGCCTTGTACCGGGCCAGGCAGGCGAAGTTGGAGTCTCGGGAGGCTCTGGCCGCCAAGGCTGGGGCCGACCTGGAGAAGCGCGCCGCGGAGCTCCGCGCCGCCAACCAGGCGGCCCTCCGAAATTTGGCGGAGGAGCGCGAAGAGCTTGCCGGAGCTCACCAAGCTTTCCTCCTCGAGAAGGCCGAGGTGGAGGAGCAGCAGCGACTGGCCGCCGAGGAGCTGTCTCGGTGGGAGGGAGAGCTCAACCAGCGGAAGGTCGACCTCGACAGCCACGAGGACGACCTCACCGCCCGTGAGCAGGCCATTGGCGGGGCTCTGCAGGAGGCGAGGGATGTTGCCGCTGCTGCAAAGACCGCCAAGAGGGAGCTGGAGGCTAGGGTGGCCCAGCTGGAGACGAACCTGAAGGCGAGCGAGGACAGGGTTGCCGCGCTCAACGTGGCGCGGGAGAAGGATGCCCACACCAACTCTGATCTGCAAGTCCGCCTCTCCGACAAGGGTAAGGAGCTCACCGACGCCAGGGACTCCATTGCTGATTTAGAGCTGAAGGTTTCCACTCTTACTGACTCACTTGACGCCGCCCGGGACTGCGAGACAAAGCTGAAGGATGAACTCCGCACCGAGAGGCTCTTGCTGGAGAGCGCCGCCGTCTCGCAGAACAACTTCCAGCGGACGGTGGAGCAGTGGACTGATGAACTCGTCGCCTGCGCCGCCAACATTGACATGGAGATGATGGCGCTGCGGGCGGAGCACCTCGTGTACTCCCCCGACGAGAGCCTCCCCCACAGCGCCAAACTGAGTCTGTTCTTCAGGGGAGTAGCGCCGGCGCTTGCGCGGCTGCAGGAGAAGATCCCCGTGCAGCTGGCCGACGAGGCGCGCCGGCTTTGCATGGGTACCATGGAGCGGGTGCTGTCGAAGATTGTTTACCGCAACCCTGGGATCAACCTCATCAACGTCCTCCGGACCCTGCCACCTGAAGCTGACCAGCAGGCGTTGAAGGCCCAAGTTGCCCACATCGTAGCCAAGGTGGGCAAGATCCAGAGGGTCGATGGAGACCGAAGAGACTAGGCACCTTGCTTCTCTCGCCGCTGTCAATTAAGTCATAGGCAGTAGTTGTTTTAGAACAGCGGCAAGCAATCTCTGTAATATATACTTTTATTTTGGGTAATTGATGCAGTGTTATCTCCCTTGCTCAGTCCTTTCACTTTGTATGCCTTTCACCCTACGCTTTTAGGGAACTCACCGGCAAAGGGACCCTTGCCGCGAGCGCTGAGTGCTGGACTCTTAGCAGCCTGCTGGCAAATGCCCTTGCCGACAAGAAACCTCGCCGTAGCTAGTCGCAGCACACTTAGATTGCTGAGCGAACTCGAAAACGAAGTAAGGGCGCGACACTTGTCGCAGCTCACTTAAGCCGTTGAGCGTGCTCGAAACAAAGTAAGGGTGCGGCTAGTCACGGGTAGGTTCCTCCGCGCACAGGTTTTCCATACAAAGTGTGGTTGTTCAAGGAAGACAACTAAGAATTTTAAAATTTTGAACTGCTCAAATTCTGGTAACTTAGCTTTCATAGGTTGTTCGCTTCCCGGCAAGGCTTTCCTTTCTTGAACAGTACTATTGAACATTACTTGGCCCATGTCTCCACCTCCTCCCCCCCCCCGGCAAACTTGTGCGCGAGGAACACTTTTTCTGTTTAAGGAAGAAAGGAAAAGAGGAGGAAACACAAGTATGGAGCCTTGCGGCTTGTTACTGCTTAGCGGGGTTGTGTGCTGCACAAGGTGTCAGATGATACATGCAAGTAAAAGGAAAAGCATGAAATGACAAACATTGCGAAGCACAAAAGCTTTTACTGATGCACGGGGTCTGCGCCCGGCTTTGTACAAAGGTTTACATGCAACAGCGGCAAGACTTGTACAAAAGGTGGTTGCCGGAGCGGATCATGGCAACCGCGCCTTATGGGTGAAACTTGCGAAGATGCTCTATGTTCCAGGAGTTGCTTACCGGTAAGCCTTCTTCGGTCTCAAGGCGGACAGCGTCGGGCCTCGTGACTTGTCTCACCCGATAAGGGCCTTCCCACTTCGGCGTCAACTTGTTGGAGTTCTTGGCGGACTGAACGCGCCGAAGAACAAGGTCGCCTTCCTCGAGACTCCTGGCCTTGACCTTGCGGCTATGATAGCGACGCAAGGCTTGCTGGTATCGAGCAGCTCGTACAGTAGCCTGGAGACGGCCCTCCTCAAGGAGCAATGCATCATCTTGCCGCAGTTGCTCTTGCTCGAGCTCATCGTAAGCGAGCACTCGAGGAGACCCGTATACGAGTTCCGTGGGGAGAACTGCCTCTGCTCCATAGACTAGAGCAAAGGGTGTCTGTCCGGTGGCTCGATTTGGCGTCATCCTGATTGACCAAAGAGCCGCCGGCAACTCCTCTATCCAGTTTCTTCCGCACTTGCGCAGCCTGTCGAAAGTTCTTGTCTTGAGCCCGCGCAGCACTTCAACATTTGCCCTCTCTGCTTGACCATTGCTCCTCGGGTGAGCAACAGAAGCAAAGCAGACCTTGGCGCCAAGGTCTTGGACGTACTGCATGAAGGTACGGCTTGTGAACTGTGTGCCGTTGTCGGTGATAATCCTGTTAGGGATTCCGAAACGGCAAACAATTGACCTAAAGAACTTCACTGCTGACTGTGCTGTCACCTTTCTCACTGGTTCCACTTCTGGCCACTTTGTGAACTTGTCGATTGCAACGTACAAGTACTCAAAGCCCTCGACTGCGCGGGGGAAGGGGCCGAGGATATCGAGCCCCCAGACCGAGAAGGGCCAGGACAAAGGGATCGTCTGGAGAGCTTGAGCTGGCTGATGTATTTGCTTGGCATGGAACTGGCACGCTTCACACTTGGTTACTTGTGCAGTTGCATCTTGGAGGGCTTCTGGCCAAAAGAACCCTTGCTGGAACGCCTTTCCGGCAAGTGCTCTTGCGCCAATGTGGTGGCCACATATGCCTCCGTGTATCTCTGCCAACAACTTCTGTCCATCTTCCCTGGAAATGCACTTCAACCTGACACCGTTGAGTCTTCTTCTGTACAGTTCGTTCCCAACGAACTCGTACATACTTGATTGCCTGGTTATCCTCTCTATCTCTTCTGGTTCTTCGGGAAGTTCTCCAGCTTGAAGAAAACGGACGATTTGCTGTGCCCATGTTGGAGCCTGAGGCTCAACAACAAGGACTAAAGGCATCAGTGCTGCTGCGGGAACCTCAGCTTCTACGTCAAGAACCTGCGGCCCTGCCGGAGCTGAAGGTTCCCCGGCAAGCCTGCCGGGGCAAGGCTTGTCGGGAACGCCTGCTTCAACTGTACAGACCCTTGGGTCCGCAGCAGCAGACTGTTCCTCAGCATTTTGGTTGTTGTTCTTGGGGATCTTAGCGGCGGCTTCGGGAAGATCCGCCGGCAAGTAATCACCGGAGACCAACTTCCTCTTCTTGCTTTGCCCAACTGATGGTGTGACGGATGGTTGAGTTAGCTTGAGCATGAAGGTCCCTGGTTCCACAGGTAACTTCATTGCAGCACACTTTGAGAGGCCATCTGCGATATCAATCTGAGCTCTTGCAACGTGCTCCATCTGCGAGCCTTCAAAGTGTTCTTCAAGTTTCCTCACTTCATCGACATAAGCTTCCATCAAGGGACTCTGATAACTCTTGTTTACTTGTCGGACCACCAATTGTGAGTCTCCCCGTACAATCAACTTCTTAATCCCAAGTTCGGCCGCAATTCTGAGGCCGGCAAGCAAACCTTCATACTTAGCAGTATTGTTTGTCGCTTGCTCCTTGGGAAAGTGCATTTGGATAACATACTTGAGGTGCTCTCTGGTGGGCGCTATGAGTAACACGCCAGCACCGGCGCCTTGCAGCGAGAAGGCACCGTCGAAGTACATTATCCATTCTTTGCTTGCTTCTTGGACGGGGACGCTTGTCTCTGGAACTTCTTCATCTGGTGTTGGGGTCCATTCCGCTATGAACTCTGCCAAAGCTCTGCTCTGTATGGTTGAAGTGCTCTCAAACTTGAGACCAAAGCTTGACAGCTCCAGTGCCCACTCGACGATCCTACCTGTTGCTTCTGGATTTTGCAATATCCTCTTCAACGGAAAACGAGTGACCACTGTTATCTCGTGTGCTTGGAAGTAGTGGCGCAGCTTTCTCGAGGCCATGAGGAGGCCGAAAAGCAACTTCTGCACCCCAGAGTATCTTGATCTAGCCCCCTGCAAGAGGGAACTTACAAAATAAACCGGGCGCTGCACCATCTTCCTTCGCACTTCTCCTTGTTCCTGCGCAGACTTGTCCTTGTCGGGGCCAGAGCTTGTCGGGGAAGCCCCCTGCTTGTCGCTGGATGTGCTTGCCGGGGATGTGGGTTCCTCATCTGCCTCCCTCTCCGCTACTAACGCAGCACTAACCACTTGATTGGTTGCCGCTAAGTATAGAAGCAACTTCTCTTGTGGCTTAGGTGCGACAAGTATTGGAGTGGAGGACAGGTATCCTTTCAAGTCTTGCAGCGCTGCCTCCGCTTCCGGAGTCCATTTCATAGGACCTGCCTTTTTCAAGATTTTGAAGAAAGGCAGGGCGCGTTCTGCAGACTTTGAAATGAACCTGCTGAGGGCAGCCACACAACCAGCAAGTCTTCTTACGTCCTTGACGCGCTTCGGGGCTTCAATCTGCTCAATGGCTTTTATCTTGTC
The DNA here is from genome assembly GCA_902687465.1 of Secale cereale. Lineage (NCBI taxonomy): Eukaryota > Viridiplantae > Streptophyta > Magnoliopsida > Poales > Poaceae > Secale > Secale cereale. The sequence continues at coordinate 564,353,576 of LR738714.1, read as the reverse complement.
GGGATTAGCTTCGATCCCCCTCAGGGACACAAAGAACCCGAGAAGCTTGCCGGAGGGGACTCCGAAGACGCACTTCTCGGGGTTCAGCTTGAGTTGTATCTTGCGCAGGTTCTCAAAGGTCTCTCCTAGGTCTTGAATCAGGGTATCCTTGCTCTTGCTCTTGACCACTATATCATCCATGTAGGCTTCCACATTTCTGTGTATCTGTGGCTCAAAAGAAGTGTGCACCACCCTTGCAAACGTTGAGCCTGCATTCTTTAATCCAAAGGGCATGCGTATGAAGCAGTATGTGCCACATGGAGTAATGAATGCAGTCTTCTCTTCATCTTCCTCAGCCATGAATATCTGGTGGTAACCTGAGTATACGTCGAGAAACGAAAGTAACTCACATCCAGCCGTGGAGTCAACAATCTGGTCGATGCGCGGCCAGGGAAAAGGATCCTTGGGACAAGCTTTATTCACATCCGTGAAGTCTATACAAAGTCTCCATTTCCCATTAGCCTTTCGCACGACAACTGGATTAGCCAACCACGTGGGATGAAGTATGCCTCTAACCAGGCCCGCTGCTTCCAACTTCTTAATCTCTTCGGCAATGAACTCTTGGCGCTCCACAGCTTGCTTCCTAACCTTCTGCTTGACGGGCCGCGCGTGAGGACAAACAGCAAGCTTGTGCTCAATTACCTTCCTAGGAACGCCGGGGATGTCAGACGGTTGCCATGCGAACACGTCGACATTCGCCCGCAGGAAGGCAACGAGCGCGCTTTCCTATTTGGGGTCGAGAGTAGCACTGATGGTGAAGGTACCACCAGTGTCGTCCTCCTTTGCGGACACCTTCTTGGTTGCCGGTGGAGCTGCCATTCCTTTCTTACACTTGCCGGTGGAGCTCGATGGTGCGTCCTCGACGGCAGCAGAGCACTCCGAAGAGGTGCATTTGCCGGAGTGGGCCCCAGAGCTCTTGCCGGACTTGGTCTTGGTCTTCCCCTCGGGAGCTTCAGCGGCAAGTGTGTTGTTGTCTGCCGCAGCTGCTGCATCCCGGTAGATCTTGTCGGCGCAGATAAGTGCGTCCTTCTTGTCGCCGGGGACAGAGATGACGCTTATCGGCCCCGGCATCTTGAGTATGTTGTATGCGTAGTGGGAAGCTGCCATGAACTTGGCGAGCGCGGGACGGCCAAGTATCCCATTATATGGTAATGGGATATCGGCAACGTCGAATGTGATCCTTTCCGTCCTGAAGTTAAGCTCTCCGCCAAAGGTCACCGGCAGCGTGATCTTCCCCTTCGGCTTGCTCCTCCCCGGGTTGATCCCTTGAAATGACCCGGTTTCTTCGAGCTCGCTGTCGGGAATCTGTAGCTTCTTGATCACAGCGGAGGAGATCAAGTTGAGGCCGGCCCCGCCGTCAACCAACATCTTGGTGACCTTGAGGTTGCGGATAGTTGGTGAAACCAACATCGGCAAACACCCGACCGCGGTTGTGCGGTCAGGGTGGTCCTCAAGGTCGAAGATGATGGGCGTGCCAGACCATTTCAGCAGTCTGCGTGACTCGACGGGTGGCTCAGCTGCATTCACTTCCCGCACCCACTGCTTGAGTTGGCGGTGGGAAGTGTGCAGAGAGGCACTTCCGTCGACGCACAGAACCTCTGTGGCCTTCTGGAACTCCTGCTCGCTGTTGTCTCCTTCTTTCATGTCCTCATCATCGTCTTCGTCCTCATCCTTGTCGCGGCCCCGGGGAGGTCTATCTCCTTGCCGCTGCTTGGCCTTGCCGCGGCGTCCTCCCCGGCCATTGAACGGCCGCTTCTTGCTAGGCTCTCCTCCGCCTCCTTGGGCCTTCTCCTTGTCACGACGCTCGTATTCAGCCTTCTGTTGCTCTACGAGGTACTCTACCCTCTTGCAGTTCTGGAGATCGTGGCCCTTGGTGCGGTGGATCTTACAGTACTGCTTGTCGGAGCCGTCCTGCTTGTCGGCTGCCGCTACAGGGGCGGATTCCTTGCCGGAACCACCAGCCTGTGTCTTCCTGGCGGGAGCCTCCTTGCCGGACTGCTCGACAACCAATACCTCCTTGTTCTTCTTCTTCCTGTTGTTCCGCCGCCGGTTTTTCCTTGTCGGGGCGGCATCCTCGCTATCCGTTCCTCCTGCTCCGGTATCTTCCCCGGGGAGTCTCCTCCCCTCTTCAGCGCGTGCACACTTGTGAGCCAGAGCATAAAGCTCGCTGACATCCCGGATCTTGGTCATCACCATCTCCTCCCTCATCCGGCGGTTACGCACGTTCTGGTGGAACGCGCTGATAACCGTGGCAGGATGGACATCGGGGATGTTGTGCTGAACGCGGCTGAACCTTTGGATATACTTTCGCAGGGATTCTCCCTCCTTCTGGGCAAGGATGTGGAGATCGCTCTCCTGGCCGTGGGGTTTGTGGCCGCCCGTGAAGGCGCCAACAAACTGGTGGCACAAATCCGCCCAAGAAGATATGGAGTTCTCCGGCAAGTGCATGAGCCAGGATCTGACATTGGGCTTGAGCACGAGCGGGAAGTAGTTGGCTAGGATCTTCTCGTCGCGTCCCCCGGCAGCCTGCACCGCAATGGTGTAGATGCTGAGGAACTCCGAGGGGTGTGTCTTGCCGTCGTACTTCTCGGGTAGGTCGGGCTTGAAGTTCTTCATGCTGGGCCACTGGACTTGCCGCAGCTCTCGGGTGAACGCAGGGCAACCTGCCGCGTACGGCAAGTCGCCCGGTTCACTGGGCGCGTGCATGTCGACAGCAGTCCCAGCGCGCTGGTCGGACTGTCTTCGGGCTTCTCGTCGACGCTCGATGCGAGTTCGAGCGTCCTCTTGTCGCTTGTCGTCGAGGACTTAGCGCTGATCGCGACGAGCCCGCGGATCCGACGACGCCGTGGAGTCGTCGTCGACGTTGATCCGGCGGGGTGGCGATTTCTGCTTCCGCGGTGGGGAGTGCACGGTAGTTGCACCCTCGGCGGTCTTGTCTCCATCGGCCTTCGTTTGGTCGACTTGCCGCGGCCGTGATGTTGCCGGCTGCTGCGGCGTGTCGTTGTTGGCGAAGGCGATGAGGCTCTAGATCGTCGCCCTCCAGTCTTCGGCCTTGTCTGCCGCTGGAGGGAAGTCGAGGAGCAGTTGGGCTCTAGCAAGAGCTTCTGCTGGAGAGGAGGGAAGCGGCGGTGAGCGGTGCGAGGAGCGAGATATGCTCGGACTTCTAACAGGGTTAGAAGGAGCATGGTCCCGCCCCGGCGACCGCGCCTTGCTCGTACCAGCACGCTGGCCTTGAGCATCCCGCGACCCACCGGCTTGTCCTCGTCTCAGCAAGCGTATGGTACCTCCTGTACCACGTCGCTGCTGGTCCGGCACCTCCTGAGAGGGACGTGGTGCGTGCACGGACGCCGAGGTCTTGGAGTTCGCCCGGTCGTCCGTCTTGTCCTTGGATTTGGCGGCGCCGCGAGTTTCCTCGCCGGCGTCCACCCCTCCGCCAGCGTCTCCTCCACCAACCGTTGGTTCGGGTGGTGGTGGGATCGACGCAGACGGGCCTCCGACCTCCGAAGCCTTTTTCTTCGGAGGCATGCTGTTGTAGTCGATGAGGCTGATGAAGTTGGTGAAGTTGCTGAAAGTTCCGCCCGCGTGAGCGCCGGATCAGGTTCGCACAACCTCGACGCCCCCTACCTGGCGCGCCAAAGATGTCGGGGAAACTGACCACTAGCGAACACCTATGGGACCGGAGCCCCTTCTACGTTGCGGTAAGGGAGCGGAGGGAGCACGAAGAGCGGATCGAGGAGCACACGCGGGCAGTTTACCCAGGTTCGGGCCGCGAGGACGCGTAAAACCCTACTCCTGCTTTGGTTGTATTGAGTTTTTGGGCTCGGGAGCTTGAAGATCTACAGTACCAGCTACACCGAGCGAGGGAGTGAGCAAGTTTCTGGGCTCGAACCCCCTCTACGTTGTGCATGGGCCTCCTTTTATAGCTCAAAGGGGTCACCGACAGGTGTCAACGTAGAGAAGGGTAAGAGTGTAAATTTGGTGGTAGTTGTAACAGTGCATGAACAGTGTATGAACAGTGGTCTTCACCTAACCCTGACGGTGGGGGACAAGGGCATTGAATGCCCGTCGCCGTCGCCCCAAAAGCGTCCGTCCATGCGTCTCCGTTCGCCACGGTGGTAGCCTCGTCACCGCGGCTCGCCAGCGTGTCCCTCAGGCTGCACAGCCATCTGCCACGTGCTCCTGGAAGGGCCCCAGGGCGACGCGTGGCCGAATGAGCTGGAGCGCAGGCACACAGTGTGAGCTTCCCCCGGCAAGCACCTTGCCGGGGCCGCTATCTTGCCAGGCCCGGAAGCTTGCCGCTCTCCGGGCCCTACCGGGGCGCACGATGCGCCGCGGTGTATCTTCTGAGGTGTTATCCTTTGGCCTTCCTGGCAAGCACCTCTTGCCAGGGTCTTGTGCTGAAAAGATGTCCTTGAGCCTGGTGCGGCCTTCCCGGCAAGCTCCTCTTGCCGGGGTCTTGTCTCTTAACTTGGATACTTTGTTCTTGAATGGCTTCATAGGGACCAGAGCGGACCTTGGCGAGCACGTGGTAAGCCCTGCCACGGGAAGCTGCTACTGCCCGTGCACAAGTTGGGGTACTAAGGTACTCCTACCTTAGTACACCGACATAAGTGAAGCACATAGAGTGTTCTAATAATTTCTAGGCCATATTTAACTCTCTCAAATAGGTGTGTCCAGCAAGGATGATTGTGGCAAACTAAAAAGCAAAGACTCAAATTATACAAGACGCTCCAAGCAAGACACATAGCATGTTGCGAATAAAAATATAGCTCCAAGTATAGTTACCGATGGATGAAGACGAAAGAGGGGATGCCTTCCCGGGGCATCCCCCAGCTTAGGCTTTTGATTATCTTGATTTTACTTGGGGTGCCATGGGAATCCCCAATCTTGGGCCTTTGCTACTCCTTGTTCCATAGTCCATCAAAGCAATACTCAAAACTTGAAAACTTCACAACACAAAACTTAGACAAAAATTCTCGTGAGCTTCGTTAGTAAGAGAAAGCAAACCACCACTCAAAGGTACAGCAAGGAATTCATTCATTGTTTATATTGGTGTTAAACCTACTGTACTCCAAGTTTTATATGATTCATATCCTCCAATATTACTCATAGATGCATCGGAATAAGCAAACAACACACGAAAAACAGAATTTGTCAAAAACAGAACATTCTGTAGTAATCTGCTAGGTTCGCCTACTTCTGGAACTCAAAAACATTTAAACTAAATTGGTTAATTTGCGTAATTTTTCTACCAATCAGCAGCAAAAAGAATCAACTAAAAAGCACGCTATGGTAAAATCTGAAGACTATTTAGCGAGCGCTAACGATTCTGTTTTTCACAGCAAGATCAAATAGACTTCACACAAGTCCTACCAAAGGTTCTACTTGGGACAAACACTAAACAAAACATGAAAACACATCTAATCAGAGGCTAGATGCAACATTTATTCCCTAACAGCAACAAAAGCAAAAAAACATAAAATTGGGTTGCCTCCCAACAAGCGTTATCGTTTTACGCCCCTAGCTAGGCACGATACAAGATAAATCTAGGTATTGTCATCCTTGGAAGGCAATCCATAAGTGGCTCTCATGATAGATTCATATGGTAATTTGATTTTCTTTCTAGGAAAGTGTTACATGCCTTTCCTTAACGGAAATTGGAATCTAATATTTCCTTCCTTCATATCAATAATTGCACCAATCGTTCTAAGGAAAGGTCTACCAAGAATAATAGGACATGAAGGATTGCAATCTATATCAAGAACAATGAAATCTACGGGCACATAATTCCTATTGGCAACACTAAGAACATCATTAATTCTTCCCATAGGTTTCTTAATAGTGGAATCCGCAAGATGCAAATTTAAAGAACAATCATCCAGCTCATGGAACCCTAGCAAATCACACAAAGTTTTTGGGATAGTGGAGTCACTTGCTCCCAAATCACACAAAGCATAGCATTCATGATCTTTTATTTTTATTTTTACAGTAGGTTCCCATTCATCATAAAGATTTCTAGGTATAGAAACTTCCAACTCAAGGTTTTCTTCATAAGATTGCATCAAAGCATCAACTATATGTTTAGTGAAAGCTTTATTTTGACTATAAGCATGCGGAGAATTTAGCACGGATTGCAACAAGGAAATACAATCAATCAAAGAGCAGTTATCATAATTGAATCCCTTGAAATCCAAAGTAGTGGGTTCATCACTATGCAAAGTTTTAATCTCTTCAATCCCACTTTTAACAATTTTAGCATCAAGATCTAAAAACTCCGAATCATTGGGACACCTTAAAGCAGAATCATCTCCAATCCTATTCTCATCAAGATTAATACTAGCAATCAAGGATCTAATAGGAGACACATCAATAACTTTCAGATCTTCATCTTTATTTTTCACGATAACTAGAATAACAAGATTTAATATAATCTTCTCTTTTAGCACGCATTATAACGGTTCTTTCTTTGCATTCATCAATGGAAATTCTCATGGCTTTGAGAGACTCATTGATATCATGCTTAGGTGGGATAGATCTAAGTTTCAAAGAATCAACATCAAGAGTAATTCTATCCACACTTCTAGACAATTCATCAACTTTAAGCAATTTCTCTTCAAGCATAGCATTGAAATTCTTTTGCGAGATCATAAACTCCTTAACACTAATTTCAAATTCAGAGGGCATTTTTTCATAAGAGTTATTGTAGGAATTACCAACATTATTAGAGGAATTACTAGGAAAAGGCCTAGGATTAAAACTACCTCTATAAGCATTGTTACCAAAATTATTCCTACCAACAAAATTCACATCCAAAGATTTATTGTTATTCTCAATCAAAGTGGACAAAGGCATATCATTAGGATCAGAAGAAGCACTCTTAGCAGCAAACAATTTCATAAGTTCATCAATCTTTCCACTCAAAACACTAATTTCTTCGATAGCATGCACCTTTTTACTACTAGATCTTTCGATGTGCCATTGAGAATAATTAAACATAATATTATCTAGGAGTTTGGTAGCTTCTCCTAAGGTAGTTTCCATGAAAGTGCCCTCGGCGGCCGAATCTAAAAGATTTCTAGAAGCAAAATTCAAGCCAGCATAAAAGTTCTGAATAATCATCCATAGATTCAAACCATGTGTAGGGCAATTGCGTATCATTAATTTCATTCTCTCCCAAGCTTGTGCAATATGCTCATGATCTAGTTGCTTAAAATTCATAGTATCGTTTCTAAGAGAGATGATCTTAGCAAGAGGGAAATACTTAGAGATAAAAGCATCATTGCACTTATTCCACGAATCAATACTATTTCTAGGCAAAGAGGAAAACCAAGTTTTAGCACGATCTCCAAGTGAAAACGGAAATAACTTCAATTTAACAATATCGTTACCTGTATCACTTTTTTTTTCATATCACACAAATCAACAAAGTTGTTTAGATGGGTAGCGGCATCTTCACTAGGAAGGCCGGAGAATTGATCTTTCATGACAAGATTCAACAAAGTAGCATTGATCTCACAAGATTCAGCATCGGTAATAGGAGCAATCAGAGTGCTAATAAAATCATTGTTGTTGGTATTGGAAAAGTCACACAATTCGGTATTGTTCTGAGCCATAGTGACAAGCAAGCAATCCAACACACACAAGCAAACAAGAGGCAAGCGAACGAAAAACACACGGCAGAAGGAGGGCGAATAAAACGGCAAAGGTGAAGTGGGGGAGAGGAAAACGAGAGGCAAATAAATGTAATGCGAAGGATAAGGGTTTGTGATAGCTACTTGGTATATGACTTTTGCGTAAGCCTCCCCGGAAACGGCGCAAGAAATTCTTCTTGCTACCTCTTGAGCTTGCGTTGTATTCCCTCGAAGAGGAAAGGGAGATGCAGCACAGTAGCGTAAGTATTTCCCTCGGTTTTTGAGAACCAAGGTATCAATCCAGTAGGAGACCACGCACGAGTCCCTCGCACCTGCACAAACAAATAAGAACTTCGCAGCCAACGTGCTAAGGGGTTGTCAATCCCTTTACGGTCACTTACGAGAGTGAGATCTGATAGAGATGATAGTTTATATTTTTGGTATTTTTGGTTTAATAAAACAGCAAATAAAAGCAAGAAAAGTAAAGTAGATGTAGATTGATATGTTGAGAATAGACCCGGGGGCCATAGTTTTCTCTAGTGGCTTCTCTCATGATAGCGGTATTCTACGATGGGTAAACAAATTACTGTCGAGCAATTGATAGAAAAGCAATAATTATGAGACTATCTAGGCATGATCATTGTATATAGGCATCACGTCTGAGACAACTAGACCGACTCCAGCCTGCATCTACTACTATTAATCCACACATCGACCGCTATCCAGCATGCATCTAGTGTATTGAGTTCATACGAATAGAGTAACGCCTTAAGCAAGATGACATGATGTAGAGGGATAAACTCAAGCAATATGATGAAAACCCCATCTTTTTATCCTCGATGGCAACAATATAATACGTGCCTTGCTGCCCCTACTGTCACTGGGAAAGGACACTGCAAGATTGAACCCAAAGCCAAGCACTTCTCCCATTGCAAGAACTATAGATCTAGTAGGCCAAACCAAACCAATAATTCGAAGAGACTTGCAAGGATATTATGAGCACACATAAAAAGTTCAGAGAAGAACCAAATATCTTTCATAGATAACCTTGATCATAAACTCACAATTCATCAGATCTCGGCAAACACACCGCAAAAAGAGATTACATCGAATAGATCTCCTCAAAGACCGAGGAGAACTTTGTATTGAGATCCAGAGAGAGAGAAGAAGCCATCTAGATACTAGCTATGGACCCGCAAGTCTCTGGTAAACTACTCACAACTCAAGGTGAGGGCGATGATGATGATGAAGGCCTCCGTGATGGATCCCCCTTCGGTGGAGCTCTGGAACAGGCTCCAAGATGGGATCTCCACGGGAACAGAAGCTACGGCGGTGGAATTAGGGTTTTCTCTCTGCCTATGGAGATTCTGGGGTACGTAGGTATATATAGGAAGAAGGAGGGCACCGGGGGCCGTGTGGGCCAGCCTCGAGGCAGGGGGGCGTGCCCTCGGAAGGGGGGCGCGCCCCCCACCCTTGAGGGATGGCCCTCCGTCCCCTGACTTGGTCCCGAAGATTCCTGAGCGTGATTTCCTCCAAAAATATCTCTCGCGAAGGTTTCATTCCGTTTGATATTCCTTTTATGCAAAACCCTGAAATAAGCAAAAAACAACAATCTGGACTGGGCCTTTGGGTTAGTAGGTTAGTCCCAAAAATGATATAAAAGTGAATGATAAGGCCCATTAAACATCCATGACTTCATAAATAATAGGATGGAACAATAAAAAATTATAGATACGTTGGAGACGTATTAGTGTTCCTTGATGTATATGTTATGCTCTAGCTATCCATGCTCTTGTTTGCCATGATGGCTTGCTATAGCTTGTTGTTTTCAAGCTCTCAAGTTGCTATAAAATGTTTCTGTCAGCCTGTTATCAGCAAGTTTAGTTTTGCCATGTGAATAGCTAGTGTTCTATGCATCCTATGACCATGTTCTTGCCATGAGTAGCTTCATAAATATGTCTTCTTGCTGTTGGTTACATTCACATGCCATGCTATGCTTTGAGATGAGTTGCACAAGCTTGCAAACATGCCCTTGTCGTTGTTGCTGCCATGCCTAGTAAATTTCACCAAGTCTGGGAAATATGTTAACTTATTGAATCTTGCCATGCTTGTTAAATTGTGTTCCAGCAAGTTTTTGGGTGTGCTCTGAGTTCATGCTTGTTGATAATCATGTCTATTTCACATCCATGCCTTTTGTTTTCATGTTTGGGTGTTGTAGCATAATTATACCTTGCTCCAAAGATGGCATGTTGTTGTTAACTGCAGTTTTGCATTGCATCTTGTTTTGCTTGCCTTTTGCAAACCGTGCATCCGTTTCCCATGATCTTTATATCGATTTCGACCGAAATATTCCCCTCTATACAGTGGCTTACTTGGTTGCCCAAGATGAAGCCATTTCCATCATCTTCTCCTTTAGGCTCGAGAGCATCCTCATGCATACGCACATCATACTTGCATCCCATGACATGTCTTGCATCATGTTGTTTGTGCATTGCACCATGATTGATCTTGTGCCATTGTTGTGCTTTTGTGTTGGGTAGAGCCGGGAGCCGATACCGAGTTCGAGGATCTTGTCGAGACTGAGTTTGAGGAGCCATCTTACCATCCCACCGATGACTTACCAGGCAAGATGACCCTTCCCCGATATCACCTCTATCTTTGCCTTGCTAGTTGTCTCGCTCTATAGTTATGCTCGATGCCTATCCTTGTCTTGTCAGCCTCCTATGTTGCCATGAAACACTCTAACCGCCTTCCTAGCAAACCGTTGATTGGCTAAGTACGCTTTTGCTCAGCCCGTCTTATAGCGTTGTTAGTTGCAGGTGAAGTTGAAGATTGCTCCATGTTTGGACTTGTTTTATTGGGATAACAAAGATATTTATCTTAATTAAATTAATGCACATATATATTGGTAATGGGTGGAAGGCTTGGCCTTCTGCTTGGTGTTTTGTTCCACTCATGCCACCTTAGGACCCGATAAACCAGTGTTATGATCCTTGATTTTGTGTTCCTAACACGGTTGGGGTTTATGGGCCCCCTTGATAATTCGCATTGCTTAAAGCTTTTCTAGCAAGACCCAACATTGGTACTACCATTTTCCTAACAACTAAAAACTTGCATAGGGAGTTATAAACCCGAGTTCTTAATCAACCCCCGGGCCAGTGCTCCTCATGAGTGTTGGCCCAAACTGGGTAGCCAGCGGGGCCGACTTGAGGCAACTCAAGGTTCTAGTTCTACCATAGCTTTTCCCATCCGGTAGTGGCCTGAGACGAGATACGCGCGGCTACTATCAGGGTGTCCGCACGTCGGGAGGTCTTGCTGGATTAGTTTTACCTTTGTTGAAATATCTTGAGCACGGGATTCCGAGAATACTCGTGTCTTCCCAACATGGAGTTGGGACTTCGCGGATCGTGAGCTTGTGATGGGCTAAGTTGGGACACCCCTATAGGGTTATGAACTTTCGAAAGCCCTGCCCGCGGTTATGTGGCAGATGGGAGTTTGTTAATATCCGATCGTAGATAACTTGACACCATATCCTTAAGAATACACTACCTGTGTGAGTACCATGATGGTCTCTTTTCGAAGGGGTTTCGAAAAGTGAACACAGTGGGGTTATGCATTAATGTGAGTAGCTAGGATCACTTATTGATCATCTATGGCGACCGTTGGCACATATTCTCATCTCGCTCTAAATTCGTAAGCTAGTTGCTTAGTGCTTGCTGCAAACACTTTATTACCTCTCCACACCTAAAGGCTTTGTTAGTTTTGATACCCGGGAATGGGATTGCTGAGTCCTTGTGACTCACAGATTACAACACACACCAGATGCAGGTACAGCCGAGAACGATGCAGGAGATGGACAAGAAATTCACTAGGAGTTCGATGAAGAGCGTGGTCGTTTTTATGTAACGTAACCCGACGATCAGTAGTGGTTCCTACTAGGGGCGATCAGGACTTGTGGTTGTGGTATCTTTTCTCGTTTGGATTTCGTCCGTAGTCGGACCCTGTGTTATTTGGATGAATGTATGCTATTGTATTCATTGTGTGACGTGGCGAGTGTAAGCCAACTATTTTACTCTTTCATCCCTGTTCTTTTACATGAGTTGTGCAAAGATACCACGCTTGCGATCATTCCAGAATGGGCTTATGTCTCTAACTCGTGCCTCGACACATAGGAGATATAGTCGCATCCTGTGCATTACAGTCAAACATGTGGAGCAAGTTGATGGAGTGACCTCGGATCATTCTATGATCTCCTGACTTGGGCAGCAAAGTGTGCCCCAGTATAGTGTTGATTGTGGTCAATCCAGACAATAGACGATATATGGAGCCAAACTTGTGAGTTTTCACTTCTTTGTCAGGAATGGGCTTGTACATATTGTCCATAGAGCTTGGATCCATCCTGAATTTGGCATATACATCAGTGTCATTCTCATTCTCCTTGGGGGCATTGATCTAACTTGCCCATTCAACCACTGTTCATTGGTACCTCGTACCCTCAGTCATCCATACAATCCATCCATCTGGATAGAAGTGAGCAGTGGAGTAGAATTGCATGATCATCTCATCGTTCCATTGAGTCAGTTTCTTTCCCACAAATTTATCAACTTCATTTTGCATGAAGCTCTCAAGAACACCTCGAAAGAAGTCAGCATGTTTATCAATGTACTTCCAGTCAACCCATTTCATGTCACAGACAATGGGCATCTTGTCCAGTAGCACTGTCTCATAGAAATCATGTTGTTCCTTGGTGTGAAACCTGTAATCCACAACAGTCTTCCTCCTTGTGGCATATGGATCAGTCTGTCTCCATCTTCTCAGACTTGCATCCTTTCTCAGTTTCATGTTATTAGCAACAAGATGGGCATCATTATGATCTGGTGTGATAGCCTGGCTTATTAAGGATGATAGAGTACTCATATCAATAAGGAATTCCTTCTTTTCCGGGAGCCCATTCGGATAGAACTCCAAAGTTAAGCGTGCACGGCTTGGATTAGTTTCAGGATGGGTGACCGACCGGGAAGTTGCTCCCGGGTGCGCACGAGTGAGGACAAAGTGCACAGAAAAGACTAGTATTGATATGTGGGGCCAGTCTAGATCCCGCCAGGAGTAACGACTACCGGCGGGTGTGTCCGAGGCGTTACAAGTTGGTATCAGAGTCGACCCTCACGGTTACACGGATGTTTGCGGACGTGTGCTCGGTTATGTTATTCATGACATTTGTGACTCGTCGTGGCACGCGGCATGGCACATGTATCGGACTGGATGCACAGACATTTGTGCCAAGAGGGAACGTTCCCGTGGCCCAACGAGGACGTTGGTTCCTTTGAGTGGGGGTGTATGTGATAGCCTGGCTTATTAGGGATGATAGACTACTCATATCAATAAGGAATTCCTTCTTTTACGGGAGCCCATTCGGATAGAACTCCAAAGTTAAGCGTGCTCGGCTTGGAATAGTTTCACGATGGGTGACCGACCGGGAAGTTGCTCCCGGGTGCGCACGAGTGAGGACAAAGTGCGTAGAAAAGACTAGTATTGATATGTGGGGCCAGTCTAGATCCCGCCAGGAGTAACGACTACCGACGGGTGTGTCAGAGGCGTTACAACTGGTATCTTTGGCTTGAGTCTTCTGAGCATCATAGACTCATCATCATCTGAGGATTCTTGATCTAAATCTTCCTCCCCCTCAGGAACATATGGTACTGGGGCCTTGTTCTTCTCAGCTGCTGTAATGTCTCTAGTGGACCTCTTGGGTGCAGTAGCTGTTGGCGTTCTAGGAACGGGGGTACTCAGACTTGCCTGTCTGCGGCCCAGAGCATGGCTCGTTCAGCGGCCTAGTACGACCCATCTTCATCAGCAAACCACTCAAGACCCTCGCGAGGGGCCAAGCCTCGCGAGGCGGACGATGCAAGACCTCCCAAGGGGCGGCCTCACTACGCTGGCTCCCGAGGAGCGGAGATATCAAGGCAAGGGGCACCTCGTGAGGTTCGCGTGACGTGAGCCATGAAGACCAAGGCCAGGCGGGCGCCAATGGACCGATTTGTTAAACTCGGTGACACCGAAGCTACTTTGGAGTCTAAACTAGTGAAATTGGTCGGACCGAGACACAGTTCGGTGACTCCGAGTTTGCTAGGGTTTCACTGAGAATTGAACTTGGTCACACTGATTTGAAAGTTTCGGTCAGACCAAACCTTACATGTGCAATGACCTAAGCCAAATCGATGGGACCGATTTCTACAACTCGGTCATTCCGAGATGAGTTCGGCGGAAACCTAACCCTAAATCTTTGAATCAAAACTAATCTAAATGGAGTTTTCGCTGGATAGGATGATCTCATATGTGACAAGAATAATGGCATTGACTTTGTGCTTAGAATCGGATGTAAAGATTGCACAAAGGTCGATCTCATACCCTAACTTGGCGTTGAGCTCGCTACAGCGGCAACGGCGGGGTTGAATTCCGTTAACGGCGGCGGAGACCAGCGACGGGAGGTCGCTGGCGGCGAGAAGACGATCCGGAGACCCGAGATGGCAGGGCTGGTTAGGCGCGGGCGAAGGATTTCGAAAAACTTTCCATGTTTCAGCACGTGGGTATATATATATATATATAACCAGACCTGTCAGTGTGACCGAGTGGAACGACTCGATGGCACCGAGATGCAAAACTGTTGGCAGTTACTGCAACTCAGTAAGACCGAATTGTTCTAATTGGTTGCACCAAGATTAAAAACCTAGATCAACTCAGCGAACTGGGTCAGATCGAAGTGCACAGAGAGTGTCGTGGTTTTGGCACGGCAGATGTCCTAGCATAAGGACTTAGTCGTGGAGCCACCGCGACGGGTTAGCTTAAAGGGGTTAAAGCGGACAAAGGACATAGGGAGTTTTTATACTAGTTCGGCTCCTTGCGGTGAAGGTAAAAGCCTACTCTAGCTGTTGTGGTATTGTTAGGGTTTCGATGACCAGGGAGCGAATCCGCTTTGCCTGTGTCTCGAGCTGTTGTTTTTTGTCCCTAAACCGCTGTCGGGTCGTCCCTTTATATACACAGGGTGACGCTTGGCCGATTTACAGAATCCCGAGGCCGGCTCATAAACGTGTCCAAATCGGTTTCTACCTTTCCTATCTTACAATACAAATTACACACCGTATGGCGGTTTATGTCTACGGGCCCTAATCCGCCTTTGGACCCTGGGCCTTTTAGTTCTCTATAGTAACACGCCATACTCATTGTCTTCATGGGCTTCAATAGGGGTAATTCAGCATAGGTATAACCCAGCCCGTCTTGGGCGGTTTATACCTAATAGTTATATCCCCAACAGAGAGGTTTTGGAAGTTTAAGTCTATTACGAATCGGGGACTCCGAGTGCTCCTCACACAGAGTGGTTCGAATCTGACTTGATCAAACTTTGTGATATAGCATGAATAGAGTTTGAGACGAGAAAAGCATATATAGCTAGAGGAGGTTCTTAGGCATTCTTGTCGATCCATTTGGAAAAAGATAGAGCCAAACAATCAAAGCAACAAATGGATGTCCTCGAATGATTAAAATATGCAACCAACATGCTCACACAATAAAATAGCAAATGAAATATGTGGCAAAGCATGCACAAACACTCTAGCATCTATCAAGCAATTGGCGATGACTAGGTCATCTATATACGAGTACATTGACTTAGGAGTCAAATGAGAACATTTTATCATAGGTCATACTCATCGTTTAAGCACAAGTGGGGTTACCACTTTTACATAAAGCATTGTTGTGTTCACACTATTAGAGTTGCTTTAGCTCAATTCTTAGAGTAAAGCTCCCCCTAGATGAGATATCCCCCCTTAAGAGGGATCAACTAACCTTGGGACCGAATCACGAAACTCGGTCGGACCGATTTAGTTCAAATTGTGAACGTTATGCTTTTCGGTGGGACCGATATGATCAACTCGGTGGGACCGATTTCATTAGGGTTAGGGCATAACATAATCTCGGTGAGACCGCTCACATCAACTCGGTGAGACCGATTGCTGTAATAGGTAAACAGAGAGTTGGTCAGGCAAACTCGGTGGGACCGATCGCTCATTTCAGTGAGACCGGAATGTTACGAAGGGAAACAGAGAGTTTTCAATCCCATCTCATTGAGACCGAGATCCCTATCGGTGAGACCGAACTGGTTAAGGTTTTTGGCTATGGCTATGTCAACTGAACTTGGTGGCTTCGGATATATCAAATCGTTGGGGCCGAGTTTGACTTTTGGTTTGGGACATATGTGGATATGAGAAAGTGGTTGAGGGCTTTTGGAGCATATCACTAAGCACTTTGAGCAAGTAAGTCATTAAGCAACACCGCATCCCCTTTTAATAGTATTGGTTTTTCCTATGGACTTAATGTGATCTTGGATCACTAAAATGAAAATGTAAAGTCTTGAGCTTGAGCCAATAGTTGTCCTTAGCATTTTGAGGGGTCCACATTCCTAGTTTGTGCCATGCCAATCATTGAACTTTCTGAAATGATCATCTTGAAAGAGCATTAGTTCAATGAGCTATATGTTGTTAGGAATAACCAAAACCACCCAGGGATACTTGCACTTTCACAATGTCGTCAGTATTCTCCTCAGGAGGGGTCTCGTCAGTTAGCTTGACATGGTTTGAAGAAGGAAAAGGACTTGGCGGGTCAGGGTTATCCGTCGGGTTGGCATCAACATCCATGGCTTCAGAAGCCCTTACCCCAGTCTATTGGGGCGGGTCATCTTGGGTGTTGTGATGTTCTTCAGGATTATCAGTATTAACCTCAGGGGTTACCAACACCTGCTCCTGTGACTCAGGAACTTCGGGGGCTTTGGAAGAGTTGCCAGTCTTCCTTTTCTTGCTCTTGGCTTTGGCCCTTTGATTAAATTGGAAAAGTAAGGTGTATATGATAATGAGTTAAGCCGCCAACAAGTTAAGTACAAACTCTTACCCCGTGTTATAACCATGGGAGGCAGCTGTGTTGAAGATGAGCTGCCCGAAGATGGTGACGGCTCCTGGTAATTTGAATCAGATGGGTTAAGAGGTTGTCTAATAAGGCCCGCTTTAGGTAAGGATAGAGTTGGGTTATGTGCCACCTCATTAGGTCGCTTGCGAGATGGTTCATGAGACAACCCGGCCATCAGATTGCTTGAGCCGCCACTTCGAGTTTGTCATCTTAACTCATGTTGAGTTTTCTTCAAAATAAAGTGTAGATATAAGTGAGCATCTGGATGAGAAAACCTTACTTGTGACCCACCGTATTTTCTCTGGAGGTGCGGAGTCTCAGCCGGAAGAGATTGAAATTACCTCAGTATTTTCAGCCCGGCTTGTATCAGCCTCATCCTGAAAAGAAGAAGCGTCAGCTAATTCAACAAAGAGTCGGCCAAGAGAGTCGAGTTCTACCTCTGTTTGGTTATTAGCTTCTGCTGACTCGCCCACATTAGATGGCTCAATTGGAGCACCTGGCTTATTCTTTTTCGGCTTGGGACCAACCCTAGCTTTGGCCACAACAATTTTTATTTTCCTGTTTGAAAAATGGAGTTGGGTTGTGTAATAACAAAGGATTAACCAGTGAGACATAGAGAGAGTCAAAAGATATTTAAGTCGGAAATAAATGAATACTTTTTTAAATATTAGTTTTGTTTACAAACTTTAATAAATGTATGAGACGGTTTCAAATTCATTAACATTTTTTGACTCAACAAACATTTTTTGAATCGGAGATTTTTTTTAAAATTGGGGAACAAATTTTGAAAATAATTTTTTTGTGAACATTTTCTAAAATGTCATGGACATTTTTTTTTCAGATTTCCGAATATGTTTTGACTACACGATCATTTTTTCAAAATCATGAACATGATTTCATTTCCCGACCATTTTTCCAAATTGTGATTCTTTTATAATATTGCAAACAATTTTGCAAAACCACCAACATTTTTTGAATCTGCAATTTTTTTTATGATTTTCTAAACATTTTTGAATTCACATATATTGTATGATTTCTCAAACATTTTGTTTGAAAACTCGTAACTTTAGAATATTAGATCCAGAATTAATTTAAAGAAGAATGAAAACAGAAAAGACAAAAAAGTAAAATGAGAAGAAATAGGGGAGTAAAGCCCCGCACATGGGCCGGCCCATGAATGCATAGATGAGTCATGCGTGAGAAAAGAAAGATAAAATTGTAGAAGCTGGGGATCAAACCCAGTCTCGTCGCTATAGGACCGATCGGACAACCACCCTGCTACTCATCGCTCGTTAACTTCAACTCATCTCGCACCTATAAGACAGCGTAGGAGGCGGCGATTTTTGTCCGAAAAAACGAATCATTTTTTACTTATGGGTGGCATTGGTGGGTAATTCTTACCAACTTGGAGGGTAATTTTAATGACGGACGACCGGAAGCTATAGCTGCTTTATTAGTTGTAAAGATAAATATTATTATTATTATTATTATTATTATTATTGTTATTATTATTATATTATTATTATTATATATATAAATAGGTAAAGATTAAGTGATCAATCACAGACGATAGATTTCTAAACAATCAATAATTACCCACCTTTGCCATGGGTTAGTTTTTACCCCAAAAGGAAGAAGAAGAAAAAACAGTATGTGGAGCATCCTATGTCCTCACGTCTGGTTGCAGAATCCAAGAAGCTTTCAAGAGTTGAAATTGCCGGGGGCGTTCCATGGTGGACGAGAGCGGATCATATGAATTTAGGGAAGAAGGACGTGGGTCACTTGCATGGGTTGAAATTTCAGAGGGGTGTTCCATGGTGGACTTAAGCAGATCATATAAATCTAGGGCAGAAGGAATTGGGTGAGTTGCATGGGTTGAAATTGCAGAGGGGCGTTCCATGGTGGACCGGAGCTTATCAGAAGAATTTAGGGCAGGAGGACTACTACAGATCAGATGAGTTTAGGGCAGAAGGACTTGGGCGACTTGCATGGGTTGAAATTGCAGGGGTGTTCCAAGGCAGACAACAACGTATCTAATGAATTTAGGGCAAATGGACTTGGCTTCGAGTTGTAGGGGTCGTTCTATGGTGGACAGCAACGGATCAGATTAATAAATTGATTGCATAAGGATCTTTAGCATGCTAAGGTGCAAGTGATGGAGGCATGTGTGTAGCATCACTGGCTGCAGTGAATAAGATTAATCCAGGGAATGCTGAGGTGGATGTGACTGCAGCATGTGAGGCAACGACGATGCCCTAGGTGGAGCATGCAGGCACATACAAGCGACAGAACATCCAAAAGTAGCACATGGCTAGATGGGCACGTTTAGGATTTGAGGCGATGGTTGATTGATCTTCCTCAATCACTTCAATCAGGTATATACACATAGTTGTATGTACTAAAGTTAGTTGTTGCTTTCAGGAGAATAAAGAAAATAGCGTATTTACGTGCAGGGATGAAGCTAAAAAAATATTTGATGAGGTCATGTCTATAACAGTGGGGTCATCTTGTTTAAATTGATAGTAATTAGTATTAAACTACTGAAGGATTAATGAAGGATTGCCTAATTTCATTGGGGTCAATTGACCCCAATGCGGAGCTTCGTCCCTGTTTACGTGGCTGAATAAACTATGAAGTTGTTTTGCACTGCCATGTTCGATTCAATACACATGAGGTCTCTGATGATGGGTACTTCCTTTGGATGTTGACACATGATGATTTGATCTAGCAACCCAATTTTGGAAATCCAAAGAAACTGGTCAATGGAGGGCTGCTCATCTCCATTCATGTGAGGTCTCTGATGCGGGCTTCTTTTGGCTGTTGACACATTGTCCGATCTAGCATCCCTATTCTGTCTGTCCAAAGAAACTACTTGATGGAGGAATGTTCGTCTAGATTCATATTAACTCTCCAAAGCTGACTTCTTCCTTTGACTATTGACACGTGATGATCAATCTAGCTGGTAGCAGTCCACTGTGTCCGAACCTAAGAAAACTGCTCAATGCATGGAGGGCCGAGGGTGATCTAAATGCATGACGTGACATATACTGCAGGTCAAAGTAAAAGCAAGTTTTGATTCTGAATTTGCATAGGGAGCAGCCAAAACGCATTAAACCCATTAACCGTCGCGCAAACGGCGCCTGCTCGCTCGTTCCACGTCATCACAAGTACGACAAAAGAAACGCGTCGGCGATTGGATGAGAGAGGAAAAAGTAGGGTCGCGTGAGGCCTTCCACTATGTGTTGGGTGCCAAAACTCTGAAAAGTTTGCCAACTACACATCAATGCCAGATACAAATTATTTAGCACTGTCGGTGTATTAAGATAGGGGTACCTTAGTACCCCAACTTGTGCACGGGCAGTAGCAGCTTCCCGCGGCAGGGCTCACCACGCGCTTGCCGGAAACCTTTTCGGTCCTTATTAAGCCATTCAAAAACAAAGTATACAAGACAGAAGATCAAGACCCCGGCAAGTGGAGCTTGCCGGGAAGGCCGCCCCAGGCTCAAGACTATCACATTTAGCACGAGACCCTGGCAAGAGGAGCTTGCCAGGAAGACCAGAATACTGCATCCCAGAAGACATGCCTCGGCGCAGCATGCGCCCCGGCAAGGGCCCGGGGAGCGACAAGCTTCCCAGCCCGGCAAGATCAAGACCCCGGCAAGGTGCTTGCCGGGGGAACCTGCGCTGTGTGCCCGCGCTCCAGCTCATCGGCCCACGCGTCGCCCTGGGGCCCTTCCAGGGACGCGTGGCGGATGGCTGTGCATCCTGGGGGACACGGTGGCACTCCACGGTGACGAGGCTATCGCCGTGGCGAACGGAGACGCACGGGCGGGTGCTTTTGGGGTCGACGGCGACGGGCATTAAATGCCCTTGTCCCCTACTGTCAAAGTAGGTGATGACCACTGTTCATCCACTGTTAATGCACTGTTCCCGCATTGTTACAACTACCACCAAAGTTACATTTTTGCCCTTCTTCTACGTTGACACCTGTCGGTGACCCCTTGAGCTATAAAAGGAGGCCCATGCACAACGTAGAAAGGGTTCGGAACCTAGATAGCTCTCTCGCTCGGTGTAGCTAGTTCTTCAAGCTCCCGAGCTCACAAACTCAATACAAACCAAGCAGGAGTAGGGTTTTACGCGTCCGCGCGGCCCGAACCTGGGTAAACTGCCCGCGTGCTCTCCTCGATCTGCTCTTTGTGCTCCCTCCGCTCCCTCACCGCAACGACAAGGGGCTCCGGTCCCATAGGTGCTCGTGGTGGACAGTTTCCCCCGGCATCTTTGGCGCGCCAGGTAGGGGGCGTCGAGGTTGTGCGAACCTGATCCGGCGCTCACGCGGGCGCATTCTTCATCAACCTCTCCAACTTCGTCAGTTTCATCAGCAGCAGCAACATGGCCCCGAAGAAGAAGGCCTCGGAGGTCGCAGGCCCGTCTGCGTCGATTCCCCCGCCACCAGAACCAACGGTGGGTGGAGGAGACGCCGGCGGAAAGGTGGTCGCCGGCGAGGAAACTCGCGGCACCGCCAAATCCAAGGACAAGACGGACGACCGAGCCTCGGTGTCCGTAGACGCGCCTCGTCCGTCTCAACAGACGACAACCCAGCAGCGCCGTGGTACAGGAGGTACCATCCGCTTGCTGGGGCAAGGGCAAACTGGAGGTTCGCGGGATGCTTGAAATTGCAACTAATCCCTGGGTGGTTTTGGTAACTAATAACAACATATATGTCATTGAACTAATATGTACTTGAGAATCATTTCAGAGAAGTTCGATGATATGGGTATGGAAATGTCTGAAGAAGTGGACCCCTCAAAATGCTAAGACAAGCATTGGCAAAAGCTCAAGACTCTATTTTTGGTTTAGTGATCAAAGATCACATTGAGTCCATAGGAAAAGCCAATACTATTAAAAGGGGATGAGGTTGTGTTGATGATCTGGTTGCTCAAGTGCTTGGTGATTTAGCTCCCTCAACTATCAGCAACTTTCACTACTTAACACTCATAAGTAATCTCGGACAAACCGATTCTGCAAACTCAGTCCCACCGAGATGAACCACCTCAGTTATTCTTCCAAACCCTAATTTTCTCGGTCCATCCGATTTTGAGTTCGGTCTCACCGAAACTGGACTGCCAACTTTCTGTAACCAATTGACATCATATCGGAATATCCGAGTTGTTAATTTCGGTCCCACCGAGAATGGCAAGCTCCTACCTTTGACTCACATCGGACACACCGAGATGGTATTTTCGGTCCCACCGAAAATCCCAACGTTCACTATATTTGAACTTTCGGTCTGACCGAGTTTTCACTTCGGTCTCACCGAGATTGCTCAAATATGTGTGTAACGGTTGGATTTTTTGTGGAGGCTATATATACCCCTCCACCCCCTCTTCATTCGTGGAGAGAGCCATCAGAAAGTCTACCACTCCTACCATACACTTTCTGAGAAGAGAACCACCTACCCTTGTGTTGAGATCAAGTCATTCCATTCCTACCATATGAAACTTCATTTCTAGCCTTCCCAAGTTGCTTTCCACTCAATCCTTTCTTCCACCACGGCCATATCAGTGAGGAGAGTTGAGTGTTGGGGAGATTATCATTTGAAGCACAAGAGCAAGGAGTTCATCATCATCAACAACATCTATTACCTTTTGGAGGGTGGTGCCTCCTAGATTGGTTAGGTGTCGCTTGGGAGCCTCCGTCTTTGAGATGTGGAGTTGAACCAAGAAGTTTGTAAGGGCAAGGAGATCGCCTACTTCGTGAAGATCTACCCCGAGTAAGGCTAGTCCTCCGTGGGCGTAGGCCATGATGGAATAGACAAGGTTGCTTCTTCGTGGACCCTTCGTGGGTGGAGCCCTCCGTGGACTCGCGCAGCCGTTACCCTCCGTGGGTTGAAGTCTCCATCAACGTGGATGTACGATAGCACCACCTATCGGAACCACGACAAAAATCTTCGTGTCTCCAAACTGCGTTTGATCTTCTCCACCTCTCTTTACTACATGTGCAATTTACTTTCCGCTGCTTATACTCTAGAATTGCATGTGTAGGGTGATACTTGATTTGATCTTAATTGTGAAACTGCCAAAAACATTGCATGATCAAAAGGCAGATTTTTTATATTGTCAAGTAGTCTAATCACCCCCCCTCTAGACATACTTTCGATCCTACAAGTGGTATCAGAGCTTTGGTCTCCATTGTTTTGGTTTCCATTGCATTGGACTCCATAAGCTTGGTTTCACAACCTAGGAGAGTATGGCGTCTAGTGAGGGTAATTATCGTAGAGGTCCTTACTTTGATGGTACAAATTTTGCTAGTTGGAAGCATAAAATGAAAATGCATATTCTTGGTCATAACCCAGCCGCATGGGGCATTATTTGTGTTGGTATGCAAGGTGATTTCTTCGAAGAAGGAAAAGTTCCGGATCACGAAGCTACACCGGAAGAGTTGCGGATGTTGCAAAACAATGCTCAAGCTTGTGACATTCTCTTCAATGCTTTGTGTCCCGAGGAGTTCAACAAAATCAGCCGTCTTGAGAATGCTAAAGAGATTTGGGATACTTTGGTTGAAATGCACGAAGGTACTGAATCTGTGAAGGAATCAAAGCTAGATATTCTTCAAGGTCAACTTGACAAGTTCAAGATGAAGGATGGTGAAGGAGTCGCTGAAATGTACTCTAGGCTTGCTCTCATCACAAATGAAATTGCCGGCTTAGGAAGCGAAGAGATGACCGACCGATTCATCATCAAGAAGATTCTAAGAGCTTTGGATGGAAAGTATGACACCGTGTGCACTTTGATCCAAATGATGCCAAACTACAAGACTCTCAAGCCAACTGAAGTCATTGGAAGAATTGTTGCTCATGAGATGACACTTAAGGATAAGGAAGAGCTTCACAATAAGTCAAGTGGTGCTTACAAATCTACAAGTGATGCTCCTACTACCTCAAGTGACAAGCTAATTTCCAATGAAGAGATAAGCCTAATGGTCAAGAACTTCAACAAGTTCTACAAGAATAGAGGCAAAGAAAGAAGCTCAAAGTCTAGATCATATGATGAAAAGAGATCTTCTAGTCGTGATCGAAACTGCTACAATTGTGGAAGACCCGGACACTTCTCAAATGAGTGTACAACTCCCCACAAGAGAAGAGAAGAATCTCCAAGAAGAAGAGCAAGAGATGAGTCACCTCGGAGAGAGCGAAGGGGTAGAGATGATCGTTATGAAAGAAGACCCTCTCGGAGAAGCAAGGATTCGGAGAGGAAAGACAAGTCATCAAGGAGCTACACAAGAAGAAGACATCAAGCTCATGTAGGTGAATGGGTCTCCGGCTCCGACTCCGACAATCAATCTGATGGAAGCTATCACTCCGACTCCGACTATAGTCAAGATGAAGGTGTTGCCGGACTTGCACTCGTATCCTCCAACTCCAACTCCTACGACTTATTTGATTCACCAAATGAGGGAATTGGAAGATGCTTCATGGCTAAAGGCCCCAAGGTAACACACCCTGAATTCATTGACTTTGATAGTGATGAGGATGACTTGCTTGGTGAAGATGAGCTCTTGCATGATAAATCTAGTGAGCTTAGTAATGATGAAAATGCTAGTAGTCTCTATAGTCGAGAAGAGTCGAATGACAATGCTATGAAGGAGATTGAGCGTCTAACTAAAGAACTAAACACTCTTAAGTTAGCTCATGAAACAACTCAAGAAGATCATAGAGAGCTCCTAAGATCTCATGAGAAGCTACGCTTCGAGAAGCTCACTCTAGAGCAAGAACATGAGTTTCTAAAAGCGATCAATGACGATCTTCGAAAGAAGAGTTCTTCATATCTTGCCAAACGACTTCTCTTGTCTAATTTCTTGCCACCTATTAAGACTAAGCATGACAAGCATAAGAAAAATTCTTCCTCTAGTAGTAACAATAACAATGTTAAATCCAATATTGTTGCTTCTAGCAGTTCTCTTGATTCCACTAACAATGTTTCAAGCCAAGTTACACTTGAGCAAGAAAATAGCTTATTGAAGGAAATCATAGAGAAAGGTGTCTACAAGAGTCTTGCCGGAAGCAAGAACTTTGAGGAGATTGTTCGCAAACAAGGAAGACACCGGAAGAATCAAGGGATTGGTTTTGAGCGAAAGTTCAACGCCGAAGGTGTTGAGTGGGAAGAAGGTCAATACCCTACTCCACAGTTTGTTTCACAAAAGGAGAAGTATGATCGTACTTCTTCCAATGTGGAACAAGCTCAAGATGACCTTCCACCACAAGACCACAAGCTAAAGGCCAAGGACAAGCTTCAAGAGGAGATTGATGCATTCATTGAAGCACCTCAAGCCATGGTCAAGTGGGTTCCCAAGGACACATCAAGTTCTACTTCGTCAAGCTTAACTACAACACCAAGGATTCCCATCAAGATGATGTGGATCCCAAAGAAGAAGAACTAGAAGGTTCTTGAGGGTGACTCCGCCAACAAACTTCACTCATATTCATTTTGGCAAGAACTTGTGCAATCAACTTCCACATCATGCACTAGTTCATGGAGTCACAAACCCTCTTGTTGGTAAGTCAAGGGACAATGTAATCATTGCTTTCATGGACATCATCTTTTGTGAACTTCAATCTATGTCTATGGATATTCTTGTTTGTTCCTTGTGGGACTAACCCATGTAGGTATTGAAAGTGCCCTAATCCAAAGGATAGCTCCCAACTCTTGATGATCTACATCAACATTGAGCATCCACATCTTCAACATCTACATGAAGTCTTCTACGACAACCCAAGGTTAGTTTGACCCTTTAAAAGGGGTTCTCACATCTAGGGGGAGCTTTGCTCTAAAAATTGAGCTAAAGCATCTCCAAATGATGTGAACACATAAATGCTTTATGTAAAAGTGGTAACCCCACTTGTGCTTAAACGATGAGTATGACCTATGATCAAATGTTCTCATTTGGCTCCTAAGTCAAAATACTCATATATAGATGACCTAGTCATCGACAAATTGTGTGCTAGTAGCTAGAGTATTGGTTGTGCATGTTTGACACATATTTCAGTTGCTATCTTATTGTGTGAGCATGTTGAATGCATGATTTTATCCATTCAAGGACATCCATTTGTTGTTTTGATTGTTTGACTTTTCTGGCCAAATGGATGGACAAGAATGCCTAAGCACCTTCCCTAGCTATCTATGCTTTCTTGTCTCAAATTCTATTCATGCTCATATCACAACTCTGAACAAGTCATTTTCGGACCCTCCGAGTGAGAAGCACTCGGAGTCACCGATCCGTCTAAGGCTGACTTCCAAAACCTTCTAAGTCCATTTCGGTCTGACCGGCTTTTCCATCTCGGTCCAACCAAAACGCTTAGACTGATCTAGGTTTCATCTCGGTGAAACCGAGTTCAAAATCTCGGTCTGACCGATATGCGTAACTGCATAGCAGTTATACATTTCGGTGACACCGAGTTTTTCAACTCGGTCCCACCGACAGCATGGGGATATATATACCTGAGGGCTGCGCGCGATTTAACTCTTCAAACCGTTCGCCCCTAAGTCCCCTGCTGCCGCCGCCCTGGTCTACGGATCGTCGCCGTCGTCGCGTGTGCGCCCTCGCCGCAGGTCTCCGCCGCCGTCGACGGTAATCCTCTCCGCGCCGTTGCCGCCGTAGAGGGACCCCACCAAGTTAGGGTGAGTCCCGATCCCTTTCGTGCTCCCTATCCGATTCTTGCACGATTGGCTTGCCATGAATCTATCCACGTTTGAGATATTCCCTAAACATCAGATCAGATCCTCTAGTTTCGAGCGAAATTCTTAGGTTTAGGTTTCCACGGAACACATCTCGGTGAAGCCGATTTTGAAACTCGGAATGACCGATTTGGCCTCTGGCCATTGCACTGCACCATTCGGTCTAACCGAGTTGCGCAAATCGGTGTGACCGAAACTTAGTTTCAGTGAAACCCTAGGTTATCGGTAGGACCGAAACCCATTTCGGTCTGACCAAAAGTGGTGTGTAGGCCTCTGTATACACTTCGGATTCACCGAAACTTAAAATCGGTTTGACCGAAATGCATTCTGTGAAAACTCAAAACTAAGTTTTGAACTCATTTTTTTTGCAAAAACCTCTGCAGTTGTGATAACTCTTCTACTCTGCCTATACCTTATCTTTTCACAGGTTGTCAGCCATGTCAGATGTCAGTGACAGCCAGAACAGGTCTGAGTCACCGTTTGCTGAGATTCCAGAGGCAGATACCAGTCCTGAGGCTAGCAGTTCCAGTGATGATGGTGAGAGGAGCACCCCCAGTGGTTTGCCTCCTGCAGCCACCAGAACAAGAAAGAAGAGAAATTCTGATGATGAGGACTCTGACTTCATTGCTGAGGAAGTTACCTCCAAGCCCAAGAGGAATGTTGTTGCCAAAGAGCACCAAGGGCAGCAGTCAAGAAAAGGCACAAGCAAGGTAAAGCAGTCAGCTGTTGCAAAGAAGCTCAACTTGGAAGAGCCAGCTCCAAGTAAAGTGAAGAAAACTTCCAAGAGGAAGAGGGTAGTATATGCTGAACCTCAAGTTGATGCAGCTGCTGAAGAAGAAGAAGAAGAAGATGTACCCCAGCCTCCTCCTTAGAAAGCTAAGTTCATGGGTGATGCTATTCGGGCTCAAGCCTCCTCTAAGCCCAAGAAGCCTGCTCAAGCCAAGGCAGCTCCAGCCAAGCCCAAGAGAACAACCAGGAGCATTCCAGCTTCTGAGAAGAACAAAGGTGAGATGCCACCGTCTGAATCAGATGAAGAGCATGTGTTGCTTAAGCTCCGTCCCAAGTTGCCACTCCACAATGATGCTCATCCTCAAGCTGAGGACATGAAGGCAAGGAAGGATAAAGGTCTCAGGCTATGGAGACAGTCTGATCCATATGCCGTGAGGAGAAGGACTGCTGTGGACCCCAGATTCCACACCAGAGAGCAGCAGGATTTCTATGAGACCGTGCTGATGGATAAGAAGCCCATCGTTGCTGACACCAGGTATGTTGACTGGAAGTACATTGACAGTGAAGAGCACCGAGACTTCTTTCCCCATGTGCATGAGAGCTTTACTGCATGTGGAGTTGCTGATTTTGTGGGTCAAGAGCTGACAGCTTGGAATGACGAGATGATCATGCAGTTCTACGCCACAGCCCACTTCTATCCTGATGGCAAGATCACCTGGATGACTGAAGGTCAAAGGTTTTCTTCGTCTGTTGAAGAATGGGCAGAACTTCTAAATGCTCCAGTGCAGAGAGAGGACGACATTGATGTCTATGGGATTCCTAAGAAGAGTCATGATTCCATGAAGAACATGTACAAGGAGATCCCCGCTGCTGATTTGGAAGGGTGGAAGCTTGGCTCAGTGTACTATCTCCAGGCAGGTCTGACTACTACAAACACTATTTTGAGGCATACCTTGATGCCCAAGTCTGGAGACCACCGCTTGATTCGAGGCTATTCTATCAACATGCTGCACATTCTTGATGAGAAGGCACCTTTCAAGGTGATGGACTTAATGGTAGAGACCATTAAGAGGACTGCAGCTGACCAGAAGAGGTCATGTGGGTTTGCCCCGCAGATTCAGATGCTCATCAATGCCAAGTTTGGCACGGGCAAATTCATGTTGGATAGGAAGCACTTGCCACTGCAGCCAGAGCATGAGGACAATGTAGTTGTGATGGATGAGGAGGATCCAACCTCAGTTGAAGGACAAGCCAAAATTGAAGCTGCGAAGAAAGCTAAAGCTGACAAAGAGGCAGCAGCAGCAGCAGCTAAACCAAAGAGCTTCAGAGAGCAGATTCTTGAAGCTACCCAGAGGATTGAACAACGCCTGACCAGCATTGAGCAATCTCAGGAGAGCCTAGAGAGGATTGTTGAGGACAAGATCCACGCTGTGGACGTGAAGCTGACAAAGATTCAGGTGTCCGTCAACAAGCTTGAGGCAGACATGGAGGAAGCAAGGCAGGAGAGAGCAGAACTCATGCAGAATAATCTAGTTCAGGACTCTCATCGCCAGACTGCTCTGGTTCCCAAAGGATCCCGATCTGCAGCTATCCCAGTGACTGACTCCAGGGCTACCACTTCAGCACCAGCCACAGCTCCAGCAGTTACTCCAGCTCCAGCATCCACTCCTCCAGCGCAGACATCAGCAGAAGTCTTCGCCGATGCCGTCATTTCTACTCCGACATCTACCCAGACGGGAGCCGCCAGCAGAGCCCGCAGTGACGCTTAGCTCTATACCTTTTCGAACTTTTTGGTAACTTGTTGCCAAAGGGGGAGAAATTGTATAGATCATAGGGCTTCGAGAGAGAGAGTGCTCTTTCGTTCTTTTGCCGGTTTCTTTGAGATACATTGGTTTCTTTTGGTCTTTCGAAACTTTCAGTGTGCTTGCTACTAAGTTTGATGCTACCTTAATGAGTGCTTAGTCATACTATGCTTTAATGTGTGCTTAATGCTTATCATATGCCATTCCTTATTGTATGGCTATTTACTCTTGTCTTGGTGATTGGGTGCATGTTATTCATTCTTATCATTTTGTGCGCTCCACCAAGATGTATGTGACATGGAAGAGTGACCCATAATCCTAATCGATTGTGCATTTGCATTCAAACGCAAATTTTAAATAATGCACAAATTTAGGGGGAGCTCTTGTTTATCACATACTTCTCAAAGCGACGATATTATTCATTGATTATATCTTTTGTCGAAGCTTTGATCTATATGTTGTCATCAATTACCAAAAAGGGGGAGATTGAAAGTGCAACTAATCCCCGGGTGGTTTTGGTAATTAATAACAACATATATGTCATTGAACTAATATTTACTTGAGAATCATTTCAGAGAAGTTCGATGATATGGGTATGGAAATGTCTGAAGAAGTGGACCCCTCAAAATGCTAAGACAAGCATTGGCAAAAGCTCAAGACTCTATTTTTGGTTTAGTGATCAAAGATCACATTGAGTCCATAGGAAAAGCCAATACTATTAAAAGGGGATGAGGTTGTGTTGATGATCTGGTTGCTCAAGTGCTTGGTGATTTAGCTCCCTCAACTATCAGCAACTTTCACTACTTAACACACTCATAAGTAATCTCGGACAAACCGATTCTGCAAACTCAGTCCCACCGAGATGAACCACCTCAGTTATTCTTCCAAACCCTAATTTTCTCGGTCCATCCGATTTTGAGTTCGGTCTCACCGAAACTGGACTGCCAACCTTCTGTAACCAATTGACATCATATCGGAATATCCGAGTTGTTAATTTCGGTCCCACCGAGAATGGCAAGCTCCTACCTTTGACTCACATCGGACACACCGAGATGGTATTTTCGGTCCCACCGGAAATCCCAACGTTCACTATATTTGAACTTTCGGTCTGACCGAGTTTTCACTTCGGTCTCACCGAGATTGCTCAAATATGTGTGTAACGGTTGGATTTTGTGTGGAGGCTATATATACCCCTCCACCCCCTCTTCATTCGTGGAGAGAGCCATCAGAAAGTCTACCACTCCTACCATACACTTTCTGAGAAGAGAACCACCTACCCTTGTGTTGAGATCAAGTCATTCCATTCCTACCATATGAAACTTGATTTCTAGCCTTCCCAAGTTGCTTTCCACTCAATCCTTTCTTCCACCACAGCCATATCAGTGAGGAGAGTTGAGTGTTGGGGAGATTATCATTTGAAGCACAAGAGCAAGGAGTTCATCATCATCAACAACATCTATTACCTTTTGGAGGGTGGTGCCTCCTAGATTGGTTAGGTGTCGCTTGGGAGCCTCCGTCTTTGAGATGTGGAGTTGAACCAAGAGGTTTGTAAGGGCAAGGAGATCGCCTACTTCGTGAAGATCTACCCCGAGTAAGGCTAGTCCTCCGTGGGCGTAGGCCATGATGGAATAGACAAGGTTGCTTCTTCGTGGACCCTTCGTGGGTGGAGCCCTCCGTGGACTCGCGCAGCCGTTACCCTCCGTGGGTTGAAGTCTCCATCAACGTGGATGTACGATAGCACCACCTATCGGAACCACGACAAAAATCTCCGTGTCTCCAAACTGCGTTTGATCTTCTCCACCTCTCTTTACTACATGTGCAATTTGCTTTCCGCTCAATCCTTTCTTCCACCACAGCCATATCAGTGAGGAGAGTTGAGTGTTGGGGAGATTATCATTTGAAGCACAAGAGCAAGGAGTTCATCATCATCAACAACATCTATTACCTTTTGGAGGGTGGTGCCTCCTAGATTGGTTAGGTGTCGCTTGGGAGCCTCCGTCTTTGAGATGTGGAGTTGAACCAAGAAGTTTGTAAGGGCAAGGAGATCGCCTACTTCGTGAAGATCTACCCCGAGTAAGGCTAGTCCTTCGTGGGCGTAGGCCATGATGGAATAGACAAGGTTGCTTCTTCGTGGACCCTTCGTGGGTGGAGCCCTCCGTGGACTCGCGCAGCCGTTACCCTCCGTGGGTTGAAGTCTCCATCAACGTGGATGTACGATAGCACCACCTATCGGAACCACGACAAAAATCTTCGTGTCTCCAAACTGCGTTTGATCTTCTCCACCTCTCTTTACTACATGTGCAATTTACTTTCCGTTGCTTATACTCTAGAATTGCATGTGTAGGGTGATACTTGATTTGATCTTAATTGTGAAACTACCAAAAACATTGCATGATCAAAAGGCAGATTTTTTATATTGTCAAGTAGTCTAATCACCCCCCCTCTAGACATACTTTCGATCCTACAATGCTCCAGGCCATCGGCCTGACACGAGCAAGGCGCGGTCGCCGGGGCGAGACCCTGCTCCTTCTAACCCTGTTAGAAGTCCGAGCATATCTCGCTCCTCGCACCGCTCGCCCCCGCTCCCCTCCTCTCCAGCAGAAGCACTCGCGAGAGCGCAACTGCTCCTCGACTTCCCTCCAGCGTCGGACAAGGCCGAAGACTAGAGGGCGACGATACAAAGCCTCATCGCCTTCGCCAACAACAACACGCCGCAGCAGCCGGCGACCTTGCGGCCACTGCAAGTCGAGAAGACGAAGGCCGACGGCGACAAGACCGCCGGGGGTGCAACCACCGTGCACTCCCTGCCGCGGAAGCAGAAGACGCCTCCCCGTCGGATTAACGACGACGAGGACTCCACGGCGTCGTCGGATCCGCGGGCTCGTCGGGACCAGCGCCAAGTCCTTGACGATCGGCGGCAAGAAGATGCTCGAACAACGATCGAGCGCCGGCGAGAAGCCCGGCGACAATCTGATCAGCGTGCTGGGACCACCGTCGACACGCACGCGCCCGGTGAACCAGGCGACTTGCCGTACGCGGCAGGTTGCCCTGCGTTTACCCGTGAGCTGCGGCGCGTCCAGTGGCCCAGCATGAAAAACTTCAAGCCCGACGTACCCGAGAAGTACGACGGCAAGACGCACCCCTCGGAGTTCCTCAGCATCTACACCATCGCGGTGTAGGCTGCCGGGGGGCGCGACGAGAAGATACTGGCAAATTACTTCCCGCTAGTGCTTAAGCCAAACGTTCGTTCTTGGCTTATGCACTTGCCGGAAGGCTCTATTTCTTCGTGGGCAGATTTGTGCCACCAGTTTGTTGGCGCCTTCACGGGCGGCCACAAACCCCACGGCCAGGAGAGTGATCTCCACATCTTGGCCCAGAAGGAAGGAGAACCCCTGCGCAAGTACATCCAACGATTCAGCCGCGTACAGCACAACATTCCCGACGTCCACCCCGCCGCGGTTATCAGCGCGTTCCACCAGAACGTGCGTAACCGTCGCATGCGGGAAGAGATGGCCATGACGAAGATCCGGGACGTCAGCGAGCTCTACGCTCTGGCTGACAAGTGCGCGCGCGCCGAAGAGGGGAGGAGACTCCCCGGGGAGGATGCTGGCGCAGGGGGAAGCGACAGCGAGGACGCCGCCCCGGCAAAGAAGAGCCGGCGGCGGAACAACAGGAAAAAGAAGAACAAGGAAGTGCTAGTCGTCGAGAAGTCCAGCAAGGAGGCTCCCGCCAAGACAGCACAGGCTGGCGGCTCCGGCAAGGAGCCTGCCCCTGTGGCGGCAGCCGACAAGCAGGACGGCTCCGACAAGCAATATTGCAAGATGCACCGCACCAAGGGTCATGACCTTTCGAACTGCAAGCGCGTCGAGTACCTCGTAGAGCAGCAGAAAGCTGAATACGAGCGGCGCGACAAGGAGAAGGCCCAAGGTGGCGGAGGAGAGCCAAGCAAGAAGCGGCCATTCAATGGCCGGTGAGGACGCCGCGGCAAGGCCAAGCAGCGGCATGGTGATCGACCTCCCCGGGGCCGCGACAAGGATGAAGAGGAAGACGACGACGACGACATGGAGGAAGGTGATAACAACGAGCAGGAGTTCCAGAAGGCCACAGAGGTGCTGTGCGTCGACGGGGGCGCCTCTCTGCACACTTCCCACCGCCAACTCAAGCAGTGGGTGCGGGAAGTAAACGCAGCAGAGCCGCCCGTTGAGTCGCGCAGGCTGCTGAAGTGGTCCAACACGCCCATCATTTTTGATCTTGAGGATCACCCTGACCGCACCACAGCGGTCGGGTGCTTGCCGATGTTGGTCTCACCAACCATCCGCAACCTCAAGGTCACCAAAATGTTGGTTGACGGCGGGGCCGGGCTGAACTTGATCTCCTCAGCTGTGATCAAGAAACTCCAGATCCCAGATGGCGACCTCGAAGAGACCGGTTCGTTCCAAGGAATAAACCCGGGAAGGAGCAAGCCCAAGGGGAAGATCACTCTGCCGGTGACATTTGGCGGGGAACTCAACTTCAGGACGGAGAGGATAACCTTTGACGTGGCCGATATCCCATTGCCATACAATGGGATACTTGGACGTCCTGCCCTCGCCAAGTTCATGGCAGCTTCCCACTATGCCTACAACGTACTCAAGATGCCGGGGCCGATAAGCGTCATCTCTGTCCATGGCGACAAAAAGGACGCGCTTATCTGCGCCGACAAGATATACCGGGATGCAGCAGCCGCGGCGGAGAGCAACACACTTGCCGCTGAAGCTCCCGGGGGGAAGAAAACCAAGACCAAGTCCGGCAAGTGCTCTGGGGCCCACTCCGGCAAACGCACCTCTTCGGAGTGCTGCGCTGCCGTCAAGGACGTTCCATCGAGCTCCAACGGCAAGTGCAAGAAAGGGATGGCCGCTTCACCGGCAACCAAGAAGGTTTCCGCCAAGGAGGACGGCACTGGTGGTACCTTCACCATCAATGCTACACTTGATAGCAAATAGGAAAGCGCGCTCGTTGCCTTCCTGCGGGCGAATGTCGATGTGTTTGCGTGGCAACCATCTGACATCCCCGGCGTTCCCAGGAAGGTAATTGAGCACAAGCTTGCTGTTTGTCCTCATGCGCGGCCCGTCAAGCAGAAGGTCAGGAAGCAAGCCGTGGAGCACCAAGAATTCATTGCCGAAGAGATCAAGAAGCTAGAAGCAGCGGGCCTAGTTAGAGGCGTGATCCATCCGACGTGGTTAGCAAATCCAGTTGTCGTGCGTAAGGCTAACGGGAAGTGGAGGCTGTGTATAGACTTCACCGATGTGAATAAAGCATGTCCCAAAGATCCATTTCCCTTGCCGCGCATTGACCAGATTGTTGACTCCACTGCTGGATGTGAGCTTCTCTCCTTCCTTGATGCATACTCAGGCTACCACCAGATTTTTATGGCCAAGGAAGATGAAGAGAAGACTGCATTTATCACTCCATGTGGCACATATTGCTTCATTCGCATGCCTTTCGGATTGAAGAATGCAGGCTCAACATTTGCAAGGGTGGTGCACACTGCTTTTGAGCCACAGATCCACAGGAATGTAGAAGCTTACATGGATGACATAGTGGTCAAGAGCAAGAGCAAAGATACCCTGATCCAAGATTTGGAAGAAACTTTTGCAAATCTGCGCAAGATACAGCTCAAGTTGAACCCCGAGAAGTGCGTCTTTGGAGTCCCCTCCGGCAAGCTTCTCGGGTTCTTTGTGTCACAGAGGGGGATTGAAGCTAATCCCGACAAGATAAAAGCCATCGAGCAGATCGAGGCCCCGAAGCGCGTCAAGGGCGTAAGGAGACTTGCAGGTTGTGTAGCTGCCCTCAGTAGGTTCACTTCAAAGTCTGCAGAACGCGCCCTGCCTTTCTTCAAGATCTTGAAGAAGGCAGGTCCTATGAAATGGACTCCGGAAGCGGAGGCAGCGCTGCAAGACTTGAAAGGATACCTATCCTCCACTCCGATACTTGTCGCACCTAGACCACAAGAGAAGTTGCTGCTATACTTAGCAGCAACCAATCAAGTGGTTAGTGCTGCGTTAGTAGCGGAGAGGGAGGCCGACGAGGAGTCCACACCACCGACAAGCGAATCCAGCGACAAGCAGGGGGCTGCTCCGACAAGCTCTGGCCCCGACAAGGACAACACTGCGCAGGAGCAAGGAGAAGTGCGAAGGAAGATGGTGCAGCGCCCGGTGTATTTTGTGAGTTCCCTCTTGCAGGGGGCTAGATCAAGATACTCCGGGGTGCAGAAGCTGCTTTTCGGCCTCCTCATGGCCTCGAGAAGGCTGCGCCATTACTTCCAAGCACATGAGATAACAGTGGTCACTCGCTTTCCGTTGAACAGGATATTGCAGAATCCAGAAGCAACAGGCAGGATCGTAGAGTGGGCACTGGAACTGTCGAGCTTTGGTCTCAAGTTTGAAAGTACTTCAACTATACAGAGCAGAGCTTTGGCAGAATTCATAGCTGAATGGACCCCAACGCCAGATAAAGAAGTTCCAGAGACAAGCGTCCCCGCGCAAGAAGTGACAAGCGAATGGGTAATGTACTTTGATGGTGCTTTCTCGCTGCAAGGCGCCGGTGCCGGCGTGGTACTTATAGCGCCCACCGGAGAGCACCTCAAGTATGTTATCCAGATGCACTTTCCCAGGGAACAAGCGACAAACAATACTGCAGAGTATGAAGGTCTACTTGCCGGCCTCAGGATTGCAGCTGAACTTGGGATTAGGAAACTGATTGTGCGGGGAGATTCTCAGTTGGTGGTCCGGCAAGTCAACAAGAGTTACCAGAGCCCTTTGATGGAAGCTTATGTAGATGAAGTGAGGAAGCTTGAAGAACACTTTGAAGGTCTGCAAATGGAGCACGTCCCGAGAGCTCAGAACGATATAGCAGATGGCCTTTCAAAGTGTGCTGCAATGAAGTTACCTGTGGAACCAGGGACCTTCCTGCTCAAGCTGACTCAGCCATCCGTTACACCATCAGTTGGGCAGCCCAAGAAGAGAAAGTTGGTCTCTGGCGACTACTTGCCTGCGGATCTTCCCGAGGCCGCCGCCAAGGTCCCCAAGATCAACAACCAGAACGCTGAGGAACAGTTTGCTCCTGCGGACCCAAGGGTCTGTACAGTTGAAGCAAGCGTTCCCGACAAGCCTTGCCCCGGCAGGCTTGCCGGGGGATCATCAGCTCCGACAGAACCAGAGGTTCTTGCCGTAGAAGCTGGGGTTCCCGCAGCGGCCCTCATGCCTTTATTCCTGGCCGTTGAGCCTCGGGCTCCGGCATGGGCACAGCAGATCGTCCGTTTTCTGCAAACTGGAGAACTTCCCGACGACCCAGCAGAAATAGAGAAAATAACCAGGCAGTCAAGTATGTACCAGTTCGTGGATAATGAACTGTACAGAAGAAGGCTCAATGGTGTCAGGTTGAAGTGTATTTCCAGAGAAGATGGACATAAGCTGTTGGCAGAAATACATGGAGGCATATGTGGCCACCACATTGGCGCAAGGGCACTTGTCGGGAAGGCATTCCGGCAAGGGTTCTTTTGGCAAGAAGCCCTCCAAGATGCGACTGCACAAGTAACCAAGTGTGAAGCGTGCCAGTTCCATGCCAAGCAAATTCATCAGCCAGCTCAAGCTCTCGAGACGATCCCTTTGTCCTGGCCCTTCTCGGTCTGGGGGCTCGATATCCTCGGCCCCTTCCCCCGTGCTGTCGGGGGCTTTGAGTACTTGTACGTTGCGATCGACAAGTTCACAAAGTGGCCAGAAGTGGAACCAGTGAGAAAGGTGACAGCACAGTCAGCGGTCAGGTTCTTCAGGTCAATTGTTTGCCGTTTCGGAATCCCTAACAGGATCATCACCGACAACGGTACACAGTTCACTAGTCGCACCTTCATGCAATACGTCCAAGACCTTGGCGCCAAGGTCTGCTTCGCTTCTGTTGCTCACCCGAGGAGCAATGGTCAAGCGGAGAGGGCCAATGGTGAAGTGCTGCGCGGACTCAAGACAAGAACCTTTGAAAGGCTGCGCAAGTGCGGAAGAAACTGGATAGAGGAGTTGCCGGCGGCTCTTTGGTCGATCAGAACGACGCCAAGTCGAGCCATCGGACAGACACCCTTTGCCCTTGTCTATGGGGCAGAGGCAGTTCTCCCCACGGAACTCGTATACGGATCTCCTCGGGTGCTCGCTTATGATGAGCTCGAGCAAGAGCAATTGCGACAAGATGATGCATTGCTCCTCGAGGAGAAACGTCTCCAGGCTGCTGTACGAGCTGCTCGATACCAGCAAGCCTTGCGCCGCTATCATAGCTGCAAGGTCAAGGCCAGGAGTCTCGAGGAAGGCGACCTTGTTCTTCGGCGTGTTCAGTCCGCCAAGAATTCCAACAAGTTGACGCCGAAGTGGGAAGGCCCTTATCGGGTGAGACAAGTCACAAGGCCCGGCGCTGTCCGCCTTGAGACCGAAGAAGGCTTACCGGTGAGCAACTCCTGGAACATAGAGCATCTTCGCAAGTTTCACCCATAAGGCGCGGTTGTCGTGATCCGCTCCGGCAACCACATTTTGTACGAGTCTTGCCGCTGTCGCATGTAAACCTTTGTACAAAGCCGGGCGCAGATCCCGTGCATCAGTAAAGCTTTGTGTTTTCGCACTATTTGCCATTCTCATGCTTTTCTTTGAAATTTGCATGCATTATTTGGCATTTTGTGCAACACACATGTCCGGTAAGCATTACCATGCCGAGAAACCCTATACTTGTTCCCTCTTCTCCTTTTCTTTCCCTCTTAAGCAGAAGAAACGTTCCTCGCGCACAAGTTTGCCGGGGGGAAAGGAGGTGGAGGACGAACCAAGTACTGTTCAAGAAAGGGAAGCTTGCCGGAGAACGAACAGATTATGAAAGCTAAGTTACCAGAATTTGAGCAGTTCAAATTTTTAAATTTTAGTTACCTTCCTTGAACAACCAAACTTTGTATGGAAAACCTATGCGCGGAGGAACCTACCCGTGGCTAGCCGCACCCTTGTCTTGTTTTCGAGTACGCTCAACGGCTTAAGTGAGCTGCGACAAGTGTCGCGCCCTTATTTCGTTTTCGAGTTCGCTCAGCAAGCTAAGTGCGTTGCGACTAGCTGCGGCAAGGTTGCTTGCCGATAAGGCCCTTGCCGACAGGCTGCTCAGAGTCCAGCACTCAGCGCTCGCGGCAAGGTTCCCTTGTCGGCAAGTTCCCTAAAAGCGTAGGGTAAAAAGCATACAAAGTAAAGGACCAAAACAAGGGAGATAACAATGCATCAATTGCTCCGAAATAAGATAATATATTATAGAGATCACTTGTCGCAATGACTAATAGGTTCATGTTCATGGCACACTTTGCAGCAGCAAGGGAAATAAGAAGAAAGAGGCCTAATCTACGCGGTCGCCTTCACGCCTGGAGATCTTGTTCACCTTGGCGATGATGTGGGCGACCTGCGCCTTCAGTGCCTCCTGATCTGCGTCGGCCGGCAAGCTGCGGAGGACGTTGACAAGATTAATACCGGGATTGCGGTAGACAATCTTGGTCAAGACGCGCTCCAAGGTACCCGCGCAGAGCTGGCGCGACTCCTCGGTCAGCTGCACGGGGAGCTTCTCCTGTAGACGTGCGAGCGCCGGCGCGATTCCCCTGAAGAAGAGACTAAGCTTGGCGCTGTGGGGGAGATTCGGGTCCGGAGAGTACACCAAGTGTTCAACCCTCAGCGCCATTAGCTCCTTGTCGACGTTGGCGGCGGAAGTGACCAGCTCGTCCGTCCATTGCTCCACCGCCTGTTTGAAGATGTTCGTGGAGGTGGCAGCGCTCTCCACCAGCTCCCGCTCCTTGCTGACCTCCTCCTTCAGCTTGGTCTCGCGGTCCCGAGCGGCGTCAAGTGAATCCCTCAAAGTGGAAACTTTCAACTCCAGATCAGCAATCGAGTCCTTGGCGGCTTTGAGCTCGTCGCCCTGCTTGGAGAGGCGTACCTGGAGGTCCGAGTTGGTATGGGCATCTTTCTCGCGCTCCATGTTGAGCGCGGTGACCCTTTCCGTGCTCGCCTTCAGGTACTCCTCCAGCTGCGCCACTTTGGCTTCAAGGTCCTTCTTGGCGGTTTCCGCGGCGGCGGCA
The DNA here is from genome assembly GCA_902687465.1 of Secale cereale. Classification (NCBI taxonomy): domain Eukaryota; kingdom Viridiplantae; phylum Streptophyta; class Magnoliopsida; order Poales; family Poaceae; genus Secale; species Secale cereale. The sequence goes on along the minus strand of LR738714.1, from coordinate 564,314,579 downwards.
GCTTCCTTTGCCTCCTTCAGGGCCCCGCCAAGAGCCTGCTCCCTGGCGGTGAGCTCGTCGTCATGGGCGTCGAGCTCAACCTCCCGCTGGTTGAGCGCCCCTTCTCGCCGGGACAGCTCTACACCAACAAGTCGCTGCTGCTCCTCGGCCTCAGCTTTCTCCAGAAGAAACTCCTGCTGCTCTCCGGCGAGCCTCTCGCGCTCCTCCGCCAAGTCGCGGAGAGCTGCCTGGTTGGCGAGGCGGAGCTCTGCAGCGCGTTTCTCCAAGTCCGCTCCGGCCTTGGCGGTGAGGGCTTCTCGCGACTCCAGTTTCGCCTGCCTGGCCCGGTAAAGGGCCAGGAGCTGGCGGAGAAGTTTCTCCTCTTCGGGCTCATCGCTCCCGCCAGGCACTTCAACGATCTTCAACCCCGTGGAGGCGAGGACCTCTCCATCAAAGGTCTCTCCCTCCACGGGGGCTCGCGACGAAGACCCCCACGGCACTTGAATGAAGACGCCGTTGGGGGCCTCAAGATAGATGCCGGGCTGCTCCTTATCGGCGGAGGGATCGGCGGCCGGTGCAGCGCTCGACGCTCCTGCTGCCTCCGGGCCAGCAGTGTGCTCGCCGTCCCCCTCCCCGGCTGCGGCGTCTGCGGTTGGAGCAGTCTCCTCAGCGGCAGGCTCGTCGGCTCCTGCCATGTCTTCAACGACAGGGGCGTTGCCGCCGTCGCCTTGCGCGCCCTCCTCGCCGACGACCTCGGTCTCCATCCGGTCCGGCGCGGGAGGATCTAGAAGAAGAAGAAAAGAAGAAAAGAATAAGTTCAAGCAAATATCCAAAAAGGCAAGTCCAAGAAGACGAAGTTACAAGACTTACCTTCGCGGACTTCGTCGACGACAGGCTCCCTCGCCGGGGAGCCCTCCCTTGGCGGGGTGGCCACCCTCGCCGGGCTGCCCGCCCTTGGCGGGGTACTCGCCCTTGGCGGAGTGCTCTCCCCCGCCGGGGAGTTCACCCTTGGCGGGGATGACGGGACCTGCGGCTCCTCGGGAGTAGTCTCCGGGCGCTCCTGCAGCTGCGGCTCCACTTCTGCACAAGACAAATGAAGCAGCAAGATATCAGTACAAGTTAAAACCTCAAGCGCGCCCGACGAGCAAAGAAATCTAAAACCCAGACTTACGCTGGGGGCTGCGCTGGGGGCTGCTCCTCGGAGCAACGGTTGGGTCCGGCAAGTCCGTCGCCGGCACGTCCCCTGTCGCCGCGATGGGCGAGTCGTCCTCGACCTCAACCACGGGGATTTTGGCCCGTTTTGCCATCCGCTGGGCCAGGGACCTGAAAACAAAAACAAGATCAGAGTCATCAACGAAAGAATCAAGATCGAATCGAAGAAGCTACATAATACGAGTGCTTACTCCTCTTCCTCGTCGTCGTCGTCGCTCAGGGCGGAGAAGTCGAATTCCACCTGAGTTGCTCCGGCGCGAGGAGCAGGAGGAGAAGGCTCCCTCGGGCGCTTGGCGGTCGCCGGGGCTGGGGGCTGCGATGACCCAGCCTCTGCCGACGCCGAGGCCCGAGGAGCAGGCGGAGCGGCCGCTCCGCTCTGAGAAGATCCCCCTCCACTTGGCGCTGGTGCGCGGGGCGCCTCCGCCGTAGCTGGTGCGCGGGGCGCCCCCGCCGCGGCTGGTGCGCGGGGCGCCTCCGTCGCGGCTTGGTTCGCTCTGGTGGCGCGCGTCGCCCGGCGAACAGGCTGTTGTCGGGGCGCCTGCGTCCTTGTCGCTGTGGGCGCCTTGCGGAGACGCTTCAGCGGTGTTCGCTGGGGACTGGCCCGAGGCGGGGAGTTCTCCGAGGACGATGAGGCCTCGTCATCGAGTCCCAGAGACCCACCGCTGTCCTCATCGGTCTCGGTGTCCTCCTCCTCCTCCCCGACGGGCTCGCTGGGTCCGGCATCTGATCCTGCGGCCCCGCTCCCTCCGGTGGCTCCGCTCCCTCCGGTGGCTCCGCTCCCTCCGGTGGCTTCGCCCCCTCTGGCACCTCTGCTCCCTCCGGCACCCTCGCTTGCCGCGGCCTCGCTCACGACCCCGGGGATCCCGGCGTGCCTCAGGGAAGGGACCCCGGCAAGCTCGTCGGGCGGAAGCTTGAGCAATCTGCGGATCTCAGCCTCCTCTGCCTGGCACGACGCGTCCTCAGCCTCTGCCTCGTCGATGGTGAACCCGAAGTCTCCTGCTGCTGCAGCTGCGGCGGCCTCTTCCATCCGGGAAGCAATATAGGCTATGTCCCGCTCTGTGGTGGCCCGAGTGAGACCCTTGTTCTCATCGGTGATCTTGGGCACCTCGACCAGGTTGTCGAAGAAACTCATGATGGCATCCGGCGTGGGCACTATCCATGTGGGGTCGACGCCGTGAGAGTCACATGCGGGCATCATTGCGCGCAAAGCATCCCGGGCAGTGCTATTGCATAGCGGCACCACTCCCCGGGGATATCTAAACCACTCCGGATGGGCCGGGTCGTGCTTAAAAAGCTCCCGGACCATCCCCTTCAGCTCCAGAGCCGTGAAATTGAAGTTCAGACCCGGGCGCAGCCTCATAATGTCCGCCGCATTGCCAAACTCCCATGCTGGCCTTTTCCTCTCTTGTAAAGGGGCAATGCGGCGGCGGAGGAAATCTGCTCCTACCTCTCCGATGGTCAACTTAGCTACCCGGAGACGAAGTATCCTGACAAGGGCAGCGTTGAGCTTGACATCATCCGGGGCCAACTCGCTCCAGTCCCTGCCGCGCACTATGGCGGTTGTGCGCGGCGCAGTGAAAGGCTCCGGGTGGTCCTCCACTATCCAACACCAGTCCGCGCGCCACTCTTCCCACTTGCCGCGGAGCTCTCCTTTCAGATACGACTCCTTCTTGTTCAAGCAGAAGATCCAAGATATACCCCCGGAGAGGGGAGCGCCGGCCTCTACTCTAGGCATAAAAAAGTGGCGGAAGAGCGCTACATTCGGATAGATCCCTATATAGTTTTCGCACAGATGTGCGAAAACCGCCATCGTAAGGATGGCGTTGGGGGTGAAGTCTAGAAGGTGGAGGCCGTACGTGTTCATGATGTCATAGAAAAACTCCGAGAATGGAGGACACAAGCCACAGTGGAAGAAGACAGCGAAGAAGAAATACCCGCCGGGAAGCAGATCTTTGGCACCGGCGGGGTAGACTCTGGTCCGGGGATGCGCCTTGGTCTCCTTGGCCCAGAAGAGGTAATACTTGTTCCAGAGCTCCCTCGCGCCGAGACTTGGCGCGAAGACCACATTCCTCTTCCGCAAGAGAGCAAGCTTCGCCGCCTGCTCGGATTTCTCCCTCTTGGTCTTCTCTGCCTTCGCCTTCTCGGTCTTCGGGGCCATGGCGGAGGCGGCGAGGGAAGGGGCGAGGAGTTCGACAGCGCCGCAGATGCGGAAGAAGGCGGAGGAGGTGTGGAAGCGGAGCGCAGCGGGGGATTTCTGGAGGATTGAAGAAGCAATGAAAGCGCAGGAGGGAAACTGCCCCTGTTTCCTCTGCTTTTAAGGGGGGAGTGGGGGACGTTTCGCCTTTTCCATTAAAGAACGTGGCCACGATCTCTCCCACGACGCCGCAATCGACGCGTGCCGTTAGGGAGGGACGCGGCGGATGCGGAAGAGGAATCTACGGCTCGCCGTGGGCCGCGCGTGCCCGTGCACTGTTTTGGGCCTGGCCCAACAGCGCTCGGCACCGTGTGTGGCCCAGGCCCGGGGGCTCCTGTCGGTGTACTAAGATAGGGGTACCTTAGTACCCCCAACTTGTGCACGGGCAGTAGCAGCTTCCCGCGGCAGGGCTCACCACGCGCTTGCCGGAAACCTTTTCGGTCCTTATTAAGCCATTCAAAAACAAAGTATACAAGACAGAAGATCAAGACCCCGGCAAGTGGAGCTTGCCGGGAAGGCTGCCCCAGGCTCAAGACTATCACATTTAGCACGAGACCCTGGCAAGAGGAGCTTGCCAGGAAGACCAGAATACTGCATCCCAGAAGACATGCCTTGGCGCAGCATGCGCCCCGGCAAGGGCCCGGGGAGCGACAAGCTTCCCAGCCCGGCAAGATCAAGACCCCGGCAAGGTGCTTGCCGGGGGAACCTGCGTTGTGTGCCCGCGCTCTAGCTCATTGGCCCACGCGTCGCCCTGGGGCCCTTCCAGGGACGCGTGGCGGATGGCTGTGCAGCCTGGGGGACACGGTGGCACTCGACGGTGACGAGGCTATCGCCGTGGCGAACGGAGACGCACGGGCGGGTGCTTTTGGGGTCGACGGCGGCGGGCATTAAATGCCCTTGTCCCCCACTGTCAAAGTAGGTGATGACCACTATTCATCCACTGTTCATGCACTGTTCCCGCACTGTTACAACTACCACCAAAGTTACATTTTTGCCCTTCTTCTACGTTGACACCTGTCGGTGACCCCTTGAGCTATAAAAGGAGGCCCATGCACAACGTAGAAAGGGTTCGGAACCTAGATAGCTTTCTCGCTCGGTGTAGCTAGTTCTTCAAGCTCCCGAGCTCACAAACTCAATACAAACCAAGCAGGAGTAGGGTTTTACGCGTCCGCGCGGCCCGAACCTGGGTAAACTGCCCGCGTGCTCTCCTCGATCTGCTCTTTGTGCTCCCTCCGCTCCCTCACCGCAACGACAAGGGGCTCCGGTCCCATAGGTGCTCGTGGTGGACAGTTTCCCCCGGCAAGCACTGCCCACACAACGTTGAGAATTAGACATCGATTGAAATTCGGACTCACATATATAAAATAGTATAGATCAGACCAAGACACCCACTGCCAGCGTCTCTCCTTCCTGACTCACTGCGCTCCTTCCTGGCCCACTACTCGTACGAAGTGCTTACTTTATTTGCTCGAAGGATTTGGCTTCGGAGCATGTAGGTGCTCCGGTGCTCAGGGATTTTTATTTGGCATCCGTTTGGAAACTTAGGGCATCGGTGCTAAATGTCTAAAAAGCAAATTTGGCACCACCTTTGGCCTACCTAGTGGAAGGCCTCAGTCAAGATGGCAGTTTTCCCCACGGGGGCGGGTATCCGCGGGGATTTACCCGCTAAGAAGAGCTGACGGGGGTCAAAACCCCCCCCTGGGTATAACGGGGCGGGTACCCGGGAAGCAATCGGGGCGGGGATGGGGGGCAAACTGGCTCCATGGAGACTCCATGGATACCCGGGACCCCACCTGTCAGTCAAACATTCCCACCGAATATATACACAAGAAACCCTAAACCCACTCTGCTGCTCACCTCTCCACTCCGTCCCTCCCAACTCGCAGCCGCCTTCACCCCCAAATCCCAATCCCATTCCCCCGATCTGGCCGCATCATCATCCCCAGATCGACCACCACCGGCGGCGGGCGGCACCGGCCGGCGCCTCATCCGGCCTCGCCTCTCCTGCTCCTCGGACCTCAGCTCCTCGCCTCCTCGTGAGTAGCGAGAGCGACCTCGTCTCGTCCTTCTTCACCTCAAGGCACCGACCGACCGCCGACGCCCTTCCCATCTTGTCTCGTCGGCTCCTCGCGACCTCGCCTCGTCCTCCTTCACCTGAAGGCCGGGAAAGGTGACTCCGTCCAGGACGGTGACGACAACGACCGGCGACTCGCCTCCTCTTCCTCACCTCAGGTGACCGGCGGCACTCCTCTTCCTCACCTCAGGTGACTGGCGAGTCAGCGAGTGGCTACGTGTGCATTGACCCAGAGAGGCCGAGACCATCAGGGATTCAGGGTAAGCAAGGTAACCGGCCGCATCTGCAAATTTTCTTGTAATTTTTTTTGTACATCAAACTTGCATTGATCTACATCAGGGACCCACAGAGGCCGAGACTATTGGATTTGTATGGATCTTGTAGTTGTTACTAATTACCATCTGCATTCCTAGGTGAGATAGAATATGTTCTAGGCTTCTAGCCCCCTTGTCCATTCTTGTACATCAAACTTAACCTGTACATCTTAATGGTTGTATTTATTTGGTCTGTCATGAGTGGGTTAACATTGATGTTTATCAATTATATTTCAAAAGCATCTAAATATTCAGCAGTCCACATATCCTTTTTATCTAAATATGTTGTAGTGTGATCTTCTGTTGAATGTATGCTTGCTGATTATTGTGACAATTCATTATTGTGATGCTTTTATGTTTATTCCAGCAGTCAACATATCCTTTGCTTATCTATGTCAAACTTCTCTAAATATTTTGCTGCGTGCCTTTGTTTTAGGACTGCTTGTTTTGGATCAACAATGGCATCAAGTCCAACACAATCAGCTGCAAGTGCATCGGCTGCGAATGGAGATACACCAGCCTCAAGTGCAGCTCCCACTCCAACACCAACCTCTAGTGCCAATACAACGCCAGCTGAGTCTGTTGACTTGGAGGTGCCATCTCAAACAACAAGAGCAACTAAACCACATGATGCGCACAAGTTGGCTGGTGTGAAGAGAAAGCTCAAGTCTAAGGTGTGGGATGAATTTGAGAGGGTTCTTTTGAACGGAAAATGGAAGGCTGAATGTGAGTGGTGCCATAGTAAGCTTGGAGGAGAAACAAAGGACGGAACATCACATCTTCACGCACACTTGGCAACTTGTGCCGCTAGGCAGACCACAACAACCTGGAAGCAAGCAAAGTTGAAACTGACCAAGGCGGAAGATGGGAAAGTGAATGTGGAGAATTACATATTTGATCAAGAACAATTAGGAAAGAACTTGCTTTGATGATATGTTGTCATGAGTACCCACTTGCTATGGTAGAACATGTAGGTTTTAGGAAGTTTTGTGCTATGTTGCAGCCTATGTTTAAGGTTGTGTGTAGGAATACCATCCAAAAAGATATTCTAGAAATGCATGAAGGACAAAGAGATAAGTTGATCAAGTATTTTGCAAACTTCAAGAACAGAGTTGTCGTGACTTCGGATATGTGGACTGCTGGACATCAAAAGAGAGGGTACATGGTTGTAACAGCTCACTACATTGATGATTCTTGGAATCTAAAGTCATTCCTTTTGAGGTACAATACCATTGCTCATATCTTATTGCTTGTCTGAATACCCTTGCTTTTATTCATGCTTACTAACCCAATAATTTATAATTTTGCAGGTTTGTATATGTACCAGCACCACATACATCTGAAGTGATTTGTGATGTTCTACATGAAGTTCTGGTAGAGTATCATCTTGAGAGAAAGATATCAACCATTACCCTTGACAATTGCACAACCAACGACAAGGCAGTGGAAGATCTCCTAGATAAGTTAGACTCCTCCTCTCTCATGCTATGTGGTAAACTATTGCATATGCGGTGTTGTGCTCATATATTAAATCTGATTGTGAAAGATGGGCTTGTTGTTTTGGGGGATGGTATTGAGAGGGTGCGTGATAGTGTGGGGTTTTGGTCGGCAACTCCAAAAAGACATGAGAAGTTTGAAAAAACTTGTCGCTTGATGAACATTGCATACTCTAGGAGGTTGAACCTTGATTGCAAAACCAGGTGGAAATCCACATACATAATGCTTAGTATTGCTGCGTTGTATAAGGATGTTTTTGATCGTCTTAGTCTGCGTGAAAGGCTTTTTAAATGTTGTCCAACAGCTGCTGATTGGGATTTTGCCCAAGAGATGATTGCTAGGCTCAAATTATTCTATGATGTCACTACCTTATGGTCAGGAACTAGTTATGTTACAGCAAATATGTTCTTCCCTAAGGTTTGTGGTATTAAGTTGGCAATTCGCAAATGGACTACACTTGATTATGAGCTGTTGCAAGATATGTCTGATGAGATGAAAAAGAAGTATGAACTGATGCAACAAATGTCCGAGGAGATGAAAAAGAAGTTTCAGAAGTACTGGACAAATATCCATGGTCTGATGGCTATTGCCACTGTTCTTGACCCAAGGTACAAACTCCATATGGTGCAGGCTTTGTACGGTCCTATCTATGGACCTGAGGCTGCAAGTCAGGAGGTTGCGTGAGTGAAGCAGTTGCTCCGAGAATTGTTGGTTCAATACTCAGATGCCTCTTCTGCGGGAGCATCAAATGTTCCTAGTGCTTCACAACCCACTATTTCAGCTTCACAGGAAGAGGTTTTTGACATATTTAAACAGTACATGTCTTCACAACCTACTGCTTCATCTATATTGGTTCATACAGAGCTAGACATGTATTTAGAAAAGCCAACTTTGCCAAGAACACCTTATTTTTATATCATCAATTGGTGGAAGTTTGGAGGGATAAAATATCCAACTCTACAGCTCATTACTCATGACATCATGCCTATTCCGGTCACAACGGTAGCATTGGAATCTGCATTCTCTACAAGTGGTAGAATTCTTAGCCCTCACCGTAGTAGGCTTGCACCAAAGATGGTTGAAGCTATAATGTGTATGCAGGCTTGGTCTAATGCTGACATGCTAGGTAAGACAATTCAAATGTGCTCTTTTGCTCCTATTTTACTGCCGTTGTGTTGTTCTTGCACTACTTTTTTTTCTTAGATAATTTACTATAATATATACCTGAATCAGTCACACTACTGCAATTTTAGGTTAGAACAATTCATCTCTATCTACTGAGTTTCAAACTTGTCTTGACGATGAGGATGAACCAATGGTAACTTGACATTCCCAACTCTCATCTTATGTCTTGATTCATTTGCAACTTTCTAACTTATGTTGTACTATTTCCATGATCAGGATGAGGAACTCTCCACTTGCAATAACTATTAGCCTTGCTGCTTGCCTCCATGGAGTCAAGAATGAAGAAAATGGAGGACCAATAAGCTACTGTGATGGGCTCTTCAAGTTCTCATTCATTTATTGTGCCTACCATGCTTGTGTTAAGAACTAGAACTTTTGGCTTGTAATCGTACTAAGTATTGTTGTTTGTGACAATCGTCAAACTTATTATGATCAAACTTATTGTTGTGCTATGTTTCAGTATGTCAAACTTATTGTTTTGCTTCTGTCAAACTTATTGTGGTCGGATCTGGGATGATTAAATCTATGTCGAAAATATTGTGTTTGTGCTGCTAATTTACTATTGTTTTGCTTCTGTAATGGAGAATTGATGTCAAAATTATTGTGGTTTGTGCTGCCAATATACTCGTGCTGTGTTGTTATTAATGTATGATTAAATCTGTCAAAAGTTATTGTGATTTGTGCTACTCTTCTACTCCCCCCCCGCAGGTTCCTCTACGCCCCGCCGTCTCCGCTCTGCTCTGCTCTGCCCGTGGCGGCTGCCATGTCCACTCCTGTGACGTGTCGATATGGCGGCACTGTGGCCGGGTGCGATCTGGAGAACCAGCGGGCGGTGGTGCACGGTCTGGGCGGCGGCGACCTGCGCGGCCCCGGTGCTGCACCGACGCCTCCTTCCATGCCGCATTGATCCAAGGCGGCTCTCTCCTAGCCAACTCCAGCGACGAGGAGATGGTCGATGGGAGATGGGGCCGCTCGACTCAGCCAAGGCGTCGGAGGACCAAATCTGGACTGGTGGGTGTGCTTCCTTCGCCCCTTCTCTCGTTGCTCTGCTTTCCCCATCGTTCCTTCTTGCTTCTCGCCTCTTCACACTCCGCTCCTCTTCCTGGCGGCAGAAGCAGTTCATCAGCACGGGCGACAGAGAGATGGATGAGTAAGCCGAGCCTGTAGGCCTGACACCTTGTCCCTATATATCATAACACACAATGTGGTTCCTGCAAAAAACGATGGAGAAAGCTTCTGTTCCCGATGATTCACCGGATTGGAGCATCGATTGTGATTGGTCCCAGCTTCAGGCCGACATGCTCCTTCAGATCTTTGGCACTCTCGAGATCCCAGATCTCTTTAGCTCAGGTGCGGTCTGTCGATCCTGGCACCTCACCTCATTTATCTGGAGGCCCGTCGTCTCCGCTTGTGCTCGCCGAAACAGAGTCCCTGCCTTGTTTACTCATCTGGCGACCGTGATGCTGACACGGTCACTCTGCATAACATGTCCACCAACAAGATTTACCATGTCACTCTATCGGAGCCTGCCTTCCGCATACGGCTGGCTAATCACCGCGGATGAGCGGTCAAATATCATCCTAGTGAACCCTGCAACCAGAGCTCAGATAGCTATGCCTCCACCTGAAACCATGAACAATGTTAGGCTGCGCTACACTGAAGAGGGTGTGCTAGATGGATATGATGTTCTTTTCATGGACCTGTTCTCTTCGGATTTTGACACTGAAACGGAGCCATGCCATCTTACACTTGAAGAAGCCCGCTTCTTATGTGAGGGTCGTTCTTTCTTGTGATCCGTCCAAAGGAATCTGCACAGTACTCCGAGTACAATAGACCAATAGTCAACTCTTTTATACTAGGGTTGGGGATGTCAAATGGACTTGGATTGGTGGAAAAGAAAATTGCTGGGAATATCAAGATATTCTCTCTGTTTGGCTGTGATAGGTTCATACTGACCGCCTTGGGCTCGAGCAAGGATCCGCTGCACCTCTGGACCCTTTTGGTATAGACCTAGCCATACATCCTTTATCTGATCATTATTAGTTGTTTACCTCTTTGAATGGAATAAATTGGTTCTGTTTTTAATTAAACTGTCAAAACAGTAGCTGCGAAGCATCAACTCATCTCACCAATTTTTATCAATCTGACTGCTACTGTATACTTTGTTATGTTTACATGACAAAGGAATCGTATTTTTAAGCTGACAGCCACTCTATGTAATTAGTTATGGTTAGAGGACAATGGAAAATAAAGTTTCTTCATCAGTCCCACTACTCTATGTGATTAGTAATGCTTAGATGTTATAGTTGAATACGAGTTGACACATTTGAAGGGTGTGAAGACAATGAACAAGCTCACTTTTACTTTGAAATTATTTTTCTTCAGAAATGACCGTGCTCTCTTTGCTTTGCTCTTTGTATCTGAAGCCTGCAGATTGAGGAGAAGAGGACACATGTAGATAGTTTATCAAAGTTCCTCAACTGTGGCCAATCTTCTTCGTCAGGTCAATGTACTGCAGATTTAGTACATAGAGCATTTTTTTCTTCTCTAAGATATAGTATACTGCTAATTTTGATGGTTTGTTGAATTATCTTCTTGTAATATATAAGCATCCGCAATGGCCACCTCGGCACAAGGAGCACAGGTTGCAGAGATAGACGCGCGGGCGGGCTGCAGAGAGGGCCGCCCTGCGACGTGGTCGCCACCGTTCGTTCATTGCTCGGCAACGACAGGTTGACCCCACTATCTCTGTCCCTTTTTGATGGCAGCTCTGGAGGACCGACGAATTGAGGTTCTCCCTTTTCGTCTGTTCGCATCCTCCATTAGTAAGTTCCTGATCCTCTCTCTCTCGCTTGATTCATATCACAAATCAATACCTGGTTCTAGCATGAACTGGCAGCATACAAAATCTGAATTTTTGATCATGATCATGGTCAAGGTTCTATACGAAAGAGAAGGAAATATGATGAGGCATATATTTTAATTTTCAAGGAGATAGATCACACTCCCGGAAAAAAAGAGATAGATCACAACTGTTGTGTGCATGTAATGCGAGGCAAATTTCAGTGTGTTCTTCGAACTAATTCTCTTTGATCTTTGTGTAGGTTTTTGATTTTTGAAGATTTATGAGCTAGAATCTTGATATGTAACATGTCTTCTCCTGATCAGGTCCGCCTATTGCTCGATGACACTGCTGCCGGAAACACGGCCAAGGTAGCTGCGCTCCTCATAATGGAGCAGCCCCTGGGACATGTAGGTCTTATTTGCTTAATTCCCCTGCTCGCGGCTTTTGTTTGTTTCAAAAGATTTCTCCATGTATCATATAAGGGGGAAAAATTGGGGGGGGGGCATATTTGATGCATAACATGGTATGTACATGGTTTCCTGGGAGTTTGAAGCCAGAAAGGGTGGAGGAAGATGGCAGTTCTGCCGGCTGCCTAAGGCCGACGAGCTTGCAATCTTGTGCGGAACCGAGGCCATGATACTAGGATTTCAACATTTCATAGTCATGCTAGGCACCACCGTCATCATACCGAGCGTGCTTCTTCCACAAATTGGATGTGGAAATGTGAGTCCTCAACTGTTTATTTATGCCCTTCCAAATGTTGTTTATATTCACTTGACACATGAATTTGATATCTCTGAACAAGTACTACTAAGCTGAATTTGCCGCACATATAAATGATACGAAATCCCTGAATTTTTTTAGGAGGAGAAAGCTCGGGTAATCCAGACACTGCTGTTCGTCGTTGGCATAAACACCTTACTGCAAGCCTTCTTCGGGTGTTGTCTCCACATCGTGATGGGTGGCTCCTACACCTTCGTCGCGCCAACCATCTCCATCATCTTGGCCGAACGCTAAGGCAATGAGTCAGACCCTCACGAGGTACTTATTACTGTCCAGCAGAATTGCCTTCTCAAGCTCTCATCATGTACGAGTTCATGTACGGAGGCTAACAAATTTGTGTTGTTGTTGTCAAGAAATTCCTATGGACGATGAGGGGGATACAAGGGGCTCTCATAATCTCGTAGACGATTCACAATTTTAGATCATCCTTGGTTTCAGTGGTCTCTGGTGCAATGTTGTCAAGTTAGTCTGATTTTCGGCCTCTCTTGAATTATAGTAGTAGTAGTATGCAATTAAGAGTTGAGTTAACTATCCCGCAAGATTTTTGTGCAGATTGCTAAGCCCATTATCTGTGGTTCCTCTTGTTTCACTCATTGGATTTGGGCTTCATGAACATGGCTTTCCAGGCTTTTCACGACCGTTGAGTTTCATGTAATATTAACATGAATTTTGTCACCACTGCTGTGGATCGTGCTTTATATATAAAGCGGGGCGAAAACCTTTTTCGGTAATTTTGTCCCCACAAAGAACAGTGTGGTAAGCTCTATAACAATCGTTCAGACATCTAATTGTGAACTCTCATATTTGAATGCTTGGAAAATAGTTCAAAGCATATCCAGGAAATGCTGGCGACCAGAGATATCTTGATACTATTGATACTATCAAACATGCTTTTGGGGGCTCACTGCAGATCATCTGCAAGAAGGGCTCAGTTCAAGAACTAAATTTTATGCTTCACCAAGCATTTGAAGGTGACTTATATTCTGTCCTTGGACATGCCTCCTCAGCTTAAGGAATAATATTGTCACAACCAAGTTATGCAGCTATATATTTTCTATTGATTACTTTTCATATGACCATCTGAAATAATATAGACAACAATGGTGCCACATATATGTTCGAACATCTTACTTCTACAACAATGTTGCCACATATATGTCTCAGCATCTCATGTTTCACTTCATCATCTAATTTATATCAATCTGCATCACTTTTCAAACCACAGGATCTGCGCAGCCACGACCAGGAACCTCCAGAGTACATCATTTGCGATGAGCACAAATCTGTACTGTTTTCATGTAGATGCAGCAGCATAATTATTCTCGCAACTAAAACTAATCTAAAAAATACCAATGATCAGCCTCGGGTAGTACTCGAGTGGGCCTGACGACCTCGGCTGGCTGCATATGCTGCAGCCGGTGATCCAGGAGCGTATCGAGCACTACTCTCAGAGCAAGATCATGTTCAACCTATGGCTATCATAGAGAATAGGTGGACATGTACACCGTCGAGCTGAATGAAGTGGAAGGAGCAGATCCTAGAGGAGATGGACAGCGAGGCCGCTGACAAAGTTTCTGAACGGCATGCTAGCGGTGGTGGTGGGGCGACTGAGGCCATTGGCGAGAAGATCGTGATGGAGTAGAAGTTTTGAAACTGAAAGATGGAGATTGTTAGGAGGAAGCACAACCACATCTTGTCCCTACCTCCGCACGGTGCTGGTGGAGAAGAAGCAGTGGAAGCCACTCGTCGATAAGCCTAGGCAACAGAAGACCCCGAACACCGCTGGTGCCATCGCTCGCACGAGCTAACCACGTCAGACATTAGTTGGACCATATAATGAATCTTGTCATTAGATACATACAGTACATCATCACTTACAAGTACATTCAAGAGGTTGTCATTATTTGCATGCAACTGTGTTACACAAATTGCTAAAAACAAATCAGAAAGTGCGTGTGTGCCTACCTGGCACCGCAAACCACCTCTCAAGCGGCGCGCCCCAACCGCTAGTATACAGAATATGAAGGAACCAACCACCTGGTGAGAGCAGATTTGACAAGATCGACACTACAAGAGAATAGAGAAGGGCTACTGATCTTGTAAATTATATATGGACATACTATACTCCATGTTATCACAAGATTACTTTAGTTAAATTTGCACCTGGTCCTGAGAGCTATAACCATATCCTTGCCTTATGTACGCAACTAAGGTCTAGGGGCTGACACGTCATATGTAGAGTATCTTTCTATTATCTTCTTTTGCAGTACCACTTAAAATCTTTGGATCGTATGTCCTTAATTGTTTGATTTATCTTCACATACTAAATAAGTATCATGAGATTCATCATATAATATGTTTACATATTTTTTGTGGATGATCATATCATATGTATTTGGTCTTATATATGTTCATTTTTCTAAATAAAAATTTGGTCAAACATTACAAAGTTTGACCTAAAACAAACCTTATATGCGAAGTAAGAAGAATACTCCTCTTTTGTACTCTTGGGAGTATGTACTCCCATCCTCAATATACCTCATATACGCATTAATTATACCTCTTTATCATTCTAAATATACTTTATTAAATATTCTAAGATACCCAAATACGAGTTTTGTTGAAAAAATATCATCTGCGACGTACTTTTTGTAATATATCTTTTTCACGTACAAACACAAAAGTATATACGTAAACATTTAAAATATGTAGACTCGTCTGAATTTTTTCATGGAAATTATTTTGGGCCATCTAATAATTACTAATAAAATATATTAAAAATAATAAAGAGGTATAGAAGATTCATCTATATGATATATGTGGAGCGGGAGTACGTACTCTCAGGAGTACACAACCATTTTTCCTATATATATATATAATTGTTTTTTATCTTTTCATTTATAGGCATTGTGCGAGGGGCCTAATTAAAAAATATGTGCTATTGATCATGCCTGTATACGGGTGGTCGTATGAAAGAACACCTATGATGTACGCATGTAATTTGGTAATAATAGTGTATGATATTTAACATTTTGTATTGGAGATATATCTTCACAGCCTGTATCCTCATATCGAACAACTATTATACTCACACTACCTTCAGCAGGGTAGCGACATAAAGGCACATGAAATTCAAGTTTTCGGTATTTTGACTAGCAATGTATCAAGAATATTTGAACATGATACATGAAAATTGTATAATAGATTTATCCAACTTAAAAAAATTACTACATTTAATATAATAATATGTGGGTAAAGTCACCCCAGTATCGACACCAATGGATTTGTGTTCACATAAAACTTCTTATATATGGTTGCGATTTGTAAATATTGACAAAACATTGATTGACCCAACACAAGTATATTTCAATTAATCAAATATATATCATAACCAGACCTATATTTAGTACGCCCTCCATTTTTGTAAAGAAGGCCACTTTGTTTTCTGTGAAAAACTTGGACTTATAGTTGTGGTCAACAGAATATGGGTTATATGTTATCACAAATATATCATCAGAAAGTTCTTTGAAACGTATGTCCAACGGCATACCTTTTTGCGGCATTTATCTCACATTTTATTAGTAAAAATAATGGCTAAAGTTAGACATAAAAAATATGAAGTGACCTTGTATAAAAAATTGAAGGGAGTAACACAATTGCTCAACAGTTGGAAATCAAATATGATATGAAATCTGCCTATCTAGGTTTTTTTTTAACATAAACGTCAGGGACGTCCGGCTTTAAATTAATAAAGCCCACTACAAGGCAGCGTACACAACGATACAGACATAACCACGACCACATAAGTCTATAAGGGACCATCACACTTCAGCAAAAGGGCACAACGAAGGCATAAAGTGCATTACACGGCTAGCCAGCAAAGATAGGAGCGCACAGGCTCGGCGGAAACACTACCAAAAGAAGCCATCCATCCCAATGGAGCAACAGAGGCGGGCGACGGGGCTCGGGACGACGCGTATAGACAGCACGCAGGCGAGCAAGAGCTTGTTGGTGTAGACCAGAGTCCTAGTGTCTTCCCAGCGGGGCCCACAGCTGCAAGAACACGATGCATTTGAAGAGTACGTCAGCCGGATGGGAGGGAAATACACCCTCAATAGAAAACTTGTTGCGAATATGCCACAAAGCCCACATCAAAGCCGCCGCGCATGTCCACATGACACGGCGCGCAGGCCCCTGGACCGAAGATAGCAAGGACACAAGCGCGGAGCGAGAACGTGGATCCCAATCCACTCCCGCTGCCTCGCGAACCGCGCTCCAGGCAAAACGCGCCAAAGGACATCGGAAAAAAGTGTGGTCAGCGTTGTCCGGAGTAGCACATAGCGCACACGGCCCGGAGGCCGGGCAATTGCGCTTGGCAGTATTAATCGAAGTGGGGAGGCGATCACGGCAGAGCTGCCAAAGGAAAACTTTAATTTTAAGAGGGATGCACGGTTCCAAAGGCCCAAGGCAGCCGAGGGCCCAGTCCCCCCGCGTGAGTTCACGATAAAGGGACTTGACCGTGAACTTGCCAGAGCCCGAAAGTCTCCAAGACACCGTGTCCGCGGCGGGTGTCAAATTGACATCCGCTATCATTGCCCGAAGACGCTCCTAGTCCTCCAACTCCGGGCCTGATAGTTCCCTTCTAAAGTGAATGAGGGGCGGGGAGGTGCTTAGGGCGGAGGAAACCAATTGGTTAGGTTCAACCGCGATGACGTAGAGTTGGCTAAACTCCGACCAAAGGGGTGGTGGCCAATCCACACATCATGCCAAAAGCGAGTGGAGCGGCCATTGTTAACCGAGAACTTCGCACCCCTAGCAAAGAACGGTTTCAGGGATTGGATGGAGTTCCAGAATGGAGACCCACGAGGTACAGCCTCAAAGAAATTCCCATTTGGGAAGTATTTGGCTCAAAGAAGTTCCATCCAGAGGCCATTCACACCCTGGGACAACTTCCAAATCCACTTACACATGAGTGCAATGTTCATCAACTTCGAGTTGATGATCCCGAGGCCCCCCTGAGCCTTAGGTCTACAAACCGCCTGCCATTTTACCATATGATATTTATGTTTCAGACCCGCTCCCTCCCAAAAGAAGCCGGCCCGCGGAGTGTCCATTTTGGTATGGACCCCATCTGCCAGCAGGAAAAGGCCCATAGCAAACATAGGTAAAGACGAGAGGCTGGAATTGGTTAAGACGAGTCTTGCCACCGAAGACATAAAACGACCCCTCCACGGGCACACCCTACCCGCCACCTTTGTACACAAAGGTTCCCAATCAGAGATCGAGCATTTCTTCTCTGCAATAGGGAGACCTAGGTAGGTGAAAGGTAGATTTCCAAGTTTGCAGTTAAGCAAGTTGGCTACCCTAAGGCTTTCGGCCGCATCCATCCCTATGGATATAACTTCACATTTGTGAAAATTGATTTTGAGCCCTGGCATAAGTTCAAAGCATAAAAGGATAGCCTTGACCGTTGCAATACTATGTTGGTCTGGCTCGAAAAGGAGTAGCGTGTCATCTGCATACTGTAAATGTGACACGCCACCTGGGATCAAGTGCTCAACCATTCCCCTGATGTGGCCAGCATTGCGAGCATTGTCCAGCATGGCTCCAAGAGCGTCCGCCACAAAGTTAAACAACAGCGGCGAGGCCGGGTCCCCTTGACGCAGACCATGTTTGTTGCGGAAGAAGTTCCCTACTTCTCGTTCACCGCAAT
>LR738714.1:564270594-564296661 GCA_902687465.1 Secale cereale | reverse complement strand
CCCCCCCGAGACCAGTTGCATCATGCGGTGGACCCAGACCGCCGAGAAGCCTCGATCCCGAAGGATTTGACGGAGGAACTCCCGGTTCACTCGGTCGTAAGCCTTCCCGAAATCCAATTTCAGAAGAATGGCCGGATGTCGAGACCTTTTGAGCGAGTGAACGATCTCCTGGAGGACCAGCGGCCCTTCCAAAATGTTACGGCCTCGGATAAAAGTCGTCTGGTTCCTACTGATAATACGATGAGCTATCGGAGACAAGCGGGAAGAACAAGCCTTAGAGCAAATTTTAAACGAAACATTAATGAGCGCAATGGGGCGAAAGAGACGAATGTTGTCGGCACCTTGAACTTTGGGAATCAGAGAGAGAACCCCAAAGTTCAGGCGAGAAATGTCTACACTACCACGCATGAACCCATTTTAAACGTCAAAGATTGGCCCTTTAAGGAATTGCCAAAAGCGTTTAAACATTGCCACTGGCCACCCATCCGGACCCGGCGCGGTGTCTGATTTCATCCCCAGGGCCGCCGTGTCGATTTCCTGGGGAAGGAAGGCGAGCCCCAATCCCTCATTCTCCTCATCCATGACCCGCAGCGCAGGATCCCACACATCTACCCGCAGCCGACCACGAGACTCCTCCCTGGAGCCCATCAGCTGGATGTAGAACTCATAAATATGACGGACGATGTCCTGTTGGCGCAGAAGGAGACCCTGCTCGGATTGGAGCCTTAGGATGGCACACTTTCGACGGCGTCCATTAGCGAATGCCTGAAAATACTTAGTGTTCGCATCACCCTTGAGCGTCCACTTAAGTCCACCGCGTCTACGCTAGTACTCCTCCTCTTCCCTGAGGAAAGACTCAACTTGGGCTTCCACTGCGTAACGCCGCGCCTAGTCTTGTTCCGAGAAGCACTGCGCGTCCGCGACCGCATCCATACGGGCCAGCTCCACGGTCAGCCGCACACGAAGTAACTTATCTTCACGGCCCTGGTTGGCCCCCCAGCCTTTAAGAGCCGCACACATTGCTGCTCCGGCCTTAATCCAGAACTCCATTGGCCCGCGCGTGTGACCGATCCGGGCCACACATGTCTCCCATTTGGATAGGAAGATTTGGTCAAAATCCGGGCATTCGAACCATGCGGTTTCGAAGAAGAAGCGTGGGCTACGCTTTAGCCTATCCTCCCCCGAGGAATGGATTAAGGGGATGTGATCCGACCCAATCCTTGTTTCGGCGTGTAAAGAGCACAAGGGGAAGAGCAATTCCCATTCAGTGGACATAAAGACCCTGTCCAGCACAGACCGCACCGGCGTGAGCTGCATGTTGGTCCAGGTGTAGCGTGCGCCTACACGGGCCACTTCCCTAAGTGCCATAAACGTGATCGCATTATTAAAAAAGACACCCTTGTCCAGTTGGTGATCCCATTATTCTTATCCGCTCCCGAGCGGATTAAGTTAAAATCACCTCCCACAAGCGCAGGGAGGTTTCGCACACGCAAAGTTGCAACCTTATCCTGAAGTTCAACCAGGAACTCTTGTGAGAGCGAGTGGTCGGCCGGCCCATAAACCACTATGACCTCCCACTCGCGGAGAGTCGCACGGTGGCACACGTGAGCCGACAAGAAGAACCTGCCAGCGTCCCACGAAACCACTTCACGGCAAACATGGCTGATGCCAAGCAGTAAGCCCCCTGAGTGTCCCACCGCAGGCACCCATTGCCACGCAAAGCATTCAAGCGGATCGACAGCTAGCAGATCCCTGTGAGTAAAGTCAGCCTTGATGGTTTCCTGCAAGCCAACCACGTCGATTGCTTCTGCACGCATGAACTCTTTCAACTGGGCCTGCCTCCCAGCATGGCCGAAGCCTGTGATGTTCCAAAAGATGAAACACATTAGATAATGCGGTTGCAGAGGCGGATACCGCGAGCAATAACCACTTTGGCCACACGCCGGGTCTTGAAAGGACCACGAGCTGGGCGAGACAGCGCAGCCCCTGCTGCTGTGTCTTCCTGATCGAGCCGCGCCACGACAAGCTGAGAAGCCCGTGCTTCCTCAGCTGCCAGCACTGCGCGGGCCACTGCTGCCTGGGCGAGCGAGGCCTGCGCTATTTCCTTCGAGCGGATGAGGGAAAGAAGCTCGCGTGCTTGATACGTCCAAAATGTATCTATAATTTCTCCTTGCTCCATGCCACTTTTGGGTGATATTGCTATGATATTCATACACTTCCATACACTTTTGATCATATTTGGACTAACTTACTGATCCAGTGCACCCCAGTGCCAGTTTCTGTTTTCGGCTGTTTTTGTATTTCAGGTTTTCACGTTTCGAGAACTGCCCAGAAAAATCCAGAAAAATTATATAAAAAATCAGCGATACGGAAACAACACTGCGCCGAAGGGCAGCCTGGGGGGGGCACAGGGGCTCCAGGCGCCCTGTGGGCGCCCCCCCCCTGGGCCGCGCCGGGGGGGGCGCCTCGGCCCCCCGAGAGTCCCCCGGTGCCCTACTTTGGCATATATTTATAGGGTTCCCCGTAACCCTCGAAACAGGATTTCTTTTCGCGATCCCATCTCTGTTCCGCCGCCGCCGCCGCTTCCAAGATCGGGAGCACCAGGAGAACTCTTCCCGGCACCCTGCCGGAGGGGAGGATCACCATCGGGAGCTTCTCCACCACCATGGACGCCTCCCGGATGACTCGTGAGTAGTCTCCCTTGGACCATGAGTCCATGACCAGTAGCTATGTGATGTTCTCCTCCCGTTCTTGTGCTTCACTAATTAGTCCTCATGAGCTGCCCTACATGATCGAGGCACCTATGTAATCCTTATGCTGTTGCTATGTTGAGTTTGCTGGGATCCGATGGGTTATGAGATTATGTTCAGATTGATCTTGAGTAATATATTTGATTCACCTCTTTTATATTTCAGTTCATAAGTAATTCTTGCATGTTCTCCGTTGTTATTTATTGCTTTGGCCGAGTAATAGGTAGTGACTCCAAGAGGGAATGTTATGCTCGATTGTGGGTTCATGCCCCTCGATGACTGGCTTGAGTGACAGAAACATCAGTCTAGGGGATGTGCTGTTGCCACAAGGGGGGAAACAACGGTGCTTGTGCCCGCGGGTGCAAGGATTGTTTACTTTACGCAAAGTTCTTTTAATGCAGTTGTCTGTTGCATTGAGTTTACACTATGGGTGGGACTCGCAACTTAATACCAGCGAGATGTTCTGGATAGATATCTCAAGGTGGATGATTAGTAGTAGATATTGATGGATTTCGGTCTACTTACTTTGGCGTACCGCCCATGCTTTGAACCTCAACCTTTCTTGCAATGTAGTCAGCATTGGTTCGCGTTCGTGGTCCTGTCAATTGCCCAGCTGTAATTTGTTTACCTCGCATAGCTGTTTTATCGTCTTTTGGGAGAGAGACATCACTAGTGAACATCATGAGACTCCGGTCCATATTACCATCATTGATCACATACACTATTTACTTTTCGCTATTTACTTACTATTGCAAAAACACTATCTATCACTACTATCATATTGCTTTTAACCCTTTGTGAACTACAAGGCCGGAGAGATTGACAACCTCTCTGTACTCGTTGGGAGCAAAGTTATTTGTATCTGTGTGCAGGTCCACGTTGATTGCTAATTGCGCCGTTAGCAGTTGACACCTACTTGTTGAACCTAGGAGTCTCTGGGGATTCGATCCTTGGCATCTTTGCTAAGGGAAAACACTTCTACTTACTGCATCTTACACCTTCCACTTGGGGTAACCAACGAGGGGTTCGAGGCCCATCAAGGAGTATATTCTGGCGCCGTTGCCGGGGACTCCACTCTTCAGGATAGGGGAGTTACATGCTATCTTTTACCTTTGCTTTTTAGTCTTGTTAGTTTACCTTTCATTATTTGCTTTAGTTCCTTTTATCAAAAATCACAAAAAAATTATTTACCTTCCTGTTAGTAGTCCTATCTGTTTAGTTAAACATGTTAGGATTTGGAGCTTTGAGGGAATCAGAAGTTTTAGATTTCCATCAAAGGGATGGAGAAAATATGAAGAAGGCATGGGACAGGATTTCTGATGCACATAGGAGAATTATGCCTTGGATACCTATAAAAATTGTGCTTAGAAATTTTTACCATGGTCTTTTTAAATGGTGTAAACACTCCCTTGACATTATAGCCGAGGGAGATTTCCTAGGATGTGATGAAGCTAGAGCTCTTGAAATTATACATGGTCTATCTAGTTACTTTGTTTATGATCATAATTTTGATACTGTCATAGATAGACTTGCTACTATTGAAAAGAGAATGGATGCTCTAGACTTAATGAAGGGAGAAAAACCTAAACCCAATAAGAGAGACATTCTGGAAATAGATAATGACTGGGAACCTCTTGTTAGGATTAGCATCTCTAATCAAGATTTCCTTGCTTATTGTGATATTGGATCTATGGTTTCTACTATGCCAAAAATTGTTCATGATTCTTTAAAATTTAACATGGATAGATTACCATCTTATCATGAACACACTAATGGAGATATTTCTGAAATCCAGGGAAAAATAAAAGACGTAACGGTTAAATTCCTTAAAGGGATTGCAATGATTGATTTCTTCATCGTGGAGCCAAACCAAGGAAATATAGTGCTTGGAAGGGACTTCCTCCGAGCAGTTAAAGGCTTCATCGATATAGGTAAGGGACAAATCCGCTTACGCGGGAAGGCAAAAGGTGTGTACCCCTTTCCTAGAAGGAACAAGAATGAACTTATTGAGGAACCATTTGAAACAATTTATAACTCCGATTATTATGATGATTATTGATTCCTCTATGCATTATGCCTAGCTTAAAGGCATAAAAGAAAGCGCTTTTGGGAGGCAGCCCACATTAATAAATTTTTTGCTTTTGTCGTGTCTTGATGTTGTTTACTGCTGTAGCATCATCATTGTATCTTTACTTTTGATATATGTGCCAAGTATAGCCTCTGATTGCTAGAAAGTTCAAAAGTTGTGAGGTGCTGTCCAGGAAACATATTCTGTCCTTGGATAGAAAAATTCGTATAAAATCACTAGATCATCGCTTTGGTCTGAATTTTCTCGACAGCGTTCTCTATGTAATTGTCTTTCGTGCGTCAGTTCTGAGTTTTTTGATTTGAGTTGCAGAAGTATCCCGAACAGGTCAATTACTGCCTGCTGTTCTGTTTTTCACAGATTCTGTCCTGTTTTGCCTTACCTTCACTTTGCAAATTAAGAACTTGCTTTTTCTTTGCAAAAACCTTTTGCAATCTTGAGAAACAGTAGAACTTCAAGAATATCCTTATTTCCAGCAAGTTATAATTATTTTATTAAGGGTACTAACCTCGCTAATCAGATTATGATGAGTTGTGTATGAAGGGAGTTTTCAAGTGTGCGAGGGAAGATGATAAAAAGATTCAGGAGTGTCAAGCGCTCAAGCTTGGGGATGCCCCCGTGCACCCCCAAGAAATATTCAAGGAGACTCAAGCGTCTAAGCTTGGGGATGCCCCCCGTGCAATGGCTAACCATAACAGTTTGAAAAATCACATTTGTGTACTTGTGTGCTTGGTAATTCCATGTGAAGTAAATTGGAAGGAATTTTCAAACATATTGGTCTCACGGCTATGTCAGAAAGGATGGAGTGCCATGGCATTTCAATTCCGAATTTTTAAAAAAATATCAGAAACACATGAAACCTTGCTTGATGTAATGTCATGCCACCAAGATGATGTGGTAAAAATTGTCATGTTTGACGAAATTTTGGACACACACCCCTCACAAACCAGAGCAACTCACTAGAAGACTCGTGGTTCCGAGAGGGAACAATGCATGTTTGATGACAAACGGGAGATAGCTTCCTCTTATGCCCTTCATTGTTTTACAGTTAACGTGCACTGCTACAACTGTCATGTGAAAATTTGGTAAATTCTAGGGGTCATTTGACCTTTTAAAGACATTAAAGTGATTTTCTATCCATTTAATGACCGCAATCCAAGTTTGAACTACATCTACATGTAACAGCTAACCATAACGGTTTGAAAAATCATATTTTCAAACATATTGGTGTCACGACCAAGACACATGCATGGAGTGCCACGGCATTTAAATTCCAAAAAAATAAAAATGACCAGACGATGTAAATATCTGGTGCTCTGAAAATAAAATGTAAAGATCTATCAAGACAACTAGGCCCCACATAATTGGCACTCTATTTCGCGAGTGGCGCGGGTTATTAATCAGACACGGTTCTGTATTGGAAACCGTCAGCTATTAAGTTAACACACGGCTTTTGATGCGGGAATCGTGTGTAATTCAAACTACAGTACTCGTAAATTCCGGCGACCGGCATGTGTACTGTTCCCGTCTATCTAGATTCTGTCTGCCAATAAATACTACCTTGCTCGCGTCGTCCTGCCTGCATTCTCATCTACATCCGCCCCTCGCTTGACCTCTCTGTCTCTCTCTCAAATCTCGGCCATGGCGCCGACGAGGAGGCGCCGCCCCCCGAGGACGCTCAGTCGAAGAGAAGCGACGAGGAGGACCCCCATGCACCGCTGGACAAAGTTGTGCCGGAACCCCTGATGTCTACTACACAACTTGTTCTTGTAGACTCGTGTTGGGCTTCCAAGCACAGAGTTTTCTAGGATAGTAGAAAATTTCCCTCTAGTGGATGACCTAAGGTTTATCAATCCGTGGGAGGTGTAGGATGAAGATGGTCTCTCTCAAACAACCCTGCAACCAAATAATAAAAAATCTCTTGTGTCCCCAACACACCCAATACAATGGCAAATTGTATAGGTGCACTAGTTCATCGAAGAGATGGTGATACAAGTGTAATATGGATAGTAGATATGAGTTTTTGTAGTGCGAACAATAAAGACAACAAGGTAGCAAGTTATAAAACGGAGCACAAACGGTATTGCAATGCTTGAAAACAAGGCCTAGGGTCCGTACTTTCGCTAGTGCAATCTCTCAACAATGCTAACATAGTTGGATCATATGATTATCCCTCAAAGTGCAATAAAGAATCACTTCCGAGTTCCTACTAGCGGAGAACAAAAGATAGAAATTATCTGTAGGGTATTAAACCACCTCAAAGATATTCTTTCCAATCAATCTATCCTAGAGTTCGTACTAAAATAACACAAAGCTATTCTCTCCGACCAATCTAACCAAGAGTTCATACTAAAATAACACCATATGACAAATATCAACCAAGTCTAATGTCACCTAGATATTCCAATGTCACCACAAATATCCATGAGTTGATTCTACGATATGCATCAAACAACTTCATAATCATAATATGCAATCCACACAAAGAAGTACAAGGAGATCCCAAAGTTTCTATCAGAGAAAAGATAATAAGAACATGCATCAAACCCTATGCATAGATTACCCCAATGTCACCGCGGTAATCCGCAAGTTGACTGCCAAAACACACATCAAGTGAATCAATATGATACCCCATTGTCACCTCAAGTATTCATACCGCAAGACATACATCATGTGTTCTCAAATCTGAACATTCAATCCGACATGACAAAACTTCAAAGGGTAAAGATTCAATTCATCACAACAAGAGTAGAGAGGGGACAAACATCATATGATCCATCTATGTTAACAAAGCCCATGATATATCAAGATCGTGACAACTCAAGATCGCGTGAGAGAGAGATTAAACACATAGCTACTAGTACAAACCACCAGCCCCGATGGTGGACTACTCCCTCCTCACCATGGTGGCCACCGGGATGATCAAGATGGCCACCGCGATGATGAAGATGGCCACCAGTGATGATTTCCCCCTCCGACGGAGTGCCGAAAAGGGCTCTACACTACAAAAAAACACTTCCGTGATGATACGTGTTTGTCACAATAGGTCACGTTTTCTATCATGCATGTACATCCATGACAATTTTATGATAGAATCAAGATAGTCATACCTGTGCTGTCGTAGAAGTGTTCCATGACATTACCAAAATTATCATCACGGAAGTGTCCACTTCCATGACGATAAATCGCGCGTCACAGAAGTGCTTTCGTCAAGGGTGACCGACACGTGGCATCCACCGTAACGGAACACCGTTAAGCTATTGGGTCCGGTTTTGGATCCGATAACCCGTTAATAGCCCGGACCAATGGGGATTTTCCACGTGTAAAATTTGATTGGCTGACGGAAACACGTGTCAGCTCCGCGTTGGCACATGTGTCACTCATCCAATGGGCGAGATGCGCCTATGATATGTTGACACGTGGACCGCCCCAAAAGTGGCCCATAAAGTTTAAATGGGCCGGCCCAACTAAAGGCTCGCAAGATTTTGCGGACCATAATGGGCCGGCCCAGCTAAAGGCCCATGAGATTTTGTGGGCCATAATGGGTCGGCCCAGGTAAAGGCCCGCAAGATTTTTGCAGGCCATAATGGGCCGGTCCAGGTGAAGGCCCACAAGATTTTTGTGGACCATAATTGGTCGGCCCAGCTAAAGGCCCACGAGATTTTGCCGACATTAATGGGCCGGCCCAGCTGTAGGCCCATAAGATTTTGAGGACCCTAATAGGCTGGCCCGTTAACTGGCTGCCATGTTTTGGGCCAAATGCCGGCCCATATTTGATCTGGTCCATTAATGGCCTGCCACGTTCCGGGCCTAACAATGGCCCATATGAGATCCGGCCCGTTAAGAGCCTACCACGTTCTGGGCCAAATTACGGCCCAGATCAGGTCCGGCCCTTTAAGAGGCTTTGGGCTAAATTATGGCCCATATCAGATTCGGCCCGTCAACTGGACGCTAAGCTTTTGGGCTCACTTGCTAAAGGCCCATTTACTAATTCAGCATGATATTAGTTTCGGCCTGTTAAGGCCCCGTTTAACATTTCGCCCCTATAGTAATTTTGGCCTGTTAAAAGCCCGTCATATAGTTGGGCCTAACTACGGCCCGGTTTGCATCCGGCTTGCTCGCAGCCGATAATCTGATTGGGCCAAACAAGGAGCGAGACAATTTTGGCCTGTTAAAAGCCCGTGATTTGATTGGCACAATCATGGGCCGGGGTCCACTTCGGGCTTTTGCCGGCCCGTGAGCTGTTCGGCACGTTTCAGGCCCAACCTATTTCCCAGCCTCCTAAAAGCCCATTGAGTTTTCTTGCGAAAAGAGGGCCGGCGGTTTACTCGGTCTATTAAAGGCCCGACTCTACTAGTTGGCCAGTTTACATTTAGGCCTTCTTACGGACCAAGATGACGGGGCCCATGATGCGGATCATACATCGTGATTGCATGACGGCCCGATTATGTACCGTAATTGTACGGTTTGGCCGGTTTACTGCGAAGACATGATATATATACAGTAAAGTAACTGCAGCATCATGAATAAGAAAAAACTTACAATGTACAATAAAGAAATTACGGCATATTACATCCACAGGGCATCAAAGTTCGCCACTATGATAATAAAGCACAAGCAGACAATAGATTACATACACGGGGCATCAAAGATCGCCACCGGTGCAACTAAACACGCTGACAAAATAATATACAAAACCAGCAGCACTTCAATAGAGTT
Organism: Secale cereale; assembly: GCA_902687465.1. Lineage (NCBI taxonomy): Eukaryota > Viridiplantae > Streptophyta > Magnoliopsida > Poales > Poaceae > Secale > Secale cereale. The sequence continues at coordinate 564,287,106 of LR738714.1, read as the reverse complement.
CAAGAAAGGTTAGCCCTGCTGGGGAGCTGCAGCGCAAGCAGCTGAGCAAGCTGATGAGACTGCGCTTGTTTAACACTTATATCCTCCTCACTCTGAAAGATAAACAAGCAGACATATGACATGTTTTGCACATAAAAGTATCAGTGCTGACAATTCATCCCATTTCTTACTGACGAATAAAGTGACACAATTTAAAATTGCATTAACACAATATGGTATTGTTCAGGTCAAGACATGGCAGTAAATGATATTGTGAAGGAGCTGGCAGCTTCACGACACCACTCGATTACAGATCAAGAACTCATAAGTATCAATGGTTAGTGTGATGTCAATTTATCCCATTTCAGATTGGCAAATAAAGAGACGGTTTAAATAATAGTAGAATGATATGACATTGTTCATAGTTAAGACATTGCAGAATATGACATTGTGCTGTAGTGGCTGGGTTCACCACACCACTGGACTACAGATCACGAACAGAAGCATACATGCAGTGCAAAAGAAGATCACTTGCTCTGTATAGTTTAATTTACATGGTATGAAGAAAGAACTTGGTTGTACAACAGAAAACTTAAATTGAGAAGGACAAACTTTTGTTTATGAACTACATAATAAACTTTAAACATGCAATTTAATGCAAACACCAAAAATAAACAGTTGTTGCAGTCATGCCTAATCAAATATACACAACAAAGTTTGAAGGCTTGAGAAGGACAAACTTACATTATTGCCGAAGGCAGGCTCTATAAAGCCCTTGTCCATGCTGATGGGGGGGGGGGCAATTCAAGAAGTTTACCATAGAATCTTCTTCATAAGCATTGCCTTTATTCTACATTTGTTAAGAGTAAATATAGATGTGACAATATAAGAAAAAACGGAGAATATTTAAAATAAGATGAAGAGTGATGCTACATAACCAAGTAGCTATAAATGTAAGTACATCGATACAGGCAAAAGGTACAACCAAGAGCAATGCAGAGCTAAACTTCTTCAGTACCATCGGTGTTATCCAACCTTATGGTAAGAGTAAATATAGATCTTATGTGTAGAAAATGGAGGGCAAAGGAAAATAAGCTGCAGAGTGATGGTAGATGAACAACTACCTGTCAATATAAGTACACTGATAAAGGACAGCAGGTACTTACAAGAACAATGCAAAGCTAAAAAATTCATTGGCATTGGATATATTCTACACTAATGTAACCATTTATATAGATCAGATAATTTGGAGCGAACAATTGATAAGCAAGCTATCATGCATACTGCTGTCACATAATGAACCAGGTATGTATGCAAGTACAGTAACACAGGACGACATGTACTAACAAGAGCAAAGCAGCGGGCATCATATTTGCGATATCATGTCGTTCTTTTCAAACCGGAATTCTTTTTTGAGTAGATTTCCTGCAAAAAAGATCCGTAAGGCACATGCGGAAAAGTAGAAGTTCAAATTGTCATGCAATATCATAGACAGTACCTCATCCTCGGAACGAGACCAGTGCATAACAAGGTTTTTCCATTCAATGTCTTCTAAATTTAGCACATGAGACTTCACCAGAAATTCGTTTATAGACTTGCCATCAAAGTGTGATTTCCTCAGGTAACACCAATACCGCTGCAATGCTTCCATCAAAAGCGCAAGTAAGCTTTGCTCGTCATGACTATCCAGATTGACCCTCGCCTACTTACAACAATGTAATGTAAATCATTGATGTGTTCAATCAGCAGAAAACAGGAAAATAATCACCATGAATAATAGCACTTACATGTAAGTGGGACAGGAAGATGTGAAAATGGTGTTTGTCTTCACTATAATCTTCCCATGATGGGAATATATGCACGTAGTCCATAACAACATTGAAAGCATTGTCTTTTAAACTGGGAATAACTGGAATGGGGTTCCAATCTGCAGGAATTGGCCATCTCTGTAGTTGGGATAGGTCTTTGGTCGGTGGACTTGCTGTACTTTTTGCTGGAGTGGGATTTTTCTGTGGTACGGCTAGTGCTATGGCAACTGAAATCAGCATACCTTTTGCTGGAGTGCAGGTCCTGTGTGGTGCGGCTAGTGGTGTGGCCAGTGAAGTATGGGTACAGTCTGCTGGAGTCGGTCCTACGTTTTGTGTCCTTGGTTGTACAACCAATATAAGTGGGGTGTTGTCTGATTTCTCTGGCACAAACACGTTTTTCAAGGACTTTGTTGGTCCTCCTTCAGGTTCGGCAATCACCCTCTTCCTTTTGATGTCTGATGCACAAGAACAGCATTTGAGTGAAAAAACATGGTATGATGACAGATGGAATATGTATTGATAATGGATGGGCATGGCATCTCGACATATATGATGAGTAAACTAAGCAGATGGCGGTGCAACAAAGTAGAAGAAATGCAAGACAACATATGCAAGATACGCGCAATCAATAAAACCTTGCCAAATTAGAACATGCACCTTGATGGGTGAACAGGACATGCCATCTGCCTTTGCTCCTCGAGGTTAGAATAGTCATTAAGATCATATTCTGAACAAGAATCAACATGCGGGGAGCATATGAGTTTCATTGTATCCAGAATGGCACTCAATGCCTTGGTGCCAATTTTGTAAGTCATTGCGGTGTTTAGCTTCAAGAGTGGACTGCTGCTAGTGCGACACAAAGCAGCTACACAGATCATAGTGTAGTATAACGGGAAAACCGTAAGCATCATAGTAAAATCAGCAAAGTGGAACTTGCTGGAATATATGTGCTAGTATTGCCGGTAAGGCTAGAAAGGCTTCGGATACCAACTCTCTTCAACTGAAGGTGCGGTACTGTTAATATCAGTGTAACTCTCAAAGGTGACATAGCTCCCTACATTTCCTTGCTATTCTTATAGGATTCAAGTGGGCAGGCCACTACAAATCCTATTCCCATGTTTACAAAATCCTACGAATCAAAGAGGCCCGAAGAGTTCAAAGTGTCCATACCAACCGATCGTATAGACCTCTACACTGTAAATGTCCCTGCTCACCTTCACTACAAGGAACATACTGTACTACTATCATACTCCCTCCGTTCCAAAATATAAGTCTTGGTAGAGATTTCCACTATGGATCACATACAGATGTATCCAGATACATTTTAGAGTGTAGATTCACTCATTTTGCTCCATATGTAGTCCATGGTGGAATCTATACAAAGACTTGTATTTAGGAACGGAGAGAGTACTTATTAAAGAAGAACGGAAGAGGAACATGCTAAAGAAGAGCAAGCAGATTTTGGATAATAAAATGTTCATTGCGCAGTGCCCACACATGATGAACCAGAGCGCATTAAGAAAGCAACTCCCTGCTGTATCTCTATATGTGGTGCACGTGCTTTTTCGAAAGTAAAGTAGGAACATTAGCTGACTAGTTAAATGTTATCTATTTTAGTAATATTAGCATCATATCAGGTTCGTACTTGAGCAATTCTAAAAATGGAAAACGGACTGCAATAAATTCCATGCGAATTAGAAAATGAGTAAAAATTATAAAAATAATAGCAAATGGGTTGTACATGCCACAGATTTCGAGGCTGACTTGTTTACGCAAGGCTTTGTTAGTGAACACACGATTCTAGTAGCAGTGACTGTTGGATGTCCATCCAACGGCCGACGTGCTTCTTCAATCTCCGATCTTCCTGCTCCAGCCGCCTAAACTAGCGCCGGCGGGACTACCTGCTCCCTCCCTTATGGCCCGCTTTGATGCCACGCCGATTACCCCGGCCCACCCTACTCCCTCCGTTGGCCTGGCCGCACGCAATCAACTGCCTCCTTATTACGCGAAAAAATGACTCCTCCCACTGACATCTGGGGTGCACCGATTGGGAGGCTGACCTGTGGGCCTACTAAGTTGACGCGTACGCAGGGCTTGTCAACTTAGTCAACAAACGATTCTATCAGCAGTAACCGTTGGATTTGAATTGAACGGTCCTGCTGCTTCTTCAATCGCTGCTCTTCTTGCACCAGCCGCCCAAACTAGCGCCGGCGAGACCGCCTGCTCCTGCCTCCAGTGGCCGGCTGTGCTGTCGTTGAGGCCTCATCGCCCCCTACTACACCCACCGCTAGCCAGGCCCTGCGGCGACGGCAGCCTCACCCCGCAGCCAAACCAGTGAACCCTCGTACTCCTCTCCGCGTGGGCATCCACTGCCGTGTCTTCCCCGGCTCCGCGTCGTCCCCTTCCTAGGCCTCGCCGTCGTCCACCGCCTTGGTGTCTCGGCGCGGCGTGGTCAACATGGTCAACGACCGACTGCCATCGGAATAGTACTGTACGTGGAGAGGATGACAGTTGGGTCCACGGCCACATCCTAGTTTTTTTGTGATTTGCCAAGTAAGTCGCTTTGTTAGGCCTATTGGGCTGCAAATCTTTCAAGGCGAGGATAGCTTTCATTCGGCTGGCCGAGAAAATGGCCTATCAGTAATGAGAAATGGGTTGTACATTTTTAAAACACATCAAATCGGCAATTAGTTTCAAATTTCTTTTTTTTTTCATTTCAAGATTTTAAATTGCATTGATTTTTATGCTTGGACAATTTGTTGGATTTTATATTGATATAAATTTATTTTTAACATCAGTTTGAATGTGACTCGAAATTTCGGGATTAAAAACAGTTTGGACCGCATCGAAATATGTAAAATTTTGTATAATTTTCTAACAGTGGCCATAATATGGGGTGTAATGCTAACAAAAAGAATATGGGCTCCAAAAAAAACCTTAAGAATTAGCAAATGGGCTGTAAATTATTAGAAATGATGACAGATGGGTTGTATGATGTTTTCCATAGATTTGAGGCTTTCCTAAAAAAGGTTGACGCACAAGCCGTGACTGTTGGATGTCCATCCAACGGCCGTCGAGCTTCTTCAATCTCTGCTATTCCTACTCCAGTCGCTCAAACAAGCGCCGGCGAGACTGCCTGCTCTCTCCTTCCCATGGCCGACTGTACTGCCGCGTAGGCCTCACCGCCCCACCGTACTCCCATCGCTGGCCTAGACATCCCTCTACTCACCCACACCTGCTGTTATTCTCCAGCAACGGCAGACGAACCAGTAAACCCTCGTACAGTCGTACTCCCCTCCGCGTGGGAAACAACCGCCTAGTCTTCCCTGGCTCCGTGTCGTTCCCTTCCTAGGCCTCGCCGTCGTCCACCGCCCTGGTGCTCTCGGCGTGGCCTGGTTAACGTGGTCAGCGACCGACATGCATATGAAGTGGACTGTACGTGGAGAGGCTGACAGCTGGGTCCACGACCACACGCAAGGAAATGCCTCCTTATTACGCGCAAAATAATGATTCCTCCACCTGACATCTGGGACCCACCGAAAGGGCCTCTGTATTTCGCGAAAAATGTTACCGCCGCTGATAGCTCGGACCCACCAGCTATATCTTCGCACGGAAGGAAGTGCCTCCTTATTATGCACAAAAAGTGAATACTCCCCCTGCTAGCTGGGACCCATTATAGTGGGAGGCTGACTTGTGGGCCTACTAAGTTGACGGGGACGGAGGGCTTTGTCAACTTAGTCAATATGCACGATTATAGCTCCAATGACCGTACGATGTCCATACAACGGCCGTAGTGCTTCTTCAACCTCTGGTCTTCTTGCTCCAGCCGCCCAAACCAGCGTCGTTCATGCCTCGTGCTCCTGCCTCCCATGGCCGGCTGTGATGCCGTGGAGGCCTTACCGCCCCCTACTACTCCCATCGCTGGCCAGGCCATCCCTCTACTCACCCACACCCCTTGTTATTCTGTAGCGACGACAGCCTCACACCACAGCCAAACCAGTGAACCCTCGCACTCCTCTCCGTGTGGGCATCCACTGCCGCGTCTTCCCTGGCTCCGCGTCATCCCCTTCCTAGGCCTCGCCATCGTCCACCGCCTTGGTGCTCTCGGCGCGGCGTGGTCAACGACCGACTTCCATCGGAAGAGTACTATACGCGGAGAGGCTGACAGCTGGGTCCACGGCCGCAGCAAGGAAGTGCCTCCTTATTACGGCAAAATAATTATTCATCCACCACACAGCGGGGACCCATCGGACGGGCCACCGTATTTTGCGAAAAAACGTTTCCCCCTGACTGCTGGGACCCACCAGCTACATTTTCGCATGCAAGGAAGTGCGTCCGGGCAAAAAAATGATTCGCCCCCCTGACTGCTGGGACCCACCAGCTACTTCTTCGCAGCCAAGGAAGTGTCTGACAGTCGGGACGCACCTGGTCGAAGCGTACGTAGCGTTTTCATTCTGGTCGCGAACGTGTACGTACATACTGGTCGATGTAGAGGCGTGCATGTATCGTAGTAGAGGCGCACACATAGCATGTACACGTACGTACAGCGGCCAGTGTGCAAGAAATAAAATACGACCACATACGTATATACGGGCCGGGTCTCGAACGCCTACTCGCGCATACGTACGGCCTAGGCTCGTGTACATGGATGGGTCGGGAAGGAGAAACAACGTCGTCGTCGTGTTCATGGGGAGCCAACCGGCTGGGTTGGAACAGAATGCGTCGTCGTGTTCATCGGGAGGGCTTGGACGGAACAGCTGATCGAAATGAGGCCTGGCATACCGCAGAACGGAGGAAACGGCCTTGTGTTCGACCGGCCACGGTCGAAACGGGATCCTGTTCATCGGGAGGGGTTTGGCGTACTGCAAAACGTAGGAAACAAACCTCCTACGATCGAAACAGGGGTCCTGTTGATCGGGAGGGGTGTGACGTATCGCAAAATGGTGGAAACAGACTTGTGTTGAAGCGCTACGATCGAAATGGGGGTCCTATTCATCGGGAGGAGTGTGGCGTACCGCAAAACGGGACTCCATGGGATATTGTTCATCTTCACCGTCAACCCCTCCAGCCTCCACGGGCTACTGTTCATCCACCGTCGACCTCCTCCAGCCTCCATTTGCGACTGTTCATCCACGGGCTCCTGTTCATCCAGCCTCCACTGCGCGCTACTCCACCGGCTACTGTTCAACCAGCCCTCTCCACGGGCTCCTGTTTGACCACCCCTCCACCGGCTACTGTTCATCCAGCCCTCCACCGTCTACTGTTCATCCAGCCCTCCACGGGGTGCTCCTATTCATCCTTCCCTTCACGGAGTCCTGTTCATCCAGCCCCAACCGGCTCGATCGATCGGGGGCATGTTCATCCAGAGGCAACACCACGGGGTCCTGTTCATCCACCCCCACCGGGAACTGTTCATCCAAACCCCCCAGCAACGCTCACTGTTCATCCAGAGGCAGCATCGATCGGCTTTAGTTAGCAGCAGTAGCGAAGGAATCGCTCGATCGGGTTCAGTTAACAGCCATCGATCGATCGCTCGGGTTCAGTAACGCGTAGCCTGCAGTGCAATCACTCGGGTTCAGTTAGAGCCCAACGCCTCGCTCGGGTTCAGTTAGAGCCCAACGCCTCACACCCACGCGCGTGCGTGTATGAGAGAAACGCGCATCGCTCGGCCCCGACCACCCACCGTAACCGGGAACACCCTGATATTTTCCTTGCCCTCGCTTCTACCACGGTTTTCTCTATCATGGACGGACCAAAGAATGTCATGCAGCCGCGTCTCCGGCCCGCCCATGACGAAAAGTCCATTTTCTGTCATGATTTTTTGTCATGGAAGTAGGACCCCACCACATCTATGATGATACCGGGTTTTGTCACAATTATTGTCATAGAAGTGTCATAAGTATGACAGAAAAAAAAATTCATTCGGCCCAAAATGTCACGGATGTGTCTTTTTTTGTAGTTCTAGATTGGATCTCGTGGACTACAGAGCCTTGCAGCGACGCAACTTCTGATCTAGGTTCACCCCAAAGGGTTTCGGAATATTTGGGAATTTATAGGGTAAAGAGGGGATGCAGGAGGCCACCGAGGTGGGCACAACCCACCTGGGCATGCCAGGGGGGCCTGGCGCACCCTGGTGGGTTGTGCCCCCCTTGGGGCACCTCCAAGTGCAACTCTTGCCCATTGGGTGTCTTCTGACCCATAAAAATTCTCCAAAAAGTTTCGCGGTGTTTGGACTCCATTTGATATTGATTTTCTGCGATGTAAAAAACATGCAAAAACAGCAACTGGCACTTGGCACTATGTCAATAGGTTAGTCCCAAAAAATGATATAAAATGACTATAAAATGATTATAAAACATCCACGAATGATAATATAACAGCATGGAACAATCAAAAATTATAGATACGTTGGAGACGTGTCAGCATCCCCAAGCTTAATTCCCGCTCATCCTCGAGTAGGTAAATGATAAAAAAAGATTTTTTGATGCGGAATGCCGCCTAACATGTCATGTCATATTCTTTTCTTTATAGCATGGACGTTCGGACTTTTATATGGTTCAAAGCAATAGTCTAGTTTTGACATGAGATTTAAATAATTAAGCATATCAACAAGCAGCCATGTCTTTCAAAATATCAATGCTAAAATAAGTTATCCCTAGCCCATCATGCTTAACCATTGATCCATTCATGAAACACACTCGCATATTAACTATACCCAATGCTCTACGATCATAGTGCATCCTAGTTGGTGCTTTATAAGAGAAGATGGAGACTCAAATTCAAAATAAAAATTGCATAAAGTAAAAGAAAGGCCCTTCGTAGAGGGAAGTACGGATTTGTAGAGGTGCCAGAGCTCAAAGCTTAAATTGAGAGATAAAATTATTTTGGGTGGCATACTTTTCCCATCAACGAAAATGACTTAGAGTTCCCAACACTTTCCATGCTAGATATATCATATGCGGTTGCCAAACATAAAATAAAGTATATTCCTTTTTCCACCAAACTTTCGCAAGCCATGGCTAACCGTATCCACGGTTGCCCTCCATACCAACACTTTCCAAGGAATTTATTATTTGACAACATAAAGTAAATTCATTTTTTCATTTCAGGACTGGGCATCCCTAATACCTTTGCCCTACTCTCATGCAACGACAAGTGAATAAACACTCATCGTGAGAATAACACATCTAACATGGAAAATATTAGCCACCCCTCACCACCTTGCGAGCACGAGCACACAAAAGAGAAATTTATTTTGAAAATTAGAGATGGCACATACAAATTTGCTTAGAAAGGCAAAGGAATACCGCATATAGGTAGGTATGGTGGACTCATGTGGCAAAACTGGTTTAAAGGATTTTGGATGCACAAGTAGTGATCATACTTAGTGCAAAATCAAGGCTAGCAAAAGATTGGGAAGCGACCAACCAAGAAACGAATAATATCATAAGCGAGCATTAAGCATAATTAACACCAAATAATTCACCACAAGTAGGATGTAATTTCATTGCGTGACTATTGACTTTGGTGCCTGCATAGGGAATCACAAACCTTAGCACCAATATTTTTACTAAAGCATAATTACTCATCAACATGACTCACGTATCACATCATCATATCTCAAAACTATTACAAGGAATCAATTTTATGTTGTCCAATGATCTTCATGAAAGTTTTTATTATATCCTTCTTGGATATCTATCACTTTGGGACTAATTTTCATGTGTTGCTTTTGATAAGCTCAAAAAATAAATAAGTGAAGATCATGAGCATAAAATTTATTCCTCTCAAATTAATCTAAGTGAAGCATGCGAGATTTTCTTAAAAAATAATAAATCACACCGTGCTCAAAAAGATATAAGTGAAGCACTAGAGCAACAACGCCAGAAAAGAGCTTCGTTAACGGGGTGTGAATGCCGCTTACCTAGCCTCCCTGGCAACTATTTGAGGGCTCTATTTTATTTAAAAACATTCATATATAAGTATTTTAGTAAAACAGCAAGCAAACAAAATATAATGACATTTCAAGAATAGCACATCTCATGTGAAGAAGCAAAATCTTAGGATCAACCGATACTAACCGATAATTGTTGAAGAAGAGAGGTGGGATGCCTACCGGGGCATCCCCAAGCTTAGATGCTTGAGACTTCTTGAAATGTTACCTTGGGATGCCTTGGGCATCCCCAAGCTTGAGCTTTTGTGTCTCCTTAATTCTTCTCATATCACGGTTTTGCTAAATCTCAAAATCTTCATCCACACAAAACTCAACAAGAACTCGTGAGATAAGTTAGTATAAACCAATGCAAGAACCTTATCATTCTCTACTGTAGCAAATCACTAAAATTATTATTACACATTTCATACTAAATTCCTCTGCATATTTAATACTCCTATCCTCAAATAGAATCATTAAACAAGCAAACATATGCAACCAATGCAAACATAACAGCAATCTGCCAAACCAGTACAGTCTGTAAAGAATGCAAGAGTATCAATACTTCCCTAACTCCAAAAGTTATGAAAATCTACCACACTTTTAGAAATTTATCAGAGATTATTTTGAAAAAAATTTCAACATTTTATCACATTCTTACTTTTCTAGGGAATTTTTTGCAACATCAGTAAACTTTCTGTTTTCAAACAGCAACATGTAGACTTGCAAAATAAGCATAGTAAAGGATATCAATGCCACTTTTATTGAAATAAAAGATGAAAACAATTATTGTAAATAATTTGCAAGAAATTTCTAACAGAAATAAATTGACGCTCCAAGCAAAACACATACCATGTGATGAATAAAAATATAGGTTCAAGTGAGGTTACCAATAATGTTGGAGACGAAAGAGGGGATGCCTTTCGGGGCATCCCCAAGCTTAGTTGCTTGGATATTCCTTGAATATTACCTTGGGGTGCCTTGGTAATCCCCATGCTTAGGGTCTTGCCGCTCCTTATTCTCCTCATATCGATATCTCACTCAAAACTTGAAAACTTCAATCACACAAAACTTAACAAAACTTCGTGAGATGGGTTAGTATGATGATACGTCCAAAACGTATCTATAATTTTTGCTTGCTCCATGCCACTTTCGGGTGATATTGCTATGATATTCATACACTTCCATACACTTTTGATCATATTTGGACTAACTTACTAATCCAGTGCACCCAAGTGCCAGTTTCTGTTTTCGGCTGTTTTTGTATTTCAGGTTTTCACGTTTCGAGAACTGCCCAGAAAAATCCAGAAAAATTATATAAAAAATCAGCGAACCGGAAACAACACTGCGTCCGAAGGGCAGCCTAGGGGGGGCACAGGGGCTCCAGGCGCCCTGTGGGCGCCCCCCCCCCCCTGGGCCGCGCCGGGGGGCGCCTGGGCCCCCCGAGGCTCCCCCGGTGCCCTACTTTGGCATATATTTAAAGGGTTCCCCGTAACCCTCGGAGGAGGACTTCTTTTCGCGATCCCATCTCTGTTCCGCCGCCGCCGCCGCTTCCAAGATCGGGAGCACTAGGAGAACTCTTCCCGGCACCCTGCCGGAGGGGAGGATCACCACCGGGAGCTTCTCCACCACCATGGACGCCTCCCGGATGACTCGTGAGTAGTCTCCCTTGGACCATGAGTCCATGACCAGTAGCTATGTGATGTTCTCCTCCCGTTCTTGTGCTTCACTAATTAGTCCTCGTGAGCTGCCCTACATGATTGAGGCACCTATGTAATCCTTATGCTGTTGCTATGTTGAGTTTGCTGGGATCCGATGGATTATGAGATTATGTTCAGATTGATCTTGAGTAATATATTTGATTCACCTCTTTTATATTTTAGTTCATAAGTAATTCTTGCATGTTCTCCGTTGTTATTTATTGCTTTAGCCGAGTAATAGGTAGTGACTCCAAGAGGGAACGTTATGCTCGATTGTGGGTTCATGCCCCTCGATGACTGGCTTGAGTGACAGAAACATGAGTCTAGGGGATGTGCTGTTGCCACAAGGGGGAAAACAACGGTGCTTGTGCCCGCGGGTGCAAGGATTGTTTACTTTACGCAAAGTTCTTTTAATGCAGTTGTCTGTTGCATTGAGTTTACACTATGGGTGGGACTCGCAACTTAATACCAGCGAGATGTTCTGGATAGATATCTCAAGGTGGATGATTAGTAGTAGATATTGATGGATTTCGGTCTACTTACTTTGGCGTACCGCCCATGCTTTGAACCTCAACCTTTCTTGCAATGTAGTCAGCATTGGTTTGCGTTCGTGGTCCCATCAATTGCCCAGCTGTAATTTGTTTACCTCGCATAGCTATTTTATCGTCTTTTGGGAGAGAGACATCACTAGTGAACATCATGAGACTCCGGTCCATATTACCATCATTGACCACATACACTATTTACTTTTCGCTATTTTACTTACTATTGCAAAACACTATCTATCACTACTATCATATTGCTTTTAACCCTTTGTGAACTACAAGGCCGGAGAGATTGACAACCTCTCTGTACTCGTTGGGAGCAAAGTTATTTGTATCTATGTGCAGGTCCATGTTGATTGCTAATTGCGCCGTTAGCAGTTGACACCTACTTGTTGAACCTAGGAGTCTCTGGGGATTCGATCCTTGGCATCTTTGCTAAGGGAAAACACTTCTACTTACTGCATCTTACACCTTCCACTTGGGGTAACCAACGAGGGGTTCGAGGCCCATCAAGGAGTATTTTCTGGCGCCGTTGCCGGGGACTCCACTCTTCAGGATAGGGGAGTTGCATGCTATCTTTTACCTTTGCTTTTTAGTCTTGTTAGTTTACTTTTCATATTTGCTTTAGTTCCTTTTATCGAAAATCACAAAAATAGTTATCTTGCTTGCTTGCTACTATGGGTTCCACCGAGAACACGAAGTTGTGTGACTTCACTAGTCACAACAACGATGACTTTATCAGCACACCTATCACTACACCTGCCACTTCAGCACCTTCATATGAAATTAAACCTGCTTTGCTTAACTTAGTCATGAGAGAACAATTCTCCGGTGCTGGAGATGATGCTGCTTTACACTTGAACAACTTTGTAGAACTTTGTGATATGCAAAAGTACCAAGAAATAGATGGTAATATTGTTAAGCTTAAGCTTTTTCCTTTCTCTTTGAGAGGAGGAGCTAAAATTTGGTTTCAGCCTTTGCCTAGAAATAGCATAGATTCATGGGACAAGTGCAAAGATGCTTTTATTGGAAAATACTATCCACCTGCTAAAATTATCCAACTTAGAAGTAACATTATGAATTTTAAACAATTGGATAATGAACATGTTGCCCAAGCTTGGGAACGTATGAAGTCTCTTATCAAGAACTGCCCTACTCACGGTTTGACTACTTGGATGGTTATCCAAACTTTTTATGCAGGCTTGAACTTTACCTCGCGGAACTTGTTAGATTCAGCCGCGGGAGGAACTTTTATGTCAACTACACTTGGTGCTGCAACTAAGCTTCTCGATGAGATGATGACCAACTATTCCCAATGGCACACCGAACGCGCTCCAACAGGTAGGAAGGTAAACTCTGTCGAGGAGATTTCCTCCCTCAATGAAAAAGTTGACTTGATCATGTCTCTACTTTCGAAGCAATCTACTGTTGATCCTCGTGATGTTCCTTTAAATTCTTTGATTGCTCAAGAACAAGTAGATGTTAACTTTATCTCTAGAAATAATTTCAACAACAATGCTTATAGGAGTAACTTTGGTAACAATTCTAGACCGTTCCCCTCTAACTCTTATGGGAACAACAATGCTTATCCTAGTACCAAGAACTCCAATACTGAACTAGAGACCATGCTTAGAGATTTCATCACTACCCAAAAAGCCTTTAATAAGAATGTAGAAGAGAAACTACATAAATTAGATGATCTTTCTTTTAAGGTAGACCACTTAGCCAATGAGGTAAAATTGCTAAAAATTGAAACTTCTCCACTTAAGGAGAGGGAAGTCATCCCTATTAATGCTACTCAAGTGCAAATCAATGAAAATATTAGGATGATGGCTAAGCTTAAAGAAAGATGGGCTAGAGAAAGGGAGGAAGAGGAAAGAATTAAGAGCCTTCCTACCCACCACACTGTTGCTACTATCCAAGTTATTGAGGATGTTCACACTCTTAGCACCCAATGTACTCCTGGTCCCAATGGACCTATTAATGGTGATGCTATAGAAACTACCAAACAGGTGAGCCTTAAGGACACCACTACCACTTTACTTGATGCTCGTGACCTTGATTTTGATAATTGCACTCTTACAGAAGTTATTGATTTCCTTCACAAAATGTCTAGAGATCCCCGCACTAGCACGCTTAACCTTGCCTTCACAGAGCATATCACTAATGCTCTCATCAAAGCTAGGGAGGAGAAACTCAGAGTAGAAGCCTCCATACCTAGAAAGTTAGAGGATGGTTGGGATCCTATGATAGAAATTTATTTGAATGATTTCTCTTGTTATGCATTATGTGATGTTGGTGCTAGTACCTCTGTTATGCCCAAAAGAATATATGATATGCTTAAATTGAAACCTTATGATTCTTGTTCTTTTGGTGTTCGTCTCGTTGATTCTTCTATAAAGAAACCTTTGGGGAGGATCGATGATGTTCTTATTATTGTCAATGATAATTATGTGCCCGTTGATTTCACTATTATGGATATTGAATGTGATCCTTCATGTCCAATTATTTTGGGACGTCCCTTTTTGCGCACCGTTGGTGCTGTCATTGACATGAAAGAGGGTAATATAAAATTTCAGTTTCCTCTCAAGAAAGGGATGGAACACTTCCCTCGTAAGAAGGTCAAGTTACCTTTTGAGTCCGTTGTACGGGCTAGCTATTCTTTTACTCTTGATAAAACTTGATCTATGCATTATGCCTAGCTTAAAGGCATAAAAGAAAGCGCTTTTGGGAGGCAGCCCACATGAATAAATTTTTGCTTTTGTTGTGTCTTGATGTTGTTTACTGCTGTAGCATCATCATTGTATCTTTGCTTTTCATATTTGTGCCAAGTATAGCCTCTGATTGCTAGAAAGTTCAAAAGTTGTGAGGTGCTGTCCAGGAAACAGATTCTGTCCTCGGATTGAAAAATTCGTATAAAATCACCAGATCATCTTTTTGGTCTGAATTTTTTTGACAGCGTTCCCTATATAATTGTATTTCGTGCGTCAGTTCTGAGTTTTTTTATTTGAGTTGCAGAAGTATCCCGAACAGGTCAATTACTGCCTGCTGTTCTGTTTTTCACAGATTCTGTCCTGTTTTGCCTTACCTTCACTTTGCAAATTAAGAACTTGCTTTTTCTGTGCAAAAACCTTTTGGCAATCTTGAGAAACAGTAGAACTTCAATAATATCCTTATTTACAGCAAGGTATAATTATTTTATTAAGGATACTAACCTCGCTAATCAGATTACGATGAGTTGTGTATGAAGGGAGTTTTCAAGTGTGCGAGGGAAGATGATAAAAAGATTCAGGAGTGTCAAGCGCTCAAGCTTGGGGATGCCCCCGTGCACCCCCAAGAAATATTCAAGGAGACTCAAGCGTCTAAGCTTGGGGATGCCCCCCGTGCATCCCCTTCTCCATCAACATTATCAGTTCGTCTTTCGTTCCGCTATATTTTTATCACTTCATGTGTTATGTGCTATGCTTGGAGCGTCTTGCTTTTAGTTTTCTTTTTAGTTTTTCATAACGAGTCGGAACCCAGCATTCCTTTATGTGGGAGAGAAACACGCTCCACCTCTACCTAGAACATTACATAGAATTTTCATGTCTATCTATGTTGTGTGTGTTCTTTGTCTTTTAAATAGCTACTATCGTGCTTTGCTCTTAGTATTCATGCTTATCTTCTCAAGAGCTTTTATTTAGTTGGTTGCTTGAACTCTCTTTAATTACCATGATCACCTTATTAAGAGAGTTTGCTTCCGTTGCATTGGTTAATGTGTCTATGATAAAGATGCTACTTTCATGATGGTGCTTAGTAGTTCAGGTTTTCTTATGGTTAATCATAAATAGCTGGGGGGTTCCCAATGTGTCATTGGAGTACCAACTTGGTTTGTTTGCCTATGATGTGGTATGGTTTATTAATATCTTCCTTCGAGAATTTATTTTGATTGACTTGGCGTATGCTCACGCATATTCAAGACTGTAAAGAAAGTCTGTCGAGCCTTGATGATCTTTTGTTTCTGAGTAGCGATATAACTACCATGCCTGATTCAATATTGCTTTGACGCTCTGCATGATTATGACCGTCATTGCTCTCTTAGTTGGTCGCTCCCAGTCTTTTGCTAACCTACACCTGCACTAAGCAAATTAACCATGCAATACATAGCTCATGGGAAAGTAGCCTAAAAACTATTGTGGTAAAGAATATGTTGCCTATGTATCTTATTTCTTATGAGTTGCTTGCTGAGCGGTAACCATGTTTCTGGGGACGCCATCAACTGTCACACTTTTGTTGAATATCATGTGAGTTGCTATGCATGTTCGTCTTGTCTGAAGTAAGGGTGATTTACCGTGGGTTGAATAACTATGCATATTGTTAGAGAAGAACATTGGGCCGCCAACCAAAGCCATGCATCATGGTGGAAGTTTTAGCTTGGACCTTAATCCTCGATCTCTCATGAGAATATGCTTATGCATTAAAGAGGAGTCCATCATCTATTTTCTATGTTGTCCCGGTATGGATGTCCTCAAGTTGAGATCTATCAAAAACGAGAAATCAAATGCGAT
>LR738714.1:564196036-564270584 GCA_902687465.1 Secale cereale | reverse complement strand
GATGTTTTATGCATGACACATATGAAGTACTACTACCGTTGACACAATTGCTTCCATGTTTCAAAATAAAAAGCTCTAGCACTTCAAGCACCAACTACTGAGAGCATGATTGTCATTCTAAGTGTAATGTGCATTGTCCCAAAGTAGCATTGTCTTTTGCATGATTGTGATATCGTTTATTCTGAAATGATTGTATCTAGTCATCACTTAAACCTTGAAGGTGCCCTTGCATTTATGTTTTGCATCACTAAAGGGGGCAAGCTAGATATCACTTGATCATATTTGCACATCATGTTCATTGCAAATCTTTTTGATGTTTCAATTTCATGTTGTAAAACTTTCAGTCATTTGTGATTTTCTCTTGAGACAACTTAATTACTTTAGAATCATTGTCTCAGTAAGCTTTTGTCATATGACTATGAGAAAGTCCTATATGGTTAATAGCATGTCACCACAGAAATTATTCTTGTTATCATTTACCTACTCGAGGACGAGCAGGAATTGAGCTTGGGGATGTTGATACGTCCAAAACGTATCTATAATTTCTGCTTGCTCCATGCCACTTTTGGGTGATATTGCTATGATATTCATACACTTCCATACACTTTTGATCATATTTGGACTAACTTACTAATCCAGTGCACCCCAGTGCCAGTATCTGTTTTCGGCTGTTTTTGTATTTCGGGTTTTCACGTTTCGAGAACTGCCCAGAAAAATCCAGAAAAATTATATAAAAAATCAGCGAACCGGAAATAACACTGCGCCCGAAGGGCAGCCTGGGGAGGCCACAGGGGCTCCAGGCGCCCTGTGGGCGCCCCCCCCCCCTGGTCCGCGCCGGGGGGGCGCCTGGGCCCCCCGAGGCTCCCCCGGTGCCCTACTTTGGCATATATTTAAAGGGTTCCCCGTAACCCTCGGAGGAGGACTTCTTTTCGCGATCCCATCTCTGTTCCGCCGCCGCCGCCGCTTCCAAGATCGGGAGCACCAGGAGAACTCTTCCCGGCACCCTGCCGGAGGGGAGGATCACCACCGGGAGCTTCTCCACCACCATGGACGCCTCCCGGATGACTCGTGAGTAGTCTACCTTGGACCATGAGTCCATGACCAGTAGCTATGTGATGTTCTTCTCCCGTTCTTGTGCTTCACTAATTAGTCCTCGTGAGCTGCCCTACATGATCGAGGCACATATGTAATCCTTATGCTGTTGCTATGTTGAGTTTGCTGGGATCCGATGGATTATGAGATTATGTTCAGATTGATCTTGAGTAATATATTTGATTCACCTCTTTTATATTTTAGTTCATAAGTAATTCTTGCATGTTCTCCGTTGTTATTTATTGCTTTGGCCGAGTAATAGGTAGTGACTCCAAGAGGGAACGTTATGCTCGATTGTGGGTTCATGCCCCTCGATGACTAGCTTGAGTGACAGAAACATGAGTCTAGGGGATGTGATGTTGCCACAAGGGGGAAAACAACGGTGCTTGTGCCCGCGGGTGCAAGGATTGTTTACTTTACGCAAAGTTCTTTTAATGCAGTTGTCTGTTGCATTGAGTTTACACTATGGGTGGGACTCGCAACTTAATACCAGCGAGATGTTCTGGATAGATACCTCAAGGTGGATGATTAGTAGTAGATATTGATGGATTTCGGTCTACTTACTTTGGCGTACCGCCCATGCTTTGAACCTCAACCTTTCTTGCAATGTAGTCAGCATTGGTTTGCGTTCGTGGTCCTGTCAATTGCCCAGCTGTAATTTGTTTACCTCGCATAGCTATTTTATCGTCTTTTGGGAGAGAGACATCACTAGTGAACATCATGAGACTCCGGTCCATATTACCATCATTGACCACATACACTATTTACTTTTCGCTATTTTACTTACTATTGCAAAACACTATCTATCACTACTATCATATTGCTTTTAACCCTTTGTGAACTACAAGGCCGGAGAGATTGACAACCTCTCTGTACTCGTTGGGAGCAAAGTTATTTGTATCTGTGTGCAGGTCCACGTTGATTGCTAATTGCGCCATTAGCAGTTGACACCTACTTGTTGAACCTAGGAGTCTCTGGGGATTCGATCCTTGGCATCTTTGCTAAGGGAAAACACTTCTACTTACTGCATCTTACACCTTCCACTTGGGGTAACCAACGAGGGGTTCGAGGCCCATCATATGATAAAACAAATCATTCACGTTGGGTAATGTCAAATACAAGATTCATAATTGTTCTCACAAAATTTCTACTATATCATATCATTTCTACAATTTATATTGATCAATATAAGCAATAGAAACTAGAAAACAAGCAAACTATGCATTGAAAACAGAATCTGTCAAAAATAGAACAATATGTAATGATCTGAACATTCACCATACTTTTGCTACTCTAAAAATCTTGAAAAAATAGGACCACGTGAACAATTTGTATATTAATATTATGCAAAACGAATCAACTTAATCAATATTTTTCGTGAGCGCAAAAGTTTCTGTTTTCTGCAAGATCAAATCTACTATCTCCCAACATGATCCTAAGGCTTTGCTTCCCACTTTATTTAAACAAAAGCTATAAAATATGATTACTACAGTAGCGTGATCATGTGAACACACACAAATAGTAGGTATAAGTGTTGGGTTGTCTCCCAACAAGCACTTTTCTTTAATGCCTTTTAGCTAGGCATGATCATTTCAATGATGCTCACATAAATAATAAGAATTGAATCATGAAAGAGAGCATCATGAATCACATGGCAAGCACATTTAAGCCTAACCCACTTCCTATGCATAGGGATTTTGTGAGCAAACAATTTATGGGAACAAGAATCAACTAGCATAGGAAGGCAAAACAAGCAAAACTTCAAGATTTTCAACACATAGAGAGGAAACTTGATATTATTGCAATACCTACAAGCATATGTTCCTCTCTAATAGTATTTTTTGGTAGCATCATGAATGAATTCAACAATATAGCCATCACACAAATCATTCTTTTCATGATGCAAAAGCATAGAAATTTTGCTACTCTCCACATAAGCAAATTTATTCGCATGAATAGTGGTGGGAGCAAACTCAACAAAATAACTATCATGAGATTGAAAATTAAAATCATGATGACAAGTTTCATGGTTATCATTATTCAATATAGTACACATGTCATCACCATAATCATCATAGATAGCAACTTTGTTATCATAGTCAATTGAAACATCCTCCAAAGTAGTGGAATCATCACTAAATAAAGTCATGACCTCTCCAAATACACTTTTATAAATATAATCATCATAAATAGGAGGCATGCTACCATTATAACAAATTTCCACATCAAATCTTGGGGGGGCTAAAAATATCATCTTCATCAAACATAGCATCCCCAAGTTTATGGCTTTGCATGTCATTAGCAACATAGATATTTAAAAAATTCGTAATAACAACAATGCAGTCATCCTCATCATTTATGCCAAACGTTTTATAGCATTCTTCTTCTATCAACTGAGCATAATTTTCATATCCATCATTTTCATGATAGACATTATAAAGATAAATAATATGATGCAACCTCAATTCCATTTTTAGTTTTCTTTTATAAAACAAACTAGTGATACAACAAGAAACTAAAAGATTCGGTTGCAAGATCTAAAGATATACCTTCAAGCACTCACCTCCCCGGCAACGGCGCCAGAAAAGAGCTTGATGTCTACTACACAACTTGTTCTTGTAGACTCGTGTTGGGCCTCCAAGCGCAGAGTTTTGTAGGGCCGTAGCAAATTTCCCTCAAGTGGATGACCTAAGGTTTATCAATCCATGGGAGGTGTAGGATGAAGATGGTCTCTCTCAAACAACCCTGCAACCAAATAATAAAAAGTCTCTTGTGTCCCCAACAAACTCAATACAATGGAAAATTGTATAGGCGCACTAGTTCAACGAAGATATGGTGATACAAGTGTAATATGGATAGTATATATGAGTTTTTGTAGCGCGAACAAGAAAAAACAGCAAGGTAGCAAGTGATAAAATGGAGCACAAACGGTATTGCAATGCTTGAAAACAAGGCCTAGGGTCTGTACTTTCGCTAGTGCAATCTCTCAACAATGCTAACATAGTTGGATCATATGATTATCCCTCAAAGTGCAATAAAGAATCACTCCCGAGTTCCTATTAGCGGAGAACAAAAGATAGAAATTTTTTGTAGGGTACGAAACCACCTCAAAGCTATTCTTTCTGATCAATCTATCCTAGAGTTCGTACTAAGATAACACAAAGCTATTGTTTCTGATCAATCTAACCAAGAGTTCGTACTAAAATAACACCATATGACACACATCAGCCAACTCTAATGTCACCTAGATATTACAATGTCACCACAAATATCCATGAGTTGATTCTATGATATGCATCAAACAACTTCATAATCATTATATTCAATCCATACAAAGAACTACAAGGAGACCCCAATGTTTCTATCAGAGAAAAGATAATAAGAACATGCATCAACCTCTATGCATAGATTACCCCAATGTCACTGCGGGAATCTGCAAGTTGAGTTCCAAAACATACATCAAGTGAATCAATATGATACCCCATTGTCACCTCAAGTATTCATACCGCAATACATACATCATGTGTTCTCAAATCTGAACATTCAATCCGACATGACAAAACTTCAAAGGGTAAAGATTCAATTCATCACAACAAGAGTAGAGAGGGGAGAAACACCATATGATCCATCTATGTTAACAAAGCCCATGATATATCAAGATCGTGACATCTCAAGATCGCGCGATAGAGAGATTAAACACATAGCTACTCGTACAAACCCTCAGCCCCGAGGGTGGATGTAACATCCCAAAAATCTAAATTTTGGAATGTTATATTAAATAGATAGTTTTGTTTGTTGTTTGATTGTGGTGTGGTTGCTTGTGTGATATTGAGTGAAATTTGAAACTTTTTGAAAGTTGAATGAGAGGGAAAAATGACTTTCCCAAAACTGTCACCTTGCATTTATGATCTTCATGAATTCAAATTCATTTCATCACAAAAACCCTGGAGTCAAGATAATATGACTTCTTCCATTTAATAAAATGAAAAGGGTTTTGAAAAGATTTAATTTCTATTTTGAAATATTTCAAAATTCAGAAACTATTTGTAACTCAATGATTTTCCCCAAGAGAAGATAAAATGACTTCTTCAACTTATAAGAAATAACAGTTGGAAGTTCCTTTGATGTATTTTGAAAACTCATTTATCAAATTTGAGGTAATTGGTTTTTATTCAAATTATTTTTCTCCAAAAATAGAATATATGGAAATAGGGTAAAATGATTCCCTACAATAGAAAATTGGAGAAAAATGAATTTGACATTATTTTGGTATTTTAAAATATTGTATTTGTTTTTTTGATAAATCAGCAGCACTGTTTGATTTATCCAAATTTGTGTGGGATTTATTTGACTCTAGGAAAATGTTCATGTTGTAGGAAATGTTTTTCTGAAAATTTTGATATATAATATGCCTATATATTTGGTTTTTCTTTTATTTTTGTCTGTTTATAAAAAAACTCTGCCCGCCGAACTTGGTTGGCCTAGCTAGCCAGTCAGGCCACGGCCCAGCCAAGCACCCCGCGCCACGTCCCCGTCCCTGACCGACTCGAGGAGGAGTTCGGCCGCCGCACGGCTCGTTGGCCTTCTCGCCGCCTTGCCCCTCCTCCAAGGCACCGCCCCCTCCCCCTTTATAAGCCCTACGCCCGGCCCCTCTCGCCTCCTCCTCGTCCTGCACCTCACGCCGCCATCGCCGCCGGTTGCCGCCGCCACCGCCCGCTCGCCCCGCGGAGCCGAGCCGCCGCCGTCGCCGCCCGCTCGCCCCGCGGAGCCGAGCCACCGCCGCCGCCTGCTCGCCCTGGTCCGCGCAACCACTCTCCCGAGCCGCCGCGCCGTCGGACGCCGCCGCTCGCCGGAGCTCCGCCGCCCCGGTTCGCTCGACCCGATCCGCCGTCGAAAACCGTCGGTTTTCGTCACAAAAAACCCCGAACCGGTAATAAACCATTATGTTTTTTGGGGTTTTCTTTTCAAAAACCCTAAATCATTTTTTATAAAACAATTTTTTTAGGTTTACTTATTTAGAGAACGTTCCCTGGTGAGGTTTAGAAAACGAGCGTTCGTTAGATAGATTTTTCTTTTTATGTTTAATTAGGTCAGGGACCTTTTCGCAATTAAAGTTTCACAAATTAGTCCCAAATTTTCAAATGATCACTACTTTTTGCTCGTTTATCAGAATTAGATGAAACCAACGCCAAAATCTTTGTCATGATCTCATCTAACCAGAGAATGACATTAAAAATATTTTTGAAAGTTTTAAAATTTTAATTCAGACAATTTTGTATTTGAACTTCTTTTGATCGTAATTAGAGTTTTATAATTCTGATTGAGTTGATAGTTTTTGCAAATCAAAGCTCTTGGCCTACAGTTTACAATAAGGCCAAATTCACTTAGTTTTGGTACTTTTAGAAATTGTTTTATGTTGCAAGAGTTATCCACTTGTTTTCGAAGTTTGCCGAGATCTTATCTTCGATTCTTTTCCATGATTGGTTATGTGTGGTTACTATTGCTTGCTTACGATAGCTTAATCGGAGTGTGATGAGTAGATCTATCACGAGTTATGAGTGCGAAGAATCTCCAACAATAGTACAAGGCAAGTTCACACTTTGATCATACTCTTCAATACCCAGTTTTACTTGCATTAGTTATACCCTTAAAGATTTGCATGAGTAGGACTTGGGTACATGTGGAATTGCTTTGTAGTTCATGAGGTAGGAACCTATGACTTTTCATCAACCCCGGGAATATACCTTTGTTACTTATTGCTTAGCCATGCTCGTAGACGTGGGTTGGTATGTGAGATTCATGAAAGTTGCGAGAGTAATAATAATTAAGGGAAAGTTTAACGTGGCAACAGTAACACACATCTGGATGGAATGGTTGGGGAACGCTGGAGAAACTAGTGGCTTGCCCGGGCACCTGGATAAACCACTGTTTACCCTAGGGGATCCCGAAGGACCCGTGTGATCACCCTATGGAATGCTACCCAGGCTCAAAGGGATCATATGATATTTCATGCCTAGAAACTTTCATGTGCAACCACAAGCCATTATGGGCTCTGGCATAGTTGAGTAAGTTGTGGGAAACCTTTCCATGATAGGATAGCAGATGTAGGGGAATCATAGGCATACCGGCCTATCTATCGGTTAAGGGGACCTCTTCGGAAAGACTATGTCTCGATCATCTGGTTCTCAAACATCAAGCAGTGCGAGAAATTCGACGGAGGAGATCGAGTCTTGTGGGGAAAGTGCGCAAACCTCTGCAGAGTGTACAATCTATTCATGAGTAGCCGTGTCCCCGGTTATGGACAACTTTGAGTATCTAGAAGTGGATTATTTGTTGATCTCATCACTCTATTAAATTAACTTGTTGGGTTACTAAATGACATTGGTGACTTTGGGATTTGAGATGGAGGAACCATTCTTAATATGGATTAATTCAACTGAGTAGTAAATAAAATTTATTCCTTTGTTGTAGGGAAAAACTAGCTTTATGCGAAATAAACCTTACAGCCTCCACCAGCCAAATATGCATGTAGTGATATATATTGTTCATCATTATTCTATGGTGTGAATTTGCCAGTAAATTCAACGTACCGACCTACACGGCTGCAACGTCTCATGTTGCAGGAATTATCCGATGAGTAAGTGATACGTTAAGGTTGCGAGATGTCTACACTCAACTTTGTCGTTGGTGTTGATGGCACTCCACAACCTTGTTGTTACTTCCGCTATGTGGATTGAGGTAATAGTGTTTATGTTACTTTATACATGTGATTTACCTCTGTTATAAATCCTTGAGTACTGTGTGTGTCAGCATACCGATCCAGGGATGACACTTAAGCACAGAGACTTCGATCCATTTGGGCCGGGTTGCTACAAGATGGTCTCAGGGCACATGTTGACTGTAGGACGTGACCCTAGAAACTGACAAGCCAATAGGAAAGGATTTCTCTAAAACTTTATTTTCAAAAAGATTCTTTACCTCTATTCTTTTCCAAGCTTTGTCAAATCTTTCCTTTTACCTTAAATAGTTAGACAATATCCTTTTCCATTTTGACCACTTCAGAGTAAAGAGGATTTCACCATGCATTAGAAGTGTTGAAGCTACAACAGTGGATACTCCGAAGATTTGAAGAATTGACGACTTTGAAGAGATATTGACCTTTAGAAGACCAAACCCCTGTTATGTACTTACGTTAGATGCGACAATTGTGAGCCGTCATTTGTTTGATGTTTTCCCGACGGCCACAAAATAAAACCCGTCTCTTCAAAACTATTGTTTGTATTGAGTGTATCTCTCTCCATCTCCCGAATCTCATCCCAAAACCCTTGGACCCAATAGAGGATGAATTAAGATATACTTGTATTCTCTGGACCGAAGACCCATCCAGAGGCAGAGCTATGGATACAAAACATTGAGGACCACTTCAGGAAAAATTTGATTGCAAGGAAGTATGAGGTTCAATACGCTCTTCAGTAATTTACAGAAAGTGCCGCAACATGGTGGAAAATGCGTCAAGCCATACAAGGATGTAATGGAGCAAAACATTGGGAGGAATTTAAGAAGACTCTGTTAAAATCCCATCTCATACGAAAGCGTGGTGACAACCCGAAGAAGAAACCTTGTGTCTATAGGATTTGTGGAGAAATAGGACACACCTAGGAGGAGCACAAGGATGAATGCCCTCATTGTGAAGAAAGTAACCCAGCTAAAGAATGCCTAACTAGGCAGATTACTTGTTTCTTGTGTGAAGGGACTACCCACTACCCTGCTCAGTGTCACATTTACCCCATGGTACAACGAACTATCCAACAGAAGAAAGAAACAATGAAAGAAGCCCTCGTGGAAATTTTAGAAGAACCTGTGATGAAGGAAGATGTGGAGGGCACACACGAAGAAGACCCAATTAAACTTCGCACCAAGTCATGCTATTCATGTGGAGATGAAGGACACATTTCCCAGCATTGTTCGAGGGAGTATCTAGCAGAATTTCCGACAGTGGAATTTGAGTATGACCCACAGGAAATAGAAGCCCTGGTCGGAACGAAGAAGTCGAGTAAGAGAATGCAAGAAGAAATATGGTGTACACTCAGGAAACCTGCAACGCGGTTCGGCAAGGGGGAGCAAAACAAAACAAAAAATGTGGATATCTTTGTGTTGTAGGGCGTAGTCTACCGCGAAATCATTTGTTAAATATATATATGGAAAAAGCCGGCATTTTGTAGTGATACATGCATTTTGCATCAAAATTTCAATAAGAAAAATATTTTACAATTCGATCACCATTGCATCATTTTAGATTAGGTTTACCTTAACGTAGATAATGCCCCGCGCGTTGATGCAAAAAATTATCATAATAACTATCAAAAATAAAAAGAAAAGAGCATGTGTCCCCAGAAGAACCCATTTTTTGTGGAAAAGGACCTGAGTCACATCACATGCTACAGGTGCAAGGGTTTAGGTCATTATGCTACCAAATGCCCAACAAGGAAGCCAGGAAGCCGGGGAACCAGGATAGCCACCATGAAACCCCTAGATTAGTCTGAGGTCATTGGTTTACGCTGCAAGGAAGTGGGGCATTTTGCCAAAAAGGTTCATACCCAAGGAAAGATTGATCAAAGTAGTTGAGATCTTGATATTGGAATAAAGCATGTATATGAATGTGGAATACATTTTTTCATTGGGATGTTGAGTAGAGTTGTGACAAGGACATTGTAATAGTTCGTGAAGCAATAGAATGTGATATGTTTGGAATCTAATATGAAATGTTATGAGTTGTTGGTTGAGTGTGACTATCTCTCTTGCTATCTCACCCAGACTAAATACTTGAACCCATGGACAAGCTGACCCCAAACCTTTCTCGGACAAACCACCACATTTCACCCAAGGAAATACATACATTACCCTGAGTACCCCTTCTATCTTATCTATACCACTATATAGTGTATGAGTTTTGAATGGGTCCATAGCTTCGATCCTGATCGTTGATATCCTCAATCTAACGGTTGAAAGCAATGGGATTCGCATGAACAATACCCATCAGCTGTTTCCAATGTATTCTAGAACCATCACATTTTAAAAAGTGCATGCCTCTCAGACCATACCGCGGTCAACAAGGATGTGCTGAGTGGCTTTAGATGGGTCTAGGAAGAGAGCAAGAGAGAGTAAAAAATCTAAATTAAACAACTAATGAATCTGATCCCCGCTGGTTATTTTCCTGTGTTTTTTACAATTCTATCACCAATCAATAGGAATTACACTATCTAATATTTCTTTTTTACAATAATAATATTCTTCAATGCATTCATACATAGAGCGTATTATTTTGCATTTCCTTCTTGCAGCGCTGCCTAATGCGTTTTTCTTTCACCAAAAACATTTATGCTGACGTGCATCGCACGTGCGTACATACTAGTACCTATAGATGACAACCCTTTACGAGTCTTTTCTCAAGGGCTCGAAAATGATCAAGACCCTGACTAGCGATCAGGATTACCCAAAGATCCTGAAGGACATGATGAAGCATATTAACCTTGAAGGAGATGCAGTCTACAAGGGTTATCCATTCCTGGAGAATGGAGTTGAACTTTGGTACGTGGAGGTACATATCCACCGTGTGAAAGGAATTTGCCCAAAAACTATGGGTCAATACTTTTTCATCTCTCGAGTACTACGAACCACATTCTTCGAATCTGTTCGTGAAGCTGCTATGGAGGCCATACGACAGATTGGAGAAATACTTGAAGCAAGACTTCGTCACACTCAGGAATGCCTAAGTAGGGTCCATGCAAAGATGATGGAGATGAAACACACGACCACTATGTTGAAGCAATGGATCGATGATTTCAAGAATCACATGGCACAATTCCACTGGGACTGAAGCATCCTCAGCAAGGACAAAGGAATGAAGATGGAAGGAATGCTTGACCAAACCAAACTATGTGGATGGCAGCATTTGTAGTGAAGCACCTTTGAAATTTGATTGTTGAATAGTGGTTCAGAATGTAATAAAAGATTTAATACGAGGAGAATATGAAGTACGGATGTACCAGTGCATTCTATTTTGAGATGATGATTTATGTGTGAACACTGGACCAATGGAAATGAAAATGTTGCTCCAAAGAGTGGAGTTTGCACAAAATAAGTTGGAGTTTATTCTTGATATGATGCTTACCCCAAGGGTATGAAGGAAATAAGTACAATTGGATTTAAATAGGGTGTAATGCTGGAGTGTGGAGCAATAGTGACTCCAAGGATGGGTTATACAAGTTCTGAATTGGACCCATAAGCCGAGGACCCAAGGAGGCTATGTAATCACAAGAGAACCACGAGATTTGTTAGAAGTAATATGTTTCTGCTGTAATGAAGCACGACACTTTGCCAGAGATTGTCCCAATGAGAAGGATACTTGTGCAAAATAATTGAGTTGAGGCATGTAATGGAACTATAGGAGATTTGTAATGATTTGGGAATCAATAAAGTTAGCATCATAGGTATTGATTTGGATTTTATGAGTGGTTACTATATGGGAAATGAGTGAAATCATGGTACATGGAATAAGATTTTGAAGAAACTAGTGTCTTTTCATTTTAAGGGTGGTAGAACGCAGCACTGTTACCCGAATACAAGAGCTAGTTACGTCAGACTTTGGAATGGACTACTCAATGGTGAATCTGAGTAATTACATCGTAATTTGTGCCAACAGAAGGAAAGGATACAGTACAATTGGATATAGTTATGAATGCTAAGAAAGCTGGATGTTGGAAGAATGGTCAGCTACAACCTGATGATGAGACCAAGTGTTACTAGTGATGAGAAGGACCATAACCCACAGGCCCCAGGACCCGTCAAGAAGCAAGCACACTCTTGCCGAAGGAAAACCCCTAGTAAAAGGTACCACTTTGTCAACAGTCGATCTTATAGGTGTTTACGCAAAACCTGAGGGTTGTGAAGATACGCTAGATGGTTGTTTGGCTTGCTGAATCAATGGATTTAACCGAACTTAGTCCGTTGACACAAGAAATTCTGCAATGTGAAATTTGAAACTTTTTGAAAGTAGAATGAGAGGGAATAAAATGACTTTCCCAAAACTTTCACCTTGCAATTATGATCTCCTTGAATTCAAATTCATTTCATCACAAAAACCCTGGAGTGAAGATAATATGACATCTTCAATTTAATAAAATGAAACGGGTTTTGAAAATATTTAATTTATATTTTGAAATATTTTAAAATTCAGAAACTTTATGCAACTCAATAATTTTCCCTGAGAGAAGATAAAATGACTTCTTCAAATTATAAGAAATAAGAGTTGGAAGTTCCTTTGAGGTATTTTGAAAACTCATTTTTCAAATTTGAGGTAATTGGTTTTTATTCAAATTATTTTTCTCCAAAAATAAAATATATGGAAAATAGGGTAAAATGATTCCCTACAATAGAAAATTGGAGGAAAATGAATGTGAGATTATTTTGGTATTTTAAAACATTTTATTTGTTTTTTAATTAATCAGTAGCATTGTTTGATTTATCTAAATTTTTCTGGATTTTATTTGACTCTAGAAAAATGTTCATGTTGTAGGAAATCTTTTTCTGAAAATTTTGATATATAATATGCCTATATATTTGGTTTTTCTTTTATTTTTGTCTATTTATATTAAAAAACTCTTCCCGCCGAACTGGGCCGGCCCCGCTAGCCCGCCAGGCCACGGTCCAGCCCAGCACGCCGCGCATCGTCCCTGTCCCTGACCGACTTCAGGAGGAGTTCGGCCGCCGCATGGCTCGCCTACCTCCTCGCCGCCTTGCCCCTCCTCCAAGGCACCGCCTACCCCCCTTTATAAGCCCCACGCCCGGCCCCACTCGCCTCCTCCTCGTCCCGCACCTCGCGCCGCCATCGTCGCTGGTTGCCACCGCCGCCGCTGCTTTGCCGCCGCGCAGCCGAGCCGTCGCCACCGCCCGCTCGCCTCGCGTCCCGCGCCGCCGAGCCGCCGCCGCCGCCCGCTCACCCTGCTTCGCGCCACCTCTCGCCCGCGCCGCCGCACCGCCGGACGCCGCCGCTCGCCGGAGCTCCGCCGCCCTGGATCCGCCGGACCCGATCCGCCGCCGAAAACCATTGGTTTTCATAAAATAAACCTGAACCGGTAATAAACCATTATGTTTTTTAGGTTTTCTTTTCAATAACGCTAGATCATTTTTTTTTGTAAAACCAATTTTTAGGTTTACTTATTTAGAGAACGTTCGCTGGTTAGGTTTACAAAATGAGCGTTCGTTAGATAGATTTTTCTTTTTTCTGTTTAATTAGGTCAGGGACCTTTTCGTAATTAAAGTTTTACAAATTAGTCCCTAATTTTCAAACGATCACTACTTTTTGCTCGTTTATCGGAATTAGATGAAACCAATGCCAAAATCCTTGTCATGATCTCATCTATCCAGAGAACCACATTAAAAATATTTTTGAAAGTTTCAAAATTTGAATTCAAATAGTTTTGTATTTGAACTTCTTTTGATCATTATTTGAGTTTTATAATTCCGATTTAGTTGATTCTTTTTGCAAATCAAAGCTCTTGACATAAACTTTCTGATAAGGCCAAATTCACTTAATTTTGGTACTATTAGATTTTTTCTGTTGCAAGAGTTATTTGCTTGTTTTTGAAGTTTGTCGAGATCTTATCTTCGATTCTTTTCCATGATTGCATATGTGTGGTTACTATTGCTTGCTTACGATAGCTTGATCGGAGTGTGACGAGTAGATCTATCACGAGTTATGAGTGCGAAGAATCTCCAACAACAATACAAGGCAAGTTCACACTTTGATCATACTCTTCAATACCCAGTTTTACTTGCATTAGTTATACCCTCAAAGATTTGCATGAGTAGGACTTGGACTACCCACTACCCTGCTCGGTGTCACATTTACCCCATGGTACAACGAACTATCCAGTAGAAGAAAGAAACATTGAATGGAGCCCTCGTGGAAATTTTAGAAGAACCTGTGATGAAGGAAGATGTGGGGGGCACACACGAAGAAGACCCAATTAAACTTCGCACCCAGTCATGCTATTCATGTGCAGAAGGACACATTTCCCAGCATTGTTTGAGGGAGTATCTAGCAGAATTTCCGACAGTGGAATTTGAGTATGATGCATAGGAAATATAGGCCCTGGTCGGAACAAAGAAGTCGAGGAAGAGAAAGAGCATGTGTCTCTAGAAGAACCCAATTTCTGTGGAAAAGGACCCGAGTCACATCACATGCTATAGGTGCAAGGATTTAGGTCATTACGCTAGCAAATGCCCAACAAGGAAGCCAAGAACCCAGGGAGCCAAGATAGCCACCATGAAACCCCTAGATTTGTTTGAGGTCATTAGTTTACGCTGCAAGGAAGTGGGGCATTTTGCCACAAAAGGTTCAGACCCGAGGAAAGATTGATCAGAGTAGCTGAGATCTTGATATTGGAATAAAGCATGTAAATGAATGTGGAATACACTTTTTCATTGGGATGTTGAGTTGAGTTATGGCAAGGACATTGTAATAGTTCGTGAAGCAATAGAAGGTGATATGTTTGGAATCTAATATGACATGTTATGAGTTGTTGGTTGAGTGTGAGTGTCTCTCTTGCTATCTCACCCAGACTAAAACCTTGAACCCATGCACAAGCAGACCCCAAACCTTTCTCGAACAAACCACCACATTTCACCCAAGGAAATACATACATTACCCTGAGTACCCCTTCTCTCTTATACCTACAGATGACAACCCTTTATGAGTCTTTCCTCAAAGGCCTAGAAACGATGATGACCCCGACTAGCGATCAGGATTACCCAAAGATCCTGAAGGACATGATGACGCATATTCACCTTGAAGGAGATGCAGTCTACAAGGGTTATCCTTTCCTGGAGAATGGAGTTGAACTTTGGTACGTGGAGGTACATCTCCACCGCGTGAAAGGAGTTTGCCCAAAAACTATGGGTCAATACTTTTTCATCTCTCGAGTACTACGAACCACATTCTTCGACTCTGTTCGTGAAGATGCTATGGAGGCCATATGATAGATTGGATAAATACTTGAAGCAAGACTTCGTCACACTCGGGAATGCCTAAGTAGGGTGCATGCAGATATGATGGAGATGAAACACACGGCCACTATGATGAAGCAAAGGATCGATGATTTCAAGGATCACATGGCACAATTCCAGTGGGACTGAAGCATCCTTAGTAAGGATAAAGGAATAAAGATGGAAGGAATGCTTGACCAAACCAAACTATGTGGATGGCAGCATTTGTAGTGAAGCAGCTTTGAAATTTGATTGTTGAATAATGGTTCAGAATGTAATAAAAGATTTGATATGAGGAGAATATGAAGTACGGATGAACCAGTTCATCTTATTTTGGGACGATACTTTCTCTGTGAACACTAGAACAATGGGAAGGAAAATGTTGCTCCAAAGAGTGGAGTTTGCACAAAATAAGTTGGAGTTTATTCTTGATATGATGCTTACGCCAAGGGTATGAAGGAAATAAGTACAATTGGATTTATAGAGGGTGTAATGCTGGAGTGTGGAGCAATACTGACTCCAAGGATGGGTTATGGAAATACAAGTTATGAAGTGGACCCATAAGCCGAGGACCCAAGGAGGCTACATAATCACAAGAGAACCACGAGATTTGTTAGAAGTAATATGTTTCTGCTATAATGATGCAGTGCACTTTGCCAGAGATTGTCCCAATGAGAAGGATACTTGTGCTAAATAATTGAGTTGAGGCTTGTAATGGAACTATAGGAGATTTGTAATGATTTGGGAATCAATAGAGTTAGCATCATAGGTATTGATTTGGATTTTATGTGTGGTTACTATATGGGCAAAGAGTGAAATCATGGTACATGGAATAATATTTTGAAGAAACTAGTGTCTTTTCAATTTAAGGGTGGTAGAACCCAGCACCGTTACCCGAATACAAGAGCTAGTTACGCCAGACCTTGGAATGGACTACTCAATGATGAATCTCAGTAATTACATCGTAATTTGTGCCAATAGAAGGAAATGATACAGTACGATTGGATATAGTTATGAATGCTAAGGAAGCTATATGTTGGAAGAATGATGAGCTACAACCCGATGATGAGACCAAGTGTTACTATTGATGAGAAGGACCATAACCCACAGGCCCCAGGACCCGTCAAGAAGAAAGCACACTCTTGCCGAAGGAAAACCCCTGGTAAAAGTTACGACTTTGTCAACAGTCAATCTTATAGGTGTTTACGCAAAACCCGAGGGTTGTGAAGATATGCTAGAAGGTTCTTTGGCTTGCAAAATCAATGGATTTATCCGAACTTAGTTTGTTGACACGAGAAATTCTGCAATGTGAAATTTGAAACTTTTTGAAAGTTGAATGAGAGGGAATAAAATGACTTTCCCAAAACTTTCACCTTGCATTTGTGATCTCCATGACTTCAAATTCATTTCATCACAAAAACCTTGGAGTGAAGATAATATGACTTCTTCCATTTAATAAAATGAAAAGGGTTTTGAAAAGATTTAATTTATATTTTGTAATATTTTAAAATTCAGAAACTTTATGCAACTCAATGATTTTACGAGAGAGAAGATAAAATGACTTCTTCAAATTATAAGAAATAAGAGTTGGAAGATCCTTTGAGGTATTTTGAAAACTCATTTTTCATATTTGAGGTAACTGGTTTTTATTCAAATTATTTTTCTCCAAATATAAAATATATGGAAAATAGGGTAAAATGATTCTCTACAATAGAAAATTGGAGAAAAATGAATTTGAGATTATTTTGGTATTTTAAAATATTTTATTTGTTTTTTTAATAAACCAGTAGCACTATTTGATTTATCTAAATTCGTGTGGATTTTATTTGACTCGAGAAAAATGTTCATGTTGTAGGAAATCTTTTTCTGAAAATTTTGATATATAATATGCCTATATATTTGGTTTTTCTTTTATTTTTGTGTGTTTATGTAAAAAACTCTTCCCGCCGAACTGGGCCGCCCTGCTAGCCAGCCAGGGCACGGTAGCCCAGCAATTCGCGCCTCGTCCCTGTCCCCGACCGACTCCAGGAGGACTTCGTCCGCGGCACAGCTCGCCGGCCACCGCCGTGCCCGAGCCGGCCTCCTCGCCTTCTTGCCCCTCCTCCAAGGCACCGCCTCCCCTCCCCCTTTATAATCCCGACCCCCGGCCCCTCTCGCCTCCTCCTCATCCCGCACCTCACGCCGCCATCGCCGCCGGTTGCCACCGCCGCCGCGCAACCGACCCGCCGCCACCACCCACTCGTCCCGCGCCCCGCGCAGCCAAGCCGCCGCCGCCGCCACCCGCTCGCCCTGCTCCGCGCCACCTCTCGCCCAAGCCGCCACGCCGCAGGACGCCGCCCCTTGCCGGAGCTCCGCCGCCGAAAACCGTCGGTTTTTGTCAAAAAAACCCGAACCGGTAATAAACAGTTATGTTTTTTAGGTTTTCTTTTCAAAAACCCTAGATCATTTTTTATAAAACCGATTTTTTTAGGTTTACTTATTTAGAGACCGTTCGCTAGTTAGCTTTATAAAATGAGCGTTCATTGTATAGATTTTTCTTTTTCTGTTTAATTAGGCCAGAGACCTTTTCGCGATTAAAGTTTTATAGATTAGTCCCTAATTTTCAAATGATCAGTACTTTTTGCTCGTTTATCGGAATTAGATGAAACCAACGCCAAAATCTTCATCATGATCTCATCTATCCAGAGAACCATATTAAATATATTTTTGAAAGTTTTAAAATTTGAATTCAAACAGTTTTGTATTTGAACTTATTTTGATTGTAATTTGAGTTTTATAATTCCGATTTAGTTGATTCTTGTTGCAAATCGAAGATATTGACCTAAACTTTATGATAAGGCCAAATTCACTTAATTTTGGTACTTATAGAATTTTTTTTCTATTGCAAGAGTTATTCGCTTGTTTTCGAAGTTTGCCGAGATCTTATCTTTGATTCTTTTCCATGATTGCTTATGTGTGGTTACTATTGCTTGCTTAGGATAGCTTGATCGGAGTGTGACGAGTAGATCTATCACGAGTTATGAGTGCGAAGAATCTCCAACAACAGTACAAGGCAAGTTCACACTTTGATCGTACTCTTCAATACCTAGTTTTACTTGCATTAGTTATACCCTCAAAGATTTGCATGAGTAGGACCTGGATACATGTGGGATTGCTTTGTAGTTCATGAGGTAGGAACCTATTACTTGCGATCAACCCCGGGAATATACACTTTGTTACTTATTGCTTAGCCATGCTCGTAAACGTGGGTTGGTATGTGAGATTCATGAAAGTTGCGAGAGTAGTAATAATTAAGGGAAAGTTTAAGGTGGCAACATTAATGAACATCTGGGTGGAATGGTTGGGGGCACCCTGGAGAAACCAGTGGCTTGCCCGGGCACCTGTAGAAACCAGTGTTCGCCCTAGGGGATCCCGGAGGACCCGTGTGATAACCCTATGGACTGCCACCCAGGCTCAAAGGGATCACATGATATTTCATGCCTAGAAACTTCCATGTGCAGCCACAAGCCATTATGGGCTCTGGCATAGTGGAGTAAGTTGTGGGAAACCTTTCCATGATAGTCTAGCAGATGTAGGGGAATTATAGGTGTATCGGCCTATCTATCGGTTAAGGGGACCTCTTCGGAAAGACTATGTCTCGATCATCCGGTTCTCAAACATCAAGCAGTGCGCGAAATTCAACGGAGGAGATCGAGTCTTGTGGGGAAAAGTGTGCAAACCTTTCTAGATTGTACAATCTATTCATGAGTAGCCGTGTCCCCGGTTATGGACAACTTTGAGTATCTAGAAGTGGATTATTTATTGATCTCATCACTCTATTAAATTAACTTGTTGGGTTACTAAATGACATTGGTGACTTTGGGATTTGAGATGGGGGAACCATTCTCAATAAGGATTAATCCAACTCAGTAGTAAATAAAATGTATTCCTTTGTTATAGGGAAAAACTAGCTTTATGCAAAATAAACCTTACAACCTCCACCAGCCAAATATGCATGTAGTGATAGATATTGTTCATCATTATTCTATGGTGTGAATATGCCAGTACATTAAATGTACTGACCTACATGGCTGCAATGTCTCATGTTGCAGGAATTATTCGACGAGTAAGTGATACATTAGGGTTGCGATGTCTACACTCAACTTTGGCGTTGGTGTTGATGGTACGCCACAACCTTGTTGTTACTTCCGCTATGTTGATTGAGGTAATAGTATTTACGTTACTGTATACATGTGATTTACCTATGTTATAAATCCTTGAGTACTGTGTGTGTCAGCATACCAATCCAGGGATGACACTTAAGCACATAGATATCGATCCATTTGGGGTGGGTCACTATAGTGGAGTACTCCCTCCTCACCATGGTGGCCGCCGAGATGATGAAGATGGCCTCCAGTGATGATTTCCCCCTCCGGCGGAGTGCCGGAAAGGGCTCTAGGTTGGATTTCATGGACTACGGAGCCTTGCGGCGGTGGAACTTCTGATCTAGATTCACCCTGAAGGGTTTCGTAATATTTGGGAATTTATAGGGTAAAGAGGGGGAGCGGGAGGCCACCGACGTGGACACAACCCACCAGGGCGCGCCCCCCTCGGGACACCCCCAGGTGCAGCTCTGGCCCACTTGGTGTCTTCTGGCCCATAAAAATTCTCCAAAACATTTCACGGTGTTTGGACTCCGTTTGATATTGATTTTCTGCGATGTAAAAAACGTGCAAAAAATAGCAACTGGCACTTGGCACTATGTCAATAGGTTAGTCCCAAATAAAGATATAAAATGACTACAAAATGATTATAAAACGCATCCATGTGACTGTGACCAGCAGCCCTTCACTACTGTAGCTCTTGGCTCTGCCTGAACTCGTGCAGGCGTTCGTCCAAGCGGTCGACACGGTCGTGGTTCATAAAACACGACCAATTAATGGAAACTTAGCATAGAAGGAACATCGAGCTAGCACGACGCATGCGGACACATTGCTCGCCCAAGGCTATGATCCATATATATACTTGTGTGTCCAATAGAGCACACTATTCGCAGTAAATAATATTGTTCCGTTTATCCTAGTGGAGCTGTGGCGACAAGCGTCACATGAAGTAGATGATGATCAGATGATCGTCTATCCTAGTTAATTATGCATGTAATAGTTTACTTTGGTGTGAGGAAATGTCATGTGTGTATATCCACCTATGTAATTGGATGTTTGCCGCGTATCACACACATCTTGTTTATGTGAAACCTTTCTGTTCTCTTGGCTCAACACAAATAGTTTATTGGAAGGAACTGTATGCCCTCCATTGCACACACCTTTATCTGGCTGAACCATTTTTGTTGCGTAGCCTAATCGAAAACAGTTCATCTGAGTGAACCGTATGACGTATATCGCACACACCTTTATCTGGCTGACCGTTTCTTTTGTGTTGCCTAATCACAAGCAGTTCATCCGAGTGAACTGTAGGCCGTATATCGCCCACACCTTCATCTGGCTACCCGTTTCTGTTGTTCTGCCTCATCACAAACAGTTCATTGAACTGAACTGTATGTCAAGCATCTCCACGTAACTAGAATTTGAACTATGTTTGATGTATCCTTCATCGCAAATGTTTTGCATATTTTTTGACAAATTTTTACATCACCGTTTGTGATTAATGCATCGCACATAGTTTCGTGGAAGGGTCTCTGATCGCAGTGTCGCGTTAGGAGCATCCTGCAGTAGTGCTACAAACGCTCCATCACCGGCTTAGGGATTTCTTCCCCTTGGCTAACTCGCCAGCCAATTTCCTCTTGAGTCGCCAAGAGACCATTGTCTTGATAATCTTTGAGGATGGCTTCAGCGTGACTAGGGAAGGCCCCCAATTGCAGATGGTGGTTTTTGACATGATGAGTGGCTTAAACGCAATGAAAGACCGTAGAAATATAAAAGGGGCGAGTTATTTAAAGGCAAAAAATCGTCGTCATGGTCATATGAAAAGGACAACATGATGGTAAGCCACCTTAGAACATGTGGTGGGTTATATAAAGATAAAATTTGGAATAAGGTTGGCGAGTTATAGTTATGTTGGAAGCCATCCAAGATACAAAGGCGGGTCATCTAAAGTTCAGGATTGTTAAATTTTGCTAACTGTGAAGCAAACATGTTTAAAACAGGAACACCTATAATTACAGATCTGTGGGTAGTTCAAAAAAGAAAAGTAATTGCTAAACCTAAACGGAAGTGACGGAAGTACTGATGGACTACCCATGGATTTGGGGAAGAGCACAACTTTTTTAAAGATGCAAGATGGATATCAAACTTATGAACGCAACATTATCATGGCATTGTCGGATAAAAAACAAATCTCTACCGGATATAGTGAACTAAGAAAGGGATGAATGCCGACGAACACTATGAACTCGAGAAACCTAATTTGGATCTAAGGAGGAAGAAAAGGAATACATGGCTACATTAATAGAGAGCGGTGGAGCCCCGCTGAGTTCTAGTGAAGGCTGGCCGACGCATGAGACTTGTGCGATATGCCTGACACAGGTCGATTGCGCAGTGTGGCTCCGGTCGTGTAGGGTCTTGATACGTCTCCAACGTATCTGTAATTTTTGATTGTTCCATGCTATTATATTATCAACTTTGGATGTCTTATATGCATTAATATGCTATTTTATATTAGTTTTGGGACTAACTTATTAACCTAGAGCGCAGTGTCAGTTTCTGTTTTTTCCTTGTTTTTGAGTTCTTAAGAAAAGGAATATCAAACGGAGTTCAAATGCAATAAAACTTTCACGATGATTTTTCTTGACCAGAAGACATCCAGAAGACTTGGAGATGAAGTCAGAAGAGTACCGAGGAGGCCACAAGCCTCGAGGGCGTGCCCTAAGGGGGGAGGGGGTGCCCTGAGGGCTTGTGGGCCCCTCGAGAGTCCACCGACCTAATCAATTACCCGGGAGGGATTGACAACCCCTCTTACACGTCGGGTTGCAAGTATTTGTTCTTTGTGTGCAGATAACATTTACATAGTGTTGCTTTGCCCCCGTACTTGTTCGATAACCTTAGTCTCATCACTGAGGGAAATACCTATTGTAGTTGTGCTGCATCATCCCTTCCTCTTTGGGGAAATACCGACGTAGTTTAAGCGACATCAGCCGCTGACTCAATCCTTGGCTGAGCTGATGAATGCTCTTACAACCTTGCTAGCGACTGAAGTTACTGTGGAAAATCAAGTGGAGCGTAATGTGGATATTGCAAAGCTTCGTGAGCAGATGATCAAGGCCCAGGAAGAGTTAAACCTGGAAAATACCCGGATGGCCGACTTACATCCTCAGTTTCAGGTAGAAAAGGAACGCTTGCACACTGAGGCTTGGCAGTTAAACCTTGATCAGAATGCTTCTGAGGTGGTTCTTCGAAGGCGGCACCAGAGCCGTTTGTATCCAGGTTAGCAGCCCACACACTACAAGGATTCGGGTCTATTGCAACGAAATCGTTCGTCGTAATACATGCTGATTTGCGGCAATAAGTACATATTGCCACGAAACAACATTCGTTGGCAGCCGTTGTGACTGGACACATGGTAATAAGTTATTGCCA
The DNA here is from genome assembly GCA_902687465.1 of Secale cereale. Taxonomy (NCBI): domain Eukaryota; kingdom Viridiplantae; phylum Streptophyta; class Magnoliopsida; order Poales; family Poaceae; genus Secale; species Secale cereale. The sequence goes on along the minus strand of LR738714.1, from coordinate 564,247,875 downwards.
CAAAAAAACAACTGTGGCAATAAAGTGTGCTATTGCAACAACCATGTGGGAAATTGCCACATGTTTTCCCGTGGCGACACTCACCTGATGCCACAATTTGCTTTGTGGAGATAGCTTTAATGCAACATGTAACGAATCATGGCTATTGGTAGCTCATGGCGATAGACATTTGTGGCAACAACCTATGCCAATGACGCTTGTTTCGTGGCGCATACTCTTCCATGGCAATAGTCAACTGTGGCAATAAACTATGACAACAATTCTTGTTTTCTTGGCATTAGGCATTTTGCCACGAACCGCTACACTTGTGGCATTAACTTATGGCAACAAATATTCCAGTCCTCGTAATAGGAAATTGCAACATACTAGTTTTGGTGGTAATAAAAAGGTATCACAACGGGTGAAATGTTTGCAGCGAAAAACTATTGCGACAACTTAAACATTTTGTGGTGCTAACATGTGGCAACCAAAAGTGGGTTGTGGCAATAGCCTACTAGATCATGATGGGCACGTGTTGCTATGCCCGTCCATTTTCACAATAAAATGGTAGGTGATTCCAGAAATATTTAGCACTATGAAATGTAAGTTACATAAGAAAAATTGGAAGCTACAACATGTAAAGGGGATATAAGTATTCATTCGTAATATAATGATCCGAGATAAACTGAGAAAATGGACCAAGGAAAAATATTGTACATCAACGTAACTACTTTAGCCATTCTCTATGGGCAGCATAGCAACGCTACAAATCAAAGCACAAATAGGTGAGGAAGCTTGTCAAATGTAAAGCATCATGGTGTGACAGTAGAGAATCCTAACGGTTTTGCCTTCAGTATTCAGCAATGTAATTTGCTTTGATATTCAATAAAATGCATCACAAGTCATTTCCATATGAAAAAATATGTTCAAGACTTGTGGTGAAAAAAGAAGGCAAGTTGTCCAATGCCTTTTCTTCTCCTAATTCTGATTTTGGTTGTTTGATGGTTCTAATTTCTACTCCTTCCCGGTACCTTATCTAATCACATGTTCCTCGATTTTCTAGTTTGCTTTGGGAATCCATGTCCGTCCATGTTTCTTGACTCTCTCATCTCCTTGATTTTGATTATAATGCTTTGGGAATCCATGTCCGTCTATGTCAAAACTGGATAATCAGCTGCTACAGCATTTGCAAGGCCTCTGGCAGCGCTTCACCAATAACATAAGGTGTGTTTGTGCCCATCCATCATGTAGAAAGAACAACATAAATATTTGAGAAAAAACTGAAGTGTAAAAACATTAGATAAGGTTCAGAAACTGGGAATTAGTATTGTACATATCTTCATGAGAAGAGAAGATGCAGCAACAACGGACTTACCAAAGTGGTACTTTTAACAATATGTCAATTTGGTAAAGATGTAGAAACAGTAGACAAACCAAACTGGTAAATAAACCATGACCACAGTCATGCTCACGCTAAAAATGTGTTCATCAAACACTAAGTAATTATGCCAAAATAATACTATAACTAAATAGCAGATCCTGAAGCAGCCCCCCTACTCTCAAGCTGTACAAAGTGTCAATATGCAATTATGCATACTTTGAGAAGTGCTTAGAACTATGTCGTGGCAAATAAGAGTCACATAGTGCAGAAGTAGTAGTGTGCATCAAATTACGTGAAATATAGAATCCTTGCAAACCTAAAATAAAATAATATTTCTAAGGTGGAAGAACTGTAGAAAGGGCAGTGCAGCAGTGGTTACAAACTGAAAGAGAAAAAGATGTTTCCATGTCAGCAGAATTAACCACCTAAGAAGAAACAGATAGTGAGAGAACTCACATCCTCTAGTCTTGGTCAATGCATGAGACGACAGTATGTCATCACTTCATGTACCATTATCACATCAACTCGTCCAGATCCATAAAGCCTTAGAATTGCACCTGGAAATGTACGTAAGCCTATAAGAGGCATGCTAACTTGAAAACCCAAAAACAAATGGAAGCTGCAATATAACTGCATATTTCTACATCGAGTAGCTAATTCACACATGTGCCGCAAGTAATAATTAAACTAGACAATACCCCGCACGTTGTTGCGGGACATTTGGTTATTAAAAATAGTTTAGAGAGGATACATACATTGACAGAATTAAGGCCGAAGAAGGAGAAGGGAAACAATCACAAGGAAACCATATAGCTCTAAATAAGTGGAGATAAATTGAATGTAACTACAAATTATATTGTGCCTCGTGAGATCTGGCGGGAAACTTGCCCAGTAGAAAAATAAACTAGGGGTTGGGGCGCCACCCGGTGGCGCCTCATGAGAGGAAGTTTGCGCGGTGCCAACTTGACAAGCGACCCTTCCACCCATTTTTTCCTCTAATTGCTGATGAACATGCACATATAAGCTAGAAATTTGCAATAGAATTTACAACTTATAACAAAACAAACAACAGTATTTTAGAGACCGTGATCCACTTAGGTGGCGGATTATTCCCAACCACATTAAACACTATTTTACGAATAACAACAGAAAATTATAAAACCAATCTGGCATTGAACAAATTGTACACTTGATGGGCTAGAGGTTGAAGCTCGGCCAACATTTGAAGTTTACGACGACGGAGTTGAAGCTCCTCCTGTTCACCATGTGAAGCTCTGCTATCAGCAGATGTTTACAGTGACGCAAGAGATGTTGTCTTTGCTCCTCGTGTTCACCGGCTGCTCCGTCGGATGCTTCGCAGCTGCATGTTTGTCCCTCTGGTGTCATTGATCTCATCAACAACCTCTCCTTGGTTGATCATCACCTTAATTTGTGTCATACTATTTTTGTTACTGTCATTTGCATAATGTAAACCTATAGCTGATGCAAATAATGAATGTTTTCTATTAACACCCAATCTAAAACAAAGCTAACTGTAATAAATCAGAGAAGACAAATCAATAGTTTCAGTGATGTTACTAAAGAATTATAAAATTTTATTGACATCATGCATCATAGCTTTACTTCATTGATATTCATAATCATTTCGGTGATGAACTAAGCTTTATTACCTAATATATATTTTTTTCTTCCACCAAACTTTAGATGATATAACCTTGGCAAGAGGTATCCCCAAACCTGCACAACCTCGGGTTGTAGTTCTTCCCGATCTATCTCCTCCAACACCCATAACAGACCCAAAACCAGTAAACGAAACGATGTATTAAAACGAGGAATAATTCTCAAGATTTTACTATTTTTTCATAAGAACATGAGGTAACATAATCAACACTCTTACTTCTAAAATAATGGCAGACAAGTGTTTGAGAAAACTATGAAAAAGCTTACTCAAACATGTTGTCCTAGGCCTAGTTGTCAACCGCTCTCGGATAGTTACTCTGAGTTGCCAAGTTGTCTGCTCATCTTAATCCCTTCCACAAACCATTGCCTAGTCAAAGTACTACATTAATTAATGGCAAACTTGTTTCCCTTCCTTTTTAGCCAGAAATGCTACGTGAATTGTCAGCATAGGAACAACATTGAAGCAATATACAGAAACCAAAGGCTACACGAATGGACATCAAATATATTGATAAGATAAAAAATATTGCAACGAATCCACAACTGGTAACCATGTCTAATATATTCTGCTATAGCTATGTACATGCTTGCCACTTATCAAAACCACAAATTCAGAAGCCAGAACTGGCCTGATGTAAGGACACTGAGGCGGCAACAAGGTGCATGCCATCGCCATGCCTGCTCATCCTTCCAAATATGTGCTCCGCTCCCGCGGCCATGTCTCACCGTCCCTTATTGACCTTGCCAGACCCCACCATGTCACTACTCTCGTTGGACCTCTCGTCCACCTCCAATGGCGGCTCGTCATCCAGATTGGGTTGGCCCTGCTCTGCGTCCTCCCTTTCTCTGGCACAGGAAAGAAACACGCCCTATGGTCGTCAATACATACCATGGCAATTTTCCAAAGCTTTGCGCGCCTCCTGACGCATCGTCTGCATTGTTATATTGGCTCGGTATTGAGTTGTCATGAACACCAACTTGTGTTAGCATGCAAGTTTTTTTTTTGCTTGCATTGCATTACTGCTAGATCTAGTAACTCCATAAAACATGGATCAAATGATCTAGTGTCTTCTAGAAGGTGCCCGGTGTAGCAAAATAAGATCGGGGTTTGACTGGCTGCACCATGTACCTCTGCCCTACTGCTTAGCATTACTTCTTCCCATGATCATTACACAATTTCAATTATCATCTGCCAATATCTAGGCAGATCATTTCACCAACAAACAAATAATAAATGCATACATGTTGTGACAAAACATAGGTCTTTTTCAGGTTCAGCACAGATGCTGATCTTGAAGCAAAACAGGCAATCAGTGACAAAATAAAAGAGCATTACATCTATATGGGAACATTAAAGTATTCTTGCTGCATATGACCAAAAAATAAAGATTATTTATTAAGTTTCTTCTATTCTAGCAAGTTTTAGTGGAATCCTGAAAATGGAAATGCATTATGTTGAAAACTAAAACACTCCTTGCAAAATAATCAGTTATAGCAGAAGTCCCCATTCAACATAGTCTCTTTCATTATCAGCTAAGTTGACCGATTGTTGCCATCAAGGAAATACAAATTGTACGTCAAGATTCTTAGTAGTAGAAACGAATTACAGAGGGAGTCTTCTTAGTAGTAGAAACGAATTACAGAGGGAGATGGACAGTCTGCAAGTAGTAGAAAGGAATCTATTTTCAGTTGATCTGCTCCAGAAGGTTGGTTCCAAACTGAACAAAGAAACAAGTGAATGGGCAATTAATTAGAAACAACTATAATTTGATACATTATTTTGTAGTCACTACCTTTAAGCTCCACAAGTATGGTCAGAATCATTGTAAATCTAGAACGTTCAAAGCCACACAAGGACCCCTGAACATGCCGGGGAAAGAATCATACATGAGGTAATCAGGAAAATAGAGACTCTGCATAATTTTAAAGGCCATGGACGAATATAACACATAAAGATGGTAAGCATTTGTTCTTAACATGGGAAGAACGGAGGAAACAAATTCCAAAGCCAAGTGAATATTTGTTCACATAGTGTGCAAAATTGCCAATCACAAAATGTGTTGTGTAAAAGGTAGCGAATTAAGTTTATTTCGCATGAGAATCACAATTAGCAGAGGGCCTTTGATACTTGATTGTAATTCTGCAACGTATAAAAATAGTGAAATAAGGGACGCATATTATAACGCTTACTAAAACAATCACATGGCATGATTTGTCTTGTTTCACGGAACACAGTTTGAAGCCTAAAAAATGTTCTTGGACCAATATCCAGGAGAATGGACATATTACAAAGTCAAGGTAATGATGCTAGATGCTGAGTTTGTGAGCAATTAGAAAGATAGTATCATAATTATTAAGAAGACACATAAGAAATGATGACTCACCTCCTGGAGTAAATGTAAGATAGAGAGATAAATGACAATTCATGAGGCAAAGGCAACATGAATTAGAAACTTCTTGATCTCCTTCAATACCTAAATTGCAAAATTAGGAACAGCTAGATAGAGTAATGGACCTACTATCAAGGACTGGAGAAATCACATGAAAGAAATATTGACTAGATAACTGAGGTCTGAGGATAGACTTACTTATATGAAGTGCAGGATAACACGAGTACAATGCATACTCGATCACTCAACAGAAAACTGAGTGCTCGGGGATTTATGTAGACGATGTTGCTGCACGATAACTGAAATATAAAACCTCCTTGCTGCCTTGAAGAAACTGATCTGAGTGTACCTCGATAATGAAAGAGAAACTGGAACAGATGGAATGGAAATTTCAAGAATTTGTTCCCTTCAATAATGGGAAATGTTTGGGATCGGCAGGCCGGCCGAAGCTTGGGCCGACACCTCACCCACGCGTCTGCTGTGTTTCCTTTTTCCAAGCGACACGTAATCTCGTGGGACCCCTGTCTTATCTCTTCCCGTCCACTACTTTTCTTTCTTCCAGCGCGAATCTCATCTATTCCCCCTCATCTCTCTGGTAAACAAGCCATGAGCACCTTACCGTTCATTTTTTCCGTTCCCGACAATCTCCTGCTCCACCGAGCGGTTCCCGGAGTTACTGCGGGGGTGAGGAGTGGTCGTTCCGTGCTGGAAACAAAGCCACCCGCTGTTGCAAGCGGTGACCCGAGCTGCAACCAGCGCTCGTGGCCATGGACGCCCGCTGCTGTGAGCGCTGACCGGAACTGAGCGGCCTGCAGTCACGAGGTCATACAAGCGCTCGTCGCCATGGCAGCGCACGGCTGGGTGCTCTGCTCTCCATGGTCGCCGCAGCACGAATTTGCTACAACCATGTTTTGTTTTTGCTGGAACCAGTCCGTGTTTTTGCTACAACCCACCTACCCAAAATCTACTCCCATGGTGATTTTGCTGGAACCGGCGAGCCATTTTGCTACAACCATTTTGGTTTTTGCTACTACCGGTGTTTTTGTGGATTTTTGCTACATCCATCTTCATGACATGTGAGTTCGCGACTCTGTTTTTTTGCTTCAATCAGCCATTGTTTTTGCTGGAACCATCAGGCATTTTTGCTGGAACCAGCGATTTTTCCATGGATGCGAGTACGGAAGCATTTTTCTTCTTTGGGATCGGCAAGCCATTTCTTCTACAATCGGCGAGCAGTTTTTGCTTCAATCAGTATCTTTTTTTTGCTAGAGCCTGTGTTTTCCAGAGATGCAAAGCATTCTTCTTCGTTGGGATATGCAGAACAATTTTTGATTCAACCGATGAGAAAAATTGCTTCAACCAGCATCTAGTTTTGCTGGAACTAGCAATTCCGAGCATGCGATAGCCAAAGCTTTTTTTAGAGCCGTGATGGGTCACTGCTGTGAACTGCTACGGCCATCGCGGCGAGATGCGCTGCAAGGTCGTCCGGGCTATTGGAACAGCGGTCCCGGGGGAAGGGGGAGGTTTGATGCAACCCGGTAGCAAGGGCCACAAGCCGGCGAGTAGTGGCGACCCGGCCAGCACCGACGATCCGGCGAGCTTCGAAGGCCATCCGTCTTGTTCCCGTCCCACACCGCGCTAGCGTGATTTGGGGAAAAGCCAAGGGGAAAAACGCTTTTGAGGAGGAAGGCTCTGATCTGATGGTTAAAACACAATGTATCGGACGCTTACGGTGCGACCGGCCCAAATTTGGGCCGGCGCTCCGGCGCCTAGTGGTCGCCTTGAATAATTGGTGTCGCTTGTTGACATGCCTTAACTGAATGGTCAGAAGCAATTACTATGTGCATTTCATATCAGCTCGAGCCTTAACTGAATGGAGGGGGAAAATAACATAATTTAACCCACCAAAGAGAGGCTCTCACCCCCGCATAGCCCTTGGGGACGACACGGGCGGCTCCCCCAACCCACCACCGCCAGGACCCTCTCCTCTGCCCTTCCTCCCTCGCCGCTGCCGGCATCCCCGCTGGGCAAAGTCTCGACGTGGGTAGGCGGCGGCGGGGTGGTCTCCTTCTCAGTTTCCTCTCCCTCCCTCTCCTCTAACCTTCGCTAACCCTAGCTGCTGACGTTGGTGGGGGCTCCTTCATCGTACTGCTGGAGGTGCTCTGCTCAGGAGGCGATGGTCGTGGCTAGAGAGCTGGTGTCGTGCTGTCATCTCTCTCCTTGACTTGGTGGTGCTCCGACCATGCACCTGCCCCGGCCCAGATCTAGGGTCCGGCGGGGCTCTCCTACCCGCTTGGTGATCGCAGCCTGCGGGGCTGTGGCCGCCGCCTCCTTTGTGAGTTGGTCATGGCAGGGGTGATGGTGGCCGCCTCGCGCGGCCTGACGCCGAGGGATGATGCTCGAGGTGATGACCCCTGCCAAATTTGGGGCAAGGTGGGGTCCGTGAGCCGGATGGGCGGCCGTGACCAGGGGTCGTGGCTGCCATCTTCCGTGCATGGTTTGGAGCTCCTATCTCCGGCTGGCTTTCCCCTTGTATTGCTCGTTGGGGGTAAGTGGGGGCCGTCGGTGAGGGTCGTGGTGGATCTACTTCGCTGGGCGAAATCTGTGTTGAATGACGGTGGTGCTGAGTTTTGGGGCTTCGAACACGCAAGCTTTTGCCCCATCGCTGAGCAAGATAGCCACCAGGACAAATCCGTGATATGTTTACTGTGGGGATGCACCGTCTATAGATATACTTGTCCTTTAAAAAAATCGTAATTTTATAAAATGTTCATGAGTTTTTTCAAAAACGTTAATCGATTCAAAAAATGTTCATGTAGAAGAATAAAAGTTCGTGTATACAAAAAATGTCCATGAATTTTTTCAAAATTGTCAAAACAATGGTTTGAAATTTTTAAAAAAATAGTTCATTTTTTAAAATGTTCACCAATTCAAAATAATATTCATGAATTTTAAAAATATTCTTGACAAAAAATGTCTATGAATTTCAAAAGTTGCTCCCCAATTTCAAGAAATGTTCACCTATGCAGAAAAAAAAACTCGTTGACGAGTTCCAAAAAACTTTATTGGTCCATCGTTATTGGGAATTTATCAAACTATATGCAAACTTTTTTTTACATTGTATAAACATTTTGGAAAAGTTCACATACATTACTCGGAAATATATGAATATTTCCTTTAAATATCACGTTTATTTTTAGGATGGGAATACACATTTTCTGAACATTGTCGGGAATTTTTTCAAACTATGTACAATGTATTCTCCAGTATGACACGTTAACCCAGCCCCGCTCATCCGAATGGGCCCATATGTCAGTGGGATATATGAGAAAAAAAAGAAAAAAAATCACAAGGGGGGATAGGGGTGTCGAACTTGCAACCTGTGCGCCGGTGAAGCACGTGCTAACCACCAGAGCAAGCATTTTTATGGTATATATTTGGAAATGCACTTCTTATATATCTAGTCTTTTCTATAAGAAATCAATTTAGGTTTTCTTGAGAAAAGAAATCCATTTAGTTTTTTTTGAAGCAACAGAAATCCATTTAGGTATACATAGTCTTTACTTTTGGGCTGGACAGGCCCGTATTTTTTGTTTGAAAGCTACGGCCCAGTTGCTTTCTGTGTGCTCTGGTTTTTTGTTCGTGTTCATTTTTTTTTGCGGTCTCCTACTTGGCGAGAGTGACCTGGTGTGTAACCCCCTGCTCTTAGTACGTACAATTTTTTTTTAAATTGCGAATGTTTTTAATTCTTGAATTTCTTTTCAAATCGGTAAACGTTTTTACAAATTGGGGTGAACATTTTTTGAATTTAAAATCTGTTCACCGAATTGAAAACGTATTCACCATAATTTCGAAGTTGCGCACATTTTCTAAATTCATGTTTTTTACAAATTCGTGAATATTATTTAAATTCATTTTTTTTAAATTGCGTACATGTTTTTTGGCTCGTTAACAATTTTTTTATTTTGCATAGGCAAACATTTCCTGAAATTCAGGAACAACCCATCAACAAGTTTTTATTTGCATAGGCGTACATTCGATGAACGTTTAAAAAAAACTCATGAGCATTTTATAAATTTGCGATTTTTTAATAGACAATGCATCCCGATATATTAAACAACACGACGGACTTGCGGATTCGAATCCCCCCACCATGCCCTTTTTCCTTTTATTTCTCGGCTCACGAACAAATGGGCCCGTTAGCTATAGACGTTTTTCTATTTATTTCTCGACCCACAAAAAAATGGGCCCGTCAGCTATAGAAATACGAGATGCGTACACAACGTGTAGAGCCAGAACCGTTGTTTTAACCTCGGGGACCATATTGAGCATGTATTTGTAGGAGATATGCCCTAGAGACAGTAATAACAGTTATTTTGTATCTCCAAAGTCTGTAATGAATGTTTAGGTTCCATGCTATAACTGCAATGATTCTCGAGTCTGCAATATCCATGAGGCTCGGAGGGAAACTCATGTGCACGTGTGGTATACTAAACGGTAAAATATATTCCTAGTCTTGCCTCTAAGACTGGCTCATGTATTGCATGATGATCATGTTTTCCTGATCATGGGCATGTCTATGCTAGCAATTTTGAGGGCACGGTGTTGGTAGAAGACTTGTGTTGAATCGACCCAATTTGATGTTATGCTATGAGATTCTTTTCGTCACAAGTTTATGGTTAATATCACAGAGATAGTTAATGTTTGCTTAATTCCTCAGACCATGAGAGTATCGAGTTACTTCGTGCTTGCTTCGTGAACTTTGGGGTTTGTTAAACGTCATCCGTAACTGGGTGGCTATTACGGCGGCTTACGGGTTCACGGAAAAGTATGGCAAGCAACAAGATAGCTCAAGATTGGGATTTGCTCCTCCGACGATGGAGAGATATTCTCGGGCCCTCTCGGTGTTACGGTATCCATAATCGTCTGGCCAGACACCTTGTGATTTGATCACTGGGATGCCGGAACACGGAATCGAGAAAAGAGAACAAAACCGGTAACGAGGTAACTTGCATGGTGGACAGATTGTTCGTCCACGGGGATGCAATAAATCTCACCTCGGGTGTTTGTGACATATCGTGAAGCAACAGGAATAGCTCACTGCAACTGGAGGTTCACTCAAATATTTATTCGTGTGGGTATAGGGGTCAATATGGGTGTCCACGGCTCCGATGTTGATCATTGATCGGAAGGGGTTCCGGGTCATGTCTATACTTCACCGAACCTATAGGGTCACACGCTTAAGGTTCATCTATCTGCGGAATACTAGACAGGGAGTCTGAGAGAAAATCACCGGAAAAGTTTCGGACACCGAAAAGGTTTCGGACAGCGGAAAAGTTCTGCAGAGAGAGGTCATCGGATGAGTTCCTGTGAAACCGAAAAGTTGTTTCGGGATATACTATTAAGTCAAATTGGTTTCGGCACATGCCTGATAATTTTTGGAGGGTGCCAGAATCATTCTGGAAACTTTTTGGAATTTTGCGGGATAAAAACAGGAAATGTTCCGGAGCTGCCGGAGTCACTTCAGATGCTTTTCGCAGATGAAAATCACTAAACCGGAATTGTTTCGGAACGCGTTGAAAATTATTTTAGTGGGTACTGGAAATGTTCTAAGCCCACATAATTATTTTCAGTTCGAACGGACGCTGAAAAATATCGTCGTGAATAGTGAAAATCAGCTTTATGGATATTTTTTGGAAAGCCACCTTTTAGGGCTTTTGTGAAAAGGCTTCTAGAAGGGCTTGGGGGCCAAGGAAGCCCCTCACGGGGTCCCCCAAGGGTTGGGACGTCCACACATGGTGGTGCTCCATGGAGCTCCACATGGCCTCCCATTTTGCCCATAACACCCTCATGTGTGCCCTAATGCATGGGAGTTTTTGGTAATTTGTGGAGGCACCGTTTTCCTATAAATAGGGGGTGAGGGGGCTGCCCAAAGATCATCCCTTGCTCTCATACACATGCCATGTCTTGTCTGGCTTCTCTCTCCCTCCCAACGAAATAGTTTCGTAGAGCCGAAAGGCTGTCTGGGTTCCGGCAGGAACTAGTTCTGGATGGCGAAGCCCTGCCGGATAGCTGACACTGTATGTGTGCAACCCCGTAGAGAGATTGTAGTTTCGATCTTTTTGCCCGAGGGGCTGTTCGAGTATCCTCCCGAAGGGCTGTCCGAGTTACCATTCGAGTTTCGAGGGTCCTCCCGAAGGGCTGTCTGCGACATCGTTCGGGGGACTGTCCGACCGCCTCCCGAAGGGCTGTCCGGAGAGGGAGTTCATCCTCGCGGTTGGGAGGTTTTAAATCCTAGCTGCGGGGATCTGCATCGACGATCTCCACCGACTCTTCTTCCGCTGCGCTTCGAGTCGGTATGGATCAGATCAAACCTTGTATGCAGTCTCCATAGTGGTCCTAGGCGTGCTCGCTATACCGGAAATTTTTATTTTCTGTCGCGTTCCCCAACAGTGGTATCAGAGCCGTGCTATGCGTAGATGTAGGTTACGATCTAGAATACATGGAGATGTATGGGTATTGCATAATATAATTTTGGAGTAGATGAGATCTATTGCTGAAAATTATTTATGCGGGTGGCAGATGAAATCTGTTACCCGATGTTCTTGTTGCTTCCCTAGAATTTGCATATTTCTGATCTTGAAACGGCATGATGGAATTTCACAAAGTTCTGGCAATCCGCGATCCTGATTGATCAACGAAGTGCTATCAGTTCTTTGGGTTCCACCATAGTTGAGAGAAAGATGAAATTGCGCAGACAAAAGGGCAATGCAGATATGATCTGCACGGGGGTCATGCGTATGACGAAGTTTAGTATGGGGTTCGAGATTTTATTATCTCGTGCTTCATACACCCCGCAAATTTAATCTAGCGACTTGAATAATCATACTTGATGATAAACGTTGGTAGCTGCGGTTTAAGTCAAAACCTTAGAAGCCAAGTAAAATACAATTTTGCATAAATCGATTAGAGGCGTCTAACTTGGTTTTGCAGGATGTTTTGCATGTGATGTGGTATAGCAAGCTCATATTCAATTTGATTATGTATGAGATGACTATATGATGTAAATTAACATGACCTGTGTGTCATGATTCGGCATGATGGCTGGAGCCATATGATTGTCACTTTAATGACCTGCGTGTCAACCTTAAGTAATGCACTTATTTTATTAGCTATAGAGATAGCAATATTATCTGGTGGATCGACGAGGTGGTGGCAATCCTCGCAAAGGTGAACACCAACGCGAATGCCGGAGACGAAGAAATGAAAGACTTCTCCGTCAGAAAGGGCTAAACCATAGCATGCTATTATGAAATGCCTGAGATGTTTATCCCTTTTGGTGCACCCTTCTTGATTGCGTGGTAGTCGCTTTTATTAGGGTGATCTCTTACTTAAAAATATCAACTAGATAGTGTTCTCCCAAGTGTAGCACCGTCACGGCACCTATCTTTTCGGGGTGCGCCGTGTCACACGGGTACGAACGATTAGAGAAGTGTGAGGCGGGCGAGTTGAGACCTCGCAGCGAGATCACTTGGTTGTCTTGACGTTCAGGCATGACCGTCATGAGCTCGGAACACATGCATCGAAAGATGAACAAGAATCACATAGAGATGTGATTGGCAAGTTGGCCTACCGGTTAAGATTTTCGTCATCAGTGGTGTTACACCAATGGCGAACAATCAAGACACGGATCTTGAAAAACTCATAATCAATTTTGAGAGATATTGATTTGAGTGGGAGCGCACTTTAGAATAAAATCGTTTATTCACTTGTGCAATTTTCATTATAAACAAAGTCTAAGTGAAACTTGTGTTTTCCGTTGTAGATCAAATGGCTCGCAACACCGCGTTCAACTTAGGCCCAATGTTAGAGAAAGAGAAGTTAGCTGCGACTGGAAACAACTATGCAGACTGGGTCCGCAACCTGAGGATTGTCCTCAGGAGCGCTAAGAAATTATATGTGCTAGAGTATCATCTTCCAGCTAAACCCACGGCAGAGGCCCCGGAAGATGTACAAAATGTCTGGGCCACTAAGGGTGATGATCACAACTTAGTGCAGTGCCTCATGCTAGCTTGCATGAGTCCAGAGCTTCAAAAACGTTTTGAATTCCATAAACCCCTTGATATGATTCGGGAATTGGATGCTCTGTACAAGGAAACCGCAAAGTCTGAACAATTTGATATCATGAAGGTTTGATGGAATGCAAGATGGCTGAGGGTAGTTCAGTTGGCGAACACGTGGTCAAAATGATTGGCTATGCTGAAAGGCTTAAAGCCTTGGAATTTCCACTTCCACCTGGCCATATGATGGACATGTTGCTTTCTTCACTCCCCCCGTCTTACGACGGTTTTGTCTTGAACTACAACATGACTGGGATGGAGAAAACACCGGAAGAGGTGCTTGCCATGCTGAAAACTACAGAAGGAGGACTGCGTAAAAATCGCAAGCAAGTGTTGCTTGTGAATAAAACCGCCAGTTTCAAAAAGAAGAAAGGCAAGCTAAAGAAGGGCAAGGGTGCGGGTAAGACCGGCCCCCAAAGCAACTCTAAGGGAGGAGCTAAGAATGAAACTGAGTGCTTCTACTGCAAGGGCACAGGACACTGGAAGAGAAACTGCAAGAAGTATCTAGAAGATAAGAAGTCCGGGAAAACCGGAAAAGGTATAATTGTTATACAAGTTAATGTCATTGACGTTTTGCTTGCTACCGAAAATTCTAAGACTTGGGTATTTGATACTGGATCGGTTGCTCACATTTGCAACTCGATACAGGGGCTTCAGAAGGTGCGCAAGCTGGCAAAGAATGAAGTCGTGATGCATGTCGGGAACGGCGCTGGGATCGCCGCTCAAGCCGTCGGCATTATGCCTCTACGTCTCCCGTCAGGATTTATCTTAGAACTAAGTAACTGTTATTTTGTTCCACTGTTGTGTAGAAACATTATCTCCGGATCATGTTTAGTACACGATGGGTATTCGTACAAGTCTGAGAACAATGGTTGTTCACTTTATTGTAAGGATATGTTTTATGGATTTGCACCCATTGTTGGAGGCCTTTTCATACTAAATCTTGAATGTGAAAATGATGTTTTTAACGTGAATGCTAAACGCCTTAAGAAGGCTGATACCACCACCACTTACTTGTGGCACTGTCGGCTTGGCCACATCGGAAAGAAACGCATGCAAAGACTCCAGAGAGATGGAGTTTTACCGTCCTTTGATTTTGAATCATTTGACACATGTGAAGCTTGTCTGATGGGGAAAATGACCAAGACGCCGTTCACGGGTCATCCTGAACGGGCAGGTGAATTATTGGAAATAATACATACTTATGTATGTGGTCCAATGAGCACAGCCGCACGTGGTGGGTATTTCTACTTCGTGACTTTTACTGATGATTTAAGTCGGTATGGATATATCTACTTAATGAAGCATAAGTCAGAAACCTTTGAAAAGTTCAAAGAATTTCAGAATGAGGTAGAAAATCATCGTAACAAAAGGATTAAGTTTCTGCCGTCTGATCGCGGAGGCGAATATCTTAGTCATGAGTTTGGCCAACATCTGAGTGACCGTGGAATCGTTTCACAACTTACGCCTCCCGGAACTCCACAGAGAAACGGAGTATCGGAAAGACGTAACCGAACCCTATTGGACATGGTAAGGTCGATGATGTCTCTTACAGATCTACCGATATCTTTTTGGGGTCACACACTAGAAACAGCCGCTCACACACTAAACAAAGCATCGTCTAAGTCTGTTGAGACGACACCACATGAGATATGGCACGGGAAGAAACCTGACCTATCGTTTCTCAAAATTTGGGGTTGTGAAGCTTATGTAAAGCGTTTACAGCCAAGCAAACTCGATCCCAGATCAGACAAATGTTACTTTGTAGGTTACCCCAAGGAGACAGTTGGGTATTCTTTCTACCACGCCTCCGAGAACAAAGTGTTTGTTGCAAAACATGGAGTCTTTCTTGAGAAAGAGTTTCTCACTAAAGAAGTGAGTGGGAGGACAGTACAACTTAATGAGATTAGTGAATCTTTGGCAACCGTTGGTATGGCTAAGGAACCGGAAGAAATTCCGCTAATTATCCCTACAACCGAGCCGGAAGTTGTCGCATGTGATGTGGAGACTTCAAACAATGTTGTAACTGAACCGCGCAGATCAGGTAGGGCTATCCAGCCACCTGAGTGGTTTCATAACGAAATCTTCATTCTTGAAGATGATGAACCTGCGCACTACAAGGAAGCAATGGCGGGGCCTAGCTCAAAGGAATGGCACAAGGCCATGAAATCCGAAATGGAATCCATGTACGAAAACCAAGTTTGGAACTTGGAAGAACTTCTAGAAGGCGTAAAGCCGATTGGCTGTAAATGGATTTTCAAAAGGAAGACAGACGCGGATGGTAACATTACTATCCACAAAGCTACACTTGTAGCGAAAGGGTTCACACAAGTTTCAGGAGTGGACTACGACGAGACTTTCTCGCCCGTAGCTATGCTTAGGTCTGTTCGGATATTACTAGCAATTGCTACTTATTTCGATTATGAAATATGGCAGATGGATGTCAAAACGGCTTTCCTAAATGGAAACCTCAAAGAGGATGTATACATGATACAACCAGAAGGTTTTGTCATTCATAAGGATGCTGGAAAGGTATGCAAACTTCAGAAAGCCATTTATGGACTGAAGCAAGCATCAAGGAGCTGGAACATTCGTTTTGATGAAGTGGTCAAAGAGTTTGGCTTCATCAGGAATGACGAAGAATCTTGTGTTTACAAGAAGTTTAGTGGGAGCGCAAAAGCATTTCTAATCTTGTATGTGGATGACATATTATTGATTGGAAATGACGTGAATTTTCTTAGCGAAATAAAAGACTCATTGAAGAAAAGTTTTTCAATGAAAGACTTAGGCGAAGCGACATATGTATTGGGCATCAGAATTTATAGAGATAGATCAAAACGCCTGATAGTGCTTAGCCAAAGCACATACATTGACAAGGTGTTGAAAAGGTTCAACATGGAGAACTCTAAAAAGGGCCTTCTCCCTATGTCACCTGGCACAGTGTTTTGCAAGAATCAGTGTCCTCGGACTCTCGATGAGCGAGTACAAATGAATGATGTTCCATATGCCTCGGCAGTTGGTTCTATTATGTATGCCATGCTATGTACAAGACCGGATGTTTCCTATGCGCTAAGTGTTAGCAGCCGGTACCAAAGTGATCCAGGATTGGAACACTGGGCCACAGTCAAGGGTATTCTTAAGTACCTCAGAAGAACCAAGGATTTACTCCTTGTGTACGGAGGTGATGAAGAGCTCATTGTAAGTGGTTACACTGATGCAGGCTTCATGACGGACCCAGATGACTTCAAATCGCAATCAGGCTATGTTTTCATATTGAACGGTGGCGCAGTGGATTGGAAAAGTTCCAAACAAAAGACTGTGGCGGATTCTACGACGGAGGCGGAATATGTTGCTGCTTCAGAAGCCTCCAAAGAGGCGGTATGGATCAAGCAATTTCTTGAAGACCTTGGTGTGGTTCCTAGTGCCCAGGATCCGGTGGAGATCTATTGTGATAATAGTGGCGCCGTGGCTCAGGCAAGGGAGCCAAGTTCGCACCATAAGACAACACATATTGAACGCAAATATAAACTCATTCGACATCATGTCGAAGAAGGTTTAGTGAAAGTACGCAAAGTTCACACGGATCTGAACGTGTCAGACCCGATGACAAAGCCTCTACCACGAGCAAAGCATGAGCAGCACCGGATAGCCATTGGTGTTAGGGAAGCCATGTAACTGGACTATGACTCTAGTGCAAGTGGGAGTCTGTAGGAGATATGCCCTAGAGGCAGTAATAACAGTTATTTTGTATCTCCAAAGTCTGTAATGAATGTTTAGGTTCCATGCTATAACTGCAATGATTCTCGAGTCTGCAATATCCATGAGGCTCGGAGGGAAACTCATGTGCACGTGTGGTATACTAAACGGTAAAATATATTCCTAGTCTTGCCTCTAAGACTGGCTCATGTATTGCATGATGATCATGTTTTCCTGATCATGGGCATGTCTATGCTAGCAATTTTGAGGGCACGGTGTTGGTAGAACACTTGTGTTGAATCGACCCAATTTGATGTTATGCTATGAGATTCTTTTCGTCACAAGTTTATGGTTAATATCACAGAGATAGTTAATGTTTGCATAATTCCTCAGACCATGAGAGTATCGAGTTACTTCGTGCTTGCTTCGTGAACTTTGGGGTTTGTTAAACGTCATCCGTAACTGGGAGGCTATTACGGCGGCTTACGGGTTCACGGAAAAGTATGGCAAGCAACAAGATAGCTCAAGATTGGGATTTGCTCCTCCGACGATGGAGAGATATTCTCGGGCCCTCTCGGTGTTACGGTATCCATAATCGTCTGGCCAGACACCTTGTGATTTGATCACTGGGATGCCGGAACACGGAAACGAGAAAAGAGAACAAAACCCGTAACGAGGTAACTTGCATGGTGGACAGATTGTTCGTCCATGGGGACGCAATAAATCTCACCTCGGGTGTTTGTGACATATCGTGAAGCAACAGGAATAGCTCACTGCAACTGGAGGTTCACTCGAATAATTATTCGTGTGGGTATAGGGGTCAATATGGGTGTCCACGGCTCCGATGTTGATCATTGATCGGAAGGGGTTCCGGGTCATGTCTATACTTCACCGAACCTATAGGGTCACACGCTTAAGGTTCATCTATCTGCTGAATACTAGACAGGGAGTCTGAGAGAAAATCACCGGAAAAGTTTCGGACACCGGAAAGGTTTCGGACAGCGGAAAAGTTCTACAGAGAGAGGTCATCGGATGAGTTTCTGTGAAACCGAAAAGTTGTTTCGGGATATACTATTAAGTCAAATTGGTTTCGGCACATGCCTGATAATTCTTGGAGGGTGCCAGAATCATTCTGGAAACTTTTTGGAATTTTGCGGGATAAAAACAGGAAATGTTCTGGAGCTGTCGGAGTCACTTCAGATGCTTTTCGCAGATGAAAATCACTAAACCGGAATTGTTTCGGAACGCGTTGAAAATTATTTTAGTGGGTACTGGAAATGTTCTAAGCCCACATAATTATTTTCAGCTCGAACGGACGCTGAAAAATGTCGTCGTGAATAGTGAAAATCAGCTTTATGGATATTTTTTTGGAAAGCCACCTTTTAGGGCTTTTGTGAAAAGGCTTCTAGAAGGGCTTGGGGGCCAAGGAAGCCCCTCATGGGGGCCCCCAAGGGTTGGGACGGCCACACATGGTGGTGCTCCATGGAGCTCCACATGGCCTCCCATTTTGCCCATAACACCCTCATGTGTGCCCTAATGCATGGGAGTTTTTGGTAATTTGTGGAGGCACCGTTTTCCTATAAATAGGGGGTGAGGGGGCTGCCCAAAGATCATCCCTTGCTCTCATACACATGACATGTCTTGTCTGGCTTCTCTCTCCCTCCCAACGAAATAGTTTCGTAGAGCCGAAAGGTTGTCTGGGTTCCGGCAGGAACTAGTTCTGGACGGCGAAGCCCTGCCGGATAGCTGACACTGTATGTGTGCAACCCCGTAGAGAGATTGTAGTTTCGATCTTTTTGCCCGAGGGGCTGTTCGAGTATCCTCCCGAAGGGCTGTCCGAGTTACCATTCGAGTTTCGAGGGTCCTCCCGAAGGGCTGTCTGCGACATCGTTCGGGGGACTGTCCGACCGCCCCCGAAGGGCTGTCCGGAGAGGGAGTTCATCCTCGCGGTTGGGAGGTTTTAAATCCTAGCTGCGGGGATCTGCATCGACGATCTCCACCGACTCTTCTTCCGCTGCGCTTCGAGTCGGTACGGATCAGATCAAACCTTGTATGCAGTCTCCATAGTGGTCCTGGGCGTGCTCGCTATACCGGAATTTTTTATTTTCTGTCGCGTTCCCCAACAGTATTTACCATGCAAATATATATATATATATATTGAGCATGTATTTTTTCATACCAGGACCGTATTGGAGCACTTTGCAACTACGAGGACCAAGTTAGACCTGGCCAGCGACTACGATGACGATAGATGCAATTATCTATTTATACTCCTAATTAAGTTCCGCATCCTCCAGAATAGAAATCTTTGACCTTAGGGCCCAATAACCATCGTCATTCAGTGAGATTGCATCGACTGTCTTTGCTCAAGCAGACAAACATGATTGTATTAGAGAGCTGAGATGTATTATAAATTTATAATTAACTATTTTTATTCCACTACAATTGTATCAAGATTAGTTGTTTGTAGTCTCACTGGCACACTTCAAATAAATCTGCATATTTTGTAGAAACATTGCAAAAACCCTTCTATGTTGGCAGCATCTTTTGTGAGATTCTTGTGCAGTTTCGAGAGCTTCAACCCGATCTAAGTGTAGCATGCTGATTGTTGATATCTACATTTAAATAAATCTTGATTTAAGCCTAACATACTTTGGTGCTAATTTCTACAATTTTACTATGTACTGTTCATTTTTCAGAATCTATGTCTCTGTTTATTAGCTGGCCTTAAACAAGGCTGCACCAATAGAAGTCCCAAAGTCCAATAGTACAGTCCGCGCATACATCCTTCTAGTAAGTGTACCATACTGACCGAATTTATCCGGAGTATAGCGAACCATATGATTCAGCCTTTTTAAATCAACTTATGGACAAGAGACACTAGTCATCGGTGGCTGAATTCTTGATCGGGCTACAACTCTGAAGTTTTGCTTCAGGTGCAGTTAACCGCGCGCTTATAAGATAATTAGCATGAGACCCCAATTCTTTCACAGATGCATATACACAGTCCAGCGGTCTGAACCTTGAACATCAACACGGTGGGCGACAGTTCGAATCCCTGCCCCGACGAAAGCCTCCACATTTTGTTGGGTTTATTACTACGCGATGGGCGGCCCCACTTGTCATCGCCCCTGGAGGTCGGCGAGCCAGTCAGCCCAGCGAGGCCCCGGGCCTGCAGGTCAGCTGTTGCAGCTACAAAATTCCTCTGTCAGATTCAGCTTCAAATCTAGATTTGGCAATTTTCACACCAGGGCCCCTCTAATTTCGATTTCCATCTGACAAGTCCCTGTTTTTGGCAGAAAACACCGTAGTTTTAAAATGGCAAACAACTTTGCCATTTAAATCCAAATTTAAATAATTAAACATGTATTCCTATAAAGAAATTGTGTTCTATCCATTTATAACCTTTTTCCACTGTTCTGGTTAATTAATATTGGTGCAATTTAAAAATATTTTAATTACTCCTTAAAGCTTGAAAAATCATAACTTAATGTGTATAAATTTGAATAATATATTTTCCGTAGTTTTACTTGTAACTAATGCAACATTACACCGATGTTGCAATATCTTTTCGAATATTACCACAAATAGTTATTTTGTTGAAATACCTAGTCTCTATTGCAACAAAATGACTGCCTCGCACAACGGTATTTGTTTGTCGCAATATCGCTACCATATTGCACCGCCGATGCAGTTTGTTGCAATAGTTAGCCACTATTTTGTAACAATATTTGTAACTAATTCAATGTCACACCTATGTTGCAATATCTTTCCGAATATTGCCACAAATAGTTATTCTGTTGAAATACCTAGTCTCTATTACAACAAAGTGGCTGCCCTCACGCAACGGAATTTGTCTGTCGCAATACCGCTGCCATATTGCCACACCGATACAGTTTGTTGCAATATCATGCCTCTGTTACAACAAAGTTAGTATTTATCGTGACCAAACTAAGTTAGGGCAATATGTGCGACCTATTACCACAATTGAAGAATTTGTGGTAATATTGCGTTTTATTGCAACAAAACGTAGTTGTAGCAATAAATTTTGTTGCAATAGACCAGAATCCTTGTAGTGTACATGCTTGTTTAAGACGCCGGGAGCTAGCATGAGTTACTAGGGAGCACTTGTTATACCCTAATTAACTATGAACGCACATAGAAGCAGGGCGGTGGCTCAGCCTCGCCAGCCAAAGGTCGCCCGGAGGGTGGGCAAGGTGCCAAGCCCTAACCCGGTCCAACCACAACAGTTTCTGACTCCATCAGGTCACTTCTCTAACCCGGTGGATAACATGGTAGCGGGAGCAACCCGGCTGGCCGCAATTCCCATCGTGGGTGACACGCCAACTGCGATTGAGACCTGGAATGCTATTGGTCTTCTTCAGACAGCGACGGCTCATCGGGCAAACAATTCTCATAGCCGGCATCATGTGCATTCAACTCCATTACCAAGCCGTAGTTACAGCCAGCACGGTGAGTCGCTAGCCGTGTCTAGCAGCGAGCGGCATCATAGCTATGCCTTTGAGGAGTCATATCTACAACGTCAGATGAGGGTGACTTGGCTCTTGTATTATTGCTGTCGTAAGCCAGCTGGCACTTATTCAGATCCAGCTCTTGAGCAAGTTGACATGCCAATGACCGCATGTCTCCGATACAATTTGCGTAATGCACCTCGTTGATGACAAACTCATCATATTTATACTCTGGAAACCCGCCAACCATCTCCTGAGGGTCTAATTCTGACCGATAAACCTTTGCACGACTTAACCCAGCTGTTGTCCCTGCACGTGCGGTTGATTTCTTCAGTTCTTCTATTTGACAGGACACTGTGGACAGTTGATCCTATACATCTTTGATGAGGTGTGCTGGTTTCTTGCCATTGGATACAACCACAAGAGTATGAATACTACCGGCATATAACTTCTTCGTCAACGTTTAGACAACTTTGAGCTTCAACATCATATTTTGCCCAAGGTTGGCACTCATGGCACCTGTTATACATTCAAAGCAAGAGTCCCCACACGAGATAGAATCATATTCAACAAGCCGCCAGGTGAAATATTACAATTGTGTTTAAGTTTGGCTTGCCAAATATAGCTGCAGTCATTTGAGAAATATGGCGCTTCAAGCCAGTCAGCTCTTCCATCACTGGTTCCAAATGGTTTTCGGCGTCTTGAGCCCGTTTTAATAAAGTGGCCTTCTCAGTCTCGAAGGCAGATCCCTCAGCTTCAAAGCTTGCCTTGATTTTTTTGAAGTCATCCAAGGATGATTTCAAGCCCGATTCAGCTTTGGCACGTTCAGCTTGTTGAGATGACAAAATTTTCTTTAAGTTGGCTATATTTGACTCGCCCAAACTTAAAGCTTCTTGCATAATTAATAAAGAGTTCATCCTTAGAACAATATGAGTATACTGGGCGACACTTGATAAGAATAATATGGCAAAGTTATTTAAAGTTCCAATCACATTGCAAGCAATATCCTTGGCACTTGGGGGCTAATGTAAGCCGAATGTGTTCAATCTACAATAAAAGAAGACCCGACTCATCTTATAAAGATAAGGCGACCCTTGGGGGCTACGACATGATTCTTATAAGTGGTCATATTAAAAGACCTGGCTTATCATTTGCATGATAACCAGCCCTTGGGGGCTAAATATTGGGCTTTAGGAGTTTTTCTTCAAAGTATTAACCATACTCATTGTTTTTTTTCCTATGATCAAGACTTGGGGGCTACATAAGGATATATGACAAAAGAAGATAAAGTGTACCTCATATTTGTTTCATCATGTTCACTAAGCCGACTTGCATATCTCAGCTTGTAGCCAACCGGCTTAGGTAGCCAACATGAAGTTCTTCAACACTAAGCTCTTCATAATTGGGCAGCTCCAGATTTGTTTTACCCTTATCTACTAATAAGGGTGACACTTCCTTGGCAGTATGCTTTGCTAGCATGGTGGAAATTCCTGGTGCTTTATAACTAGCCCCAATAATGGCAATGTCGTTAGTATTCTCCTCAGGAGGGGTCTCATCAGTTAAATTGACATGGGTTGAAGAAGGAAAAGGACTTAGCGGGTCAGGGTTATCCGCCGGGTTGGCTTCCATGGCTTCAGAAGCCGTTACCCCAGTCTGTGGAGGCGGGTCATCTTGCGTGTTGTGATGTTCTTCAGGATTATCGGTATTGACCTCAGGGGTTACCAACACCTGCTCCTCCGACTCAAGAACTTCGGAGGCTTTGGAAGAGTCGCCAGTCTTCCTTTTCTTGCTCTTGGCTTTCCCTCTGTGATCAAATTGGTAAAGTAAGGTGTATATGATAATGAGTTAAGCCAACAACATGTTAAGTACAAACTCTTACCCCACATTTATAACCATGGGAGGGAGCTGTGTTGAAGATGAGCTGCCCGAAGATGGCGACGACCCCTGGTAATTTGAATCAGATGGGTTAAGAGGTCGTCTGATAAGGCCCGCTTTAGGTAAGGATAGAGTTGGGTTATGTGGCACCTTGTTATGTCGCTTGCGAGATGGTTCATGAGACAACCAGGCCATCAGATCGCCTGAGCTGCCACTTCGAGTTTGTCGTCTTCACTCATGCTGAGTTTTCTTCAAAATAAAGTACAGATATAAGTGAGCATCTAGATGAGAAAATCATACTTTCTGAGCGACCCGCCATATTTTCTCCGGAGGTGCGGAGTCTGATCCGAAAGTGATGGAATTTACCTCCGTATTTTCAGCCCGGCTTGTAGTAGCCTCATACTGAGAAGAAGAAGCGTCACCTAATTCAACAAAGAGTCGGCCAAGAGAGTCGAGTTCTACGTCTGTTTGGTTATTAGCTTCAGCTAACTCGCCCACATCAGATGGCTCAACTGCAGTAGCTGGCTTATTCTTTTTCGGCTTGGGACCAACCCTAGCTTTGGCCACAACAATTTTTATTTTCCTGTTTCAAAAGCCGGAGTTGGGCTGTGTAATAACAAAGGATTAACCAGTGAGACATAGAGGGAGTCAAAAGATATTTAAGCCAGAAATAAATGAATACTTACATGTGGAGCTGAGTTGAGCTTACAGAATGGTGCCATCGCCATCTTATTGCATTTATCTCGAGACTCCCCAAGCAAACCCTTTACAGCCTTCTTGACCTCCTCAGTTGTAAGATTTTCAGAACTATACCGCTAAGGGTCGTTTGTTTCGCCTGCATATTCATACATTAAGACGGGTCGGCGACTTAGGGGGAGAATTCTCCAAGAGACCCAGCACCGGGTTAGATCAACTCCAGTTAGCCCATTGGCCATCAGGGCCTTTAGTTTTGAAAAATGCGAAGAGCTTCAGAATGCTCCTCTAGAAGAATCTTGCTCGGCGGGTCAAAGTCTATTGGAAGACGATCAACTCTATAACTCGACATAGGGCTTCTCATTAGCTGGGGCAATGTTTTTATAGTAAAACCACGTAGTTATCTATCCTTTAGGGTCGCTTGGCAAAGCAGCTGAAGGAAAACTGCCATCTCGGCGTCTCTAAATTGGGACTCTACCTAATTCCTGAATTGGACCATTTGTGCATTCAGTCTGGCGGTTTGGCTCTGTTTGCAGATATACTTCACAGAAAATTAGCAATTTACAAATGTTTAGCATTGAATTTGGCCCTATATATTGAGGATAAAGATTGAAATAATGCAAGACCTCTCGAAAGAACTTTGACCCAGGCGGTGTGAAGCCTCTAAGGATATGGTCAGTAAAAACTACACTAGTACATCGAGGTGCTATACAATCCGTCACCTAGTGAGTGACTACGATAGGGGGGGGGGTGGCCTTCCCACATTACCCAAAATCCATCAGGGATAGGCCCTCCTGGCAGACACACTCATCAAAATGGGGTTGTGTGCGATCGGCGAGCGATCAAATACAGTTATATATGCCCAATCGGTTCCGGTCGTAAGTACATCCCACACAGTCAGTCCCAAACAAACGTTTCCATTTGTGATGTACATTCCAGACAGTCAATCCAAGGAATGCATTTCCGTTCTTATGTACATCCCACATAGTCAATACAGGGAAACATTTATGTTCGTATGTACATCCCACACATTCAATTAAGCCAGAGAAAACGTTTCCATTCGTATGTACACCCCACACAGTTTTATGTATAGCTTCGTGAGTGATAGGTGTAACTATCACACACACTTTGCCTCGGTTAACCGTTTTCCTTTAGTTAACCACATAACACACGATTTGATGAAGAAAACTGTATGTCATTACGTTATCCATCACAAGCGGTTTTACTGCTAGAACTGTTTGCAAAGTTCCAAGACCCATCTAGCAGGTTTATTAGTTTACAATGAATAATTCCAGTATTACGCAAATTCACATTTCATATCGAACAGCTGTTAGCCTTTCCATATCGGGAACATAAATATATTTTAATATCATAGTACGAAAGCTACCTGAAAACAACAAACTACAACATATAGCTAGTTCACCTTCATAAGAACAATATTAGAACAATATATTCTTTTGCCTATTCAAGATCATTCAGGATCGTCTTATCCACCTCTGCTTTCAGTTCAGTAAGAACCTGTTTTGCACTGGCCAACTAGGAAAGTGCCTCCTCTTTCGCCAACACCATCTTAGCAAAGTCTGATTAAAAAAATCTAAGCTCATTCTCCACCTTCCTCTGTTTATCCCGCATCTTCAAATATTCTTCAGCGTTGACAACACTTTATCTAAGCCTACCTCTGTTCTCTTCCTCATACATGCTCTAGTGCTTTTCTAGGCACATCTTCAAAGACTCTGGCCACTCTTGATCAACCCACTCCAGGTAAGAATACTTCCGTTCATCCTATAATATTTAAAACTAGATTAGTAACAATTTTAGGGGAAATGGGTTTCTAGCAACATAGAAAATCACCAAATACATATTTTGGAAAACTGAAGAAACAGGTTAATTATGATATATCTTCTCAAAAAGTTCAATGTGCAAATGAATTAATTGCTACTAAGACAACAACCAAATTCTGAAACATCAGAAGCTATAATTAACTACAAGAACGCTACAAGTTCTTAGTCATGTACTATAAATAACAAATTGAACATTTTATGAGGAAGCTAAATATAATTGCAATCGCATAGCGACAGTGTTTGGATGACAACAAAGTCATACTAATAGGTGTGTACATGCACAAATTTAGTAACACAAAACTAATAGCACTAAGACCGTCCACTATGTATGCCAATACCGGTGTAAAGACAACTGTTGCTACATTTGGCACCGGTGCCCCGTACTTGCGAGCCGTTGCAACAGAAAAAAATCAAGGACCTGGACTCCGGAGCACCTAGTTGCTCCGATGCCCATTTCCTTTGTGCCATACAGATATAGTATTTTACTGCTCCGCTGCTCGAATATTTAGTATTTTACTGCTTCGGTGCCAAATAATTTTCTAATGGCACTGCTGATGAGATGGAAACATTTTTAGATACAAGGTACAAACTGTGAACTGTTTTAACATCCCGAATAAAATAGCATAGTGATAATGTCTGAATCGCATCTAACAAATGATTTGTAACAACGAAAGTGGGGCTAACCTTCTCTACACATGCCAAAAACTTCCTCCCACTGTCCACAGATTCATACGCAACTAGCTTCACGCATGGATATTGATGGTGAAAACGAGCAAAGATCTTCAGCCATCCCGCTCCATTCGTTGCAACTGATGGTCCTAGGGAGCTACAAGAGGAAGAAATGACTCAAATCGACCGCCGGGTTAAAAACCTTCATTCCAAGTTAAAACCCGAGAGAGAGAGAAGAGTGGCATACCTGGGTGGTGAAGGAGTCGTCATCGGAGGAGGAACCGCTGGAGAGGTCATTGAAGAAGTCCATGGCGCCCCCGATGGTAGGATGCGAGACAACGAGAGCGAGGAAGAAAGCGGGGAAGCAGCTATAGCTTCGGAAGGAAGAAAGGAGAAAACATGGGAAATGTGACTTGTGGTCGGGGAGAAAAGGGGGTGGGTAGATATTTCTGCGGTAGGCCAAAAATTTCGAATTGTGGAGGGAAACTTTGTGCGCGGTGCCGCCGGACACCATTCAATTTGAATGATCGTGTGCATCGCAAACGATTCTTCTATTTTACGCGCATGGGATGAGTTTGTGTGACGCCTGGATAATTAAGCTACAGTAACCTCTGCCGATGATGCCATGTCACCATGATTATTGTTGATTAATCCTGCGATGGTTCAATTCCGTTCGAATTCAAAATTCAAAATTAAGTCAAACTCAAAAGTTTCCAAATGTCAAAACTAAAATGTTCCTCATGTGCCAAATAATCCGTAACTAATATTGGTAGTGAACCAACATTTTTGCAAAGTGTTTAAGTGCACTAAACTATTTAAAACAGTGGCTAAAATAATAGTTCAAATGCCTTTTTAAATTATAAAAGTTGCAAACAATTTCAAAATGCCTCACAATCTTTTTGTGGTAGTACCAACTATTGCAATGTAATTATGTGGCCAAGTCCCACATTTTACAGAGTCATTTTGGCAACTCAAATATTGCAAATCATTTTCGGTAAAAAGAAAAGAGCAAAACAAAACCACAAAATTAGAATTAAAGGAAAATCCCCTCCCCCCTAGGCCATATGGCCCAGCTGGCCTCACTGGCCGAGCTGGATCGGCCCAGCTCCCCCGCTTCCCCCCATCTCCATGTTCCACTCCCCCCCGTGGCCAGTGCCCATGGCTGCCAAGGTCGCGGCCATCATCGTGGCGGCCATCCGCCAACCCCCCGACCTATAAGGCCGGCGGACCTCACCCGGTGAACCCTAATCCCCCTCGAGTGGCCCTTCGCTCTCTCTGCCTCTCCCCTCCTCCAGATCCGCCTCTCACCGACGCGCCCAGCACCGTCCGTCTCGCACCGCCACGGCCATCGTGCCCCTCTCGCCGTCCCCTACTTCGACTGGCCCATCACGTTGGAGCTCAGAGCCACCACAACCCCCACATCGTCGCCGTCTTCCTCCCCTGCTCCGACGAGCTTCGCCGTTGATCTACGCTGCCCTGAGCAGCTCGAGTCATCCCCGGGCCTTCTCTGCAACGACCATGAGCTCACGCTCCTCCTCTTCCTCTAGTCGAGCTCACCCGTGCCCCGTAGCTAACTCCACCGCGTGTTCGTGCTCCGGCCGTCGCCATGGCTGTGAGCACTACGCTCCCGAGCCACTACGACCTCGCCCGTCCGCCCTGGCACGCTCATGGAGCCCCGTAGCTACTGCCCCGCTGCTCTTCTTGCTCGCTCGCACTGTGCTTCACCATTTCTGCTTAGTCCCGAACGCGGGCGCTGGTCGCCATCGTCGCTACGCCGAACTCCGGCCACCCCCGCACCCACTAGCACCTCTCCCCGACGCGCTCTATCGCCCTCTCCCCGTAGCTGCTCTCGGCTGACCAAATGGTCGTCAGAGACGCGAGTCCGGCAAGCCCCTTCGCCTATGTATGCCACCACTGCCGCGTCTGCGCCCCTTCCCCTGGCCACGCCTCACCCCGAGACTGTCCGTGTGTGGCCTGGCCAAGCGCCCGCAGCCCCTCCGCCCGCGCGCCCTGCCTGTGCCGGCCGCGCCCGCTCGCCATCCCGTGTCGCCAGCCACCGCTCGCTGCTGCCCCGCGCCTGCTTCCGGCTGACCACACCGCCGCTCGCCCACTATCGCCCTGCACCCCGCCGCCTGGCCACGTGCCGGCTCGCAGACGCTTCCCACGCTGGCTGCCGCCGCCTCCTTCAACCGCTGCCCGCCGGCCCGCTCCTCCACCGGCCTCGCGACGCGCCCGGGCGGGGTCCGTTCTCGACGGGCGCCGCACCCACCGCTGCCCGTTTAGTGCTCGCCCGCTAAAGCCTAAAGGCCACTGGCCAATAGGCCCCGCTGGCCCCTTTTCTTTAAAAAAGGATATTATAAAATATTTAATTATATAATCAATTAGTTAACTTAATTAAAGATGCTTAATGAGCTTAACCGTAGTTAACCTATTAATTAACTACATAATCAATAATTAGCTAAATATGTCAATGACAGGAGGGCCCCACCCTCTGTTGACCAGTCAACGATGATTGGTCAACTGGGAGCTCCTGAACCCACATGTCTGCCGCAGGTACACTTCTCTGTACCCTTGTGGGTGCCCATAGATTTTAGCTATTTAATTTCGAATTAATATTAAAAATCAAAATATTGTTTAAACTTCGGAAAATCATATAAAATAAACTGTAACTCGGATGAAAAAGTTTTATACATGAAAGTTGTCCAGAATTCAAGCTGAATCCGAATACGAGGCCCGTTCGTCTGCTACATGCTCCTAGCATAGCGAACATGCAACCTCCCCCCTCTGATTAATCTGTCCGAAAAAGCCAAACTTCGGGAATACTTTCCCGGATGTTATCCCCCTTTGCCGATATCGTGTAGCACCGCGTTAGAGCACCCTAGCACTACATGTTGACATGGCGTGCTTCCTTATTGCATCTGTGTGCTTTGTATTTATTGTTTCTTCCCCCTCTTCTCTCCGGTAGACCGCGAGAGTGATGCTACCTCGGTGATCGATTGCATCGACGACGACCCCTCCTTCTCATCTGAGCAACTAGGCAAGCTAACCCTCCTTTGATCATTCCGATATCGCCCATTCCCTTCTCTCTTATGCTCGTATTAGAACTGCTACTGTTTTGTATGATCCTATTCTGTTGCATAGCCTGTTGTTGTTACCTGCTTTCATACCTTACCTGTTTATCCCAAACTGCTTAGTATAGGTTGGTTGAGAACCACCAATGACCCCACCTTGTCCTTGTTGCCCCCGCTGGATTATTAGAGGACCCGATCAACAGGATCGAAGACCAGGCCCCAACACCGCACATCACTTTCCCCTTAGTTGCTCGACAATACTGGGTTATTATTTAGTGCCGAGGGTGATACCTCGTCGGCACTTCTGATGTTAACCTTGTAGGTTAGTTCATCGGTTATGGTCATCGAGGGTGATTCCTCCTTCTCCACTCCCGATAACCACATTGTCGTGCAATTCCTCAAGCGCGGACCTCGAGGGTGATTCCTCCTTCGTCCGCCTTGACGATGACATCAGGTGGAATTCCATAGAGGGTGATTCCTCAGGGTTCCCTCTTGGTGTTAGACACATAGTTACTTTGGTTACTATGACTTTACAACTGTTACATGGAAAGGCGGGTCGACCCCGAGGGTTACCCGCGAGTGATGTGGAGACGGGTTGACCTGGAGGGTACCCGAGAGTTGAATACGAGGCGTGGCCGGGCACTCTTAGCCCTTGCCGCAAGTCCTCGAGACAGGGCGACCGGGTCACATGATTGTGAGTCTCTGCTCGTTACCGCACTTCCAAGTCACTAACGGTTTGGATATTTGATCTGAGTACTTTACGCACTAACCAGCTACGTGGGAATAGATATGGGCTCTCGACTTCGTGGTATCAACCGAAGCCTTCTTGACGTCAGCGACTTAGCGGCGCGCGCCGGGTTGGACCGTGTAGCGTAACTTCCTTTGTAATGGAGGTTGCTAGGTCCGCTCACCGGCCACCCTACACTACCAGGAAAAGGCCTGTTAGTGGCGCACCTGTTTTGGCCATTAATGGCGCACTACATGTGCGCCACTATCATCACGCCACTAGTAACAAGTACTAATGGCCCACCCCTGGTGCGCCATTAGTATACCAGACAATAGTGGTGCACCTGGTAGCGCGCCATTACTATTTTTTTCAAAAAAATTCAGAATTTATTTTTCAAAATTTTCAAAACAAATTCATTTTTTTCAAGATTTTCAAAAAAAAAATTAATTTTTTTTCTTAATCTATGACTTAATATCGGGTCAATATGCTTAATCTCAAGTCAAATTGCACTCTATGGTCAAACTTCACGGAAGGTCACCCATCCTCACACTACTCCAGCCCGAGCACGCTTAAATTCTGAGTTCTATCCAACCCCAGCTCCAACTCACTTAACAAGCACTTGTTGATATATCTATCATATCAATCCTATTAAACCTTGTTGATGTCTAGGACTTTGTTCATGTTCATGAGTGTGATGAAATTTTGAAAAAATATTTCAAACTTTCCGGTCATATTACGTATCATATTTTGAACATTTTTTCAAAAAAAAAAATTTCGAAACAAATTTTTTTTTCTGTTACTAGTAGCGCACCTAGCAAATGGTGCGCCATTACTAAGTTTGAATTTTTTTTCAATTTCCTCCCCTCTAGATCTTAAAAGCCCCGTATCTTTTATTCTGTTAGGTTTTGGGGGATTCTAAAAATGTTTAACGGGTTCCCCCTGGACATAGTAATGGCACACCTTTACAAAGTGCGCCATTACTATGTGTATGACTTGGTCAAACCTTGGTCAAAGTTAGTAGTGACGCACTTTGTATAGGTGCGCCATTACTAAATTTGACATAGTAATGGCGCACCTGGTGTGCGGTGCGCCATTACTAGTTTTGAAAATAAAAATGAAAAAAAGAAATGTTAGTAGTGGCGCACCGTGGGTGCAGTGTGCCATTACTAGTTAAACTAGTAATGGCGCACTATACCCTGGTGCGCCACTACTAACATTTTTTCGATTTTTTATAACTAGTAATGGCGCACCACACACCAGGTGCGCCATTACTAATAGGACATTAATGGAGCACCTATATCTAGTGCGCCACTACTATATAGCAGTGGCACACCACATACATGGTGCGCCATCAATGTCCATATTAGCTATAGCCCTTTTCCTAGTAGTGCTAGCAACGTGCAGGTGTGCAATGGGCAATGGGCCCAGACCCCTGCGCGCTTAGGATTTAGACCGACGTGCTGACCTTTTTGCTGTGCTTAGGTAGGGCCACGACGTGTTGATCTTCTGAGGCCGGGCATGACCTAGGAAAGTGTGTCCGGCTAGAGGGATCGAGCGTGCTGGGTAATGTGGTGCACCCCTCCATGGAAGAAAGCATCTATCGATAGCCTGTCCTACGGTAATGGACACTTGGAGTTGTATCCCGATTGATACAACTAGAACTAGATGCCGAGGCATGATTTGGATATGTTGCTTTGGGAGTCAAGAAAGGTTCCCGGAGCATTGATAACAACAAAAATATGACTTATGTTATACTACTCTACTCCCCCTGTTGCTGCAAGACGATGGTTTCTAGAAGATGCTAGTCTTCGATAGGTCTAGCTTGTCGCCCTTTTACTTTGGGATTCTGCAGTATAGTCGATAGATACTACCCTTTACATTGACACTGATGCATATGTAGTGTAGATCCTTGCTTGCGAGTACTTTGGATGAGTACTCATGGTTGCTTTGCTCCCTCTTTTCCCCTTTCTTCTTCTTTCTAGTTGTTGCAACCAGATGGTGGAGTCCAGGAGCCAGATGCCACCTTTGACGACTGCTACTACCCCTAGGGTGCCTACTACTACGTGACGGCCACCGACGATGAGGAGTAGTTTGGAGGATCCTAGGCAGGAGGCCTTGCCTTTTCGATCATGTCGCTTTTTTCCTAGCCTTCATAAGGCAAACTGGTTTAACTTATGTCTGTACTCAGATGTTGTTGCTTCCACCGACTCTTGTGTATTCGAGCTTATGTATTCGAGCCCTCGAGGCCCCTGGCTTGTAATATAAAGCTTGTATTATTTTATTTGTGTCTAGAGTTGTGTTGTGATATTTTCCAATGAGTCCCTGATCTTGATATTACACGTTTGCGTGCATGATTAGTGTACGGTCAAATCAGGAGGAGTTGTACGGTCATAGTTTGATAACTCAATTTTTGGCGGAAATTTCCCTCGGTAGTGTCCTCATCCACATCATTGCATAATTTAACATCGATTGCTAATTTGGGCACACAAAAGAGCGTACAACACACATACCACACTTACTAAATCGAGCAATTTTAGTAATTAAACACAGCTAGTTGACCTAAACATTGCTCTAACAAAAAACCAGCATTAAAAACAAAGCTTAAGTACGCATAATTTTAACAAAGCCGCCGGAGTGCCGGCCTATGCATCGCCGGTGTGAGATGAGACTTTGATAACTTGTCCCGGCGACATGCCACCGTTGGTCGACTCCGCGTTCCCCTGCTGTAGTCGACCGCATCCTCGTCCTCGACGTCACCCTCAAGGTTGTAGTACTCATAGTAGTGGCTGCGCTAGAGCTCGTGTTGGTACTCCACCGCCGATTCCTCAACGGAAAGACTCTTCTATACCTTGACCTCGGCCACGCGCAACTCCTCCTCCCGGCGCTCCTTGATCTCCGCCGCCTCCTGCATCTCCAGCTCCTGCTTGGTGATGTCATGAGGAAGTAGGTGCTCCATGGCCACTATCGCCTTTTAGGACGTGGGTTGCATGCTGGATTCCGAGGCGGCCTCGAATATCTTGGATTGTGCGTCCTCGATCTTTGTGTGGATGACCTCGACCCGGGCCAGGGCGACATCGGCGGCACGAACGACAACTCAAGCACTCTTGGCGTTTGCAGCCGTCTTCGCAGCTTCTGCAACCGTCTCGGCGTAGGCAGTGGCGGTCGGGGAGGACGAGCCAATGTACGGGCCCTCACGAAGCGTTTCCACGACGTCATCTTTGCAAGAAGGGGTTATGGGAATTGGGATCAAGATTCGTGGATCCGGGGGTTGCCGACACTAGAGCAGACGAGTCAGCGAAGCTTAAGGAGGAAGACTTAAATAGACCCACAAATTTTCATCACAAACGGTTCCTAGAAAACAACTGTGTGTGATGTTCTTAATATTTTCTATTAGCTGTGAAAGACGAATTTGGAGTAAAGTGGCAACGGATGGTATTTTAAATGTATGAGAAAATTTGTAGTACTAATACAACTTTCATGTCAAAATTATTTCATGGGTCATTTGACCTTTTAAGAAATTTGAGTGATTTTCTAGCCATTTAATGACCGTAATTCAAATTTGAACTACATGTACTTGCAACGTCTAACCATAACGGTTTGAAAAGTCATATTTGTGTACTTGTGTGCGAGTTAATTCCATGTGCAGTAAATTGGAAGGAATTTTCAAACTTATTGGTCTCACAACTACGATATAAAGATTGGAGTGCCATGCATTTCAATTCCAAAAAAATAAAAAAGATCAGAAACACATGAAACCTTGCTAGATGTAATGTCATGCCACCAAGATGAAGTGGTAATTTTTTTGGCATGTTTGACGAAAGTTTGGACACACACCCCTCCAAAGAGCAACTCACTAGAAGGGTCGTGGTTCCGAGAGGGAACAATGCATGCTTGATGATGAACAGGAGATAGCTTCCTCTTACGCCCTTCAAATTTTTTCTACAGTTAATGTGCACTAATACAACTGTCATGTGAAATTTGAAAAATTCCAGGGGGCATTTGACCTTTTAAAGACATTTAAGTGATTTTCTAGCCATTTAATGACCGTAATCCAAATTTGAACTACATCCACATGTAACGGCTAACCATAACGGTTTGAAAAGTCATATTTGTGTAATTGTGTGCAAGTTAATTCCGTGTGTAGTAAATTGGAAGGAATTTTCAAACATATTGGTCTCACGGCTATGACACAAAGAATGGAGTGCCATGGCATTTAATTCCAAAAATGAAAAAAATCAGAACAACATGAAACCTTGCTTGATGTAATGTCATGCCACCAAGATGATGTGGTAAAAAAATTGGCATGTTTGATGGAAGTTTGGACACACACCCCTCACAAACTGGAGCAACTCACTAAAGACTTGTGGTTCCGAGAGGGAACAATACATGCTTGATGACGAACGGGAGATAGCTTCCTCTTACACGCTTCAAAAAAATTCTACAATTAACGTGCACTAACACGAATGTCATCTGAAAATTTGGAAAATTCCAAGGGTCATTTGACCTTTTAAGGACATTTAAGTGATTTTCTAGCAATTTAATGACCGTAATCCAAATTTGAACTACGTACATCTACATGCAACGGCTAACCATAACAGTTTGAAAATACATATTTGTGTACTTGTGTGAGAGTTAATTCCATGTGCAGTAAATTGGAAGAAATTTTCAAACATATTGGTCTCACGTCTATGACACAAAGAATGGAGTGCCATGGCATTTCAATTCCAAAAAAAAAGATCAGAAACACATGAAACTTTGCTTGATGTAATGTCATGCCACCAAGATGATGTGGTAAAAAATTTGGCATGTTGGACGAAAGTTTGGACACACACCCCTCACAAACTGGAGCGACTCACTAGAAGGCTCGTGGTTCCGAGACGGAATAATGCATGTTTGATGACGAATGGGAGATAGCTTCCTGTTACACCCTTCAAAATGTTTCTACAGTTAACGTGCACTAATACAACTATCATGTGAAAATTTGGAAAATTCCAGGAGTCATTTGAAATTTTAAAGACATTTAACTGATTTTCTATCCATTTAATGACCATAACAGTTTGAAAAATCCAAATTTGAACTACATCTACATGCAATGGATAACCATAACAGTTTGAAAAATCATATTTGTGTACTTTTGTGCGGGTTAATTCGATGTGCAGTAAATTGGAAGGAATTTTCAAACATATTGGTCTCACGGCTATGACACAAAGGATGGAGTGCCATGGCATTTCAAATCAAAAAATTACAAAAATATCAGAAACACATGAAACCATGCTTGACGTACTTTCATGCCACCAAGATGACGTGGTAAAAAAATTGTCATGTTTGACGAAAGTTTGGACACACACCCCTCAGAAACCGTAGCAACTCACTAGATGGCTCGTGGTTCCAAGAGGGAACAATGCATGTTTGATGACGAACAAGAGGTAGCTTCCTCTTACGCCCTTCAATGTTTTTACAGTTAACATGCACTACTACAAGTGTCATGTGAGAATTGGAAAATTCTAGGGGTCATTTGACCTTTTAAAGACACTTAAGTGATTTTCTAGCCATTTAATGATCGTAATCAAAGTTTGAACTACATCTACATGCAACAACTAACCATAACGGTTTGTAAAATCATATTTTCAAACATATTGGTGTCACGGCCAAGACACATGCATGGAGTGCCATGGCATTTAAATTCCTAATTTTTTTAGAAAAGATCAACCAATGTAAATATCTGGTGTTCAAAAAAGAAAATGTACAGATCTGTCAAGACAACCGGCCCCCACATGATTGGCACTCTATTTCGCCAGTGGCGTGGGTAATTAATCAGACATGGTTCTATATTGGAAATCATTAGCTACTAAGTTCACACACGGCTTTTGTTGCAGGAATCGTGTGTAATTCAAACTACAATACTCATAAATTCCGGCGACCGGCGTGTGTACTGTTCCCGTCAATCTGGGTTCCAGCTGCCAATAAATACTACCTTGGTCGCGTCGTCCCGCCTGCATTCTCATCTACATCCTATTGGGGAATGTAGTATTTTAAAATTTTCCTATGATCACGCAAGATCTATCTACCAGATGCATAGCAACGAGATGTGAGAGTGTGTCTACATACCCTCGTAGACCATAAGCGGAAGCGTCAAGTGACGCGGTTGATGTAGTCGAACTTCTTCGCGATCCAACCGATCAAGCACCGAACGTACGGCACCTCCGCGTTCAGCACACGTTCAGCTTGATGACGTCCCACGAGCTCTTGATCCAGTTGAGCTTCACGGGAGAGTTTCGTCAGCACGACGGCGTGGTGACGGATATGATGAAGTTACTGGTGCAGGGCTTGATAACCCACAAGTGTAGGGGATCACAACAGTTTTCGAGGGTAAAGTATTCAATGCAAATTTGTTGATTCGACACAAGGGGAGCCAAAGAATACTCTTAAGTATTAGCAGCTGAGTTGTCAATTCAACCACACCTGGAAACTTAGTATCTGCAGCAAGATAGTTTAGTAACAAAGTAATATGATAGTGGCGGTAGCAGCAATAAAAGTAACGATAGTGTTTTTGTAGTTTTTGTGATAGTAGCCACGGAAAAGTAAATAAGCAACTAGCAATATAGGTAAAGCTTGTAGGCATTGGATCGGTGATGGGAAATTACGTCGGATGCAATTCATCATGTAGAATTTATAACCTATGGTGACACAGAACTAGCTCCAGTTCATCAATGCAATGTAGGCATGTATTCCGAATATAGTCATACGTGCTTATGGAAAAGAACTTGCATGACATCTTTTGTCCTACCCTCCCGTGGCAGCGGGGTCCTGTAACACCCCAAATTTTTGAGTTGGTTTTTCTTGCAAACTTTTGGCCTTTTTGAAAGGGGGATTGTTTGATCCTTTCTTTTGCCATTCGAAAATCCCTTTTTGCCAAAGTCTGTGTGTCTTCTCAAGCTTGGTTTTTGGCCTTGAAGTTCTCCTCTGGTGTTTGGCTCAAGCACAAGTTGAGATTCAAATGGAGTTGTTTGAGTTCACCACTTCTTGTTTTAAGATTCTCAAGTGTGACCTTGACCTATCTCCCCTCCAACCTTCATCTTGCCATGATCCCAACAGGAACAATCCTCTCCAAGACTCTCTTCACACCATGGGACAAGCATTTCATCAATTCCAGCAAGTTGTGAACTTATTGGGATTTTTCTACTATTTATTTCATTCCAAAAACAATTCTGTCTTTTATAGTGGACCTTGGTGATTTACAAAGGAACCACCTTTTTCATCTACCTATTTGACTCCAAACCAACTCTCCTAGATAGTCCTTAGTACCCACAACATAGATCCATCTTGTTTCACTGGTCCATAGTTCAAAATTTTCAAATTTCACCTGCTGCAAGTTTGGACCAGATTTGCAAAATTTGGTGAAATTCATATTTATCTTCACCCAAAAATTCTGTGAAAAATCATACAGCCTCTAGATACATCAAGAGGCCACTCCACCAAGAATCAGCCCCTGAAACATTGCACACATACCAGAATCATTTCATCAAACACATAGCCTACACTGAACTGTTAGCTGTTAACTGAAACTGTCGACAGTTTAACACTTCGTCAGTTTCGACAGTCGTCGCGCGCAGCGACAAAACCTCGTCTGTGCTTCCTTGGCTCGACGTTGCACTGCAGCTTCTCCTTATCCATGCGCCGCACGGTCGCTTGGCCGTTTCTGGGCGTCGATGGCGCCCTGGTCCGACCGCGCCGGCGGCTGCCACGGCCACAGCGCCGCCCGTGGCGGCTGACAGAAGCAACGCCGCGGCTCCACGCCGTTTCGCGCCGCCCAGACCATCCCAGTGCTCCGCGTGTCCCTCCAAACAGCCAACGCATGCCTGGCACGCCGTTGCCGTGGCCTGGCACGCGTAGAGCGCCGTTTCTGCCACCGACGTGCCGCACGGCCGTTCCGTCGGTGACAGGTCGTAACTCTACCTCTCCTGCTAGGTTAGGCGCGGGAATGGAGCCACAACAGCTCCTGGAAGATGCTCAAGCTCCTAACCCCGCCGTCCGACCACTGCAGCGCCGTAATTGGCTCGCCGGACTTATCCATTCGCGGCAGCCACCTCGAGCTGCCTATAAAAGGCACCCCCGAGCTCGTGCTCGAGCACACACGCCTCCACTACGTCCCTAGGCCACGCCCAACCTCTGGAAGAGCCCCGAGAGGCTTTTCTTCCCCGGCTCCGGCCAGCTGCCTCCGCCTCGGGCTCCAGCTCCGTTCAC
This sequence comes from Secale cereale, assembly GCA_902687465.1. Classification (NCBI taxonomy): domain Eukaryota; kingdom Viridiplantae; phylum Streptophyta; class Magnoliopsida; order Poales; family Poaceae; genus Secale; species Secale cereale. Next base: position 564,209,037 of record LR738714.1, on the reverse strand, counting down.
TTTGGTGAGGGCTCCTCCGCCGCTGTGAGCTTGAACGTAGTACCCTAGCATCCACCTAGTCCTAACCCCCAGCCCAATTTCTCTCCAGAAACCTTCCCCACCGAGGTCCACGAACACCCGAGCCGCCGTCCGCCGTAGATAAGCTCGCCGTCGACGTGGGACTCGCCGGCACCCAACTCCACCACCGTTCGACGCGGAAGACCATCGTGGAGCAATAGGCACCACTCCCCCCCTACCTCGCCGTGGATCGACGCCGGCGATCACCGCAGCACCGGCGCCAGCGCGGCCCTGTTTCTTTTTTCAAACCTGACAGGTGGGGTCCCTCTGTCAGTCTCTCACGTCTCCCCCTCGAACAATTTTCTGTTGGCGTAATTACGCCAAAGTGCGTTTTCCCTCTGCGGGTGACGTACTGCGTACCGGTTCGCTTTGTCCTTTTCTGTTCTAGCCCCTAGATCTTTTCTGTTTCATTACAGATAGGTCCCTAGACAGAAACCTTAATATCTTTTAAACTAAAAGTGATTTTGAGTTGATTCGTTTTCTGCCCACCTTGGTTTTCTGTCTAGTTTTTTGTCATATTTATGTGGAAATATTTTGAGCTACTTTATTTGCACGCGCGGTATTTATGTTAGTATATATTTTTGTTTGAATACATAGATACCGGAGGCCGTGACGGAGACGCGAATCACGCCGAGTTAGGCTCCGACTTTTTAGAACCAGGCAAGCATGTTTGAACTCTTGATATGATGAGTGTGTTGCATGTTTGCTCGAGTAGCTCGTTCCTAAGCATGATCTTGCGGGAATATGTGTATGGCCTATTTCATGCAAGTAAGCTTCGGGTGAGTCCCGAAGGGGAATGTTGAACCACCCCGGTCATATGGTGATACGATGGGGTGGAATGCTGGTATTGTTGGAGCACGCCAGTAGTTGGTCAACTCAGTATCAACGGAGATCTTGTCGTGATTCCGTTCGTCTCCTTTTCAGTACTATCATAGGCCGTCCGTTGGGATTACGGTCTAGTCGGTTGTAAACCACTTCCCGAATACACACCAAGTAGAGGGGCCGGGATGAGGGTTCCATGGCCCTGGATTAAAGCCCGTCATCCGGTCAGGGGGCATGGGTGTTTCCGGTTGGGACCGAGAGGGGGGCACCCCTTACAGCGCGCATATATAAATTTGATCCCATGCTATTCGAGGTTGTAGCCTCCCCGTCTTAAAGTTTTCCGTGAATGTCATCGCGGGTGATTCCGGACGACAGGATATTAAATGGGTGTGTACTGGTTAGTTGGGTTTCTACTAAAACACCGTAGACGGGGCTAGCCCACGTGGCTAGTAGAACCCGTTGGCTATGAGTTATTAGTACAAGCTCTGCAGAGTAAAATTCCTTCAGTAGCCATGTTTATGGCCTAGGGTCAATCTTCATATCAACCCAGTGACCGTCTCTAGTATATTCTCGGGAGTAACCAGAGTAATATTTCTGTTAAATTCATTTGGTAGATGAACTCACCAACCATCTCAGTATTTTTTTCCAGAAGTATTTCATCATCATACTACTGTTACTTATAAGCCCTTTATGTGATGTCGCTCAGACGTCCGACTGTGGCATTCTTTTTATTTATAAGCCCTTTATGTGATGTCGCTTAGACGTCCGACTGTGGCATTCTTGTTATTTATTTTTGTTATAAGCCCTTTATGTGATGTCGCTTAGACGTCCGACTGTGGCATTCTTGTTATTTATTTTTGTTATAAGCCCTTTATGTGATGTCGCTTAGACGTCCGACTGTGGCATTCTTGGTATTTATTTTGTTATAAGCCCTTTATGTGGTGTCGCTCAGACGCCCGACTGTGGCCTGTTATCGTTTATTATTTTTCCCACGAGGCGTCACCCAGACCCTCATTTGGTCTCGTTATTTTCATCTTTTGGATTTCGGGAGGATTACCGCCCAACTTCCATCTTTACCTTCAGCGCATTCATATTTTATTCCGGTTACATTTTTGCTGGAATACTCATATGCATTCATGTTGGCATTTGTTATATCTTAAGTCCGAACTGTCTTGCCAGTACATTCAAAGTACTCACCTGGCTTGTTGATTTGGCCAGATGTGGATGAAGGCGATCTCATGGATGAAGAGTTCGATAGCGAGTCCAACGCTTAGAGGAGTCCCAGTCAGTCTCTTGTGATCCTGGAGTTGATCACTGTTTTATAACCGCTTCCGCCTACCACCAAATAAATTCATCGGGTCTCACTCCGACACTCGATGAACAGTAAAATATTGGAGTCACACCACCCATTTCACTATGACATATTCCACCGCCTTTTCATTACGAGTCAGTAGTATGCCACCTTGCCTTGTGCCATATCCGCCTCTATGTATCATATTGGCGCGCTTGTAATAAAATTTGTTGAGCCACCTCTAGCTCAACCTTGTATAATATTCAGTGTACTGGAAATTCTGTATCAAGGAATTGTCTGCCAGCAGGAATATTATTCCTCGCTGGTTTAATAAAGCGACCGGTCTTCCGGTAATTATTTTACTGAAGGACCGGTGGCGACAACCTTGGTATCAGAGCCAGGCTGACTGTAGGAAGCCACTAGGTGCGCTCACTAATCGGTTATTACCAAAAAATCTGCTTTTCAGCACTTTTACATCTGTAGCAATTTTCTGTTGGTCAGCATAAATTTATGGTCTAACTATTCGGAATTTTTGTCTACTTTTGTATATGGCCAGCAACGACTGTGATGCACAGGTGTTCGCCAACATTCCTGAGGGGTTTGTCAAGCTCCTCATCACCATCACCAAAGTCGCAATCGGGCCATCCACACGTCCCGAATTTACACTCTACCGTCACAATCTCAACGACAGTGTGTCTATGCATCAGGCTGTGGTACACTTCAAAGGTGGGCGCTCTGAAGCGCGCCGCCTTCGATTTGTGGGCAGAGCCATGCATACGGAGAGGCATGCTATGCAGATGGCTGCCCGTGAGGCGATAGCTCGTCTCTGGGACATTCTGCCTTCGATGAAGACTCGTCGCTTCCGTTACCTCCCATGCCACGTGCCTTATACGTGCCACTATGCATTTGCATGTGCAAATGGGGAGCGTGACGAAGCCATTGAATCAATGGTTGAATACCTCAAGGCACTTGAGGCAGCCTTTGATAATCTGGTGGACGACCTGGTGGCCGCCCGTATGGAGATGGTCCAGAGTGGCTCCGCCAACAGGAGGGAGCTGCTCCATACCGCACCACCAATGACTTTTGTCTCGTTCGCCGCATCCTATGCACCTTCCATTGTAGCCACCGCTCGCCGTCTGGCTACCACTGAGGAGTTTGACCAAGTCACCCCTACTCCAGTCAGAGCTGCACCGCCTGCTGCACCTGCTTCGACACGTCGTACTCATACTCCGCGCCTGGAGCCCATCAGTGAGGAGGAAGTTGAGTCTCCAGCACCACTGGGCCTTACCCTCGGCAGGCCAAGGGAAATCTTCAACATCTCCGATTAGCGCGTCATTTCGCGACGCGCCGCGCTCGCTTGTAATATTTGTGTGATATGTAAAATAGGTTGTTGGGAGTAGTCTGTTTGCGCATCATGTAGGACCTTGGAGGAGTGCACTATTTTCAAATAACATGTCAGGATGTGTACGCACACCCTGAGTGACGTATGTATAATTAGGATCTGTGTGTAACATATGTACTAGCAGCCTTCTCCGTGCGCAATCGACCAGTTTATTTCAAAAAATCTTTTTCGAGCTCGTGTTTGACCGCTTTTGCAAAATCTTGGTTTATTTTGCTGCTCGGTTCTTCTCAGGTTTTCTGCTTTGTTACCCCAGAGTAAGAAATGACTCGTCCCTGGACACGTTCCATGCCAAGTCCGCCGGAGGAAAATTATGGCACGCAGACAAACAACAAATTCTCACAGGGGCAGTCAAGTCAGCAGGGCAGTGAGACAACATTTTCTCAAGTATGCCGCCTTTACGAACAAAATCAGCAACATCACCAAGAAATGATGAACCATGTCATTAACATGGGAAATCACCGCGAACCATACCAGCAGCACTCAAAATTGTGTGAATTTCAGAAGACGCATCCAACAACATTTTCACACACAGACAAGCCTCTTGAGGCCGATGACTGGCTTCGAGATATTGAAAGGAAATTAATTGTGGCACAATGCTCAGACCGCGAAAAAGTGTTGTACGCACCGCATTATCTCACGGGAGCAGCCGCGTCATGGTGGGAAAATTTTCTGCTTATGCATCCCGACATAAATAATATCACCTGAGAAAATTTCAAGGAGGCTTTCGTGGGGCACACATACCTAAGAGTATCATGAAAATCAAGAAAAGAGAATTTGATGATCTCAAGCAAAGAAACATGACAGTACAGGAGTACAACAGTCAGTTTGCGCAGTTATCACGATATGCCAACGAAGAGCGAATGACAGAAAATAAAAAGATGGAGAAATTCCTGGACGGACTGGCACCAGCACTAAAATGCCAGTTAGTCATACATACTTTTCCAGATTTCAAGACACTGGTAGACAAAGCCATTACACTGGAAAATGAACGTCGCAGTCTGGAGGATATTCGCAAGAGAAAAAGGGATCAGACCAACCACCCCCGCAACAACAAGAATAAAATGAATTTCCAGAGGAACATTGTGAACAGACCCACGACCAACGACACACGTCCAAATAAGAATTTTCATGGAAGAGACAAAGATTTCACCTATCGCCCGGGTGTTACCTGCTATGCATGTGGAGAAGAGGGACACTATGCTAAACAGTGCCCTAAGCCAAGAAACTCAGCGCCGAAGCCGAACAGCAACGGGAACAATTCTGCGCCCAAGCGTAACAATTTCAACCCCAATAACAATCACAGGAAAGGCCACCTGAACCATGACCAAGGAGCAGGCACAGGATGCACCGGATATCGTACTCGGTACGTTCCCTGTCAACACAATACCTGCCACGGTTTTGTTTGATTCTGGAGCTTCTCATTCGTTCATTTCGAAGAGTTTTGCTTGGCAACATGGTTTTTCAATGCTTCCCTTGGGAAAATCAATGACCATCAAGTCCCCCGGAAGTAAGCAGATCACTCAGAATTACTGCCAAGGTTTGACCATTGAGATTGAGGGATTAAAATTCCACGCAAACCTCATCGTGTTGGAAAACAAGGGACTGGATGTTATCCTGGGTATGGACTGGCTGACCACCAATAAAGAATTTATCGACTGCTTCAACAGAACAGTGATTCTTACTCATCATCATGGAAAAACAATAAGAGTCGTAGCTCATGAGAGACCAGTATCTCGGCAACCAAAATTAAACAAAGTTGATGCCTCTGAGTTAAGCAAGGTTCCAGTTGTATGTGAATTTCCGGACGTATTTCCCGAGGAATTACCAGGCATGCCGCCAGACAGAGAAATATAGTTCATTATTGAGATAGCACCAGGAACCAGACCCATATATAAGAAACCATGCAGAATGGCGCCATCCGAGTTGGTTGAATTAAAGAAACAGATAAAGGAACTGCTGGACAAGGGATTTATACGGGCCAGCTCCTCACCTTGGGGCTCACCGGTATTATTTGCCAAAAAGAAGGATGGGACCATGAGGCTGTGTATAGACTACCGAGCGCTCAACATGGTCACAATCAAAAATAAATATCCGATGCCACGGATAAATGATTTATTTAACCAGCTCGCGCAAGCCAAGGTTTTCTCAAAAGTTAACTTAAGGTCAGGTTATCATCAACTAAAAGTACGCACATAAGATATCCCGAAAACATCATTCACCTCAGGATACGGACTTTATAAATTTACAGTGATGCCGTTCGGACTAACCAACGCCCCCACATATTTCGTCCACCTCATGAACAAGGTATTTATGAAATTCATGGACAAATTTGTGGTGGTATTTATTAATGATATTTTGGTATATTCCAAAACACCGGAAGAACATGCTGAACACCTCCGCATTGTACTAAGAGAATTAAGCAAACACCAACTTTACGCCAAATTCAGCAAATGTGAATTTTGGTTGAGACAAGTGGGTTTCCTACGACACGTATTAACACAAGAAGGAATTGCTGTGGACCCAGATAAAGTCAAGGCTGTACTTGGCTGGAAGTCGCCAGCCAGTGTGACGGATATACGCAGTTTCATCGGTATGGCCGAATATTACAGAAGGTTTATTGAAGGATTTTCCACCATAGCCAAACCAATGACCCAGCTACTCAAGAAGGATAAGAAATTCGAGTGGACCGAAGCATGTGAGAAAAGCTTCCAAGAGCTCAAAAAGAGGTTAACGACAGCCCCAGTATTAACTGTGCCAGACATACACAAGAGCTTTGAAGTATATTGCGACGCATCCCGGAAAGGCCTCAGATGCGTACTGATGCAAGAAGGCAAAGTAGTCGCCTACGCATCCCGGCAACTGCGAAAACATGAAGAAAATTATCCTACTCACGATTTGGAGCTGGCAGCAGTCATTCATGCACTCAAGGAATGGAGGCACTTCTTACTTGGAAATCGCTGTGAAATATATACAGACCATAAGAGCCTTAGCTATATTTTCACACAGCCAGATCTAAACTTACGACAACGACGCTGGTTGGAACTGGTAAAAGATTACGACGTTGGTATCCACTATCACCCCGGGAAAGCAAACGTGGTAGCCGATGCTCTCAGCCGTTACCCCAGCCCGAACAGCGGCAGCATACAGTACCTGAGACCCAAATTTCAGCGAGAATTCGCCAGACTCAACCTAATGATGGTCACGGAGGGCGAAGTATCCAAGCTAGAAATACAGACTACACTGATAGAGCAAATAAAGAAGGCTCAACTCGGGCACCCCAGCATCGAAGGAATAAAGAGAAAAGTAAGTCAAGGCAAGGCTTCAGAATTCACCATAGGCCGTGAAGGAATATTATGGTACGGAGACAAACTTTGCGTACCCAACAGCAACGACCTTAAATAGCAAATTCTAGCGGAAAGTCATACCGCTCCATACTCTATCCACCCTGGAGGTACGAAAATTTACAAAGATATTTAGGAAAGATTTTGGTGGCACGGCATGAAGAGGGATATAGCCACATTTATTGCATGCTGCGATTCATGTCAACGCGTTAAAGCCGAGCACTAAAAACCCGCAGGGCTATTACAGCCGAATAAGATACCAGAGTGGAAATGGGATGATATCGGAATGGACTTCATTGTTGGACTACCACGGTCACAACACGGTAACGATGACATATGGGTCATCACAGATAGACTGACCAAGGTGGCACATTTCATACCCGTCAAGACAACACACACCACTCAAAAGCTCGCCAAGCTTTACCTCGCCCGGATAGTATGCCTACATGGTGTGCCCAAGACTATAATATCCGACAGGGGCACCTAGTTCGTCTCGAAATTTTGGGACCAGTTGCAGCAAGCCCTCGGGACGCAGCTAACATTCAGTACGGCTTACCATCCCTAGACTGGAGGACAAACGGAACGAGTAAACCAAATACTCGAAGACATGCTAAGGGCATGTGTCCTCACCTATGGGGCCAGTTGGGAGGAAAGTTTACCATACGCAGAGTTTGCATATAACAATAGTTACCAAGCTAGCCTGCAGATGGCACCTTTCGAAGCCTTGTACGGATGAAGATGCCGTAATCCATTGAATTGGTCGGAAACAGGGGACAGCCGCATATTCGGCCCTGATATGTTAAAGGAAGCCGAGGAGAGAGTAAAGATGATACGGGATCGACTCAAGACCGCCCAAAGCCGACAGAAGAGCTATTACGATCAAAAGCATCGGGAAGTAAGTTTCGAGCCCGGTGACGACGTATACCTGTGTGTGTCACCGATGAGAGGACTACAAAGATTCAAAGTCAAAGGGAAACTAGCACCACGATTCATCGGACCCTTCCGTATAGTTTCCCAAAGAGGCACAGTAGCTTACCAACTGGACCTCCCCAAGGAACTGTCCGACGTCCACGACGTGTTCCACGTCTCACAACTACGGAAGTGTGTAAGCAACCCAGAGAAACATGTGTCACATGAAAATCTTGACGTGCAACCAGATCTTACATACCGAGAACACCCAGTGAAGATTTTGGAGGAGTCTGAAAGGAGGACCCGTCAGAAAACTATTAAATTTCTCAAAGTTCAGTGGAGTAACCACACAGAGGATGAGGCAACATGGGAAAGGGAAGATTTCCTTCGGACATAACATCCGCACCTATTTGAGGATCAGCTGAAATCTCGGGGACGAGATTTTTTCTAAGGGGGTAGGTGTTGTAACACCCCAACTTTTTGAGTTGGTTTTTCTTGCAAACTTTTGGCCTTTTTGAAAGGGGGATTGTTTGATCCTTTCTTTTGCCATTCTAAAATCCCTTTTTGCCAAAGTCTGTGTGTCTTCTCAAGCTTGGTTTTTGGCCTTGAAGTTCTCCTCTGGTGTTTGGCTCAAGCACAAGTTGAGATTCAAATGGAGTTGTTTGAGTTCACCACTTCTTGTTTTAAGATTCTCAAGTGTGACCTTGACCTATCTCCCCTCCAACCTTCATCTTGTCATGATCCCAACAGGAACAATCCTCTCCAAGACTCTCTTCACACCATGGGACAAGCATTTCATCAATTCCAGCAAGTTGTGAACTTATTGGGATTTTTCTACTATTTATTTCATTCCAAAAACAATTCTGTCTTTTATAGTGGACCTTGGTGATTTACAAAGGAACCACCTTTTTCATCTACTATTTGACTCCAAACCAACTCTCCTAGATAGTCCTTAGTACCCACAACATAGATCCATCTTGTTTCACTGGTCCATAGTTCAAAATTTTCAAATTTCACCTGCTGCAAGTTTGGACCAGATTTGCAAAATTTGGTGAAATTCATATTTATCTTCACCCAAAAATTCTGTGAAAAATCATACAGCCTCTAGATACATCAAGAGGCCACTCCACCAAGAATCAGCCCCTGAAACATTGCACACATACCAGAATCATTTCATCAAACACATAGCCTACACTGAACTGTTAACTGTTAACTAAAACTGTCGACATTTTAACACTTCGTCAGTTTCGACAGTCGTCGGGCGCGGCGACAAAACCTCGTCTGTGCTTCCTTGGCTCGACGCTGCATTGCAGCTTCTCCTTATCCATGCACCGCACGGTCGCTTGGCCGTTTCTGGGCGTCGGTGGCGCCCTGGCCCGACCGCGCCGGCGGCCACGGCCACGGCCACAGCGCCGCCCGTGGCGGCTGACAGAAGCAACGCCGCGGCTCCACGCCGTTTCGCGCCGCCCAGACCATCTCAGTGCTCCGCGTGTCCCTCCCCACAGCCAACGCACGCCTGGCACGCCGTTGCCGTGGCCTGGCACGTGCAGAGCGCCGTTTCAGCCGTCGACGTGCCGCACGGCCGTTCCGTCGGTGACAGGTAGTAACTCTACCTCTCCTGCTAGGTTAGGCGCGGGAATGGAACCACAACAGCTCCTGGAAGATGCTCAAGCTCCTAACCCCGCCGTCCGACCACTGCAGCGCCGTAATTGGCTCGCCGGACTTATCCATTCGCGGCAGCCACCTCGAGCTGCCTATAAAAGGCACCCCCGAGCTCGTGCTCGAGCACACACGCCTCCACTACGTCCCTAGGCCACGCCCAACCTCTAGAAGAGCCCCGAGAGGCTTTTCTTCCCAGGCTCCGGCAAGCTGCCTCCGCCTCGGGCTCTAGCTCCGTTCACTCCGGTGAGGGCTCCTCCACCGCTGTGAGCTTGAATGTAGTACCCTGGCATCCACCTAGTCCTAACCCCCAGCCCAATTTCTCTCCAGAAACCTTCCCCGACGAGGTCCACGAACACCCGAGCCGCCGTCCGCCGGAGATAAGCTCGCCATCGACGTGGGACTCGCCGGCACCCAACTCCACCACCGTTCGACGCGGAAGACCACCGTGGAGCAATAGGTACCGCTCCCCTCCCCTACCTCGCCGTGGATCGACGCCGGCGATCACCGCAGCACCGGTCAGTCTCTCACGTCTCCCCCTCGAACCGTTTTCTGTTGGCGTATTTACGCAAAGTGCATTTTCCCTCTGCGGGTGACGTACCGCATACCGGTTCGCTTTGTCCTTTTCTGTTCTAGCCCCTGGATCTTTTCTGTTTCATTACACATAGGTCCCTAGACAGAAACCTTAATATCTTTTAAACTAAAAGTGATTTTGAGTTGATTCTTTTTCTGCCTACCTTGGTTTTCTGTCTAGTTTTTTGTCATAATTATGTGGAAATATTTTGAGCAACTTTATGTGCACGCGCGGTATTTATGTTAGTATAAATATTTGTTTGAATACATAGATACAGGAGGCCGTGACGGAGATGCGAATCACGCCGAGTTAGGCTCCGACTTTTCAGAACCAGGCAAGCATGTTTAAACTCTTGATATGATGAGTGTGTTGCATGTTTGCTCGAGTAGCTCGTTCCTAAGCATGATCATGTGGGCATATGTGTATGGCCTATTTCATGCAAGTAAGCTTCGGGTGAGTCCCGAAGGGGAATGTTGAACCACCCCGATCATATGGTGATACGATGGGGTGGAATGCTGGTATTGTTGGAGCATGCCAGTAGTTGGTCAACTCAGTATCAACGGAGATCATGTCGTGATTCCGTTCGTCTCCTTTTCAGTACTATCATAGGCCGTCCGTTGGGATTACGGTCTAGTCAGTTGTAAACCACTTCCCGAGTACACACCAAGTAGAGGGGCCGGGATGAGGGTTCCAGGGCCCTGGACTAAAGCCCGTCATCCGGTAAGGGGGCATGGGTGTTTCCGGTTGGGACCGAGAGGGGGGCACCCCTTAGAGCGCGCATATATAAATTTGATCCCATGCTATTCGAGGTTGTAGCCTCCCCATCTTAAAGTTCTCCGTGAATGTCGTCGCGGGTGATTCCGGACGACAAGATATTAAATGGGTGTGTACTGGTTAGTTGGGTTTCTACTAAAACACCGTAGACGGGGCTAGCCCACGTGGCTAGTAGAACCCATTGGCTATGAGTTATTAGTACAAGCTCTGCAGAGTTAAATTCCTTCAGTGGCCATGTTTATGGCCTAGGGTCAATCTTCATATCAACCCAGTGACCGTCTCTTGTATATTCTCGGGAGTATCCAGAGTAATATTTCTGTTAAGTTCATTTGGTAGATGAACTCACCAACCATCTCAGTATTTATTTCCAGAAGTATTTCATCATCATACTACTGTTACTTATAAGCCCTTTATGTGATGTCGCTCAGACGTCCGACTGTGGCATTCTTTTTATTTATAAGCCCTTTATGTGATGTCGCTTAGACGTCCGACTATGGCATTCTTGTTATTTATTTTTGTTATAAGCCCTTTATGTGATGTCGCTTAGACGTCCGACTATGGCATTCTTGTTATTTATTTTTGTTATAAGCCCTTTATGTGATGTCGCTTAGACATCCGACTGTGGCATTCTTGTTATTTATTTTTGTTATAAGCCCTTTATGTGATGTCGCTTAGACGTCCGACTGTGGCATTCTTGGTATTTATTTTGTTATAAGCCCTTTATGTGGTGTCGCTCAGACGCCCGACTGTGGCCTGTTATCGTTTATTATTTTTCCCACAAGGCGTCACCCAGACCCTCGTTTGGTCTCGTTATTTTCATCTTTTGGATTTCGGGAGGATTACCGCCCGACTTCCATCTTTACCTTCAGCGCATTCATATTTTATTCCGGTTACATTTTTGCTGGAATACTCATATGCATTCATGTTGGCATTTGTTATATCTTAAGTCCGAACTGTCTTGCGAGTACATTCAAAGTACTCACCTGGCTTGTTGATTTGGCCAGATGTGGACGAAGGCGATCTCATAGATGAAGAGTTCGATAGCGAGTCCGACGCTTAGAGGAGTCCCAGTCAGTCTCTTGCGATCCTGGAGTTGATCACTGTTTTATAACCGCTTCTGCCTACCACCAAATAAATTCATCGGGTCTCACTCCGACACTCGATGAACTGTAAAATATTGGAGTCACACCACCCACTTCACTGTGACATATTCCACCGCCTTTTTATTACGAGTCAGTAGTATGCCACCTTGCCTTGTGCCATATCTGCCTCTATGTATCATATTGGTGCGCTTGTAATAAAATTTGTTGAGCCACCTCTAGCTCAACCTTGTATAATATTCAGTGTACTGGAAATTCTGTATCAAGGAATTGTCTGCCAGCAGAAATATTATTCCTCGCTGGTTTAATAAAGCGACTGGTCTTCCGGTAATTATTTTACTGAAGGACCGGTGGCGACAGGTCCTATTGGAAACTAAGGGATATTAATGCCTCCTTTTAATAGAGTACCGGGCCAAAGCATTAACACATAGTGAATACACGAACTCCTCAAACTATGGTCATCGCCGGGAGTGGTCCCGATTATTTTGTCACTTCGGGGTTGTCGGATCATAACACATAGTAGGTGACTATAGACTTGCAAGATAGGATCAAGAACACACATATATTCATGAAAACATCATAGGTTCAGATGTGAAATCATGGCACTCGGGCCCTAGTGACAAGCATTAAGCATAGCAAAGTCATAGCAACATCAATCTCAGAACATAGTGGATACTAGGAATCAAACCCTAACAAAATTAACTCGATTACATGATAGATCCCATCCAACCCATCACCGTCCAGCAAGCCTACGATCGAATTACTCACATACGGCGGTGAGCATCATGGAATTGGTGATGGAGGAAGGTCGATGATGATGATGGCGACGATCTCCACTCTCCGGAGCCCCGAACGGACTCCAGATCATCCCTCCCGAGAGAGATTAGTGCTTGGCGGCGGCTCCGTCTTGTGAAACGCGATAATTCTTTCTCCTTGATTTTTCTCTCCCCGTAACGGAAGATATAGGACCTGGGGGTACGTCGGTGGAGCATCGGGGGCCCCTCGAGGCAGGGGGCGCGCCCTGGGAAGGCGGGCGCGCCCCCCACCCTCGAGGACAGGCCGTGCCCCCCCC
>LR738714.1:564166508-564195990 GCA_902687465.1 Secale cereale | reverse complement strand
CCCGGTGTGGATCTTCTTGCATGTATTTTTTATATTTTCTGAAATAATTCTCTGTTGATTTTCAGGCGATTCCGAGAACTTTTTATTCTGCACAAAAACAACACCATGACAGTTCTGCTGAAAACAACGTCAGTACGGGTTAGTTCCATTCAAATCATGCAAGTTAGAGTCCAAAACAAGGGCAAAAGGGTTTGGAGAAGTAGATACGTTGGAGACGTATCAACTCCCCCGAGCTTAAACCTTTGCTTGACCTCAAGCAATTCAGTTGATAAACTGAAAGTGTTAAAAAAAACTTTGACAAACTCTGTTTGCTCTTGTTGTTGTAAATATGTAAGCTAGCATTCAGGTGTTCAACAAGATCATGAACTAACCACATTCACAATAACTTTCAGGTCTCAAGACTAGTCACATCAATGGCATAATCAACTAGCGAGCAATAATAATAAACCTCGGATGACAACACTTCTCAAAACAATCATGATATGATATAACAGGATGGTATCTCACTAGCCCTTTCTGAGACCGCAAAACATAAATGCAGAGCACCTTTAAAGATCAAGGACTAACTAGACATTGTAATTCATGGTAAAAGAGATCCAGTCATGATCATACTCAATGCAAATTATTAGTAATACGTGCAACGACAGAGGTGCTCTCCTGCTGGTGCTCTTTGATAAGAGGATGCTGACTCTGCATAAAAGTAAATAGATAGGCCCTTCGCAGAGGGAAGCAGGGATTTGTAGAGGTGCCAGAGCTCGATTTTTAAATAGAGATTGAATAACATTTTGAGCGGTATACTTTCATTGTCAACATAACAACCAAGAATCTCGATATCTCCCATGCTACGCACATTATAGGCGGTTCCCAAATAGAATGGTAAAGTTTATACTCCCCCAACCACCAACAAGCACACTCCACGGCCAGCCGAATCCATGGGTTAACATCCAAACAAGCAACATCCCTGGGGGAGTTTTGTTTAATTATTATGATTTTGAGCATGGGACTGGGCATCCCGGTTTCCAGCCATTTTCTCATGAATGATTAGCGGAGTCCAGTCATCGTGAGAATAACCCACCTAGCATGGAAGATATAGACAGCCCTAGTTGATACATGAGCTGTTCGAGCATACAAAACAGAATTTCATTTGAAGGTTTAGAGTTTGGCATGTACAAATTTACTTGGAACGGCAGGTAAATACCGCATATAGGAAGGTATGGTGGACTCATATGGAACAACTTTGGGGTTTATGGAAGTGGATGCACAAGCAGTATTCCCGCTTAGTACAGGTGAAGGCTAGAAAGAGACTGGGAAGCGACCAGCTAGAGAGCAACAACGGTCATGAACATGCATTAAAATTAATCAACAATGAATGCAAGCATGAGTAGGATATAAATCACCATGAACATAAATATTGTGAAGGCTATGTTGATTTGTGTCAACTACATGCGTGAACATGTGCCAAGTCAGATCACTTATGTCGTTCAAAGGAGGATACCACCCATCATACCACATCACAACCATTTTAATATCATGTTGGCACGCAAGATAGACCATTACAAACTCTCAGCTAATTAGGCAGGGCATAAGCAGCTATGATATCTAATTTTCATTGCAAACATGTTTCATTCATAACAAGTTGAATCCGGAACGACGAGCTATCTTATTTACAAAAACAAGAGAGGCCAAGTTCATACTAGCTTTTCTTATCTCAATTAGTTCATCATATATCATCCTTATTGCCTTTCACTCGCACGACCGAATGGTGTGGATGATAATAATAGTGCACGTGCATTGGACTAAGCTGGAATCTGCAGACATTTAATACAAGAGAGAAGACAAGGTAATATGGCTCAGGGTTAAATCAACAACAAAGCATATGAGAGCCACTAAGCATTTTCAATCATGGTCTTCTACTCTTAACCTCTAAAGAAAAGGAAAGAAACTATTTACACGGGAAAGCTCCCAACAAGCAAAAGAAGAACGGGAAATCTTTTTTATTTTTTATTTTTAGTAACTGCTACAAGCAAAGAAAGTAAACTAGCTAGAAGCTACAACTAATTTTTTTTTGTTTTTTTGGGTTTTTCTAGCACACAAGAAAAAGGCTAAAAAAAGAAATTTAAACTAAGCATGGATGGTACAGTGAAAGAGTGTGAGCACCGACAGCTAGAATAAGTGTGAACATGAATGTAAGTCGGTGAGAAACACGTACTCCCCCAAGCTTAGGCTTCTGGCCTAAGTTGGTCTATGGCCAGTACTGGCGTGACGGATATCCAAAGTTGTAGTTGGGGTCGTACTGAGATGCGGCAGATGCTGCATGCCGAGCTGCAGCTCGAAGGTGGGTTGCCTCCATCATATTATAGTAGGCATTTGCCTCCTCCATAGTTATAGTGTATCTCCCTTTTTCCTGAAAGTTAAACAAAGTAGGGGCAGGAAGAACAATAGGGATGGCATGCTGCCGGTTAAAGATTAGTCAATATTTGAGAGTTTTATTATCCCACTCTATAAACCGATGACTAGCCATAGCATTACAGTCTAAATAAGCAGGAGGTAAAGGTTCATCATACGGGTGCACAGACACACCAAGATAGCGGGCTATGCGAGTAGCATAGATCCCACCAAATAAATCTCCATACAAACCATTATGGTGTGTCTACGTGCAACAATTGCTCCTAAGTTATATTGCCTATCACCTAGTACAATACTCCTGAGAACGCTAAGATCAGGGACACACATGTGAAAAGCCTCATCTTCACCATTTATGCATCTACCGATAAAGAGAGCAAAGTAATGAATGGCAGGAAAATGTATGCTCCCCGTGGTGGCTTGTGTGATATCCCTGGATTCTCCCACTGTAATACTAGCAAGGAATTCTCTAAATTCAGATTTATGAGGATCACTCATACTGCCCCACTGTGGGAGCTTGCAGACAACATTAAAATCCTCTAAGTCCATGGTATAAGATTTATCATAAAGGTCAAACAGGACAGTGTGAGAATTACGTGAAGATGAAAATTTAAACCTTCTCACAAAGCTGTCGGTTAAGCCACGGTATTGGAGACACTTATCTTGCATGAAGTCATCGAGGTCAGCGTTGCGCACATATGCGTAAAATTCATCTTTGATGCCCGCTTGACCAAAAAATTCATCGGACGGCCATTCGCAAGGCCGCACATCAGCATCCCTTATTGGTCCATCATCCGGCTCACGGAATGCGAGCCTCGGTTCTTGCTTCCTTGAAGGACCACCTTGGAAGTTTCTCCTAGTCATTTTTCTAAAATTTTCTGAAATTTTTAGTAACTCACAATAAAAGTTAACCAAACTCAACAAGATTGAAAGCAACGACTCCTATAAGTCCCTAGAGGCTATATCATGCATTAGAACTACTTGGGACTAAGAAAATTTGACATGAAAGATCAAGAACAAGGTCACCACAGCAGCACAAATTTGCAACAAATAAAGCACTAGAACAAAAACTAATTGGACCAATGGAGGAGTCACATACCAAGGAACAATCTTCCCAAACAGTTTGGTGAATGGTGCTTTGAGCAAGGAGATCGAAAATGGCAGCAAAATGAACTCGAACTCGGGTTTGAGCTGGTTGGGAATTTTTTTGGGAGGAAGAAGAAGAGCATGGGTGAAAGGATAAGTGGAGGGCGGCCACGTGGGACCCTCGAGGTAGGGGGGCGCGCCCTGGGAAGGGGGGCGCGCCCTGTGCCCTCGAGGCCACGTGCTGGCTCCCGTCGCCGTGTGTTCAGTGCCATATTTTCTTAAATATTCTAGAAAAAATCATATTTCATTTTCATGGCATTTGGAGAACTTTTATTTTTGGGATATTTTTTTATTGCATGGATAAGTCTGGAAACAGACAGATAATGCTATTTTTATTTTATCTAACCTAATTAACAGAAAGTAAAAGAAGGGTACAGAAGGTTTGTGCCATCTGGATTCACCTATCCCATGTTCATCAAAAGGAATCCATTAACAAGGTTGATCAGGTCTTGTTAATAAACTCTTTCCGAATAACATGAAACCGGAGAATTTTCGAATAACACTATGTTACCTCAATGGGGATATGTATGTCCCCAACAATAAGTATGTCACATGCCTTCTTGATAGTAGGAATAGGAAACTCAAAACCTCCAATAGTAATAGTCAAAGTTTTTCCAATATAATTGATACTATAAACCTGAGGTTATTTCCTCGGAAAGTGTATCGTATGCTCATTACCATTGACATGAAAAGTGACATTGTCTTTGTTGCAATCAATAACATCCCTTGCAGCATTCAAAAAAGGTCTTCCAAGAATAATAGACAGACTATCATCCTCGGGAATATCAAGTATAACAAAGTCCGTTAGAATAGTAACATTTGCAACTACAATAGACACATCCTCACAAATACCGACAGGTATAGCAGTTGATTTATCAGCCATTTGCAAATATATTTCAGTACGTGTCAACTTACTCAAGTCAAGTCTACAATATAAAGAGAGAGGCATAACACTAACACCAGCTCCAAGATCACACAAAGCAGTTTTAACATAGTTTTTCTTAACGGATCAAGGTATAGTAGGCACTCCTGGATCTCCTAATTTCTTAGGCATTCCACCCTTAAAAGTGTAATTGGCAAGCATGGTTGAAATTTCTACTTCAGGTATCTTTATTTTATTGGTAATAATATCTTTCATATATTTAGCATAAGGATTTGTTTTAAGCACATCAGTCAAACGCATACGCAAAAAGATAGGTCTAATCCTTTCAGCAAAGCGCTCAAAATCCTCATCATCTTTTTTCTTGGATGGTTTCGGAGGAAAAGGCATGGGTTTGTGAACCCATGGTTCTCTTTCCCTACCATTCTTCCTAGCAACAAAGTCTCTCTTATCATAACGTTGACTCTTTGATTGTGGGTTATCAAGATCAACAACATGTTCAATCTCTACATCATTATTATTGCTAGGTTGATCATCATCATGAGCATCATCATTAATATTATCACTAGGTTCATGTTCATTATCAGATTGTGTCTCAGCGTCAGAAATAGATATATCATTAGGATTCTCAGGTGTGTCAGCTATGGGTTCACTAGAATCATGCAAAGTCGTATCATTTTTCATTTTCTTCTTCTTAGAAGAACTAGGTGCATCTAAATTAGCTCTCTGAGAATCTTGCTCAATTCTCTTAGGGTGGCCTTCAGGGTACAAAGGTTCCTGAGTCATTTTACCACCTCTAGTAGAAACTCTAACAGCATAGTCATTATTCTTACTATTTAATTCATTGAGCAAATCATTCTGAGCCTTAAGTACTTGTTCTACTTGAGTGGTGACCATAGAAGCATGTATACTAATGAGTTTCAGTTCACCTTTAGCTGTAGATAGATAATCACTCAAGCGTTCAATCATATAATCATTGTGTTGTAATTGTCTACCAACATAAGCATTGAAGTTTTCTTGTTTCACAATAAAATTGTCAAACTCATCTAAGCATTGGCTAGCATACTTATAACGAGGAATATCACCTTCATCAAATCTATAAAGAGAATTTACCTTTACTACTTGTGTTGGGTTATCAAGACCATGTATTTCTTCAATAGGTGGTAAATTCTTAACATCCTTAGCTTTAATACCTTTTTCTTTCATAGATTTCTTTGCCTCTTGCATATCTTTAGGACTGAGAAATAGAACACCTCTTTTCTTCGGAGTCGGCTTAGGGGCTGGTTCAGGAAGTGTCCAATTATTTTCATTGGCCAGCATATTATTCAATAGTAATTCAGCTTGTTCCACTGTTCTTTCCCTGAAAACACAACCAGCACAACTATCCAGGTGGTCTCTGGAAGCATCAGTTAGTCCATTATAAGAGACATCAAGTATATCATGCATCTCAAGAGGATGATCATGCAAAGCATTAAGTAACTGGAGAAGCCTCCCCCAAGCTTGTGGGAGACTCTCTTCTTCAGTTTGAGCAAAGTTATATATTTCCCGTAAAGCAGCTTATTTCTTATGAGCGGGAAAATATTTAGCAGAGAAGTAATACATCATATCCTGGGGACTACACACACAACCACGATCAAGAGAATTAAACCAAGTCTTAGCATCACCCTTTAACGAGAACAGAAACAACTTAAGGATATAATAGTAGTGGATCTTTTCATCATTGGAAACAGGGTGGCTATATCATTCAACTTAGTAAGATGTGCCACAACAGTTTCAGACTCATGGCCATGGAAAGGATCAGATTCAACCAAAGTAATTAACTCAGGATCAACAGAGAATTCATAATCCTTATCAGTGACACATATAGGTGAAGTAGCAAAAGCAGGGTCATGTTTCATTATAGCATTCAAGGACTTTTCTTTCAGCTTAGCTAATAATTTCTTAATATCATATCTATCATTGCAAGCAAGAAAGTCTCTAGCAGTTTCTTCATCCATAACATAACCCTCAGGCACAACAGGCAATTCATATCTATTGGGAGTAGTTTCATCATCACTTTCATAAATATCATTAACATTTGCACTCTCCCTAACCTTAGCAATTTGTTCATCTAGAAATTCACCTAGTGGCACAGTATCAGGCATAGAGGTAGTTTCATCATACATAGGAGAAGTAGTATCATCAAGAACATACGACATACCAGATTCAATAGTAGGAGTAGGTGTCGCAAGTTTACTCATAACAGAAGGAGAATCAAGTGTAGAGCTAGATGGCAGTTCCTTACCTTCCCTAGTAGTTGAGGGTAAGATCTTGGTTTTTGAGTCCTTCAAATTCTTCATAGTGATAAGCTGATATAAATCCCAAGTGACTTAAAGAATAGAGCTATGCTCCCCGGCAATGTCGCCAGAAAATAGTCTTGATAACCCACAAGTGTAGGGGATCGCAACAGTTTTCGAGGGTAAAGTATTCAACCCAAATTTGTTGATTCGACACAAGGGGAGCCAAAGAATGCTCTTAAGTATTAGCAGCTGAGTTGTCAATCCAACCACACCTGGAAACTTAGTATCTACAGCAAGATAGTTTAGTAGCAAAGTAATATGATAGTGGCGGTAGCAGCAATAAAAGTAACGATAGTGTTTTTTGTAGTTTTTGTGATAGTAGGAACGGAAAAGTAAATAAGCAACTAGCAATATAGGTAAAGCTCGTAGGCATTGGATCGATGATGGGAAGTTACGTCGGATGCAATTCATCATGTAGAAGTTATAACCTAGGGTGATACAGAACTAGCTCCAGTGCAATGTAGGCATGTATTCCGAATATAGTCATACATGCTTATGGAAAAGAACTTGCATGACATCTTTTGTCCTACCCTCCCGTGGCAGAGGGGTCCTATTGGAAACTAAGGGATATTAAGGCCTCCTTTTAATAGAGTACCTAACCAAAGCATTAACACATAGTGAATACATGAACTCCTCAAAATATGGTCATCACCGGGAGTGGTCCCGATTATTGTCACTTCGGGGTTGCCGGATCATAACACATAGTAGGTGACTATAGAATTGCAAGATAGGATCAAGAACACACATATATTCATGAAAACATAATAGGTTCAGATCTGAAATCATGGCACTCGGGCCCTAGTGACAAGCATTAAGCATAGCAAAGTCATAGCAACATCAATCTCAGAACATAGTGGATACTAGGGATCAAACCCTAACAAAACTAACTCGATTACATGATAGATCCCATCCAACCCATCACCGTCCAGCAAGCCTATGATGGAATTACTCACGGACGGAGGTGAGCATCGTGGAGTTGGTGATGGAGGAAAGTAGATACGTTGGAGACGTATAAGGGCTTCGCCTAAGCACTGCAACGGTATGACCGAGGTGTGTTTCTGTGGAGGGGGGCAGCGCACACGGTTGGAGAGATCAACTTGTGTGTCTAGAGGTGCCCCCTGCCCCCATATATAAAGGAGCAAGGGGGAGGCCGGCCAGCCCCTATGGCGCACCTAGGAGGAGCAATCCTACTAGGAATAGGATTGCAATCCTATTCCTAGTAGGAATCACCAAGAGGGAGAAGGGGGGAAGGAAGGAGAGGGAAAGGGAGAAGGAAAGGGGCACCGGCCCCCCTCCTTCCTTGTCCAATTCAGACCAAGGGGTGGGGGGCGCACGGCCCAGCCCTGGCCTTCCTTCTCTCTTTCTCCTATGGCCCATTAAGGCCCATAGCTTCCCCGGGGGGTTCCGGTAACCCCACGGAACTCCGGTTAATTCCGAAACTTTACGGAACGCTTCCGGTGTCTGAATATAGTGTCCAATATATCAATCTTTACGTCTCGGACATTCCGAGACTCCTCGTCATGTCCTTGATCTTATCTAGGACTCCGAACTACCTTCGATACATCAAAACTCATAAACTCATAATACCGATCGTCATCAAACGTTAAGCGTGCGGACCCTACGGGTTCGAGAACTATGTAGACATGACCGAGACTCATCTCCGGTCAATAACCAATAGCGGAACCTGGATGCTCATATTGGCTCCTACATATTCTACGAAGATCTTTATCGGTCAAACCGCATAACCACATATGTTGTTCCCTTTGTCTTCGGTATGTTACTTGCCCGAGATTCGATCGTCGGTATCTCAATATCTAGTTCAATCTCGTTACCGGCAAGTCTCTTTACTCGTTCCATAATACATCATCTCGTGACTAACTCATTAGTCATTTGCTTGCAAGGCTTATTATGATGTGCATTACCGAGAGGGCCCAGAGATACCTCTCCGACACTCGGAGTGACAAATCCTATTCTTGATCTATGCCAACACCACGAATACCTTCGGAGACACATGTAGAGCATCTTTATAATCACCCAGTTATGTTGTGACGTTTGATAGCACACAAGGTGTTCCTCCGGTATACGGGAGTTGCATAATCTCATAGTCATAGGAACATGTATAAGTCATGAAGAAAGCAATAGCAGTAAAACTAAACGATCATAGTGTTAAGCTAAGGGATGGGTCTTGTCCATCACATCATTCTTCTAATGATGTGATCCCGTTGATCAAATGACAACTCATGTCTATGGCTTGGAAATATAACCATCTTTGATCAATGAGCTAGTCTAGTAGAGGCATACTAGGGACATACTGTTTTGTCTATGTATTCACACATGTACTAAGTTTCCGGTTAATACAATTCTAGCATGAATAAAAAACATTTATGATGATATAAGGATATACAAATAATATATTTATTATTACCTCTAGGGCATATTTCCTTCAGTCTCCCACTTGCACTAGAGTCAATAATCTAGTTCACATCTCCATGTGATTTAATACCGATAATTCACATCGTTATGTGAATAACACCCATTGTTCATATCGCAATGTGACCAACACCCAAAGGGTTTACTAGAGTCAATAATCTAGTTCACATCTCCATGTGATTTAATACCCAAGAGTAATAAGGTGTGATCATGTTTTGCTTGTGAGAGAAGTTTAGTCAACAGGTCTGTTACATACAGATCCGTATGTATTTCGCAAATTTCTATGTCTACAATGCTCTACATGGAGCTACTCTAGATAATTGCTCCCACTTCCAATATGCATCCAGATTGATAATTAGAGTCATCTGGATTAGTGTAAAGCTTGCATCGGTGTAACTCTTTATGATGAACTCTTTATCACTTCCATAATCGAGAAACATTTCCTTAGTCATCTAGTAACTAGGGATAATTTTGACCGCTGTCTAGTGATCTACTCCTAGATCAAAATTGTACTCCCTTGCCAAACTCAGGGCAAGGCATACAATAGGTCTGGTATACATCATTGCATACTTTATAGAACCTATGGCTGAGGCATAGGGAATGACTTTCATTCTATCTTCTGCCGAGGTCGGGCTTTGAGTCTTACTGAACTTCATACCTTACAACTCAGGCAAGAACTCCTTCTCAGATTGATCCATTTTGAACTACTTCAAAAACTTGTCAAGGTATGTACTCATTGAAAAAACTTATCAAGTGTCTCAATCTATCTCTATAGATTTTGAGGCTTAATATGTAAGCAGGTTTACCGAGGTTTTGTTTGAAAAAACTACTTTCAAACACTCCTTTATGCTTTCCAGGAATGTAGTTTTGACATCCATTTGCCAGATTTTATAATCATAAAATGCGGCAATTGCTAACATGATTCGGACAGACTTTAAGCATCACTACGGGTGAGAAAATCTCATCGTAGTCAACTCCTTGAACTTGTCGAAAACATTTCGCAACAAGTCGAGCTTTGTAAACAGTAACATTACCGTCAGCGTCGGTCTTCCTCTTGAAGATCCATTTATTTTCGATGCCTTGCCGATCATCGGGCAAGTCAATCAAAGTCCACACTTTGTTCTCATACATGGATCCCATCTCAGATTTCATGGCCTCAAGCCATTTTGCGGAATCTGGGCTCATCATCGCTTCCTCATAGTTCGTAGGTTCATCATGGTCTAGTAACATGACTTCCAGCACTGGGTTGCCATACCACTCTGGTGCGGAACGTACTCTGGTTGATCTACGAAGTTCAGCGGTAACTTGATCCAAGTTTCATGATCATCATCATTAGCTTCCTCACTAATTGGTGTAGGAATCACTGGATCCAATTTATTTGATGTACTACTATCCAATTCAGGAGAAGGTACAATTACCTCATCAAGTTCCACTTTCCTCCCACTCACTTCTTTCGAGAGAAACTCCTTCTCTAGAAAGGATCCATTCTTAGCAACAAACATATTGCCTTTGGATCTATGATAGAAGGTGTACCCAACAGTCTCTTTTGGGAATCCTATGAAGACACATTTCTCCGACTTGGGTTCGAGCTTATCAGGTTGAAGCTTTTTTCACATAAGCATCGCAACCCCAAACTTTAAGGAACAACAACTTTGGTTTCTTGCCAAACCACAGTTCATAAGGTGTTGTCTCAACGGATTTAGATGGTGCCCTTATTTAACGTGAATGCAGCTGTCTCTAATGCATAACCCAAAATGATAGTGGTAAATCAGTAAGAGACATCATAGATCGCACCATATCTAATAAAGTATGATTACGACATTCAAACACAGCATTACGATGTGGTGTTCCGGGTGGTGTGAGTTGTGAAACTATTCCACATTGTTTTAAATGAAGGCCAACCTCGTAACTTCAAATATTCGCCTCCGTGATCAGATCGTGGAAACTTTTACTTTCTTGTTACGATGATTCTCCACTTCACTCTGAAATTTCTTTGAACTTTTCAAATGTTTTAGACTTGTGTTTCATCAAGTAGATATACCCATATCTGCTCAAATCATCTGTGAAGGTCAAAAAAATAATGATACCCGCAGCGAGCCTCAACACTCATTGGTCTGCATACATCAGTATGTATGATTTCCAACAAGTCAATTGCTCGTTCTATTGTTCCAGAGAATGGAGTTTTAGTCATCTTGCCCATGAGGGATGGTTCGTAAGCACCAAGTGATTCATAATCAAGTGATTCCAAAAGTCCATCACTATGGAGTTTCTTCATGCGCTTTACACCATTATGACCTAAACGGCAGTGCCACAAATAAGTTGCACTATCATTATTAACCTTGCATCTTTTGGCTTCAATATTATGAATATGTGTATCACTACGATCGAGATCCAACAAACTATTTTCATTGGGTGTATGACCATCGAAGGTTTTATTCATGTAAACAGAATAACAATTATTGTATGACTTTAAATGAATAACCATATTGCAACAAATATGATCAAATCATATTCATGCTCAACGCAGATGCCAAATAACATTTATTTAGGTTTTACACTAATCCCAAAAGTATAGGGAGTGTGCGATGATGATCATATCAATCTTGGAACCACTTCCAACACACATCATCACTTCACCTTTAACTAGTCTCTGTTCATTCTGCAATTCTCGTTTCGAGTTACTAATTTTAGCAACTGAACCGGTATCAAATACCCAGGGGTTGCTATGAACACTAGTAAAGTACACATCAATAATCTGTATATCAAAATATACCTTTGTTCACTTTGCCATCCTTCTTATCCGCCAAGTATCTAGGGCAGTTCCACTTCTAGTGACCATTTCCTTTGCAGTAGAAGCACTTAGTTTTAGGCTTGAGTTTAGCTTTAGGTTTCTTCACGGGAGTGCCAACTTGCTTGTCATTCTTCTTGAAGTTCCCCTTCTATCCCTTTGCCCTTTACTTGAAACAAGTGGTCTTGTTAACCATCAACACTTGATGCTCTTTCTTGATTTCTACCTTCGCCGATTACAGCATCGCGAAGAGCTCGGGAATTACTTTCGTCATCCCTTGCATATTATAGTTCATCATGAAGTTCTAGTAACTTGGTGATAGTGACTAGAGAACTTTGTCAATTACTATCTCATCTGGAAGATTAACACCCACTTGATTCAAGCAATTGTAGTACCCAGACAATCTGAGCACATGCTCACTGGTGGAGCTATTCTCCTTCATCTTGTAGGAAAAGTACTGTCAGAGGTCTCATACCTCTCGACACGGTCATGAGTATGAAATACTAATTTCAAGTCTTGAAACATCTTATATGCTTGTGGGGACCCCGACTCATAAGTCGTGATCACCGAATGCACGTGTACAGTGATCCCAGAGATCAATGCTCACTGAACACACAGAAGCTGAATAACAAGAGTCTTACATCCATACATACCGTATTACACAAATAGGACCATTAAGGTCAAGTCTTGAGTATATCATCGCAGCGGAAATCTTCAATAACAACTTGGACCCATGCCATCTGCCTTAATCCTACAGGCATTCTGACTGAGAAGCATCCTAGCTCGCATGCTCGTCACCAAGAAATCTTCATCATATCTTGTTCACTCATGCCTGGCAAATAAAATAACCAGTGGCAAGCCAATGAGTACTTTTGAATGTACTCGCAAGCAACCCAAGTGTGATGACAGAATAATTATGCAAGGCTCTACTGCTAGATTGGCAGTTTTGCGGAAAGCTAGTTTTTCATATGCAAGTATGATCAACATATAACATGGACATGCATGTGTCTGCAACAAGTATCAGGAGGTTTCAGACATCAATAACGAGAAAGAGTCATGAGCAACTCTTGCTCACGCTCATCGTGACTTTCTCACAATCACATCAACAGATTTACCAAACCGTGTTGTTTTCCAGAAACTTATGGACATAGTCTAAGTAGCACCACCCAACTGTCCTTGACCGCGGACACGGCTATTCGAATAGTTTGACACTCTGCAGAGGTTGCACACTTTACCCACAAGATCCGGGGAACTTCCGTGACATCCACGACCCGCGGTACCTCAAGTACCTGGGGTAAGCACCCGATCACTATCTTTCCCTAGACGACACTAACATAGAGTCCACTCGATTGGTAACAGCCCCGTGCCAAACATTTCACATCTTAGAAATTGTGGAGACTTGCTCCCATATTCATCACATACCACTGACACGGGGTACCAACGGTGTGTTCGGTGCCCTGTAAAAATAGTCATGGCCGCCTATCCAAGCACGACCCCGTCCCGAGAGTGACCTCACGTCACCCCCGTCACTAGTAATGCGGGCACCATGCTAGTATCGACCTAGGTAATCAATAATGCCCTTTCCCATATAAGGGTAGAGTGGTTGCGCATATTTGGTTGGGACGGTAGTCACACATAAATCTAATCCGTCTCTGTAAACAACACTTTCGTCAACCCTCGGCACACTACTTCTTCACCAAGTAGTGCCCTAGTTCCTCATCAACTTCCAGGGGCATTAGTGGCACCCACTGGGTTATCTGCAAGTATGTCTTACCGCACTTGTTTCTCTCAATGCATAATCCCGACCCATTTGCGTAGCCAACTACTATAGCATATATCTATCTACTCCCACCCACATAACCCTCATAGGAAGGTAGGGTCATGTTTGATGCAAGTTTCAATAGTAAGGTAACAAAGGTAGCAACCAAAGTGGTCTCCACCTCAACATGATTCCGATGCATTGATAATAAGGTGCTATGAGACATGCATAAAAAGGTTTCTCGAACATGGTCAAAGGGCTGCTTGCCTTATCCTTTCGAGTCTTC
The DNA here is from genome assembly GCA_902687465.1 of Secale cereale. NCBI lineage: Eukaryota > Viridiplantae > Streptophyta > Magnoliopsida > Poales > Poaceae > Secale > Secale cereale. Next base: position 564,181,959 of record LR738714.1, on the reverse strand, counting down.
AAACCTTCTGGTCCATCTCCGAGTACTCCGTTTATTTCGTCAACTAACGATGGAAACAATCATAATAAGCAACACAACAAAGCAAAATATGAAAGTTCTCTTAAAATAGGAGTTGGACTTTTCTAGGATACCTCTGGTCATATGAGAAATGACCAAGGTGTTCTCATAGGCATTGGATCAATGGATAGTTTGGAACATTTCAATATGATGGAACCAAGGGGTTTATGGATTTGAAAGAAGTGTACAGAAATATATTCTTGAATGATGAGCAAAGGCACCCATTAAGAAGTCGTGATTTTAGAAGCATCTAGGAGTTGGTTTAACTGGATTTGGAATTCAAATGAATTTCCTAGGATTTTGCAAAGTTGATAAATATGAAGAAATGGCTCATTATTTGGTGGGGTACAGAAAGTATTAATAAAAATGTTCCAAAACTAAGTTTGGATATGACAAGCATCTAGGAATTTGAACCACTGCATTTGGATCAAATTTGAGCTCTCTGTGATTTTCTAAAGTTTATCACAGAAAATGGAATAGTGACATTTGATAATTATTAGTGAAGAAAAGGTTTATGGAAAAATGTGCATGTTGTACCAACAGGTAGATCATGATTTTAGAAACTACCAGAAATTTGAATCATGTAATTTGGAGTTTTATTTGAATTATATATGGATTTATGAAGGTTGCAGAAAAAGAAAAAGGGAAAGGTTATATACCCCTATACTGCACACTGAGCGGGAGGTAGCTGAATAGAAACTGGGCCGGCCCAACGGCTCGGCCGCGTGCACAGGGGGGTGACGTCGGAGGCGCCTTCATGGAGTACGCCTTCGCGCTGGGAAGGCGTATTCCTGCCGCCCCGCCTCCACTTAAACGACGTGGCGGTCGGCTGGTCGCTGACCTGCGGGGCCCAGCCGCAGGTCGTCTCGTCGCACCTGACTGATACGTCCAAAACGTATCTATAATTTCTGCTTGCTCCATGCCACTTTTGGGTGATATTGCTATGATATTCATACACTTCCATACACTTTTGATCATATTTGGACTAACTTACTAATCCAGTGCACCCCAGTGCCAGTTTCTGTTTTCGGCTGTTTTTGTATTTCAGGTTTTCACGTTTCGAGAACTGCCCAGAAAAATCCAGAAAAATTATATAAAAAATCAGCAATACGGAAACAACACTGCGTCCGAAGGGCAGCCTCGGGGGGCCACAGGGGCTCCAGGCGCCCTGTGGGCGCCCCCCCCTGGGCCGCACCGGGGGGGGGGGGGGGCGCCTCGGCCCCCCGAGAGTCCCCCGGTGCCCTACTTTGGCATATATTTAAAGGGTTCCCCGTAACCCTCGAAACAGGACTTCTTTTCGCGATCCCATCTCTGTTCCGCATCCGCCGCCGCTTCCAAGATCAGGAGCACCAGGAGAACTCTTCCCGGCACCCTGCCGGAGGGGAGGATCACCACCGGGAGCTTCTCCACCACCATGGACGCCTCCCGGATGACTCGTGAGTAGTCTCCCTTGGACCATGAGTCCATGACCAGTAGCTATGTGATGTTCTCCTCCCGTTCTTGTGCTTCACTAATTAGTCCTCGTGAGCTGCCCTACATGATCGAGGCACCTATGTAATCCTTATGCTGTTGCTATGTTGAGTTTGCTGGGATCCGATGGATTATGAGATTATGTTCAGATTGATCTTGAGTAATATATTTGATTCACCTCTTTTATATTTTAGTTCATAAGTAATTCTTGCATGTTCTCCGTTGTTATTTATTGCTTTGGCCGAGTAATAGGTAGTGACTCCAAGAGGGAACGTTATGCTCGATTGTGGGTTCATGCCCCTCGATGACTAGCTTGAGTGACAGAAACATGAGTCTAGGGGATGTGCTGTTGCCACAAGGGGGAAAACAACGGTGCTTGTGCCCGCGGGTCCAAGTATTGTTTACTTTACGCAAAGTTCTTTTAATGCAGTTGTCTATTGCATTGAGTTTACACTATGGGTGGGACTCGCAACTTAATACCAGCGAGATGTTTTGGATATATATCTCAAGGTGGATGATTAATAGTAGATATTGATGGATTTCGGTCTACTTACTTTGGCGTACCGCCCATGCTTTGAACCTCAACCTTTCTTGCAATGTAGTCAGCGTTGGTTTGCGTGCGTGGTCCTGTCAATTGCCCAGCTGTAATTTGTTTACCTCACATAGCTGTTTTATCGTCTTTTGGGAGAGAGACATCACTAGTGAACATCATGAGACTCCGGTCCATATTACCATCATTGATCACATACACTATTTACTTTTCGCTATTTTACTTACTATTGCAAAACACTATCTATCACTACTATCATATTGCTTTTAACCCTTTGTGAACTACAAGGCCGGAGAGATTGACAACCTCTCTGTACTCGTTGGGAGCAAAGTTATTTGTATCTGTGTGCAGGTCCACGTTGATTGCTAATTGCGCCGTTAGCAGTTGACACCTACTTGTTGAACCTAGGAGTCTCTGGGGATTCGATCCTTGGCATCTTTGCTAAGGGAAAACACTTCTACTTACTGCATCTTACACCTTCCACTTGGGGTAACCAACAAGGGGTTCGAGGCCCATCAAGGAGCATTTTCTGGCGCCGTTGCCGGGGACTCCACTCTTCAGGATAGGGGAGTTGCATGCTATCTTTTACCTTTGCTTTTTAGTCTTGTTAGTTAACTTTTCATATTTGCTTTAGTTCCTTTTATCGAAAATCACAAAAATAGTTATCTTGCTTGCTTGCTACTATGGGTTCCACCGAGAACACCAAGTTGTGTGACTTCACTAGTCACAACAACGATGACTTTATCAGCACACCTATCACTACACCTGCCACTTCAGCACCTTCATATGAAATTAAACCTGCTTTACTGAACTTAGTTATGAGAGAACAATTCTCCGGTGCTGGAGATGATGCTGCTTTACACTTGAACAACTTTGTAGAACTTTGTGATATGCAAAAGTACCAAGAAATAGATGGTAATATTGTTAAGCTTAAGCTTTTTCCTTTCTCTTTGAGAGGAGGAGCTAAAATTTGGTTTCAGTCTTTGCCTAGAAATAGCATAGATTCATGGGACAATTGCAAAGATGCTTTTATTGGAAAATACTATCCACCTGCTAAAATTATCCAACTTAGAAGTAATATTATGAATTTTAAACAATTGGATAATGAACATGTTGCCCAAGCTTGGGAACGTATGAAGTCTCTTATCAAGAACTGCCCTACTCACGGTTTGACTACTTGGATGGTTATCCAAACTTTTTATGCAGGCTTGAACTTTACCTCGCGGAACTTGTTAGATTCAGCCGCGGGAGGAACTTTTATGTTTGGTGCTGCCACAAAGCTTCTCGATGAGATGATGACCAACTATTCCCAATGGCACACCGAACGCGCTCCAACAGGTAGGAAGGTAAACTCTGTCGAGGAGATTTCCTCCCTCAATGAAAAAGTTGACTTGATCATGCCTCTACTTTCGAAGCAATCTACTGTTGATCCTCGTGATGTTCCTTTAAATTCTTTGATTGCTCAAGAACAAGTAGATGTTAACTTTATCTCTAGAAATAATTTCAACAACAACGATTATAGGAGTAACTTTGGTAACAATTCTAGACCGTTCCCCTTTAACTCTTATGGGAACAACAATGCTTATCCTAGTACCAAGAACCCCCAATACTGAACTAGAGACCATGCTTAGAGATTTCATCACTACCCAAAAAGCCTTTAATAAGAATGTAGAAGATAAAGTTAGAGGATGGTTGGGATCCTATGATAAAAATTTATTTGAATGACTTCTCTTGTTATGCATTATGTGATGTTGGTGCTAGTACCTCTGTTATGCCCAAAAGGATATATGATATGCTTAAATTGAAACCTTATGATTCTTGTTCTTTTGGTGTTCGTCTCGTTGATTCTTCCATAAAGAAACCTTTGGGGAGGATCAACGATGTTCTTATTGTTGTCAATGATAATTATGTGCCCGTTGATTTCACTATTATGGATATTGAATGTGATCCTTCATGTTCAATTATTTTGGGACGTCCCTTTTTGCGCACCGTTGGTGCTGTCATTGACATGAAAGAGGGTAATATAAAATTTCAGTTTCCTCTCAAGAAAGGGATGGAACACTTCCCTCGTAAGAAGGTCAAGTTACCTTTTGAGTCCGTTGTACGGGCTAGCTATTCTTTTACTCTTGATAAAACTTGATCTATGCATTATGCCTAGCTTAAAGGCATAAAAGAAAGCGCTTTTGGGAGGCAGCCCACATGAATAAATTTTTTGCTTTTGTCGTGTCTTGATGTTGTTTACTGCTGTAGCATCATCATTGTATCTTTACTTTTCATATATGTGCCAAGTATAGCCTCTGATTGCTAGAAAGTTCAAAAGTTGTGAGGTGCTGTCCAGGAAACAGATTCTGTCCTTGGATAAAAAAAATTGTAGAAAATCACCAGACCATCTTTTTGCTCTGAATATTCTCGACAGCGTTCTCTATATAATTGTCTTTCGTGCGTCAGTTCTGAGTTTTTTGATTTGAGTTGCAGAAGTATCCCGAACAGGTCAATTACTGCCTGCTGTTCTGTTTTTCACAGATTCTGTCTTGTTTTGCCTTACCTTCACTTTGCAAATTAAGAACTTGCTTTTTCTTTGCAAAAACCTTTTGGCAATCTTGAGAAACAGTAGAACTTCAAGAATATCCTTATTTCCAGCAAGGTATAATTATTTTATTAAGGGTACTAACCTCGCTAATCAGATTATGATGAGTTGTGTATGAAGGGAGTTTTCAAGTGTGCGAGGGAAGATGATAAAAAAGATTCAGGAGTGTCAAGCGCTCAAGCTTGGGGATGCCCCCGTGCACCCCCAAGAAATATTCAAGGAGACTCAAGCGTCTAAGCTTGGGGATGCCCCCCGTGCAGCCCCTTCTCCATCAACATTATCAGTTCGTCTTTCGTTCCGCTATATTTTTATCACTTCATGTGTTATGTGCTATGCTTGGAGCGTCTTGCTTTTAGTTTTCTTTTTAGTTTTTCATAACGAGTCGGAACCCAGCATTCCTTTATGTGGGAGAGAAACACGCTCCACTTCTACCTAGAACATTACATAGAATTTTCATGTCTATCTATGTTGTGTGTGTTCTTTGTCTTTTAAATAGCTACTATCGTGCTTTGCTCTTAGTATTCATGCTTATCTCTTCAAGAGCTTTTATTTAGTTGGTTGCTTGAACTCTCTTTAATTACCATGCTCACCTTATTAAGAGAGTTTGCTTCCGTTGCATGGGTTAATGTGTCTATGATAAAGATGCTACTTTCATGATGGTGCTTAGCAGTTCAGGTTTTCTTTTAGTTAATCTCGAATAGCTGGGGGGTTCCCAATGTGTCATTGGAGTACCAACTTGGTTTGTTTGCCTATGATGTGGTATGGTTTAGTAATATCTTCCTTCGAGAATTTATTTTGATTGACTTGGCGTATGCTCACGCATATTCAAGACTGTAAAGAAAGTATGTCAAGCCTTGATGATCTTTTATTTCTAAGTAGCGATATAACTACCATGCCTGATTCAATATTGCTTTGTCGCTCTGCATGATTATGACCGTCATTGCTCTCTTAGTTGGTCGCTCCCAGTCTTTTGCTAACCTACACCTGCACTAAGCAAATTAACCATGCAATACATAGCTCATGGGAAAGTAGCCTAAAAACTATTGTGGTAAAGAATATGTTGCCTATGTATCTTATTTCTTATGAGTTGCTTGCTGAGCGGTGACCATGTTTCTGGGGACACCATCAACTGTCACACTTTTGTTGAATATCATGTGAGTTGCTATGCATGTTCGTCTTGTCTGAAGTAAGGGTGATTTACCGTGGGTTGAATTAATATGCATATTGTTAGAGAAGAACATTGGGCCGCCAACCAAAGCCATGCATCATGGTGGAAGTTTTAGCTTGGACCTTAATCCTAAATCTCTCATGAGAATATGCTTATGCATTTAAGAGGAGTCCATCATCTATTTTCTATGTTGTCCCGGTATGGATGTCCTCAAGTTGAGATCTATCAAAAATGAGAAATCAAATGCGATCTATCTCCTTGGACCTTTGTACAGGTGGCATAGAGGTACCCCTTTGTGACACTTGGTTAAAACATATGCAATGCAATGATAACCCATGGGGATCCGAGCTAATTAGGACAAGGAGCGAGCACTGTTAGTATTCGATGCATGAGGCTTGCAACTTATAGGATGCTTTATACATGACACATATGAAGTACTACTACCGTTGACACAATTGCTTTCATGTTTCAAAATAAAAAGCTCTAGCACTTCAAGCACCAACTATTGAGAGCATGATTGTCATTCTGAGTGTAATGTGCATTGTCCCAAAGTAGCATTGTCTTTTGCATGATTATGATATCGTTTATTCTGAAATGATTGTATCTAGTCATCACTTAAACCTTGAAGGTGCCCCTGCACTTATGTTTTGCATCACTGAAGGGGGCAAGCTAGATATCACTTTATCATATTTACATCATGTTCATTGCAAATCTTTTTGATGTTTCAGTTTCATGTTGTAAAACTTTCAGTCATTTGTGATTTTCTCTTGAGACAACTTAGTTACTTTAGAATCATTGTCTCAATAAGCTTTTGTCATATGACTATGAGAAATTCCTATATGGTTAATAGCATGTCACCACAGAAATTATTCTTGTTATCATTTACCTACTCGAGGACGAGCAGGAATTAAGCTTGGGGATGCTGATACGTCCAAAACGTTTCTATAATTTCTGCTTGCTCCATGCCACTTTTGGGTGATATTGCTATGATATTCATACACTTCCATACACTTCTGATCATATTTGGACTAACTTACTAATCCAGTGCACCCCAGTACCAGTTTCTGTTTTCGGCTGTTTTTGTATTTCAGGTTTTCACGTTTCGAGAACTGCCCAGAAAAATCCAGAAAAATTATATAAAAAATCAGCGATACGGAAACAACACTGCGTCCGAAGGGCAGCCTGGGGGGGCCACACGGGCTCCAGGCGCCCTGTGGGCGCCCCCCCTGGGCCGCGCCGGGGGGGCGCCTCGGCCCCCCGAGAGTCCCCCGGTGCCCTACTTTGGCATATATTTAAAGGGTTCCCCGTAACCCTCGAAACAGGACTTCTTTTCGCGATCCCATCTCTGTTCCGCATCCGCCGCCGCTTCCAAGATCGGGAGCACCAGGAGAACTCTTCCCGGCACCCTGCCGGAGGGGAGGATCACCACCGGGAGCTTCTCCACCACCATGGACGCCTCCCGGATGACTCGTGAGTAGTCTCCCTTGGACCATGAGTCCATGACCAGTAGCTATGTGATGTTCTCCTCCCGTTCTTGTGCTTCACTAATTAGTCCTCGTGAGCTGCCCTACATGATCGAGGCACCTATGTAATCCTTATGCTGTTGCTATGTTGAGTTTGCTGGGATCCGATGGATTATGAGATTATGTTCAGATTGATCTTGAGTAATATATTTGATTCACCTCTTTTATATTTTAGTTCATAAGTAATTCTTGCATGTTCTCCGTTGTTATTTATTGCTTTGGCCGAGTAATAGCTAGTGACTCCAAGAGGGAACGTTATGCTCGATTGTGGGTTCATGCCCCTCGATGACTAGCTTGAGTGACAGAAACATGAGTCTAGGGGATGTGTTGTTGCCACAAGAGGGAAAACAATGGTGCTTGTGCCCGCTGGTGCAAGGATTGTTTACTTTACGCAAAGTTCTTTTAATGCGGTTGTCTGTTGCATTGAGTTTACACTATGGGTGGGACTCGCAACTTAATACCAGCGAGATGTTCTGGATAGATATCTCAAGGTGGATGATTAGTAGTAGATATTGATGGATTTCAGTCTACTTACTTTGGCGTACCGCCCATGCTTTGAACCTCAACCTTTCTTGCAATGTAGTCAGCATTGGTTTGCGTTCGTGGTCCTGTTAATTGCCCAGCTGTAATTTGTTTACCTCACATAGCTGTTTTATCGTCTTTTGGGAGAGAGACATCACTAGTGAACATCATGAGACTCCGGTCCATATTACCATCATTGATCACATACACTATTTACTTTTCGCTATTTATTTACTATTGCAAAACACTATCTATCACTACTATCATATTGCTTTTAACCCTTTGTGAACTACAAGGCCGGAGAGATTGACAACCTCTCTGTACTCGTTGGGAGCAAAGTTATTTGTATCTGTGTGCAGGTCCACGTTGATTGCTAATTGCGTCGTTAGCAGTTGACACCTACTTGTTGAACCTAGGAGTCTCCGGGGATTCGATCCTTGGCATCTTTGCTAAGGGAAAACACTTCTACTTACTGCATCTTACACCTTCCACTTGGGGTAACCAACGAGGGGTTCGAGGCCCATCACTGGCCATCTTCTCCGGCCCGATGCCGGGCAGGGGAGGACTTTGGCCGCCGGCGCAGCCGTCGCCTGAGGATGCGGGAGGGCCGGCCGACGAGCCCAGGAGCTCCGGCTCTCGTCCCCGCACCCGAGGGTGGCTGCGAGCCCGCCCAAGGAAGCCCACAGCCTCGCCACCACAGGGAGGCCGCGGCGGCCGCGGGGTCTTCGGCGGCGCCACGCCAGGGAGAATTCCTAGGCCAAGGGGAGGACTGGTCCGTCCCTGGGGACTCCCCGAGGAGGGCTCGGACCTGGAATCAAAGAAGGGGAAGGAGAGAGCGGCCGAGGTGCCCGAATCCAAGCGGCGGTCGGCGGCAGCACTTCGGCCATGGAGGGACAGGAGAGCACGAGGGGGAGAGGGATGATGTCTGCGAGGTGCACGGGAGAGAGAAGGATCCAGAAGAGGCAAGGGAGTGCTCGGGGGGAGGCTCTATATAGGGAGGCGTCGGTGCACCATGGGCGAGGTCCAGGCCGCGCTCGGGCGAGCTCACGGAAGGATAAGGGAGGCAAGGGAGGAGGGGCCCGACAGCGAGGCGTGTCGTGGACGTCGAGGCGACCTCGATGGACACGCCCGCTCTGCCCAAGGCCGCTTGGATGCCTCGGGAGGGCCGAGCTACAGTGCCTTGGCGCACTGTAGCGCGCTCCAGAGCGTGTCTTTGGCCGGCATGGTCATGCCCCTTGCTTCCTGGCCGTGTCCCTGATGGCTTCTCGCCCCCTCATTGGTTACCCTAAGTGGAAGGTTTAAGATGCAGTGTAGCGGAAGTTTTCCCTTGGCAAAGATACCAAGGATCGATTTCCCCTGAGACTCCCAGTTTCAACAAGAAGGTGTCAACTGCTAACGGCGCCAGATATTAGCAATCAACGTGGACCTGCACACAGATACAAATAACTTTGCTCCCAACGAGTACAGAGAGGTTGTCAATCCCTCCGGCCTTGTAGTTTACAAAGGATCAAACGCAAGTGATAATAGTGATAGGTATAATTGCAATAGTAAGTAAAAGAGAAAAGTAAATAGCGGATGTGATCAATGATGGTAATATGGACCGGAGTCTCTTGATGTTCACTAGTGATGTCTCTCTCCCAAAAGACGATAAAACTGCTATGTGAGGTAAACGAATTACAGCTGGGTAATTGACAGAACCATGAACGCAAACCAATGCTGACTACATTGCAAGAAAGGTTGAGGTTCAAAGCATGGGCGGTACGCCGAGGTAAGTAGACCGAAATCCATCTGCATCTACTACTAATCATCCACCTTGAGATATCTATCCAGAACATCTCGCTGGTATTAAGTTGCGAGTCCCACCCATAGTGTAAACTCAAAGCAACAGACAACTGCATTAAAAGAACTTTGCGTAAAGTAAACAATCCTTGCACCCGCATGCACAAGCACCGTTGTTTTCCCCCTTGTGGCAACAGCACATCCCCTAGACTCATGTTTCTGTCACTCAAACTAGTCATCGAGGGGCATGAACCCACAATCAAGCATAACGTTCCCTCTTGGAGTCACTACCTACTACTTGGCCAAAGCAATAAGTAACAACGGAGAAAATGCAAGAATTACTTATGAACATAAATATAAAAGAGGTAGATCAAATATATTACTCAAGCACAATCTGAACATAATCTCATAATGCATCGGATCCCAGCAAACTCATCATAGCAACAGCATAAGGATTACATATGTGCCTCGATCATGTAGGGCAGCTCACGAGGACTAATTAGTGAAGCACAAGAACGAGAGGAGAACATCACATAGCTATTGGCCATGGACTCATGGTCCAAGGGAGACTACTCACAACTCATCCGGGAGGCGTCCATGGTGGTGGAGAAGCTCCCGGTGGTGATCCTCCCCTCCGGCAGGGTGCCGGGAAGAGTTCTCTTGGTGCTCCCGATCTTGGAAGCGGCGGCGGCGGCGGAACAGAGATGAGATCGCGAAAAATAGTTCCCGTCTCGAGGGTTTCGGGAGACGCTTTAAATATATGCCAAAGGGTGGCATCAGCGGAGCCTCGGGGGGCCCAGGCGCCCCCCCCCCCCCGGCACGGCCCGGGGGGGGGGCGCAGCCAGGGCGCCTGGAGCCCTAGTGGCCCCCCCGGCTGTACTTCGGGCGCAAGGTAGCTTCTGGAACGCTGATTTTTTATATAAGTTTTCTGGATTTTTCCTGGCAGTTCTCGTAATGTGAAAACCTGAAATACAAAAACAGCCGAAAACAGAAACTGGGACTGGGGTGCACTGAGTTAATAGGTTAGTCCAAATATGATCAAAAGTGTATGGAAGTGTATAAATATCATAGCAATATCACCCAAAAGAGGCAGGGAGCAAGCATAAATTATAAATACGTTTTGGACGTATCAAAATCCCCGAGCTTAATACCTGCTCGTCCTCGAGTAGGTAAATGATAACAAGAATAATTTCTGTGGTGACATGCTATTAACCATATAGGACTTACTCATAGTCATATGTGAAAAGCTTACTGAGACAATGAATCTATAGTAATTAAGTTGCCTCATGAGAAAATCACAAAGGACTGAAAGTTTTAAATATGATATTGAAACATCAAAAAGATTTGTAATGAACATGATGTGCAAATACGATAAAGTGATATCTCGCTTGCCCCCTTTAGTGAAGCAAAACATAAATGCAGGGGCACCTCCAAGGTTTAAGTGATGACTAGATACAATGATTTCAAAATAAACGATATCACAATCATGCAAAAGACAATGCTACTTTGGGACAATGCACATTACACTCAGAATGACAATCATGCTCTCAGTAGTTGGTGCTTTTAAAAGAAGGTGGAGACTCTCGAACCGTGGCTTTTGTTGGCAAGGTTGAAAACCCGTAGTCGGAAACAAAGACAAAACATGTACCAGAGCTCTTGGCTTTAAAAACAAAGGTAATAATTATTTTTTTTGATTTCTTAGATCATGCATGTTCCGTTAACGAATGCTAGTAGATAACTCAATCACTTCTTGAGATGGACAAGTTTCGAGGAACGGCTCCCGAATGAGGACGATCACATCCTCTTAATCTCCTTTATCACTGCCAAAGTTTTCTGATTTCTCATGAACAAAGCGTGAAGGAGGGTTTGTTTGTTATATTATCTTTTTGAGCCGGGCGCACTCAATGCCAGTTCCTTCTCGTATTATGGGTTTGCACATTATACATGCAATCCTGGGGTGAAGCTTGTCCAACTTAAAAAGATCATGAATTAACTACTACTTCCTCATGAACTTAAAATAGAGGCACAAAATAGGAATACTTTTTCTTTGAATAATTTCGAGATGGCACATGCAAGTCTTCGTTAGGAATGGCAGGTAAATACCATGTAGGAAGGTATGGTGGACTCATATGGCATAACTGGTTTAAAGGAATGTGGATGCACAAGCAGTCAGTCCGCTTAGTGCAGGCGAAGGTTAGCAAAAGACTGGGAGCGACCAACTAAGAGAGCAATGACGGTCATAATCATGCAGAGCGACAAAGCAACATTGAATCAGGCATGGAAGTTATATCGCTACTCAGAAATATAAGATCATCAAGGCTTGACAGACTTTCTTTACAGTCTTAAATATGCGTGAGCATACGCCAAGTCAATCAAAATAAATTCTTGAAGGAAGATATTACTAAACCATACCACATCATAGGCAAACAAATCATGTTGGTACTCCAATAACACATTGGGAATCCCCCAGCTATTTGAGACTTACCATAAGAAAACATGAACTACTAAGCGCCATCGTGCACGTAGCATCTTTATCTTAGACATATCAACCAATGCAACGGAAGCAAACTCTCTTAATAAGATAAGCATGATAACTAAAGAGAGTTCAAGAAACCAACTAAACAAAAGCTCTTTGAAAAGATAAGCATGAATACTAAGAGTTGAACATGACAGTAGCTATTGAAAGACAAAGAACACACACAGCAAGGATAGACATGAAAATTCTATGTTATGTTCTAGGTAGAAGTGGAGCGTGTTTCTCTCCCACATAAAGAAAGCTGAGTTCCGACTCGTTATGAAAAGCTAAAGAAAACTAAAAACAAGACGCTCCAAGCATAGCACATAACACATGAAGTGATTAAAATATAGTGGAACGAAAGACGAACTGATAATGTTGATGGAGAAGGGGATGCACGGGGGCATCCCCAAGCTTAGACGCTTGAGTCTCCTTGAATATTTCTTGGGGGTGCACGGGGGCATCCCCAAGCTTGAGCGCTTGACACTCCTGAATCTTTTTATGATCTTCCCTCGCATACTTGAAAACTCACTTCATACATAGCTCATCATAATCTGATTAGCGAGGTTAGTAACCATAATAAAATAATTGCACCTTGCTGTAAATAAGGATATTCTTGAAGGTCTACTGTTTCTCAAGATTGCCAAAAGTTTTTTGCAAAGAAAAAGCAAGCTCTAGGTTTGCAAAATGAAGGAAAGGCAAAACAGGACAGAATCTGTGAAAAACAGAACAGCAGGTAGTAAATGATTTGTTCGGGGCACTTCTGCAACTCTAATCAAAAAACTCAGAACAGATGCACGAAAGACAATTATATAGAGCACGCTGTCGAGAAAATTCAGACCAAAAAGATGATCTGGTGATTTTATACAAATTTTTGTATCCAAGGACAGAGTCTGTTTCCTGGACAGCACGTCACAACTTTTGAACTTTCTTGCAATCAGAGGTTACACTTGGCACAAAGTTGAAAAGCAAAGATACAATGATGATGCTACTGTAGTAACAACATCAAGACCACTAAAAACTGAAAGAACAAACTGAAAGCAAAGATAACAAGGGTTGTCTCCCTAGAGCTCTTTCTTTATAGCCATAAAGATAGGCTTAAGACTTTAATGATGCTCTCGTAGGAATAAGAGTTGAAGAACAAAAGAGAGCATCAAGAAGCAAATACCAAACACATTTAAGCCTAACATGCTTCCTATGCATAGGAATATTGCAATACAATAATTCATTGAAGCACAAAGCAATAAGCATAGGAAGACAAAACAAGTGCAGCTTCAAAACCTTCAACATAAAGAGAGGGAACTTGATATTATTGAAATATCTATAAGCATATGTTCCCTTCTCATAATAATTTTCAGTGGGATCACGAATAAACTCAACAATATAAGCATCACATAAAGCATTGTTACCATGATCCACGTGCAAAAAGGTATCATTACTCTTCATATAAGCAAAATCTTTCTCATTAGGAATAGTGAGAGTAAAGCAATCATAACCATCATGGTAATCATTGTATTTAGGAGGCATATCATAATCATAATAAATTTTATCCTCAATAGTAGGTGGACTGAAAACATCATATTCATCATTGTAATCATATATAGGAAGCAAAGTATCATCAAAGTAAATTTTCTCTTCAAAAGTTGGGGAACTAAAAATATCATGTTCATCAAACGTGTCATCCCCAAGCTTAGAGCTTTCCATGTCATTAACAATATTGATATTCAAAGAAAGCATACTAATAACATCACCACCATCATGATTGTTATGCAAATAATAAAGTTCCATAGGTTTTTTAATTTTCTCTTCAAACACATCATTTCCCAAAGCAAGGTAGAGCTTATAAAGCTCTCTGATATTTTTGTTGTTTTCCATTAAGCAAAACTAATGAAAAGACATAAAGAAAACTGAAAGGTAAACTAACAAGACTAAAAAGCAAAGATAAAAGATAGCGTGCAACTCCCCTATCCTGAAGAGTGGAGTCCCCGGCAACGGCGCCAGAAAACTTTGCTTGATGGCTTCTCGCCCCCTCGTTGGTTACCCCAAGGGGAAGGTTTAAGATGCAGTGTAGCGGAAGTTTTCCCTTGGCAAAGATACCAAGGATCGATTTCCCCTGAGACTCCCAGTTTCAACAAGAAGGTGTCAACTGCTAACGGCGCCAGATATTAGCAATCAACGTGGACCTGCACACAGATACAAATAACTTTGCTCCCAACGAGTACAGAGAGGTTGTCAATCCCTCCGGCCTTGTAGTTTACAAAGGATCAAACGCAAGTGATAATAGTGATAGGTATAATTGCAATAGTAAGTAAAAGCGAAAAGTAAATAGCGGATGTGATCAATGATGGTAATATGGACCGGAGTCTCATGATGTTCACTAGTGATGTCTCTCTCCCAAAAGACGATAAAACTGCTATGTGAGGTAAACGAATTACAGCTGGGCAATTGACAGAACCATGAACGCAAACCAATGCTGACTACATTGCAAGAAAGGTTGAGGTTCAAAGCATGGGCGGTACGCCGAGGTAAGTAGACCGAAATCCATCTGCATCTACTACTAATCATCCACCTTGAGATATCTATCCAGAACATCTCGCTGGTATTAAGTTGCGAGTCCCACCCATAGTGTAAACTCAAAGCAGCAGACAACTGCATTAAAAGAACTTTGCGTAAAGTAAACAATCCTTGCACCCCGCGGGCACAAGCACCGTTGTTTTCCCCCTTGTGGAAACAGCACATCCCCTAGACTCATGTTTCTGTCACTCAAACGAGTCATCGAGGGGCATGAACCCACAATTGAGCATAACGTTCCCTCTTGGAGTCACTACCTACTACTTGGCCAAAGCAATAAGTAACAACGGAGAACATGCAAGAATTACTTACGAACATAAATATAAAAGAGGTAGATCAAATATATTACTCAAGCACAATCTGAACATAATCTCATAATCCATTGGATCCCAGCAAACTCATCATAGCAACAGCATAAGGATTACATATGTGCCTCGATCATGTAGGGCAGCTCACGAGGACTAATTAGTGAAGCACAAGAACGGGAGGAGAACAT
Source organism: Secale cereale (assembly GCA_902687465.1). NCBI lineage: Eukaryota > Viridiplantae > Streptophyta > Magnoliopsida > Poales > Poaceae > Secale > Secale cereale. The sequence goes on along the minus strand of LR738714.1, from coordinate 564,166,721 downwards.
CACACAGCTACTGGTCATGGACTCATGGTCCAAGGGAGACTACTCACAACTCATCCGGGAGGCGTCCATGGTGGTGGAGAAGCTCCCGGTGGTGATCCTCCCCTCCGGCAGGGTGCTGGGAAGAGTTCTCCTGGTGCTCCCGATCTTGGAAGACGCTTTAAATATATGCCAAAGGGGGGCATTAGCGGAGCCTCGGGGGGCCCAGGCGCCCCC
>LR738714.1:564145252-564161300 GCA_902687465.1 Secale cereale | reverse complement strand
GTTTCTGGAACGCTGATTTTTTATATAATTTTTCTGGATTTTTCCTGGCAGTTCTCGTAATGTGAAAACCTGAAATACAAAAACAGCCGAAAACTGAAACTGGCACTGGGGTGCACTGAGTTAATAGGTTAGTCCAAATATGATCAAAAGTGTATGGAAGTGTATAAATATCATAGCAATATCACCCAAAAGAGGCATGGAGCAAGCAGAAATTATAGATACGTTTTGGACGTATCAGTCCCCCAATGTCCAGCAGTGTTAGGGAGTAGTAAACTATTGCCCAGACGGCCTGGGATGCTCTGGAGGCCACTGGAGTGAAGTGAGAAAGGAGAAGAATGTTGCTGTCCACAAGAGTAAAAATGGGGTTTTCACCCCCCCAATCATTGAGCTGAGGACATGGGGAAGTTACTGGGGGTAGAAGATGATCAGGTTTACCTGTGGTAAGAATTTGAGGTGAAGGGGAATAGTAAAAGGGGTCAAAACAATGGTTTTGGTAAATTGGCAGAAGGTGTTTGATCATGTTTTGGGCAAGCAAATGATCTCCACTGGCTATGACACTTAACAGGATTAAATGTCACATACATTTAGGCCCTTCCACCAAATTTGAGCTCATTTGGGCAAAGTTGCCAATGTAACTTTGGTGAACCCTAGAAATCAACAGAAATGGTTTCACCATGTTTGAGTTATGCTAATCATCTCCCCTTGATGCACCACTTGGTGTAGTATCATAATTTGGGGTTATCATCATGCCCACAAAGTATGAAGCCCCAGGTAAAAAGTTGACAATGTAGAGTTGTTCAAATTTGAATTTGAACAAAAATGGTTTTGGGGCACTTAGATCAAGTTATGCTTCTCCAATACTTGTGCCATCTGGTCTAGATGCATAATTAGACTATTCTAGCATGTGCACCAAGTTTGAGAGCATTTGGACCAGTTTGGCAATGTAAAGTTGCTCAAACTTCAAAATGGACAGGAATGGTTTTGAGGGGATTAAATGATGATTCCTTGATCTTCAAGGCATGAGGCTTGGCAAGATCATCAGATATGTCATATATGACATGATAGAATTTCCTTGGAATTGTTGGAGAATATTTCCTTTGTAAACATTTCAAAAGCTTGAAATATCCAGAAAGGTTTTGGAAGGATTTGTCCAATATTTTGAACAGGACCATGTGTTGAAACTCTTATATATGGACAATATATGTCCTATGAGTTTCCCTAAATTTTGGCAAATATTTTTGAAATAGTTAAATAATTTTTCCCTATTAAAGACCATTTCTGGCCTTAAGGAAAAGCTTTTAAATAAAATATAAAAATAACTTTTAAAATTATAATTTTGTGGTTTCTGGGAGTCCTATACCTAAATAGGATTCAAATATACTTTTTGAAAGATTTTTCACACCTTAATAAGGTACTTGCAGTGCAAACCTCAATTCAGGGGTTTTTGGAAAACTAATTTTAGAAAATACTATTTGGCCAAAATATTTTTATAAGAAAATTCTATATTTTTCTATACACATGGCATGATCATTGGGAGAAGGTTTTGGATCAAGGAGATGAAGTATAAGAGTCGGAGGATTTATTTGATTTTTAGAGCACTAGCAAACAGCAGACAGAAAATCAATCAAGCAAAGTCAAAAACACTCAAAAGTTTTTGTCAATCCACATTTTTAGCATGATAGTCAGCTTAAGCAATGTGGCATGAAAATCAGGGTGTGACAGACCTACCCCCCTTACAAGAATCTCGTCCCCGAGATTCCCAGACTAGGCGTGGAAAGGAATACGGAGTCTTGGATACGGGGTAGTCTTCACTTCTTCTTGTTGGTTCTGCTTCCGACTGGTGCTCCATGGAATCTTGAAGTACTTGGTGGTGTGGCTTCTTGCTGGTTACCCTCTTTGATGGAGGTTGCTGAGGGGTCTCTTGCATAGGTTAGGTTGCGTTAGATGTCAAAGGCTCGGTGATGTCCTTGCGGGGACCGGGCTAGTTAGGAAGTAAGAAGTACTTCCAGGGTGGTGACCCGCGGAATATTTGGTGTACGGTGGGTATCTCAGGTGGTAAATCTAGCTGGTAGCCGTCTACTATTTGACTTGTAGTGGTCTTGAAGAAGGTCGATAAATCTTGGTATGAGCGTCCCTTCGACACGGAAATGCTCGGTCCCTTCGAGAGGAGTGGTTTGCAGATACGCCCGGTCTTGGACGCAGGAGTTTATTTCTTGACGACGGTGGTTGGTGTAGTTCTTCCTTCTTGACAGGGCGGTCTTCAAATGTCTTCTATCCAGCTGTCCGCCTCTCCTTTTGTCTTCGGGCAGACAAGTAGGCCATCAAATAATGATGTTACCCAACTTGTCCAATTACTCCATGAGGTCTATGGGGTACGCAAGGTAGGCTGGAGTATTGGTGGTGGTCTCCGTTGAGTATTTGCAGAGGCCTTCTGGACTCAGAGCCAAGGCCCGTGGTCAGAATCTGACCAGGTTGTGGCTTGGTGGGGCTTAAGGGTTTCAAGGATTCTAGTGAGTGAGTGAACGTTTATCATCTTATCCTTAAGCACGGTTTCTGAGATGCCATTAGCTCTATCTAGTACTCCGAACGAAAAAGCATCTTCTCGGATAGACCAACTTCAATCACCACTCATGCCATACATATCCTCATGACTCTCAAGAGACGGTCTAACAAAATTTACTTGTCTACGATCCCCAAATCCATATGTATGTCTACCCCTAAAATCCATGGGTAGGTCATACAAGCTGCTAAGCTTGAATTAAACACCACAATCCAAGCGCTCAACCTATTCTTGCAAGGCTCACGATAATGCATCTCTATTCTAAGGAAACACGTCATATGCCACTCCAAGATTTTATTTCCTTCCTATAGATCAACTCCAATAGCCCGGTAATTTCCATCAATCACGAACCCAAAAATTCTATGAATCCGATGTCTACGGTGTTCCACAAGATCTCAAGTCCCTGTAATACCCAATACTTGGAAGGGCTATGAATCGTGATAGTAAGTCCACCAAATTCCCATCATCCGGGTCAAGTGAACTCCAAGGTCATGATTATATAGATCCCTAAATCAACTCCGACAAATAATCCAATCTCCTAGGTTATTGTCCACCGAGAAGCACGGTATCATGATCAGGATCATCAGTCTAAATCCAATTTACTCCGAACCATGCAGACATATCTAGCATCTATACCCAATCAGAATCACTTACTTAAGTCCAAATCTCATGCCCGACGAGAATTCCCACATGCTTTCCCAAGGTCATGATCCCACCAATATGAAATCTCACAATCCATCAAGGTCTCAGATAATTCCTCGAAGTCACTGATATAAAGCCACCAAGTCATCTGTCTAATATCCTCAAACTGGTCTTTCTATGGCATCATCAGTTCTTGTGCTATATTAGGATAGAAATGTGCTCACTCACTGTGTCCACTAGTTCCTTTACGAACCTAGTGTTGTGCAAGGTTACAAAGGCTTAACAGGTTCTCTCGCAATTCTATGGGTTAAGCACATGGTTAAGGGTTCGTGCTGGAGTGTCTCATGAAGTCTCAAGGGTCTAGGAATGGGTTACTAGTCTGGAGGGTTAAACATAATTCTACGGGGTTGCACTTGGTCGCGGAGGTTGTAGCAGGAGTCTTCATTGTTAGTTGGTCGCCGAGATGGAATCCTTGGCACTACTTGTCTTGCGGGTCTTCAGTTGAGGAGAGGGAAGAGAGGGAAAAGGTAGCATAGAGGAGGGAAATGCCTAGAGGGGGGGTTCTATAGTGCAGGTGCAAACAAACAGGTGCAAAAAGGCCGAAACAAAAGAAACAAGGCAAGGAAGATGACATAGTCATGCACTTATTGCCTAGGGCAAAAGTGCGACTTATATCAAAACACAAACAAATAAAAGCAAGCAACACACAAGCATGGTTCTATTCGAACCATCATACGGACTCGACTGCGCATACGGGGTACACAACTCATCCTACCCTAGGGGTTCTCGGACTCAGTGTCGTGACTTGTGGGTCGTGCAGTCTCCTAAGTTTTCCCCCGGTGTTGCTATGTCCCTTGTAGTTGTTTGACGCACGATCCGGGTTGATCCTGAAGAATCTTCAACAACTTCTCGCCTGATGAGGTGATGTGGTGAAGGTGTCTCCTTGCAGCTGGCGTTGACTTGGTCTTCTCTTGTCTCTTTAATCATGACGATCCCTTGTGCCTTCTGGGGCGTCGAGGGTATCAGGTAGGCAATCCTTTATGCAATGATATTAATCAAGGCATAGTAGAGGTTCAACATGTCAGTTGCGTTGATGACAACATCGACACCAAGAGCGGGGGGACGAAGAGAACCGTTTTCCTGCTCACTATAGTGAGGCGGACCAAATGGCGAGGTTCTCATCCACCGGTGGTTGCCGATACAACAACGATAGTGACAGAATTACTCTATTAGCGATGCATATCAGGATTTTGCATAACCTATCACCATCTTCTGGGTCTTCATGTCCTCATTCATCGAGGATGTAATTTCTGTTGGTATCGTCTTGTCGTGGTGTCGCCAATCTTGTGTGCAGAAGTGGCGGTTGAGTGTTTGGCAAGGTGCACTCCATGAGGATTACAAAAAATCCAGTGGTCTGGGGCATAAGGGTTCTAGCGACCAACAATTTTGAAGGGGGAAGAGATTAGGTATGGCCTAGTTTTTCGAAAAACTGAGAAGGGAAGAGAAGTATAGATAGTTTTGAAAACTAGTAATAGTCTTGAAAATAGTTTTACCCTAACTAATGACCATGCTAACTAAGGCTTCCTATAGTCAGGATGGCTCTGATACCAGCTCTGTGGGGACCCCGACTCATAAGTCGTGATCACCGAATGCACGTGTACAGTGATCCCAGAGATCAATGCTCACTGAACACACAGAAGCTGAATAACAAGAGTCTTACATCCATACATACTATATTACACAAATAGGACCATTAAGGTCAAGTCTTGAGTATATCATCGCAGCGGAAATCTTCAATAACAACTTGGACCCATGCCATCTGCCTTAACCCTACAGGCATTCTGACTGGGAAGCATCCTAGCTCGCATGCTCGTCACCAAGAAATCTTCATCATATCTTGTTCACTCATGCCTGGCCAATAAAATAACCAGTGGCAAGCCAATGAGTACTTTTGAATGTACTCGCAAGCAACCCAAGTGTGATGACAGAATAATTATGCAAGGCTCTACTACTAGATTGGCAGTTTTGCGGAAAGCTAGTTTTTCATATGCAAGTATGATCAACATATAACATGGACATGCATGTGTCTGCAACAAGTATCAGGAGGTTTCAGACATCAATAACGAGAAAGAGTCATGAGCAACTCTTGCTCGCGCTCATCGTGACTTTCTCACAATCACATCAACAGATTTACCAAACCGTGTTGTTTTCCAAAAACTTATGGACATAGTCTAAGTAGCACCACCCAACTATCCTTGACCGCGGACACGGCTATTCGAATAGTTTGACACTCTGCAGAGGTTGCACACTTTACCCACAAGATCCGGGGAACTTCCGTGACATCCACGACCCGCAGTACCTCAAGTACCCGGGGTAAGCACCCGATCACTATCTTTCCCTAGATGACACTAACATAGAGTCCACTCGATTGGTAACAGCCCCGTGCCAAACATTTCACATCTTAGAAATTGTGGAGACTTGCTCCCATATTCATCACATACCACTGACACGGGGTACCAACGGTGTGTTCGGTGCCCTGTAAAAACAGTCATGGCCGCCTATCCAAGCACGACCCCGTCCCGAGAGTGACCTCACGTCACCCCCGTCACTAGTAATGCGGGACCATGCTAGTATCGACCTAGGTAATCAATAATGCCCTTTCCCATATAAGGGTAGAGTGGTTGCGCATGTTTGGTTGGGACGGTAGTCACACATAAATCTAATCCGTCTCTGTAAACAACACTTTCGTCAAGCCTCGGCACACTACTTCTTCACCAAGTAGTGCCCTAGTTCCTCATCAACTCCCAGGGGCATTAGTGGCACCCACTGGGTTATCTGCAAGTATGTCTTACCGCACTTGTTTCTCTCAATGCATAATCCCGACCCATTTGCGTAGCCAACTACTATAGCATATATCTATCTACTCCCACCCACATAACCCTCATAGGAAGGTAGGGTCATGTTTGATGCAAGTTTCAATAGTAAGGTAACAAAGGTAGCAACCAAAGTGGTCTCCACCTCAACATGATTCCGATGCATTGATAATAAGGTGCTATGAGACATGCATAAAAAGGTTTCTAAAACATGGTCAAAGGGCTGCTTGCCTTATCCTTCCGAGTCTTCAAACCTTCTGGTCCATCTCCGAGTACTCCGTTTATTTCGTCAACTAACGATGGAAACAATCATAATAAGCAACACAACAAAGCAAAATATGAAAGTGCTCTAAAAATAGGAGTTGGACTTTTCTAGGATACCTCTGGTCATATGAGAAATGACCAAGGTGTTCTCATAGGCATTGGATCAATGGATAGTTTGGAACATTTCAATATGATGGAACCAAGGGGTTTATGGATTTGAAAGAAGTGTACAGAAATATATTCTTGAATGATGAGCAAAGGCACCCATTAACAAGTCATGATTTTAGAAGCATCTAGGAGTTGGTTTCACTGGATTTGGAATTCAAATGAATTTCCTAGGATTTTGCAAAGTTGATAAAGAAATGGCTCATTATTTGGTGGGGTACAAAAAGTATTAATAAAAATGTTCCAAAACTAAGTTTGGATATGACAAGCATCTAGGAATTTGAACCACTGCATTTGGATCAAATTTGAGCTCTCTGTGATTTTCTAAAGTTTATCACAGAAAATGGAATAGTGACATTTGATAATTATTAGTGAAGAAAAGGTTTCTGAAAAAATGTGCATGTTGTACCAACAGGTAGATCATGATTTTAGAATCTACCAGAAATTTGAATTATGTAATTTGGAGTTTATTTGAATTATATATGGATTTATGAAGGTTGCAGAAAAAGAAAAAGGGAAAGGTTATATACCCCTATACTGCACACTGAGCGGGAGGTAGCTGAATAGAAACTGGGCTGGCCCAACGGCTCGGCCGCGTGCACAGGGGGGGGGGTGACGTCGGAGGCGCCTTCGTGGAGTACGCCTTCGCGTTGGGAACGCGTATTCCTGCCGCCCCGCCTCCACTTAAACGACGTGGCGGTCGGCTGGTCGCTGACCTGCGGGGCCTAGCCGCAGGTCGTCTCGTCGCCCCTGGCCATCTTCTCCGGCCTGACGCCGGGCAGGGGAGGACTTTGGCCACCGGCGCAGCCGTCGCCTGGGGATGCGAGAGGGCCGGCCGACGAGCCCAGGAGCTCTGGCTCTCCTCCCCGCACCTGAGGGTGGCTGCGAGCCCGCCCAAGTAAGCCCACAACCTCGCCACCACAGGGAGGCCACGGCGGCCGCGGGGTCTTCGGCGGCGCCACGCCAGGGAGAATTCCTAGGCCAAGGGGAGGACTGGTCCGTCCCTGGGGACTCCCCGAGGAGGGCTCGGACCTGGAATCAAAGAAGGGGAAGGAGAGACCGGCCGAGGTGCCCGAATTCGAGCGGCGGTCGGCGGCGGCACTTCGGCCATGGAGGGATAGGAGAGCACGAGGGGGAGAGGGATGATGTCTGCGAGGTGCACGGGAGAGAGAAGGATCCAGAAGAGGCAAGGGAGTGCTCGGGGGGAGGCTCTATATAGGGAGGCGTCGGTGCACCATGGGCGAAGTCCAGGCCGTGCTCGGGCGAGCTCACGGAGGGATAAGGGGGCAAGGGAGGAGGGGCCCGACAGCGAGGCGTGTCGTGGACGTCGAGGCGACCTCGATGGACACGCCCGCTCTGCCCAAGGCCGCCTGGATGCCTCGGGAGGGCCGAGCTATAGTGCCTTGGCGCACTGTAGCGCGCTCCATAGCGTGTCTTTGGCTAGCATGGTCATGCCCCTTGCTTCCTGGCCGTGTCCCCCAATGTCCAGCAGTGTTAGGGAGTAGTAAACTATTGCCCAGACGGCCTGGGATGCTCTGGAGGCCACTGGAGTGAGGAGGGAGGTGAGAAAGGAGAAGAATGTTGCTGTCCACAAGAGTAAAAATGGGGTTTTCACCCCCCAATCATTGAGCTGAGGACATGGGGAAGTTACTGGGGGTAGAAGATGATCAGGTTTACCTGTGGTAAGAATTTGAGGTGAAGGGGAATAGTAAAAGGGGTCAAAACAATGGTTTTGGTAAATTGGCAGAAGGTGTTTGATCATGTTTTGGGCAAGCAAATGATCTCCACTGGCTATGACACTTAGCAGGATTAAATGTCACATACATTTAGGCCCTTCCACCAAATTTGAGCTCATTTGGGCAAAGTTGCCAATGTAACTTTGGTGAACCCTAGAAATCAACAGAAATGGTTTCACCATGTTTGAGTTAAGCTAATCATCTCCCCTTGATGCACCACTTGGTGTAGTATCATAATTTGGGGTTATGATCATGCCCACAAAGTATGAAGCCCCAGGTAAAAAGTTGACAATGTAGAGTTGTTCAAATTTGAATTTGAACAGAAATGGTTTTGGGGCACTTAGATCAAGTTATGCTTCTCCAATACTTGTGCCATTTGGTCTAGATGCATAATTAGACCATTCTAGCATGTGCACCAAGTTTGAGAGCATTTGGACCAGTTTGGCAATGTAAAGTTGCTCAAACTTCAAAATGGACAGGAATGGTTTTGAGGGGATTAGATGATGATTCCTTGATATTCAACGCATGAGGCTTGGCAAGATCATCAGATATGTCATATATGACAAGATAGAATTTCCCTGGAATTGTTGGAGAATATTTCCTTTGTAAACATTTCAAAAGCTTGAAATATCCAGAAAGGTTTTGGAAGGATTTGTCCAATATTTTGAACATGACCATGTGTTGAAACTCTTATATATGGACAATATATGTCCTATGAGTTTCCCTGAATTTTGGCAAATATTTTTGAAATAGTTAAATAATTTTTCCCTATTAAAGACCATTTCTGGCCTTAAGGAAAAGCTTTTAAATAAAATATAAAAATAACTTTTAAAATTATAATTTTGTGGTTTCTGGGAGTCCTATACCTAATAGGATTCAAATATACTTTTTGAAAGATTTTTCACACCCTAAATAAGGTACTTGCAGTGCAAACCTCAATTCAGGGGTTTTTGGAAAACTAATTTTAGAAAATACTATTTGGCCAAAATATTTTTATAAGAAAATTCTATACTGTTCTATACACATGGCATGATCATTGGAGAACGTTTTGGATCAAGGAGATGAAGTATAAGAGTTGGAGGATTTATTTGATTTTTAGAGCACTAGCAAACAGCAGACAGAAAATCAATCAAGTGATACGTCCAAAACGTATCTATAATTTCTGCTTGCTCCATGCCACTTTTGGGTGATATTGCTATGATATTCATACACTTCCATACACTTTTGATCATATTTGGACTAACTTACTAATCCAATGCACCCCAGTGCCAGTTTCTGTTTTCGGCTGTTTTTGTATTTCAGGTTTTCACGTTTCGAGAACTGCCCAGAAAAATCCAGAAAAATTATATAAAAAATTAGCGATACGGAATCAACACTACGTCCGAAGGGCAGCCTGGGGGGCACAGGGGCTCCAGGCGCCCTGTGGGCGCCCCCCCCCCTGGGCCGCGCCGGGGGGGGGGGGCGCCTCGGCCCCCCGAGAGTCCCCCGGTGCCCTACTTTGGCATATATTTAAAGGGTTCCCCATAACCCTCGAAACAGGACTTCTTTTCGCAATCCCATCTCTATTCCGCCGCCGCCGCCGCTTCCAAGATCGGGAGCACCAGGAGAACTCTTCCCGGCACCCTGCCGGAGGGGAGGATCACCACCGGGAGCTTCTCCACCACCATGGACGCCTCCCGGATGACTCGTGAGTAGTCTCCCTTGGACCATGAGTCCATGACCAGTAGCTATGTGATGTTCTCCTCCCGTTCTTGTGCTTCACTAATTAGTCCTCGTGAGCTGCCCTACATGATCGAGGCACCTATGTAATCCTTATGATGTTGCTATGTTGAGTTTGCTGGGATCCGATGGATTATGAGATTATGTTCAGATTGATCTTGAGTAATATATTTGATTCACCTCTTTTATATTTTAGTTCATAAGTAATTCTTGCATGTTCTCCGTTGTTATTTATTGCTTTGGCCGAGTAATAGGTAGTGACTCCAAGAGGGAACGTTATGCTCGATTGTGGGTTCATGCCCCTCGATGACTGGCTTGAGTGACAGAAACATGAGTCTAGGGGATGTGCTGTTGCCACAAGGGGGAAAACAACGGTGCTTGTGCCCGCGGGTGCAAGGATTGTTTACTTTGCGCAAAGTTCTTTTAATGCAGTTGTCTGTTGCATTGAGTTTACACTATGGGTGGGACTCGCAACTTAATACCAGCGAGATGTTCTGGATAGATATCTCAAGGTGGATGATTAGTAGTAGATATTGATGGATTTCGGTCTACTTACTTTGGCGTACCGCCCATGCTTTGAACCTCAACCTTTCTTGCTATGTAGTCATCATTGGTTTGCGTTCGTGGTCTTGTCAATTGCCCAGCTGTAATTTGTTTACCTCACATAGCTGTTTTATCGTCTTTTGGGAGAGAGACATCACTAGTGAACATCATGAGACTCCGGTCCATATTACCATCATTGATCACATCCACTATTTACTTTTCGCTACTTTATTTACTATTGCAAAACACTATCTATCACTACTATCATATTGCTTTTAACCCTTTGTGAACTACAAGGCCGGAGAGATTGACAACCTCTCTGTACTCGTTGGGAGCAAAGTTATTTGTATCTGTGTGCAGGTCCACGTTGATTGCTACTAATCTGGCGCCGTAGCAATTGACACCTACTTGATGAACCTAGGAGTCTCTGGGGATTCGATCCTTGGCATCTTTGCTAGGGGAAAACACTTCTACTTACTGCATCTTACACCTTCCACTTGGGGTAACCAACGAGGGGTTCGAGGCCCATCAAAGAGTATTTTCTGGCGCCGTTGCCGGGGACTCCACTCTTCAGGATAGGGGAGTTGCATGCTATCTTTTACCTTTGCTTTTTAGTCTTGATAGTTTACCTTTCATTTTTTGCTTTAGTTCCTTTTATCGAAAATCACAAAAATAGTTATCTTGCTTGCTTGCTACTATGGGTTCCACTGAGAACACCAAGTTGTGTGACTTCACTAGTCACAACAACGATGACTTTATCAGCACACCTATCACTACACCTGCCACTTCACCACCTTCATATGAAATTAAACCTGCTTTACTGAACTTAGTTATGAGAGAACAATTCTCCGGTGCTGGAGATGATGCTGCTTTACACTTGAACAACTTTGTAGAACCTTGTGATATGCAAAAGTACCAAGAAATAGATGGTAATATTGTTAAGCTTAAGCTTTTTCCTTTCTCTTTGAGAGGAGGAGCAAAAATTTGGTTTAAGTCTTTGCCTAGAAATAGCATAGATTCATGGGACAAGTGCAAAGATGCTTTTATTGGAAAATACTATCCACCTGCTAAAATTATCCAACTTAGAAGTAACATTATGAATTTTAAACAATTGGATAATGAACATGTTGCCCAAGCTTGGGAACGTATGAAGTCTCTTATCAAGAACTGCCCTACTCACGGTTTGACTACTTGGATGGTTATCCAAACTTTTTATGCAGGCTTGAACTTTACCTCGCGGAACTTGTTAGACTCGGCCGCGGGAGGAACTTTTATGTCAACTACACTTGGTGCTGCCACAAAGCTTCTCGATGAGATGATGACCAACTATTCCCAATGGCACACCGAACGCGCTCCAACAGGTAGGAAGGTAAACTCTGTCGAGGAGATTTCCTCCCTCAATGAAAAAGTTGACTTGATCATGTCTCTACTTTCGAAGCAATCTACTATTGATCCTCATGATGTTCCTTTAAATTCTTTGATTTCTCAAGAACAAGTAGATGTTAACTTTATCTCTAGAAATAATTTCAACAACAATGCTTATAGGAGTAACTTTGGTAACAATTCTAGACCGTTCCCCTCTAACTCTTATGGGAACAACAATGCGTATCCTAGTACCAAGAACCCCAATACTGAACTAGAGACCATGCTTAGAGATTTCATCACTACCCAAAAAGCCTTTAATAAGAATGTAGAAGAGAAAGTACATAAATTAGATGATCTTTCTTTTAAGGTAGACCACTTAGCCAATGAGGTAAAGTTGCTAAAAATTGAAACTTCTCCACTTAAGGAGAGGGAAGTCATCCCTATTAATGCTACTCAAGTGCAAATTAATGAAAACATTAGGATGATGGCTAAGCTAAAAGAAAGATGGGCTAGAGAAAGGGAGGAAGAGGAAAGAATTAAGAGCCTTCCTACCCACCACACTGTTGCTACTATCCAAGTTATTGAGGATGTTCACACTCTTAGCACCCAATGTACTCCTGGTCCCAATGGACCTATTAATGGTGATGCTATAGAAACTACCAAACAGGTGAGCCTTAAGGACACCACTACCACTTTACTTGATGCTCGTGACCTTGATTTTGATAATTGCACTCTTACAGAAGTTATTGATTTCCTTCACAAAATGTCTAGAGATCCCCGCACTAGCACGCTTAACCTTGCCTTCACAAAGCATATCACTAATGCTCTCATCAAAGATAGGGAGGAGAAACTCAGAGTAGAAGCCTCCATACCTAGAAAGTTAGAGGATGGTTGGGATCCTATGATAAAAATTTATTTGAATGACTTCTCTTGTTATGCATTATGTGATGTTGGTGCTAGTACCTCTGTTATGCCCAAAAGGATATATGATATGCTTAAATTGAAACCTTATGATTCTTGTTCTTTTGGTGTTCGTCTCGTTGATTCTTCCATAAAGAAACCTTTGGGGAGGATCGACGATGTTCTTATTGTTGTCAATGATAATGATGTGCCCGTTGATTTCACTATTATGGATATTGAATGTGACCCTTCATGTCCAATTATTTTGGGACGTCCCTTTTTGCGCACCGTTGGTGCTGTCATTGACATGAAAGAGGGTAATATAAAATTTCAGTTTCCTTTCAAGAAAGGGATGTAACACTTCCCTCGTAAGAAGGTCAAGTTACCTTTTGAGTCCGTTGTACGGGCTAGCTATTCTTTTACTCTTGATAAAACTTGATCTATGCATTATGCCTAGCTTAAAGGCATAAAAGAAAGCGCTTTTGGGAGGCAGCCCACATGAATAAAAATTTTGCTTTTGTTGTGTCTTGATGTTGTTTATTTCTGTAGCATCATCATTGTATCTTTGCTTTTCATATATGTGCCAAGTATAGCCTCTGATTGCTAGAACGTTCAAAAGTTGTGAGGTGCTGTCCAGGAAACAGATTCTGTCCTCGGATAGAAAAAATCGTATAAAATCACCAGATCATCTTTTTGGTCTGAATTTTTTCGACAGCGTTCTCTATATAATTTTCTTTCGTTCCTCAGTTCTGAGTTTTTTTATTTGAGTTGCAGAAGTATCCCGAACAGGTCAATTACTGCCTGCTGTTCTGTTTTTCACAGATTCTGTCCTGTTTTGCCTTACCTTCACTTTGCAAATTAAGAACTTGCTTTTTCTTTGCAAAAACCTTTTGGCAATCTTGAGAAACAGTAGAACTTCAAGAATATCCTTATTTCCAGAAAGGTGTAATTATTTTATTAAGGGTACTAACCTCGCTAATCAGATTATGATGAGTTGTGTATGAAGGGAGTTTTCAAGTGTGCGAGGGAAGATGATAAAAAGATTCAGGAGTGTCAAGCGCTCAAGCTTGGGGATGCCCCCGTGCACCCCCAAGAAATATTCAAGGAGACTCAAGCGTCTAAGCTTGGGGATGCCCCCGTGCATCCCCTTCTCCATCAACATTATCAGCTCGTCTTTCGTTCCGCTATATTTTTATCACTTCATGTGTTATGTGCTATGCTTGGAGCGTCTTGCTTTTAGTTTTCTTTTTAGTTTTTCATAACGAGTCGGAACCCAGCATTCCTTTATGTGGGAGAGAAACACGCTCCACTTCTACCTAGAACATTACATAGAATTTTCATGTCTATCTATGTTGTGTGTGTTCTTTGTCTTTTAAATAGCTACTATCGTGCTTTGCTCTTAGTATTCATGCTTATCTCTTCAAGAGCTTTTATTTAGTTGGTTGCTTGAACTCTCTTTAATTACCATGATCACCTTATTAAGAGAGTTTGCTTCCGTTGCATTGGTTAATGTGTCTATGATAAAGATGCTACTTTCATGATGGTGCTTAGTAGTTCAGGTTTTCTTTTGGTTAATCTCGAATAGCTGGGGGGTTCCCAATGTGTCATTGGAGTACCAACTTGGTTTGTTTGCCTATGATGTGGTATGGTCTAGTAATATCTTCCTTCGAGAATTTATTTTGATTGACTTGGCGTATGCTCATGCATATTCAAGACTGTAAAGAAAGTCTGTCAAGTCTTGATGATCTTTTATTTCTAAGTAGCGATATAACTACCATGCCTGATTCAATATTGCTTTGTCGCTCTGCATGATTATGACCGTCATTGCTCTCTTAGTTGGTCGCTCCCAGTCTTTTGCTAACCTACACCTGCACTAGGCAAATTAACCATGCAATACATAGCTCATGGGAAAGTAGCCTAAAAACTATTGTGGTAAAGAATATGTTGCCTATGTATCTTATTTCTTATGAGTTGCTTGCTGAGCGGTAACCATGTTTCTGGGGACGCCATCAACTGTCACACTTTTGTTGAGTATCATGCGAGTTGCTATGCATGTTCGTCTTGTCTGAAGTAAGGGTGATTTACCGTGGGTTGAATTAATATGCATATTGTTAGAGAAGAACATTGGGCCGCCAACCAAAGCCATGCATCATGGTGGAAGTTTTAGCTTGGACCTTAATCCTCAATCTCTCATGAGAATATGCTTATGTATTAAAGAGGAGTCCATCATCTATTTTCTATGTTGTCCCGGTATGGATGTCCTCAAGTTGAGATCTATCAAAAACGAGAAATCAAATGCGATCTATCTCCTTGGACCTTTGTACAGGTGGCATAGAGGTACCCCTTTGTGACACTTGGTTAAAACATATGCAATGCAATGATAACCCATGGGGATCCGAGCTAATTAGGACAAGGAGCGAGCACTATTAGTATTCGACGCATGAGGCTTGCAACTTATAGGATGTTTTATGCATGACACATATGAAGCACTACTACCGTTGACACAATTGCTTTCATGTTTCAAAATAAAAAGCTCTAGCACTTCAAGCACCAACTATTGAGAGCATGATTGTCATTCTGAGTGTAATGTGCATTGTCCCAAAGTAGCATTGTCTTTTGCATGATTATGATATCGTTTATTCTGAAATGATTATATCTAGTCATCACATAAACCTTGAAGGTGCCCCTGCACTTATGTTTTGCATCACTAAAGGGGGCAAGCTAGATATCACTTTATCATATTTACATCATGTTCATTGCAAATCTTTTTGATGTTTCAGTTTCATCTTGTAAAACTTTCAGTCATTTGTGATTTTCTCTTGAGACAACTTAGTTACTTTAGAATCATTGTCTCAGTAAGCTTTTGTCATATGACTATGAGAAAGTCCTATATGGTTAATAGCATGTCACCACAGAAATTATTCTTGTTATCATTTACCTACTCGAGGACGAGCAGGAATTAAGCTTGGGGATGTTGATACGTCCAAAACGTATCTATAATTTCTGCTTGCTCCATGCCACTTTTGGGTGATATTGCTATGATATTTATACACTTCCATACACTTTTCATCATATTTGGACTAACTTACTAATCCAGTGCACCCCAGTGCCAGTTTCTGTTTTCGGCTGTTTTTGTATTTCAGGTTTTCACGTTTCGAGAACTGCCCAGAAAAATCCAGAAAAATTATATAAAAAATCAGCGATACGGAAACAACACTGCGTCCGAAGGGCAGCCTGGGGGGGCACAGGGGCTCCAGGCGCCCTGTGGGCGCCCCCCCCCC
>LR738714.1:564128978-564145089 GCA_902687465.1 Secale cereale | reverse complement strand
CCCCGGGCCGCGCCGGGGGGGCGCCTCGGCCCCCCGAGAGTCCCCCGGTGCCCTACTTTGGCATATATTTAAAGGGTTCCCCGTAACCCTCTAAACAGGACTTCTTTTCGCGATCCAATCTCTGTTCCGCCACCGCCGCCGCTTCCAAGATCGGGAGCACCAGGAGAACTCTTCCCGGCACCCTGCCGGAGGGGAGGATCACCACCGGGAGCTTCTCCACCACCATGGACGCCTCCCGGATGACTCGTGAGTAGTCTCCCTTGGACCATGAGTCCATGACCAGTAGCTATGTGATGTTCTCCTCCCGTTCTTGTGCTTCACTAATTAGTCCTCGTGAGCTGCCCTACATGATCGAGGCACCTATGTAATCCTTATGCTGTTGCTATGTTGAGTTTGCTGGGATCCGATGGATTATGAGATTATGTTCAGATTGATCTTGAGTAATATATTTGATTCACCTCTTTTATATTTTAGTTCATAAGTAATTCTTGCATGTTCTCCGTTGTTATTTATTGCTTTGGCCGAGTAATAGGTAGTGACTCCAAGAGGGAACGTTATGCTCGATTGTGGGTTCATGCCCCTCGATGACTGGCTTGAGTGACAGAAACATGAGTCTAGGGGATGTGCTGTTGCCACAAGGGGGAAAACAACGGTGCTTGTGCCCGCGGGTGCAAGGATTGTTTACTTTACGCAAAGTTCTTTTAATGCAGTTGTCTGTTGCATTGAGTTTACACTATGGGTGGGACTCGCAACTTAATACCAGCGAGATGTTCTGGATAGATATCTCAAGGTGGATGATTAGTAGTAGATATTGATGGATTTCGGTCTACTTACTTTGGCGTACCGCCCATGCTTTGAACCTCAACCTTTCTTGCAATGTAGTCAGCATTGGTTTGCGTTCGTGGTCCTGTCAATTGCCCAGCTGTAAATTGTTTACCTCACATAGCTGTTTTATCGTCTTTTGGGAGAGAGACATCACTAGTGAACATCATGAGACTCCGGTCCATATTACCATCATTGATCACATCCACTATTTAGTTTTCGCTACTTTATTTACTATTGCGAAACACTATCTATCACTACTATCATATTGCTTTTAACCCTTTGTGAACTACAAGGCCGGAGAGATTGACAACCTCTCTGTACTCGTTGGGAGCAAAGTTATTTGTATCTGTGTGCAGGTCCACGTTGATTGCTACTAATCTGGCGCCGTAGCAATTGACACCTACTTGATGAACCTAGGAGTCTCTGGGGATTCGATCCTTGGCATCTTTGCTAGGGGAAAACACTTCTACTTACTGCATCTTACACCTTCCACTTGGGGTAACCAACGAGGGGTTCGAGGCCCATCATCAAGCAAAGTCAAAAACACTCAAAAGTTTTTTTTCAATCCACATTTTTAGCATGATAGTCAGCTTAAGCAATGTGGCATGAAAATCAGGGTGTGACAATGCTCCGTGGCGTTCAAAACGTTTTTTAAGTCCCGGTTCTAAGCCGTAAAGCATGGTGCACTTAAACTATCAAGTAGTCATCATATCGAGCTTTTGTCAAAACGTTCATAACGTCTTCATCTCCTCCTGCAATAGGTCTGTCACCTAGCGGTGCATCAAGGACATAATTCTTCTGTGCAGCAATGAGGATAATCCTCAGATCACGGAACAATTCCACATCATTGCTACTAACATCTTTCAACTTAGTTTTCTCTAGGAACATATAAAAAATAAAAGGGGAGCAACATCGCGAGCTATTGATCTACAACATAGATATGCTAATACTACCAGGACTAAGTTCATGATAAATTAAAGTTCAATTTAATCATATTACTTAAAGAACTCCCACTTAGATAGACATCCCTCTAGTCATCTAAATGATCACGTGATCCAAATCAACTAAACCATGTCCGATCATCACGTGAGATGGAGTAGTTTCAATGGTGAACATCTTATGTTGATCATATGTACTATATGATTCACGCTCGACCTTTCGGTCTCCAGTGTTCCGAGGCCATATCTACATATGCTAGGCTCGTCAAGTTTAACCCGAGTATTCTGCGTGTGCAAAACTGGCTTACACCCGTTGTATTTGAACGTAGAGCTTATCACACCCGATCATCACGTGGTGTCTCGGCACGACGAACGTTCGCAACGGTGCATACTCAAGGAGAACACTTATACCTTGAAATTTTGTAAGGGATCATCTTATAATGCTACCGCCGTACTAAGCAAAATAAGAAGCATAACAAGATAAACATCACATGCAATCAAAATATGTGACATGATATGGCCATCATCATCTTGTGCTTTTGATCTCCATCTCCAAAGCACCGTCATGATCACCTTCGTCACCGGCACGACACCTTGATCTCCATCATAGCATCATTGTCGTCTCGCCAACTATTGCTTCCACGACTATCGCTACCGCTTAGTGATAAAGTAAAACAATTACATGGCGATTGTATTTCATACAATAAAGCGACAACCATATGGCTCCTGCCAGTTGCCAATAACTTTACAAAACATGATCATCTCATACAATAATGTATCACTCATCATGTCTTGACCATATCACATCACAACATGCCCTAGAAAAACAAGTTAGACGTCCTCTACTTTGTTGTTGCAAGTTTTACGTGGCTACTACGGGTTTAGCAAGAACCGTTCTTACCTACGCATACAAAACCACAACGATGTTTTGTCAAGTATGTGCTATTTTAACCTTCACAAGGACCGAGCATAGCCACACTTGATTCTGCTAAAATGAGAGAGACAGACACCCGCCAGTCACCTTTAAGCAACGAGTGCTCATAACGGTGAAACCAGTCTCGCGTAAGCGTACACGTAATGTCGGTCCGGGCTGCTTCATCTCACAATACCGCCAAACCAAAGTATGACATGCTGGTAAGCAGTATGACTAGTATTGTCGACAACTCATTGTGTTCTACTCGTGCATATCATCTACGCATAGACCTGGCTCATGATGCCACTGTTGGGGAACGTAGTTTTTTAAAATTTTCCTACGATCACGCAAGATCTATCTACCAGATGCATAGCAACGAGAGGGGATAGTGTGTCTACATACCCTCGTATACCGTAAACGGAAGCGTCAAGTGACGCGATTGATGTAGTCGAACTTCTTCGCGATCCAACCGATCAAGCACCGAACGTACGGCACCTCCGCGTTCAGCACACGTTCAGCTTGATGACGTCCCACGAGCTCTTGATCCAGTTGAGCTTCACGGGAGAGTTTCGTCAGCACGACGGCGTGGTGACGGATATGATGAAGTTACCGGTGCAGGGCTTCGCCTAAGCACTGCAACGGTATGACCGAGGTGTGTTTCTGTGGAGGGGGGCACCGCACACGGTTGGAGAGATCAACTTGTGTGTCTAGAGGTGCCCCCCTGCCCCCGTATATAAAGGAGAAAGGGGGAGGCCGGTCAGCCCCGATGGCGCGCCTAGGAGGAGCAATCCTACTAGGAATAGGATTGTAATCCTATTCCCAGTAGGAATCACCAAGAGGGAGAAGGGGGGAAGGAAGGAGAGGGAGAGGGAGAAGGAAAGGGGTGCCGGCCCCCCTCCTTCCTTGTCCAATTCGGACCAAGGGGTGGGGGGCGCGCGGCCCAGCCCTGGCCTTCCTTCTCTCTTTCTCCTATGGCCCATTAAGGCCCATAACTTCCCCGGGGGGTTCCGGTAACCCCACGGCACTCCGGTTAATTCCGAAACTTTACAGAACGCTTCCGGTGTCCTAATATAGTCGTCCAATATATCAATCTTTACGTCTCGGACATTCCGAGACTCCTCGTCATGTCCGTGATCTTATCCGGGACTCTAAACTACCTTCGGTACATCAAAACTCATAATACCGATCGTCATCAAATGTTAATCGTGCGGACCCTACGGGTTCGAGAACTATGTAGACATGACCGAGACTCATCTCTGGTCAATAACCAATAGCGGAACCTGGATGCTCATATTGGCTCCTACATATTCTACGAAGATCTTTATCGGTCAAACCGCATAACAATATATGTTGTTCCGTTTGTCATCGGTATGTTACTTGCCCGAGATTCGATCGTCGGTATCTCAATATCTAGTTCAATCTCGTTACCGGCAAGTCTCTTTACTCGTTCCATAATACATCATCTCGTGACTAACTCATTAGTCATTTGCTTGCAAGGCTTATTATGATGTGCATTACCGAGAGGGCCCAGAGATACCTCTCCGACACTCGGAGTGTCAAATCCTATTCTTGATCTATCCCAACACCACGAATACCTTCGGAGACACTTGTAGAGCATCTTTATAATCACCCAATTACGTTGTGACGTTTGATAGCACACAAGGTGTTCCTCCGGTATATGGGAGTTGCATAATCTCATAGTCATAGGAACATGTATAAGTCATGAAGAAAGCAATAGCAGTAAAACTAAACAATCATAGTGCTAAGCTAACGGATGGGTCTTGTCTATCACATCATTCTTCTAATGATGTGATCCCGTTGATCAAATGACAACTCATGTCAATGGCTAGGAAACATAACCATCTTTGATCAATGAGCTAGTCTAGTAGAGGCATAGTAGGGACATACTGTTTTGTCAATGTATTCACACATGTACTAAGTTTCTGGTTAATACAATTCTAGCATGAATAAAAGACATTTATCATGATATAAGGAAATACAAATAATATCTTTATTATTGTCTCTAGGGCATATTTCCTTCACATCCTCCCCTCGCTCGCCCTCTCTGTCGGTGTACTAAGGTAGGGGTACCTCAGTACCCCAACTTGTGCACGGGCAGTTGCAGCTTCCCGCGGCAGGGTTTACCACGCGCTCGCCGGAGACCTTCCTGCTCCATGTTTAAACCATTCAAAAACAAAGTATGCAAGACAGAAGATCGAGACCCCGGCAAGAGGAGCTTGCCGGGAAGGCCGTACCAGGCTCAAGATTACCTCACTAGCACAAGGCCCTGGCAAGAGGAGCTTGCCAGGAAGACTAGAAGATTCCATCATAAAAGACACGCCTCGGCTCTATATGCGTCCCGACGAGGGCCCGGGGAGCGGCAAGCTCCCGGGCCCGGCAAGATCAAGGCCCCGGCAAGGTGCTTGCCGGGAGAGTTGCGCTGTGTGCCCGCGCTCCAGCTCATCGGCCCACGCGTCGCCCTGGGGCCTATCCAGGGACGCGTGGCGGATGGCTGTGCAGCCTGGAGGACACGGTGGCACTCCACGGTGATGGATTCATCGCCGTGGCAGATGGAGACGCAAGGGCGGGAGCTTTTGGGGTCGACGGCAACGGGCATTAAATGCCCTTGTCCCCCACTGTCAAAGTAGGTAGCGACCACTGTTCGCACACTGTAGCTCCACTGTTCCCGCACTGTTACAACTACCACCTCTTTTACATTTTTACCCCTTTCTCCTACGTTGACACCTGTCGGTGACCCCTTGTACTATAAAAGGAGGCCCATGCACAACATGGAGGGGGTTCGGAACCTAGATCACTCATACGCTCGGTGTAGCTGCTTCTTCAAGCTCCCGAGCCCTCCAACTCAATACACAACTAAGCAGGAGTAGGGTTTTACGCGTCTACCGCGGCCCGAACCTGGGTAAAACTGCCCGCGTGTTCGCTACGATCTGCTCTTCGTGCTCCCTCCGCCCTCGTACCGCACAGACAAGGGGCTCCGGTCCCATAGGTGTTCGCGGCGGACAGTTTCCCCCGACACTCTCTCTCTCTCAAATCTTTGCCATGGCACCGACGAGGAGGCGCCGCCCCCTGAGGATGCTCAGTTGAAGAGAAGCAACGAGGAGGACCCCTACGCGCCGCTGGACGAGGTTGCGCCAGAATCCCCAAATTTGTGGTGGTTTTGGGGTGGGAGGTGGTGCGGGTGGCCACCGAGGTGCGCACAACCCACCCGGGCGCGCCAGGGTGGCGTGCCCTGGTGGGTTGTGCCCCCCTCGGGGCACCCCCAGGTGCAGCTCTGGCACAGTGGGTGTCTTCTGGCCCATAAAAATTCTCCAAAAAAATTCAGGGTGTTTGGACTCCGTTTGATATTGATTTTCTGCGATGTAAAAAACATGCAAAAAACATCAACTGGCACTTGGCACTATGTCAATAGGTCAGTCCCAAAAAAATGATATAAAATGACTACAAAATGATTATAAAACATCCAAGAATGATAATATAACAGCATGGAACAATAAAAAATTATAGATACGTTGGAGACGTATCAACCCCCCAACTTTGGAGTGGTTATGGGGCCAGTACAATCTTTGTCTATGGAAGTCGCTGCCGTCGGCTTAGAAAGCCCGGCAAGTGGCGTTCAAGAAGGAGATGGCGTAGGAGGAAGCCAGGTACCAGGCAGCCTGTGAAGCCCGTGATGCCGCCTGGAAAAAGGAGGCGGTGGAGCTTTGGGGGCGGGCGCGTCGTCGTGCAAAGGAGGTGTACGAAGACGGGTTCTTCACGAGGAAGGTCAAAGGCGCTAGGGCCCTCATCGCTACACTGAGGTAGGCCGATAAGCTCAAGCGTGCCACCGACGAGGAGCTCTGGTGGGCGCCCAATAAAATGGCAAGATCATTCGCGCTCATCTGCCAGCAAGAGGCAGGTCGGTACGTCAAGCGCTGCAAGGCGGAGGAGGCGGAGTACTGCCTCCGCGCTGGGAAGACGGCGCGCACCAGGGAGCTGCTAGCGAGGGGCTGCCAGAATAGTGCCTCTAG
The DNA here is from genome assembly GCA_902687465.1 of Secale cereale. NCBI lineage: Eukaryota > Viridiplantae > Streptophyta > Magnoliopsida > Poales > Poaceae > Secale > Secale cereale. The sequence continues at coordinate 564,138,385 of LR738714.1, read as the reverse complement.
GAGGGATTATTAGTTTAGTATTGTTCGTTTTCAGTATTATGCATTGTACCTAATACTTAAGTGTCATCACGTATATGTGATGATATTATATATATTCTTTGACGAACTAATGAACAACTAATATATATTATGAATTTCATTTTCTATCTGTTTTCGTATACTAATTTGTATCTAGTTGTTATCATCCACATATATAGAATGGAAAGCATACACACACATTGAAACAGAACATATAAGAACGGAAAATAGAGTACGCACACTGAAACCGAGCAATAAACAGAGCAATATTATGATTGATGTGAATACATAGTGATCCACATCGAAACAAGTCAACAAAATAAAACGCATCCATGAGACCATCACCAGCAGCCCTTGCCTACTGTAGCTCTGCCTGAACTCGTGCAGGCGTTCGTCCAAGCGGACGACACGCTCGCGATTCATAAAACGCCACCAATTAATGAAAACTTAGCATAGAAGGAACATCGAGCTAGCACGACGCGTGCGGACACATTGCTCGCCCAAGGCTATGATCCATATATATACTTGTGTGCCCAACAGAGCACACTATTCATAGTAAATAATATTGTTCCATTTATCCTAGTGGAGCAGTGACGGCAAGCGTCACAAGAAGTAGATGATGATCAGATGATCATTTATCCTAGTTAATCATGCATATAATAGTTTACTTTGGTGTGAGGAAATGCCATGTGTGTGTAGCCACCTATGTAATTGGATGTTTGTCGCGTATCACACACATCTTGTTTATGTGAAACGTTTCTGTTCTCTTGGCTCAACACAAACAGTTTATCAGAAGGAACTGTATGCCCTCCATTGCACATACCTTTATCTGGCTGAACCATTTTTGTTGCGTTGCCTAATCGAAAACAGTTGATCCGAGTGAACCGTATGACGTATATCGCACACACCTTGATTTGACTGACCGTTTCTTTTGTGTTGCCTAATCACAAACAGTTCATCCAAGTGGACTGTAGGCCATATATCGCCCATGCCTTCATCTGGCTGCCCATTTCTGTTGTTCTGCCTTATCACAAACAGTTCATTTAGCTGAACCGTATGTCCAGCATCTCCACGTAACTAGAATTTGAATCGTGTTTGATGTATCCTTCATCGCAAATGTTTTGCATCTTTTTTGATGATTTTTTAGATCACCGTTTGTGATTAATGCATCACACACAGTTTCGTCAAAGGGTCTCTGATCGTAGTGTCACGTTAGCAGCATCCTGCAGTAGTGCTGCAACCTCTCCATCACTTGTTTAGGGATTTCTTCCCCTTGGCTAACTCGCCAGCCAATTTCCTCTTGAGTCGCCAAGAGACCATTGTCTTGATAATCTTTGAGGATGGCTTCAGTGACTAGGGAAGGCCCCCAATTGGAGCTGGTGGTTTTTGACATCATGAGTGGCTTAAACGCAATGAAAGACTGCAGAAATATAAAAGGGGCGAGTTATTTAAAGGCAAAAACTCGTCGTCACGGTCATATGAAAAGGACAACATGATGGTAATCCGCCTTAGAACAAGTGGCAGTTTATATAAAGACAAAATCTAGAACAAGATTGGTGAGTTACAGATATGTTGGAAGCCATCCAAGATACAAAGGTGGGTCATCTAAAGTTCAAGATTGTTGAATTTTGCGATGTGTGAAGCAAACATGTTTCAAACAGGAACACCTATAAGTATGGATCTATGGGCAGCTCAAAAAAGAAAAATAATTGCTAAACCTAAACTGAAGTGACGGAAGTACTAATGGACTAACCATGGATTCGGGGAAGAGCACAAGTTGTTCAAAGATGCAAGATGGATATCAAACCTACGAACGCAGTATTATCATGGCATTGTCGGATAAAAAAATCTCTACTCGGGATATGGTGAATTAAGAAAGGGATGATCGCTGACGAACACTATGAACTCGAGTAATCTAATGTGGATGTGAGGAGGAGGAGAAGGAATACATGGCTACGTTAATAGAGAGCAGCAGAGCCCCGCTGAGTTCTGGTGAAGGCAGGCCGACGCATGAGACTTGTACGAGATGGCTGACCCAGGTCGACGACGCGGTGCGGCTCCGGTCGTGAAGGGTCTTGATACGTGTCCAACGTATCTATAATTTTTGATTGTTCCATGCTATTATATTAGCAACTTTGGATGTTTTATATGCATTAATATGCTATTTTATACTATTTTGGGACTAACTTATTAACCTAGAGCCTAGTGCCAGTTTCTGTTTTTTCCTTGTTTTTGAGTTTTTGAGAAAAGGAATATCAAACGGAGTCCAAATGGAATACAACTTTCGCGATGATTTTTCTTGACCAAAAGGCATCCAGAATACTTGGAGATGAAGTCAGAAGAGTCCCGAGGAGGCTACAAGCCTCAAGGGCGTGCCCTAGGGCGGAGGGGGCGCCCCGAGGGCTTGTGGACCCCTTGGGAGTCCATCGATCCTAATCTTTGGCCTATAAATTCCCAAATATTCCAGAAACCCCAGAGGCATATAGGAAAATAATTTTCCACCATCGCAGGTCTCTGTTCCCGTGAGCTCCCATCTTGGTGCCTTTTCCGGTACTCCGCCGAAGGGGGATTCGGTCACGGAGATCATCTACATCAACCTTTCTGCCCCTTTGATGATGTGTGGGTAGTTTACCACAGACCTACGGGTCCATAGCTAGTAGCTAGATGGCTTCTTGTCCATCTTTGATCTTCAATACAATGTTCTCCTTGATGTTGTTGGAGATCTATTCGATGTAATCTTCTTATGTTGTGTGTTTGTTGAGATACAGTGAATTCTGGATTTATGATCAGGTCATCCATGAATATTATTTGAGTCTTATCTGAATTATTTTATGCATGATTGCTAACCCACAAGTATAGGGGATCAACTGCAGCTCTTTTCGATAAGTAAGAGTGTCGAACCCAAAGATGAGTAGAAGGAAATGACAAGTGGTTTTCAACAAGGTAATGTCTGCAAGTGCTGAAATTGAAAGTAACAAAGTAGTTTGATAACAAGATGTTTTTGTAACGAGCAAGTAACAATAGTAGTAGCAAAACTGCAGCTAGGTAGCCCAATCCTTTTGAGGCAAAGGACAGGCCAAGAAGGTCTCTTATAATAAGCAAAGCGTTCTTGAGGGTACACGGGAATTTCATCTAGTCACTTTCATCATGTTGGTTCGATTCGTGTTCGCTACTTTGATAATTTGGTATGTGGGTGGATCGATGCTTAGGTGATGTTCTTACATGAACAAACCTCCTACTTATGATTAACCCTCCCACAAGCATCCGCAACTACGGGAAAAGTATTAAGAATAAATTCTAAGCATAGCATTATACTTTCGGATCCAATCGGTCCCTTACGGAATAGCGCATAAACCGAGGTTTAAGCTTCTATCACTCTCGCAACCCATCATCTAATTACTACTCCACAATGCATTACCTTAGACCAAAATATGGTGAAGTGTCATGTAGTCGATGTTCACATGACACCACTGTCAGATTACGAGCTCCGCAAACCCAAGAAGTTCAAACACAGGGGCGTGAACGAAGATCTCTCCCGCTCGCGTCTACCTAGTGCCGCGCCCTCGCCCGGTGGTGAGATTTAAGCAAGCAATAAGTAAAAGCACACACAAGTTTACCCAGGTTCAGGCCACCTTGCGGTGTAAAACCCTACGTCCTGCTTGAGTGGATTAGCCTCAGGAGGGTTTGAGTGTGAACAAGTACGGTGGTTCTTGAGCTTAGGAGGAGAGCTCAAGAGGGTCAGGAGGCAAGTGTTCTTGCCTCCTTGAAGCGAAGGTGGGGTGTTCGAGGTGAGGTCGATCCGCCTCCAGATGCAGATGCCAATCCCCTCCATAGTGGAAACCCTAGCTACTTATATAGGCGGCCAGGATCCTCTTCCCCCGAAATGTTTAGGCGGGAAGGGATCCCACAACGGCCATTTTGAGCGGGAACATAAGGACACTCCTATCCTGACAAAAACGGTCTTCGCCTGCAAAGAGATCAGACGATGACGCGGTGGTGGGCTCGGTGGTGACATCCTCCCTGTCCTCCTTGCGGTCTTCGGTCTTGTTGCACCAAAGGGGAAACCTTTGTCTCTTCCCTCAGGAACCTGCGCCTATGTTGTCTCGTTTGCACCAAAATGGCAACTGCACCGCTGGCACGTGCTGGCACCCGCTGGCACGGTGCGTCACTGCTCGCGTCATTGCCTCCTCCTGAGGCAGGCTTGGCCTTGAGTTCTTCGCCCCTCCTAAGCAGCCTAGCCAAGGCCGCTCCTGAGAGGGTCTTGGTGTCGTTCTCCTCGCGAGGCTTAGCCCCCTCGGAGGGTCTTGAGCAGCTGGTCAATCAGCTCGGCCGTACCAGGCCGTAGTATGAGCGCGTCGCGGGCTGTAGGCAGGCAAATCTGGGTACCCTGGTTCCCAGGATGCCGATAGTAGCCCCCGGGCCCAAGGCGCGCGCGGAGTTGGCTACGGGGCGAAGCCTTAGTCGAGGACGAAGTGCCGCGGGCCCCAAAAGACTGTGGGCCAGGCTGGCGTGCGACGGTTGGATGGGACATGGGTGACTCCGCTTCCCATGTAGCCTTGGCAACCGTGTGATTTGATAATTCCCCGGTGTGAATGACGGGGTCACTGTGGCTGTGACGCCAGTGAATGGCGGTTGGGCTCCTCCGCCCTATAAATGGGACTAGGGGGGAGCACCCAAGCCATCTTCAAGCCAGCGCCATCTGCTTTCTTTTTCGCTCCCTGTTCTTCTTCTCGTTGCGAGGTTTCCATGGCGCCACTTAGGAAGTCATCCGCCGCGGAGAAGGGGAAGGCCTCGAAGGAGCTGGCCTCGCCGCTGCCGAAGAGGGGCCGTGGCCGGCCCCGCAAGTATGCTGCTACGCCCGTGGCGGCTCCTCGAGGAAGCGGGCGCGGCCTTCCGGGTTCCGACGCGGTCGCCGGCAGGAGGCACGGCGCCTCTTCTCGCGGCGGAGGTGGTCGTGGCCGCGGTGGGCGAGGGTGCGTGGGACGCCATCTCGCGGCTGTGCGTCCTCCGCGCCCACAACTCCACTCCTTCAATGTGTCGTCGGAGTTCGTGGTGTGGGCGGGGAAGCCTGGCGGCTTGTGGCTCCGGCTCCCCCGCTCATTCGGCAACGTGCTGCCAGCCGAAGGCCCCGGCGGCCTCTGGCTGCAGACCGATGGCTGCTGCAGTGGTGCTTCCTGGGTGGAGGTCGACGTTGACCCCTCAGGCGAAGTGTTCCTGGAGCGCGGCTGGCAGTCGTCTGTGCGCGCGCCGGCTGCATGGGAAGTGCACGCTCCACTTCAGGTATGACGGTGTATAAACGCTATTCGCCAGGGTCTTCTCGGAGGAAGGGAGGCGCCTTGGGTGTTGTCCCGAGGCCACCGACGACAAGGAGGGTGGCGACGGCGTCCGGAGGAGCAGCTCTTCCTCTAGAGACGAGCTTGGTCATGGTGAGTGCCGCATGTCCCCCCTCTATGGCAACAGCAGCTCCTCCAGTAGCAGCGACTACACTGAGCCACCGCGCCACTGAGCTCGGCTCGGCGAGGGTGGAGAGTCGTCGCACCGCCGCGCCCCGGTGAAGCGGGAGGAGCTGGAAGACTCCGACTGAATGGGGGCAACGGCGTCGAGCTGCGGCTCAGCGGGTCAACCTGTGCTTCTTCTTTTTCCTTCATTTCCCTCCTGTATCGAAATTTTAAGTTGCCTCGAGAAGGCATGTAATGGACTATGGCATATGTATGAAGCGCGAACTTGCTATTATGTTCTTGGTCTGGATGAGATTACTTAGCTTATGTGTTGTGACGTCTTGAGGCGAAGTGCTCCTCACTCATCGACGTCATGAGCCCCCAACGGGTCATGAGGGTGGTTGAGTTCGGGGGGTCCTGACCTGCGAAGCTCCCGGGTACGAGTGAGCCACTGTGGGCTGCCGAGGGCTTGCGCCCTAGGGCTCGCTTGAGAGTGCCGAGCATGGATTAAGGTGCCAAAGCTTGAGCAGGCTCGGCAGGATAGGTTGTGTGGGCCGAGAAGCCCGATGCCAGAGCCTGAGCAGGCTTGGCAGGTGAGGTCACGAGATCGTGAGCCGAGACCGACCGTGTCCCAGCCCCCACACGCGAGGAGCACGCAGGAGAACAAGCGGCGTAGCCCCTGCCTGAAAAGTTGAACTTAAAGTCGGTGAGAAAAACTCCAAGCAAGACTCCCAACCAAATGCAAGAAACACGAGAACTTCATAGCACATGGTAGAGGAAGGGCTGATAGCCAAGGAAGTAGAAAAGGCTGACAGCCAAACACCAAGCCAAAAAAGGAAAAAGGTCGTGTCTGACCCCTACACTACGTCTTCTTCCCAGCGCGGAGCTCAGGACTGCCACTGGGACGTGGGTGGGAGGCCCGTTTGATGGCCCGCAGGCAACACTCAGGAGACTCCGAGGCGTGTACAACCCCAACTCATTATTACGTGAGAGTGTCACGAGCAGAAACCTTCACAGGCACGGAGCCTTGATTATGGATAGAACCTCCTGAGGTGCCGAATGTTCCAGGAATTCTAGATAGGTAACCCATCCTGCGTCTCTAGGCGCACAACACCAGGCTTAGAGACACGGGCGATTCTAAATGGGCCCTCCCACATGGGCGAGAGCTTATGTAACCCCTCCCTGGAGAGGACCCGCCTCAGGACCAAGTCACCAACTTCAAGTGTTCTTCTGCGGACGCTGCGCCAGTGGTACCGCCGCAGCACCTGCTGATATCGCGCTGCTCCGAGCGCAGCTCGGCGGCGGCCCTTCTCGCCGAGCACGAGGTCGATCCGCCAGGTGGCGTCCTGGCGTTCCTCATTGAAAGCCAAGACCCGTGGGGAGCGATGCTTGACCTCATGAGGGAGGACCGCCTCCGCCCCGTAAATGAGGAAGAAAGGTGTTTCTCCCATGGGTTTGGTTGCGGTGGTAGATTGACCACAACACGGACTGAAGCTCGTCCATCCAGCCTCTGCCACAAGCATCAAGCTTTTTTCTTAAAGCTGCGCGTCTTGAGTCTGCGCAAGACTTCTGCGTTGGTGCGTTCGGCTTGACCGTTGCTCCCGGGGTGAGCCACCGAGGCGTAGCATATCTACGTTCCAAGGTTAGCACAATATGACCTGAAGAGATTGTTTGTAAACTGCGAACCATTATCCGTGATGATGCGGTTGGGGACCTCGAATCGCCTCACGAGGCCCTTGATGAACTTGACCGCCGACCCGGCAGGGATCGCGCAAACAGGCTCCACCTTCGCCCACTTGGTGAACTTGTCGATGGCGACGTACAGGAAGCGGTAGCCCCAGCCGCCCGGGGAAATGGACCCAGGATGTCCAATCCCCAGGCGGCGAAGGGCCAGGAGAGCGGGATCGTCTGGAGGCCCTGCGCCGGTTGGTGGAACTGCTTGGCATGAAACTGGCATGCCTCACAAGCCTGCACAAGCTACATGGCGTCGCCGAGTGCTGTGGGCCAGTAAAAGCCGCTACGGAAGGCCTTACTCACGAGGGTGCGGGACGACGAATGGTGGCCGCAGTCTCCACCGCGGATGTCGGCCAACAGCTCGCGTCCTTGCTTCCTCGAGATGCACTTTAGTGAGACGTCATTGGGGCGCCTCCTGTAAAGCTCGCCGTCTTGGACGCAGTAAGCCGAGGCCTGCCGAGCCACGCGCTCCGTGTCTTCCTCCTTGTCTGGCAAGGTGCCGTGTAGTAGGTACATCTTGAGCTCTTTGGTCCAGCTGAAGGAAATATGCCCTAGAGGCAATAATAAAGATGTTATTTGTATTTCCTTATATCATGATAAATGTCTTTTATTCATGCTAGAATTGTATTAACCGGAAACTTAGTACATGTGTGAATACATTGACAAAACAGTATGTCCCTAGCATGCCTCTACTAGACTAGCTCATTGATCAAAGATGGTTATGTTTCCTAGCCATAGACATGAGTTGTCATTTGATCAACGGGATCACATCATTAGGAGAATGATGTGATGGACAAGACCCATCCATTAGCTTAGCACTATGATCGTTTAGTTTTACTGCTATTGCTTTCTTCATGACTTATACATGTTCCTATGACTATGAGATTATGCAACTCCCGTATACCGGAGGAACACCTTGTGTGCTATCAAACGTCACAACGTAACTGGGTGATTATAAAGATACTCTACAGGTATCTCCGAAGGTATTCGTGGTGTTGGCATAGATCAAGAATAGGATTTGTCACTCCGAGTGTCGGAGAGGTATCTCTGGACCCTCTCGGTAATACACATCATAATAAGCCTTGCAAGCAAATGACTAATGAGTTAGTCTTGAGATGATGTATTACGGAACGAGTAAAGAGACTTGCCGGTAACAAGATTGAACTAGGTATTGAGATACTGACGATCGAATCTCGGGAAAGTAACATACCGATGACAAAGGGAACAACGTATGTTGTTATGCGGTTTGACCGATAAAGATCTTCGTAGAATATGTAGGAGCCAATATGAGCATCCAGGTTCCGCTATTGGTTATTGACCAGAGATGAGTCTCGGTCATGTCTACATAGTTCTCGAACCCATAGGGTCCGCACGCTTAACGTTTGATGACGATCGATATTATGAGTTTATGTCAGGACCGGTTTTCCAATAAAATATTTACTGAGAAACCGACCATTTAATCGGACCAGTGTAGAAGAGTCCTTCTTACTGGTGGACCAATCCTTGATACTGAATTCCAGAACACTGAATATTATAAAATGTTGAGCTGAGGCTGCTCAACAATTTATGACAAGCATGCCGATATTATACCTAAAGGCGGATATGACACAAGGGTAGGGTGGCATAACTACTATCTTGTAATAAAAGTCGTGGTGGATATGTCACAGTGCAGTGGTGACACGACTCCAATATCTTACAGCTCATCGAGTGTCGGAGTGAGACTCGATGAATTTATTTGGGTAGCGAAGCGTATATGATACAGTGATCAACTCCAGGATCGCGAGAGAGTGACTGGGACTCCTCTAGGCGTCGGACTCTCTATCGAACTCTTCATCCATGACATCGCCTTCGTCAACATCTGGTTATGAACAGTCCGGTAAATATGTACTCAGAGAATAAATTTGCGCTGCATGATAGATAAAAGGAAGCCAGGCGGTAGTCCTCCCGAAATCCCGAGGAAATAAAAGGAAACCGATCGGGTGTCTGAAGCGACGCCTCGAAAGGAAAAATAAATAAACATGCCACAATCGGACATCTGAGCGACATCACATAAAGGGCTTATATCAAAAATAAATAACGAGAATGCCACAGTCGCACGTCTGAGCGACATCACATAAAGGGCTTATATCAAAAGTAAATAACAACAATGTCACAGTTGGACGTCTGAGCGACCTCACATAAAGGGCTTATATCAAAAATAAATAACGAGAATGCCAT
>LR738714.1:564050941-564128906 GCA_902687465.1 Secale cereale | reverse complement strand
TATCAAAAATAAATAACGGGAATGCCACAGTCGGACGTCTGAGCGACATCGCATAAAGGGCTTATATCAAAAATAAATAATGGGAATGCCACAGTCGGACGTCTAAGCGACATCACATAAAGGGCTTATATCAAAAGTAAATAGCAACGATGCCACAGTCGAACGTCGGAGCGACATCACCTAAAGGGCTTATATGATCATTCGAAACCAAGTAGTATCTTGAATGTAATTCATCTCACGAAAACATTTAGTACCGAAATAACTGGCTAGTCCAGAATAACCCTCGACCGATCTACCACTCATAAAGCTATATTAAACCACTAGTGTCTGCCACGGAGACTGATACGGATGCTGACGCTAGGCCATAGACATGGCTACTCAAAAGGGCTTTGACTCTGCAGAGTTTGTACTTTTTAACCACAGCCAACGGATTTTGGTAGTCACAAAGGACTAGTTCCGTTTACGGTATTTTAGCAGAAACACAACTAACCAGTACACACCCATTCCACATCCCGCTGCCCGGAATCATCCTAGGCAACGTTCACGAAAAACTTTAAGACGGGGAGGCTACAACCTCGAATAGCATGGGATCAAATTCATACCGCGCGCTCTAAGGGGTGCCCCCCTCTCGGTCCCAACCGGAAACACCCATGCCCCCTGACCGGATGACGGGCTTTAATCCAGGGCCATGGAACCCTAATCCTGGCCCCTCTATTTGGTGTGTACAAGGAAAGAGGTTTGCAACTAACTAAACCGTATTCTTTGCAGAAGACATGTGAAAGTACCAAAAGGGAGACGAACGGGATCATGACCTGATCCACGTTAACACTGGAGATAAGGGTTGACTGGCATGCTTCAACAATACCAGCTTACAACCTATCATGTCACCACATGATCAAGTGGGCTCACTATTAACTTTCAAAGCTCACGCGGAGCTTGTCTTGCATGAAATATATAACATCCACAAAATGCTTATATAATCATGCCATGAGAAAACTACTCAAGCAACATGCAAAACACTCATCATATCAAAGGTTCAAATATGCTTGCCTGGTTCGGAGTAGTCGGAGTCTAACTCGGTGAAGTGCGCGGCTCCGTCACTTCCTTCGGTATCTACGTATAAAAATAAAACGGGTACTAACATAAATACCGTGCGCGCATAAAAGTTGTCCCAAATATTTTTCAAATAAATATGATAAAAAAAACTAGACAGAAAAATAAAGAGGACAGAAAAAGAATCAACTCAAAATCATCTTTTGTTTAAAAGTTATTAAGGTTTTTGTCCAGGGACTTGTCTATAATGAAACAGAAAGTTTCCAGGGGCTTGATTATAAAAACCGAAAACGATTCAGTAAGAAGTACATCAGCTGAAAAGAGAAAGCGTATTTTGCCCGAAGGCGTTTTCCAGAAAAACAGTTCGAATAAGACAGAGAGGCTGACGAGGGGGTCCCACCCGTCAGGTTTGAATCTTCGAACGAAAAAACAGAGCGCGCCGGCGCCCGAGAGCCGCGGTGGTCGCCGGTGTCGATCCATGGCGAGGTAGGGGAAGTGGTTGGTACCTACGGGTTCACGGTACTCTTCCGCGTCTGTGGGTGGTGAAGTTGGACGTCGGCGAGCACCACGTCGACGGCGACCTTCTCTTCGGCGGACGGCGGTTCGGGTGATGGTGGATCTCGCCGGGGAGAGCTGCGGAGGTCAAATTGAAGTGGGGGTTAGGCATCTAGGTGCGTCAGGAGGCTACTGGCACGACTAGGGAGGTGGAGGAGCTCTCACCAGAGAGAGAGCTGCCGGAGATCGAAGCAGATCAGGGCGGCCGGAGTTGGGGAAGAAGGGCTCCTCGAGGTTCTTCCAGTGGTTGGGCGGGGTCTCGTGAGATGGTGGAGCGGTGCGGGGTTGAATGCGAGCTCGGGGCCGCTATTTATAGCCGGCCCGAGGGGGTTACCGCAAACGGGGTAAGTCCGGCGAGTGATTACGGCGAGGTCATGGCTGAACGGGTGGCTTAAGTACTTGGGCATAGACGTGATGGTTCACTGGTTGCATCCTGATGCGGAGCTTAGCAATATATGGGCGTTTACGGCACTTTCTTAACGGAACGGCCGTGCGGGCACGTCGGCGGCAGAGAGCGCGCTCTGCACCTCTCAGGCCACGGCGACGGTGCTGCAGCATGCACAGGGGAGGAGACGGCCACGCAGAGATCTCTGGTGGCTTGGGCAGTGCCGAACGGCGTCGCTTTGCAGGGTGGCCCCTGTTGGCCGCCACGGGTGGCTCTGCTGGTGCGGAAGACGCCGGCGCAGGCAGGCCACGACGCCACCGACGCTCGCAACCACCCAAGCGAGCGTGCGGCGCTCTGGATACGGGAGAGGAGCAGTGCAGCAAGGTGCTAATGCAACACTGGCGAGATTGACGCGACGGTCTGACGAAACTGCATTGTCGACTGAAACTTCAGTGAGCTTTTCTGAATTTCGACAGAAACAGTGCACACCAACTGTTTGATGAAATGATTTAGGCACTTGCCGAATTTTTCTTGAGCTGAATTTTGGTGAGGTGGTCTCTTGATGCATCTAGAGGTTGCCTAAATTTCCACAAATTTTTAGGAAGAGAGAAAAATATGAATTTCATCAAAAATGGCACATCTGGTCCAAACTTGCAGCAAGCAAAATTTCAAAATTTTGAACTGTGGACCAGCAGATCTTGATGGATCTAATTTGAGGGTACTAAGGACTAGTCAGGGGAGTTTGTTTGGAAACAAAACTCAAAAGGTAACTAGCAGTTCCTTTGTAAATCACCAAGGCTCAAATTAAAAGACACAAATTGTTTTGGGGATAAAAATGATTAGAAGAAAAATTTAAAGGAGGTTGAAACCTTGTAGCAACCAGACCTCAAACAGTCTGATCTCTGTGCATCAGTGTCATCCCTGGATCAGTAATGTTGACATGCACAGTACTTGAAGGATTTATAACAGAGTAGCAATCACACACTTAATACATCGATAGTTCCAACGATGAACTTATTACAATAAAAATGGCTGAAGGCCATCTAACACGATAACAGCGGAAGGCTTGGAAGATAAGTGAGTCCATCAACTCCAGCGGCATCACTGAGTATAGAACCACGACCTAAAAGGCACCTTACTTGTCGTCTGAAAAGTCTGCAACATGAAACGTTGTAGCCCGAAAACGGGTCAGCACATGGAATATGCTGGGAAAGTAACACAAGAGAGCAAATGAAAGTAAAGCTATACTATATGCAATATGGCTGGTGGAAAGCTCTATGGTTACAGTTTTTGCGTAAAGCCAGTTTTTCCCTACTTCAAAGGAATAAATTTTAGTTAACTATCATGGTAGTTGAAACATCATCGAGAAGATAGACATCCTCTCAACCCCAATTAAAGTTCATCATCAAACCCAACAAAATTATTTTTAAAGTAACATGATGAGATTCACATGATATCCAAGTACTAGATACTCAAGACGTTCGTAACCGGGGACACGGCTAATCATGATCAGTTTGTACACTCTGCAGAGGTTTGTGCACTTTTCCCCCACAAGACCCGATCTCCTCCGTTTGATTTCTCGCACTGCATGATGTTTGAGAAACGGATGACCGAGACACAGTCTTTCAGAAGCGCTAACCCTTACGACCGGGTGGACCGTACCAACCTACATCCCCTACATCTGCTAGTCCACCACTGTAAGAGTTTCGCATGACTTACTCATACTATGCTAGAGCCCATAATAGCATTGTGGCTGCACACGGAAGTTTCTAGTATGAATAATCTCATGATCCCTTTGAGCCTGGGTGGCGGTTCGAAGAAAAACAGGCAATCCCTGGAATACCCAGATGCCTCAATCCACCCAGATGTGTATTAAAGTTGCCACCTTAAGTTGAACCATTAATTAACAAACTCACATCTGTCATGGATACACTCACCCAATCCACGTCTACGAGCATAGCATGTCCTAAAAGCAAACGTAGAAGTAACTCCCAAAGGTTTGAATGTAATGCAGGTAATAGGTACTACCTCAATCTACTTCCCAATCCCACAAATTAATTGATCCTACTCATGCAATGTGTGAGGGGTTGACTAATGCAATGAAAATTGGGTAATTGGAAAGTATGATCAAAGTGTTACTTGCCTTGCTGATGATCCGCAAAACCTAGAGATTCAAAGTAGCAAGCGGCGCACTCCGGGTACTCTATCGCAAACAAACAAGCACACGATAAGTAATTAACTAATGCACGGGTAAAACTCAAATAAGAGATCTAACCAGAAAGTTCAACTTAAGAACTCCGGTTTGCAAAAGAAACGGCAAAATAAAAAGCAACGAAAGACAATCGGCGAAAGAGAAACAACTACCGAATCAATCTGGATCTAAGTCCAAAATTAGCTGAGGCAAATGCTTGAGCGACTAGGTTAAACGGAAAGAGAATTTCGAGATGAAACTCCAGGCTCTTGAATCACCTGATTTCGATAAACGAACGAAAAGATAAACTAAAACGAAGATCGGATCAGAGATCGCGATCAGAAAATAACTGCGAAAAAGAAAACTAAAACAGCTTAACGAACGGACGTTCGTCAGCTGAGACTAAACGACGAATTCGTTCGTTAGAACGAACGAACGGGTGAACGTTTACTACTTAACTAAACCAGAGAATAAAAACAGAAAACTGATCTAATAAAACCGATTCAAAAAACGACTAGGGTTCTAAAAAAACAACGGTTTTCTAAAAGAAAACCGGGCGGCGGCTACCTCGTCGAGAACTGCTGGCGGCGGCGGCTTCCGGCGACGGCGGGCGGCGGCTGCGGGGTGGTGGCGGCGAGGGGCGGCAGTGGCGGCGACGGCTCGGCGCGATGGCTGGCGGTGAGGGGCGGCAGCGGCGGCGGCGTGCGGTGCGCGGCGGCGGTGGCTTGCGACGGCGGGGCTGGCGTGCGGCAGCGGTGGTTGGAGGGGGTGGCTAGCTTTATATAGGAGGGGGTGCTAGCTTGGGGAGGGGGCAAGGCCATGGCGGTCGGCGGTGGAGTCCGATGCGGCCACGGCGGTGGCTGGCGCGGGGAAGGCGGCGCGGCGGCGATGGACCTGCTCGGCTGGGCTTCGGCCCAGTCGGGTCGGTCCCCCTATATATATACGCCGGCGCTAAAAATAACTCTAGAAAATAAAATAAAATCCAGAAATTGCCAAAACAAATTTTCACCGTCTAAATAAAATATTTAGAACGAGATGAACATTTTCTTGGCACTAAAATGCATTTTTGAAAACATGCAATTTTTCCTAATTTCAAATAAACTCCAAATAAAACTTGTTTGATTTTTCTTATTAAATCTTCCGTATTTCTTATTTTTGGGAGAGTCATTTTACTCCCTCTCTCATATATTCATGATAGAAATACTTGAAGAAAAATAAATAAAATCAAACGATCCTATTTTCAAATTTTGAGAAACCTCAAATATGAAAATTTAGAAATCCCCAACTCTCTCCGAGGGTCCTTGAGTTGCTTAGGATTTTCTCGGATCACCAAAAGCAAGAAAATATGATATGCATAATGATCTAATGTATAACATTCCAAATTGAAAATTTGGGATGTTACAAACCTACCCCCCTTAAGATGAATCTCGCCCTCGAGATTTGGGTTGGCTAGAAAATAGGTGAGGGTGGTCCTTGCGTGGATCATCTTCTCGTTCCCAGGTGGCTTCTTCCTCGGTGTGGTGACTCCACTGAACCTTGCAAAACTTGATAACCTTGATGCGGGTAACTCTGCTCGAGAATTCGAGGATCTTAACAGGCTTCTCTTTGTAGGTCAGATCACTGTCCAACTGAATTGCTTCCAGGGGTACTGTGTCTCTAAGTGGTATATCGGCCATCTCCGCATGGCACTTCTTAAGCTGCGAAACGTGAAACACATCGTGCACTCCTGACAATCCTTCGGCCAATTCCAACTTATAGGCAACCTCTCCCATGCGTTCCAAAACACGATAAGGTCCCACAAATCTCGGGGCTAACTTTCCTTTAACTCCGAAACATTTGACTCCTCGCAGAGGCGATACTCTCAAGTATGCTCTGTCTCCGGTCTCATAGATTATCTCCTTACGCTTCAAGTCTGCATAACTTTTCTGCCTCGACTGAGCTACCTTCAGTCTATCTTGAATCAACTTCACCTTCTCCTCAGACTCTTTTATCAAATCTGGTCCAAACAACTGTCGGTCTCCAACTTCGTCCCACGACAACGGAGTCCTACACCTCCTTCCGTATAAAGCTTTGAAAGGGGCCATCTTCAAACTGGATTGATAACTGTTGTTGTAAGAAAACTCGGCATACGGCAAATTGTCGTCCCAACTAGATCCATAATCTAGTGCACAGGCTCTCAGCATATCCTCCAAAATCTGATTGACACTTTCAGTTTGTCCATCTGTCTGCGGGTGAAAAGTTGTGCTAAACTCTAGCCTGGTACCCAAAGTTTCATGTAACTGATTCCAGAACTTTGAGGTAAACTGGGTTCCTCTATCTGATACGATGCTCCTCGGAACTCCATGCAGACATACAATTCGGGTCATGTATATCTTTGCCAACTTTGCAATGGTATAGGTAGTCTTTACGGGGATGAAATGAGCTACCTTTGTTAAACGATCGACTACGACCCAAATCGAGTCATAGCCAGAATGAGTTCTGGGTAATCCCGTAATAAAATCCATTCCTAGCTTATCCCACTTCCATTTGGGTATTGGCAATGGTTGTAACAATCCTGCCGGCTTCTGATGTTCTGCCTTCACTCTCTGACATACATCACAAACTGCTACATACTCCGCAATATCCTTCTTCATATCGGTCCACCAGAAAATGTCCTTCAAATCCAAATACATCTTAGTATTTCCTGGGTGAATCGAGTATGGTGAATCATGGGCCTCCTGTAGAATCAACTTCCTGATCTCCGGGTCATTAGGCACATAAATGCGGTCCTCAAACCATAAGGTGTCGTGTTCATCCTCACGAAATCCTTTGGATTTACCTTCGCTCATCCTCTCCTTTATAGAGGCAACCTCCTCGTCAGTTTTCTGAGCTTCTCTAATTATATCCATCAGGGTAGACTGGATTTCTAGTGTTGCTATGTAGCCTCTCGGAACTATCTCCAAACGTAGTTCTCGTAAGTCCTCGGCTAACTGTCAGTACCCCGATCCTAAGTCACACCGATCTAGCTGTAACACGTCATATCACTTTGCGGCCTCACGCACGGTATCCCCACGGGTGCCACCTTACCTGGACCGGGACCGTTTGCGCATTTTGGCACACGTATATGACAGTGTCGCTAGCATCCATATGAGAGAGAACCGGGCTGACATGGCTAGTTATAAACCAAAAGTGGCACTAAATTACAGAGACAGGCATCCATGACCCAGCAACGAACGTGTCGGTCATCAACGTATGAACCCAAGTCGTAGCAAGCTACATGGACTTAAAGGAACAACGCGTGACATTTCCCCTAAGGGACAAACACAGGAACGAAGAAGGACACATGCCGGCCAGCCTACGTGTTCCGAGCAGTAGCAAGCTACCAAGGCTCATTGGAAGCACTAGGAGGCATTTCCCTGTAAGATAGGCTACCAAAGGAAAACAACTAGGTGTCGGATCCCACACATACCAAGCATTTCAATCATACACACAATATGCTCAATATGTGCAAATACAACATTGCATCACAACAGAACTCTATGACTCAAAGTACTTTATTTAAGAGGCTCCAAGAGCCATACATAACATATCCATACAGGTAGGGGTCACACGACCCAACACTCAAGTCATACGGTCATACAAGCACAAGCAGAAGCTACATGTCTGAGTACAGACAACTTAGAAAATTAAACAGGCTTGGTGAAGCCTGACTATCTACAAGGCCCTCCACAAGCTCCAGATCTTCGTCTGGGTAGCAAGCTACTCGTCGACGTCAACATCTATGTAGAAACCATCAGAAGGGGCAGGGTTCTCCTCTGCAACAGTTATTAAGCAAACATGAGTACAAAAGTACTCAGCAAGTCTTACAACAGAACCTATCATACATGCAACATTATCAACAGAAAGCCAGCTTTGACTCTTGGCTAACCTATACTACGACTCTCAACAGATTGCAAGATATTACTACGTACACGAGTCCTCTACTCACCACGACAATACACCATCGAGGATCCTCTTCCGTCATCCTACGGAAAGGCCATCCACGGCACTCACACTTGTCTTGAGGTTTTTAGTAGTATCCATCAACTTGTCTATGAATTGTAAGAGTAACCAAGTAGTCCGTACCGCGAACAACAGCTATTCGAATAGATTGGTAACCCTGCAGGGGTGTACTTCTTCACACATGTTTTCATCACTTAGCGTCTGCACACGACATGTGCTCGGCAGACTTCAAGCGAAAGCCGACGTGGGTGTAGACCACGACCTAACCAACCACTCAAGTCTCTCGTCCAGGTTTATCGCCTATTTGGGTTCCATCCGTGGGGAGATCCGGCCGGGGTGTCGCTCACGGCCCCAAACGATGTGTACAGGGTTCCCGAGTCACCAAACGGGCAACCAGTACACCGTGCCACGTACCTGCCGCATCACAACCCACCCCGAGGGTCAGCGTTGTGCACGACCACCAGTAAACTACAAACACCAGAAACTAGTTGCAACTCCTGGACAGAGAACATGGCAGTCAATAAGTCGAGCGGGTTCATATTTCAGGGCCCAATGTGTGGTAGTAACTGTAACTTGAACCACACATACAGATCTCAGGTCCTATGGATGGTTCCAATGAAACAACCCACCACGTACTCCTACATGGCCTTTCATCGATACCTTTACCAAACATGTTCCACATTTCCCTCTCTTTACCGGTATGATCGTTTCACTCCGATCCATCACCCAGATGAATCAGACCTGACACAACTCTAAGCATAGCAGGCAACATAAACAAATAGCATGGTGGACACACATCACATGGCTCAATCAACTCCTACACATGCTAGTGGGTTTCAACTATTTACTGTGGCAATGACAGGTCATGCAAGGGAATAGGGTTCAACTACCGCAGCAAGTAGCAATTCACACGCTGTTGCCTTAATGCAGTAAAAGAGAGCAGCAGCAAGAAGATTGGGTTTGTATCAGAATGATCAATGATTGCTTGCCTGACAGACTGGTTGTCGGGTACTGCTTTTCAGCTGGATACGCAGAAGTATCCTCGGGAGCAGGACCTAACACGGAGAATCCGGCGATACAATCAATAAGCAAACAAATGCAACAATATGATGCATGCTCATGATACGGCAAGATGCATGTGTTTTGGGCTAATGCAACTATAAACAGAAGGGTTTGAGCCCATTTGAATCAAAGATTCAAATTGAAACCCAAACTATTATTTAATTAAGTGCATTAACTTGTTTTAATGTAAACAGCAAGGTTAACTTGCTCAAACATGCATGAAACCAGTGCCATTGGAAAGATTGGATTTTTCTAATCAATTTTCATATATAAATCTTTCCCATCTGAGCTACTGTTGAATTTATATGATTTTTTGAAGTTTAAAGCATTTTCTGGAATTTCCTGAATTGTTTTTAAATCTAAAAATCCCAGACAATCATTTACTGCGTCAGCATGACATCATGCTGACGTCAACCAGTCAACAGGGCGCCCAGGTCAAACCTGACCAGTGGGTCCCTCATGTCAGTGTCTCTCGTGCTAACTAAAAAGAGCTTAACACTAAACTAAAGTTAACAGGGGCTGGGCCCCACATGTCTGTGACTCACTAAACTAATGACAGCAATTAGTGTTTAAATTAAAATCTAAACTGAAGTTAGTCAACGGCCGGCCCCACATGTCAGCGACACACGGGGGAGTCCAGGCGTGGTCAAACAGGTCAAAACCCACCGGTGGCTCGACGCTGGCGAGGCCAAACACGGCGGCGGTGCTCGGGTTTTGCCTACAGGCCACCGTTTGAGTCGCGGTTGGGCTCTACGGTGAGCTGGGGCTCGTGCGCATCTAGTGGGGGCAACGGTAGGTGCTGGAGTGGCCGGAATCATTGGCGGCGAGCTCGAAGGCGGCTGCCGGAATTTGGGCGTCGGTGAATACGACGTTACAGCGCACTGCAGGAGCAGCAGTTGGTTGCTACGGGTCCATGGTGATGTGCTGAGTGCGGTGATGCACTCGGATGCGAGTGGCAGTCGCTGTGGCCGCGACGGCGCCATGGCCGGCGGCGAGGAGCGCTCGGCTCTGGTGGCTGGTGCTGCTAGGGAGCAAGATAGGCGACGGGGCACGGGGGAAACGGAACCGGGGCTCACCGCGGTTCTTCTGGTATTGCTGGTGAGGCAGGGGAGGCACGGGGTCCGGCGAATTTGTCGATGGCGTCCGGCGGCCGTGCGGAGAAGATGAGCTCGAAGACGAAGCCTCAAGGCGCCAGGGGTGTTGTGGTTCGGCGTAGAGAAGCACAGCAGCAAGGCGGAGCTCGGGGGCTCGTCGGAGAGGCGAGGGGGACTCGGTGGACGCGGCGGCAGCGACGAGCTCCGCTCGGGCGATGCAAGGGAGAGAACCAGGGGAGGGGAGAGAGAGAGAGGGGATCGGTCGAGTGGTCTGCGTGGCGTCGTTCTGATTCATCCAGGGGGTCGAGGAGGCCAGCCAGGCAGGCAGGAGGTGGCCGGCGCGTCGGCGGCGCTCGCCACCGAGCAGCTTCATGCGCTGGCGCGGCGAAGAAGACCCCCTGGTGGGCTGGGCCGGCTGGGCCAGACAGGTAAGTGGGCTCAGGTAAGTTTGCTTTCCTTCTTTTTTTTCCTATTTACTTCCTGTTTCATTTCTTTTGCAACTTTGTGGAATTAATAAAAATGCCAGAACATTTTTATAGCTCATAAAACTAGTCATGCCCATTGTATGTAATATGAACAGCATGGAACATTTTAGTTTATGATTATTTGGGCACATAAAACATTTTATAGCATTTAAATGCCCAAATGCAAATACCATATGATTTAATCCAGAGACCTTGGATGTCCTAGAAAATTGTGCACCTTTTTTGGCAGACGTTTAAGACCAAGGCAGAAATGATGAACATTTTTGAAGGGCATTTTGGGTACATTGGAAAAGATTTTATTAAACCCTAGTTGTTAGAAGAGAGGTGCTGGGGTTTCTGTCATTCCCATTTCAAGTTTCTTTGAAAAGTAAACATGATGCACACTCTAGCTAGTCCTAATGCAAGCACTGACTAGGGATGTGACAACTCACCCCCACTCAAAAGAATCGCGTCCCGAGATTCGGGTTCCTCCGGAAAGAGGGTGGGGTACTCAAGTCGAAGACGATCCTCCCTTTCCCAAGTAGCTTCACTCTCGGAATGATGTGACCATTGAACCTTGAGAAACTTGATATTGTGACGTCGAGTGGTGCGCTCGGTTTGATCAAGAATACGAACGGGGTATTCTCGATATGTGAGATTGTCCTGGATATCAAGCGTTTCATGGTCCACTCCGCGGATAGGATCCGAGAAGCAACGCCTGAGTTGAGAAACGTGGAAGACATCATGAACTCTGGAAAGGTGCTGAGGTAGTTCCAATTGGTAGGCAACTTCTCCTCGTTTGGCAAGAATGCGAAAAGGACCGATGTAACGAGGGGCCAATTTGCCTTTGATACCGAAGCGATGGGTACCCTTAAGAGGAGTAACCCGAAGGTAAGCCTTATCGCCGACCTCAAAAGTCACAGCCTTATGATGACTATCATATTGGCTCTTCTGGCGAGACTGGGCTGTTTTCAATTTCTCACGAATGATGCGAACTTGCTCTTCTGCTTCCTGGATCATATCCGGACCAAAGAATTGTCTTTCCCCGGTTTCTGACCAGTTAAGAGGTGTTCGACACCTTCGTCCATATAGAACTTCGAAGGGAGCTTTGCCCAAGCTGGCTTGATAACTATTGTTATAAGCGAATTCGGCAAATGGAAGACACTTTTCCCATTCCATACCGAAAGAGATGACAGAGGCTCGAAGCATGTCTTCCAGAATTTGATTGACTCGTTCCACTTGACCACTTGACTGAGGATGGAAGGCATTGCTGAAAGAGAGATGAGTTCCCATAGCATTCTGGAAACTTTCCCAGAATCGTGAAGTGAAGAGACTTCCACGGTCTGAGTTAATCTCCAACGACACACCATGAAGTGATACTATCCGAGAGATATACAATTCTGCTAGCTAGCTAGCGGTAATACTCTCTCGAACAGGCAGGAAATGGGCTACTTTAGAGAGGCGGTCGATAACGACGAAGATAGCATTATTCCCTTTCCTGGTCCTGGGAAACCCGGTAATGAAGTCCATACCGATCTTGTCCCATTTCCATTCAGGAATAGCTAAAGGTTGAAGGGTGCCAGCAGGCCGTTGATGCTCTGCTTTGAGGCGACGACAAACATCGCAGTTAGCAATGAATAGAGCGATTTCTCTCTTCATCCTAGTCCACCAGAACCTCTGGCGTAGGTCCTGATACATTTTGGTACTACTGGGATGAATCGTGAGAGGAGATTCATGAGCCTCCTTAAGGATTAACTGCCGTAGATGTTGGTTCTTGGGAACCACTAAATGGTTCTCGAAGAAGACAACACCTCGATCATCCATAGAGAAGCTTCTAGCGAGTCCGCTAGCAATCCTCTCCTGGAGTCGGGATATACCCTTATCACGCTTCTGGGCAGTTATGATTTGATCCATAAGGGTAGGTTCCGCCACCAAGGTGGAAAGGAATCCTCGAGGAACAATGTAAAGGTTAAGCTTACGAAATTCCTCGTGAAGAAGTGGTTTCCCTTGTTGTAACATCAAGTTGTTACAATAAGACTTACGACTTAGTGCGTCAGCCATGACATTGGCCTTCCCAGGGGTGTAAGTAATTCCTAAGTCGTAATTTGTGAGCAACTCAACCCAACGTATTTGCCTGAGATTTAGATCCGGTTGGGTGAAGATGTATTTCAGACTTTGGTGATCAGTGAAGATTTCACAGCGGTTACCAAGAAGATAATGACGCC
Organism: Secale cereale; assembly: GCA_902687465.1. Lineage (NCBI taxonomy): Eukaryota > Viridiplantae > Streptophyta > Magnoliopsida > Poales > Poaceae > Secale > Secale cereale. The sequence continues at coordinate 564,115,896 of LR738714.1, read as the reverse complement.
ATGTTTTGAGTGCGTGGACTACAGCTGCAAGCTCTAGATCATGTGTAGGATAGTTATCCTCATGTGGACGCAACTGTCGGGATGCTTAAGCAATCACTTGACGATCTTGCATGAGTATGCAACCTAGTCCTTGTCGCGAGGCGTCGCAGTAGATAATAAAATCCTTGGAAAAGTCGGGTGGTACCAGTACGGGTGCAGATGTCAGGCGTCTTTTCAGTTCCTGAAAGCTGGACTCGCACTGTGGGGTCCACTCAAACCTTTTATCTTTATTGAGGAGTTCAGTTAGAGGTTTAGCAACCTTGGAGAAATTCTCGACAAAGCGTCGGCAATAGCTCGCTAAGCCAAGGAAATTCCTAACTTGCTTGACCGATTCAGGGGGATTCCAATCAAGGACGGCTTGAACTCACTCGGGATTGAAAACAATACCCTTGTGATGTCTACACACGCTTCTACTCTTGTAGACTATGTTGGGCCTCCAAGCGCAGAGGTTTGTAGGACAGCAGCAATTTCCCTCAAGTGGATGACCTAAGGTTTATCGAACTCAGGGAAGTAGAGGTTGAAGATGGTCTCTCTCAAGCAACCCTGCAACTAAGATACAAGAAGTCTCTTGTGTCCCCAACACACCTAATACAACTAGGAGTTGTATAGGTGCACTAGTTCGGCGAAGAGATGGTAAAATATGGATGATAGGAGTGGCAAAGCAAAGTAATATAAATCTGTAATAAAAAGTGCAGCAAGCAAACAAGTGGTAAACGTGAGCACAAATGGTATTGAAATGGTGGAAACAAGGCCTAGGGATCATACTTTCACTAGTGGCAACTCCCAACAACATTAACATAATCGAATCACATGATATTTCCCATAAAACATGCAATGGAGACGCACCCGGAGGTCATTCCTTCGTGGTCAAGAGAGGATGAGAATTATGTAGGGCTACAAAAGCACACCTCAAAGTTCGTAGTTCTCAATCTAAGGATTTCCCAATGTCACCGCGGCCATCCAAAGAGAGTCCCACAATCACCACAACATATCTAAAGGATAGTCAAAGACAAGCACCAAGAGACTCTCAATCTTCAATCAACACACAAGAGAGGAAATCACTCATGAAAATATTTTTCTAATCCATGTCCTATAGACCGCTGTCACCTTGGTCTCGGGGATTATACTAGATAAAGACAAGTGAGTACATCAATCCAATACATAGAGGAAGGGGAAATATCATGGGATCACCCTAGATTAACATAGCCTATGATCACAACGAAGATCACATCATGGGAGAGAGAGATAACCACATAGCTACACGTACGAGCCCTCGGCCCCGGAGAAGACTACTCACACATGGACATGGTGAGGAGGAGGTTGATGATAGTGTTGATGGAGAGGTGCAGCCCCGCGAGGAGGAGACGGCCGGCGGCAGCCACGGAGGCGGCGGCGGCCCTCGAGGCGGCGGCGGCCCTAGGGGGCAGCGGCTCCTTGGCCCCCCTTCTTCCTTGTGGATGGTGCTGCAATGGTGCTGGTCCTCCCCTCCAAGACGGCGGCTCGGGAGGAGGAAAATTCGTGGCCCTTGGTGACCTAGGTTTCCTCTCTTTATATAGACTCTCGGATTCCTGTCATCAGATTTTGGGCCTCAGTAAAACGGGCTTTACTCGGCCGTCCGGACTCCGATTTGGACGAATTTTATATACAGAAGCATCGCCTCGAAATTCCCCACAACTTTCGCAACAAGACTTTTTCCGTTTGACGTCGTCTTCGGGCCGGAACGTGACCATCTTTAAAAAACGTTCTCAGACAGATTTTAGGAAAGTCAGAGTCCTACTCCAATACGACTCCTTTTGCATTTTTGTCAATTTCCAAGTAATTCCTACACAATAAAGTGTAAAACAAGAACATTGTGCACTTTTTCAACCATTAGTAGGTTAGTCCAAATATGATCAAAAAGTGTATGGAAGTGCATAAATATCATAGCAATATCACACAAAAGAGGCATGGAGCAAGCAGAAATTATAGATACGTTTTGGACGTATCAACATCCCCAAGCTTAATTCCTGCTCGTCCTCGAGTAGGTAAATGATAACAAGCATAATTTCTGTGGTGACATGCTATTAACCATATAAGGACTTTTCATTGTCACATGACAAAAGCTTACTGAGACAATGAATCTGTAGTAATTAAGTTGCCTAATGAGAAAATCACAAAGAACTGAAAGTTTTACAATATGATACTGAAACATCAAATAGATTTGTAGTGAGCATGGTGTGCAAATATGATAAAGTGGTACCTCGCTTGCCCCCTTTAGTGAAGCAAAACATAAATGCAGGGGCACCTCCAAGGTTTAAGTGACGACTAGATACAATGATTTCAGAATAAACGATATCATAATCATGCAAAAGACAATGGTACTTTGGGACAATGCACATTACACTCAGAATGACAATCATGCTCTCAATAGTTGGTGCTTTAAAGAAGGTGGAGACTCTCGAACCGTGGCTTTTGTTGGCAAGGTTGAAAACCCGTGGTCGGAAACAAAAACTAAACATGTACCAGAGCTCTTGGTTTTTAAAAACATAGGTAATAATTATTTTTTTAGAATATGCATATTTCGTCAACGAATGCTAGCAGATAACTCAATTACTTCTTGAGGTGGACAAGTTTCGAGGAACGGCTCCCGAATGAGGACGATCACATCCTCTTAATCTCCTTTATTTATCACTGCCAAAGTTTTCTGATTTCTCATGAACAAAGCGTGAAGGAGGGTTTGTTTGTTGTATTTTTTTAATGAGCCGGGCGCACTCTATGCCAGTTCCTTCTCGTATTATGGGTTTGCACATTAGACATGCAATCCCGGGGTGAAGCTTGTCCAACTTAAAAAGATCATGAATTAACTACTACTTCCTCATTAGCTAAAACAGAGGCACAAAAGAGAAATACTTTTTTGAATAATTTCGAGATGGTACATGAAAGTCTTCGTTAGGAATGGCAGGTAAATACCATGTATAGGAAGGTATGGTGGACTCATATGGCATAACTGGTTTAAAGGATTTTGGATGCACAAGCAGCCAGTCCGCTTAGTACAGGCGAAGGTTAGCAAAAGACTGGGAGCGACCAACTAAGAGAGCAATGACGGTCATAATCATGCAGAGCGACAAAGCAACATTGAATCGGGCATGGAAGTTATATCGCTACTCAGAAATTAAAGATCATCAAGGCTTGATAGACTTTCTTTACAGTCTTAAATATGTGTGAGCATACGCCAAGTCAATCAAAATAAATTCCTGGAGGAAGATATCACTAAACCATACCACATCATAGGCAAACAAATCATGTTGGTACTCCAATAACACATTGAGAACCCCCCAGCTATTTGAGACTAACCATAAGAAAACATGAACTACTAAGCACCATTATGCACATAGCATTTTTATCATAGACATATCAACCAGTGCAACAGAAGCCAACTCTCTTAACAAGATAAGCATGATACTAAAGAGAGTTCCAGCGACCAACTAAACAAAAGCTCTTTAAAAAGATAAAGCATGAAAACTAAGAGTTGACATGATAGTAGCTATTGAAAGACAAAGAACACACACAGCAAAGATAGACATGAAAATTCTATGTTGTGCTCTAGGTTGAAGTGGAGCGTGTTTCTCTCCCACACAAAGAAAGCTGAGTTCCAACTCGTTATGAACAGCAAGCAAAGCTAAAGAAAACTAAAAAGGAAACTAAAGCAAGACGCTCCAAGCATAGCACATAACACATGAAGTGATAAAAATATAGTGGAACGAAAGACGAACTGATAATTGTTGATGGAGAAGGGGGTGCACGGGGGCATCCCCAAGCTTAGACGCTTGAGTCTTCTTGAATATGTCTTGGGGGTGCACGGGGGCATCCCCAAGCTTGAGCGTTTGACACTCCTGAATCTTTTTATCATCTTCCCTCGCACACTTGAAAACTCCCTTCATACATAACTCATCATAATCTGATTAGCGAGGTTAGTACCCTTAATAAAATAATTGTTCCTTGCTGGAAATAAGGATATTCTTGAAGGTCTACTGTTTCTCAAGATTGCCAAAAGGTTTTTGCAAAGAAAAACCAAGCTCAAGGTTTGCAAAATGAAGGAAAGGCAAAACAGGACAGAATCTGTGAAAAATAGACCAGCAGGTAGTAAATGATTTTTTCGGGGCACTTCTGCAACTCTAATCAAAAAACTCAGAACAGACGCTCGAAAGCCAATTGTATAGAGCACGCTGTCGAAAAAATTCAGACCAAAAAGATGATCTGGTGATATTATACGAATTTTTCTATCCAAGGACAGAATCTGTTTCCTGGACAGCACGGCACAACTTTTGAACTTTCTTGCAAGAGGCTACACTTGGCACAAAGCTGAAAAGTAAAGATACAATGATGATGCTACTGTAGTAACAACATCAATACACAACAAAAGCAAAATAAAATTTTATTCATTGTGGGCTGCCTCCCAAAACCGCTTTCTTTTATGCCTTTAAGCTAGGCATAAGACTTTAATGATGCTCTCGTAGGAATAAGAGTTGAAGAACAAAAGAGAGCATCAAGAAGCAAATACCAAACACATTTAAGCCTAACATGCTTCCTATGCATAGGAATATTGCAATAGAATAATTCATTGAAGCACAAAGCAACAAGCATAGGAAGGCAAAACAAGCATAACTTCAAAATATTCACCATAAAAAAAGGAAACTTCTTATTATTAAGATATTTAGAACCATGTCTCCCTCTCTCATTATAAATTTCAGTGGCATCATGGATGAACTCAACAATATAACTATCACATAAGGCATTATTTCCATGATCCAAAAGCATAAAAGTGTCATTACTCTTCATATAAGCAAAATCTTTCTTATTAGGAATAGTGAGAGTAAGACTATCATAACCATCATGGTAATCATCGTATTTAGGAGGCATATCATAATCATAATAAATTTTATCCTCAATAGTAGGTGGACTGAAAATATCATATTCATCATTGTAATCATCATATATAGGAGGCATAGTATCATCAAAGTAAATTTTCTCCTCAAAAGTTGAGGGACTAAAAATATCATGTTCATCAAACGTGTCATCCCCAAGCTTAGAGCTTTCCATGTCATTAGCAATATTGATATTAAATAAAAACATACTAATAACATCACCACCATCATGATTGTTATGCAAATAATAAAGTTCCAAAGGTTTTTTAATTTTCTCTTCGAACACATCATGTCCAAGTTCAAGGTAGAGCTTATAAAGCTCTCTCATATTTTTGTTGTTTTCCATTAACCAAAACTAGTGAAAATAAAAACAAGAAACAAAAAGATTTAATTGCAAGATCTAAAGATATACCTTCAAGCACTCACCTCCCCGGCAACGGCGCCAGAAATAGCTTGATGTCTACACACGCTTCTACTCTTGTAGACTATGTTGGGCCTCCAAGCGCAGAGGTTTGTAGGACAGCAGCAATTTCCCTCAAGTGGATGACCTAAGGTTTATCGAACTCAGGGAAGTATAGGTTGAAGATGGTCTCTCTCAAGCAACCCTGCAACTAAGATACAAGAAGTCTCTTGTGTCCCCAGCACACCTAATACAACTAGGAGTTGTATAGGTGCACTAGTTCGGCGAAGAGATGGTAAAATATGGATGATAGGAGTGGCAAAGCAAAGTAATATAAATCTGTAATAAAAAGTGCAGCAAGCAAACAAGTGGTAAACGTGAGCACAAATGGTATTGCAATGGTGGAAACAAGGCCTAGGGATCATACTTTCACTAGTGACAACTCCCAACAACATTAACATAATCGAATCACATGATATTTCCCATAAAACATGCAATGGAGACGCACCCGGAGGTCATTCCTTCGTGGTCAAGAGAGGACGAGAATTATGTATGGCTACAAAAGCACACCTCAAAGTTCGTAGTTCTCAATCTAAGGATTTTCCAATGTCACCGCGGCCATCCAAAGAGAGTCCCACAATCACCACAACATATCTAAAGGAGAGTCAAAGACAAGCACCAAGAGACTCTCAATCTTCAATCAACACACAAGAGAGAAAATCACTCATGAAAATATTTTTCTAATCCATGTCCAATAGACCGCTGTCACCTTGGTCTCGGGGATTATACTAGATAAAGACAAGTGAGTACATCAATCCAATACATAGAGGAAGGGGAAATATCATGGGATCACCCTAGATTAACATAGCCTATGATCACAACGAAGATCACATCATGGGAGAGAGAGATAACCACATAGCTACACGTACGAGACCTCGGCCCCGGAGAAGACTACTCACACATGGAAATGGTGAGGAGGAGGTTGATGATGGTGTTGATGGAGAGGTGCAGCCCCGCGAGGAGGAGACGGCCGGCGGCAGCCACGGAGGCGGCGGCGACCCTAGGGGGCAGCGGCTCCTTGGCCGCCCTTCTTCCTTGTGGATGGTGCTGCAATGGTGCTGGTCCTCCCCTCCAAGACGGCGGCTCCGGAGGAGGAAAATTCGTGGCCCTTGGTGACCTAGGTTTCCTCTCTTTATATAGACTCTCGGATTCCCATCATCAGATTTTGGGCCTCAGTAAAACGGGCTTTACTCGGCCGTCCGGACTCCGATTTGGACGAATTTTATATACAGAAGCATTGCCTCGAAATTCCCCACAACTTTCGCAACTAGACTTTTTCCGTTTGACGTCGTCTTCGGGCCGGAACGTGACCATCTTTAAAAGACGTTCTCAGACAGATTTCAGGAAAGTCAGAGTCCTACTCCAATACGACTCCTTTTGCGTTTTTGTCAATTTCCAAGTAATTCCTACACAATAAAGTGTAAAACAAGAACATTGTGCACTTTTGCAACCATTAGTAGGTTAGTCCAAATATGATCAAAAAATGTATGGAAGTGCATAAATATCATAGCAATATCACACAAAAGAGGCATGGAGCAAGCAGAAATTATAGATACGTTTTGGACGTATCACCTTGCCAGAGATCACATGACCTAGATAGGTCACTTCCGGCAACCAGAATTCATATTTAGAGAATTTGGCATAAAGGCGGTGCTCTCGAAGTTTCGTCAATACCAGCCTTAGATGCTAGGCATGATCTTTCTTGTTCTTGGAGTAGATGAGTATATCATCGAGGTATACCACGACGAATTTATCCAAATACTCCATGAATATAGAATTCATTAGCTGTGAGAAGGTGGCTGGGGCATTGGTTAACCCGAAGGACATGACGGTGTACTCGTATTGGCCATAACGAGTAACAAAAGCCATTTTAGGAATGTCCCCGTTCTTGATTTTGATTTGATGGTAGCCCAACCTCAAATCCATTTTTGAAAAGACTGAGGATCCAGCGAGCTGATCATACAGATCGTTGATCCTGGGGAGCAGATACTTGTTCTTTATGGTGACCAGATTGACAGGTCGGTAATCTACAACCATCCGTTCCGTTCCATCCTTCTTCTTGACGAAGAGGACGGGACAAGCCCAAGGGGAAGAACTAGGACGGATGAAACCCTTTTTCAAGGACTCATCGAGTTGTTTCTTAAGCTCAGCTAATTCTAGGGGTGCCATCTTATAAGGTCTCCTAAAGATTGGGACAGTTCCAGGGATAAGATCTATCACAAACTCGACATCCCTGTCAGGTGGAACACCTGGCAGTTCTTCTGGAAAAACATCCGGAAAATCACGGACTACCGGGATATCTTCGAGCTCTGGTAGAGGGCTGGCATTAAGAGAGTAGAGCTGACGCTCAGCCATTCGGGTCAAGACATTGACTATCTTGCCGGATGGATGTGTAAGCTGAACGGTCCTAGTACAGCAGTCAATCTTGGCGTAATGAGTTGTCATCCAATCCATACCCAAGATGATGTTTATGTCCGAGGACTTGAGAGCGATTAGTGATGCAAGGAAAACAAGTCTATCGACAAGGATTTCATTTCCATGGCTTACCCTAGAGGTTTGCCACTTTGAACCAGGAGTTTGAATAACCATGGAAGTAGGCATGTCACAAAAAGTCATGTTGTGCATTCGAGCATAGCTCTCAGATATGAACGAATGGGATGCTCCAGTATCGAAAAGAACAGATGCTGGATGGCAGTTAACGAGAAGCGTACCAAGGACGACGTTAGGATCCTCATAAGCTTCCTCAGCAGAGACATAGTTGACATGACCACGTGCAGTGGGGATTGGCTTGACATAATTCACCTTGCCGGTTGGCTTACCATGGCCAACGGGTTTTCCTGGTTGGTTCTGAGGACACTCAGGCATGTAGTGCCCCGGTTCTCCACACTTGAAGCATGTCATAGTGCCAGTGCGTGGAGCAAAGTTGGTAGGTGGTCCTCCATAAGTCTTGGCAGGTGCATACTGTTGAGTTGGGCGAGGCGCCTCATAGGATGGCCTCGGTGTGTACTTGGGTGGCAGAGCAGTGTTAGGAACCCACACACGGCGCTTGTGAGAGCCAGAGCCGGATGAGGAACCAAAGTCACGAGGATGCTTGCGTGTGGCTTCGAAATCAGTCTGGCCCGTCTCAGCACTGATAGCTTTGTTTACCAGCTTCTGGAAGGAAGTGCACTCGTGCAGACGTAGATCTCGGTGGAGTTCAGGGCTGAGTCCCTTGCGGAACCTCGCCTGCTTCTTGGCATCGGTGGATACTTCCTCAAGTGCATAGCGTACCAAGTTGCCAAACTCGCGACTATAGCCATCCACAGTTAACCGACCCTGGGTGAAATTGCAGAATTCCTCCCGCTTGCGATCCATGAGACCTTCCGGAATGTGATGTTCACGGAATGCCTCTCTGAACTCAACCCAAGTAGTGATTTGGCCAGCAGGACGCATAGCCTCAAAGTTCTCCCACCATAGACTGGCAGGGCCCTCAAGATGGTAGGCAGCGTAGATAACCTTATCAGCTTCGGCCACACGGGCAGAGTGTAGCTTGTGGGTGATACTACGAAGCCAATCATCCGCATCCAGAGGTTCAGTGGAGTGATGGAACTTCGGTGGGCACATCTTGATAAAGTCATTGATTGACACCACGTCATTCCTCTAACGAAACCCAGTGTTCTGCTGTATGTGTTCCAGCAGACGGTTGGTCTCTCTCTTGTTCCGTTCTGCCTCGAGCATAACTTCAGCCAAGGAGGGTAGCTGGGGCAGATTCCCATCTCTAGCCCCACTAGCCTCACCCTGCTCCTGAGCAGCAGGAGTGCTGCGAGTGTTGACCATCCTAGGAAAACAAAACAACGGTTTAGACAAGGATGGCAAAAACTTGACATAGGAGTGCGGAATGTAATGGATGACACGGAATGCAGAGATGTTCATCCGTACGACATGGTAATATAGAAACTGCTATATATACACCAGTGGTCATACACACCATACATAGTATAGTACAAGCCAAGGCTAAAGTACAACTGCGGAGAAAGACGATACATCCCATCAGAAGGCATTCCAAGCTCCTATACATTATTTAGCTACACCTCCGAAACTCAGTACTAGCTAAGTCATATTCCACAAGACGCGCAGGACTGTGGAAATACAACTACTACAATACTACTACTACCACGGTCTAGCTCAGACATTCCCGTAGTAATCTTCGTAAAGATTACCACCGTAGCCTGGAAGTGGAACAAATGGATCTTGAAACTCTCGAGCACTCGAAGGCTGTGGACCATAGGGACATGGGTGTGGCCTCGGGCCTGATGCTGGTGGTAACCGACGCCCACGTGGAGGTGTAATACCCCCAACATCACGTCAATCCATACGATCAGGCAGACGAGTATGCACGGGGTACAAATCCCGCATATCCAGATATCCAGCGTGCACAGCAGGTGCAAGCCGTGTCAAAGTAGTCCAGTGGGCGACTCGAGTGTTATACAGCTCCATTCGGAGGGCACGGACCTCACGGTCCCTATCCTCCAGCATCTGAACAATAGTCTGAAGCAGTGGCTCTTCATGAGCAGCATCAGTATACAAACCAGTGTAGTAGCCTTCCTCTCCGAGAAGTGAGGCTGGCATGTAACAGAACTTAGTGTTCAGCAACAGGGCATGCCTAGCCCGGAGAATGGTCATCATCGAATAGGCGGCATCCTGCACTGCCATCTCGATAGTAACCCCGAGTCCATAAGACCAATGGATGGGGTCGTTAGCTCCGGGATATGAGGGGTATATCCGGACTGTGCAGAAATACTGACTCTGATGGAAATCCCGATACTGTTCCTCCACGGTGTACTCAGGATACCAGCGGTAACCGGTCTCAGTCAACACACGGACTAGCATGGCCGTGTGACCGGGCACATTAATGCACCGAGTCAAATGAACCACTTGGTGAGGTGTGCGGCCAGACATCTGAAACACGAAGTAATGCAAAGGCATTAGTGTTTCTGGAAGAAATCGGGCAGCATAACAACTGTAAATGCTCAAAAGAATGTTTGAGACATCATACAAATGACAGCATAGCCACTCAACAATATCATATCAAGGTTCCGGGTCCAACAAATCATCATACTAAAAGGGTAGAAACTGAACTGAGGCTTGAAACCAACAATCCTAAGAGTCTACGGATTAGTAACACGTGAACCTAGTAAGGATAAGAGGCCTAGTCCTAAATCCCCATGGAAAGAATAGACTGATTCAGATCAGAAGGGCATAAGGTAAAGGAGTAAAAGAGCCTTACGTTCCCTTCCACAATCAATTCCCCTACATATAACTAAGAATTTTTCTAGACTCAACATCGACCAGTTTGGCTTGAGAAACCTACAGGCAGTCCAGCTCTGATGCCAACGCTGTCAGGACCCCGATCCTAAGTCACACCGATCTAGCTGTAACACGTCATATCACTTTGCGGTCTCACGCACGGTATCCCCATGGGTGCCACCTTACCTGGCCCGGGACCGTTTGTGCATTTTGGCACACGTATATTACAGTGTCGCTAGCATCCATATGACAGAGAACCCGGGCCGACATGGCTAGTTATAAACCAAAAGTGGCACTAAATTACAGAGACAGGCATCCATGACCCAGCAACGAATGTGTCGGTCATCAACGTATGAACCCAAGTCGTAGCAAGCTACATGGACTTAAAGGAACAACGCGTGACATTTCCCCTAAGGGACAGACACAGGAACGAAGAAGGACACATGCCGGCCAGCCTACGTGTTCTGAGCAGTAGCAAGCTACCAAGGCTCATTGGAAGCACTAGGAGGCATTTCCCTGTAAGATAGGCTACCAAAGGAAAACAACTAGGTGTCGGATCCCACACATACCAAGCATTTCAATCATACACACAATATGCTCAATATGTGCAAATACAACATTGCATCACAACAAAACTCTATGACTCAAAGTACTTTATTTAAGAGGCTCCAAGAGCCATACATAACATATCCATAAAGGTAGGGGTCACACGACCCAACACTCAAGTCATACAGTCATACAAGCACAAGCGGAAGCTACATGTCTGAGTACAGACAACTTAGAAAATAAAACAGGCTTGGGGAAGCTGTCGGGGGAAACTGTCCGCCACGAACACCTATGGGACCAGAGCCCCTTGTCTGTGCGGTACGAGGGCGGAGGGAGCACAAAGAGCAGATCGTAGCGAGCACGCGGGCAGTTTTACCCAGGTTCGGGCCACGGTAGACGCGTAAAACCCTACTCCTGCTTAGTTGTGTATTGAGTTTGAGCGCTCGGGAGCTTGAAGAAGCAGCTACACCAAGCGCGAGAGTGATCTAGGTTTCGAACCCCCTCCACGTTGTGCATGGGCCTCCTTTTATAGTGTAAGGGGTCACCGACGGGTGTCAACGTAGGAGAAAGGGGTAAAAGTGTAAAAGAGGTGGTAGTTGTAACAGTGCGGGAACAGTGGAGCTACAGTGCGGAACAGTGGTCTATACCTACTTTGACAGTGGGGGACAAGAGCATTCAATGCCCGTCGCCGTCGACCCCAAAAGCTCCCGCCCTGGCGTCTCCGTCTGCCACGGCGATGGATCCATCGCCGTGGAGTGCCACCGTGTACCCCAGGCTGCACAGCTATCCGCCACGCGTCCCCGGATAGGCCCCAGGGCGACGCGTGGGCCGATGAGCTGGAGCGCGGGCACACAGCGCAGCTTTCCCGGCAAGCACCTTGCCGGGGCCTTGATCTTGCCGGGCCCGGGAGCTTGCCGCTCCCCGGGCCCTTGCCGGGGCGCATATAGCGCCGAGGCGTGTCTTCTAATCTTCCTGGCAAGCTCCTCTTGCCAGGGTCTTGTGTTAGTGGGGCAATCTTGAGCCTGGTACGGCCTTCCCGGCAAGCTCCTCTTGCCGGGGTCTCGGTCTTCTTTCTTGTATACTTTGTTTTTGAATGGTTTAATAGGGAGCAGGAAGGTCTCCGGCGAGCACGCAGTAAACCCTGCCGCGGAAAGCTGCAACTGCCCGTGCACAAGTTGGGGTACTGAGGTACCCCTACCTTAGTACACCGACAGGAGCCCCCGGGCCTGGGCCACACACGGTGCCGAGCGCTGTTGGGCCAGGCCCAAAACAGTGCACGGGCACCCGCGGCCCGCGGCGCGCCGAATCCACTTCCGTATCCGCCGCACCCCACCGTAACGGCACGCGTCGATCGCGGCGTCGTGGGATGGGACGTGCCCACGATCTCTTAATGGAAAGGGTGAAACGCCCCCCACTCCCCCATAAAAGCAGAGGGAGCGGGCGCGGTTCCCCTCCTTGCGCTTTCATTGCATCGTCTTCCTCCTCCAAAGATTCTCTCTTGCGCTCTGCCTCCACACCTCCGCCGCCGCCGAGCTCTTCGCCCCTTTCCTTCCGCCGCGTCCGCCATGGCCCCAAAGACCGACAAGGCGAAGGCGGAGAAAGCCAAAAGGGAGAAGTCGGAGCAAGCGGCGAAGCTCGCCGCGTACCGGAAGAAGCACCTCGTCTTCCCGCCGAAGCTCGGCGTGCGGGAGCTCTGGAACAAGTATTACTTGTTCTGGGCCAAGGACACCAAGGCGCACCCCCGCACACGAGCCTATCCGGCCGCCGCCAAGGACGAATATCCCGGCGGGTACTACTTCTTTGCTGCCTTCTTTCATTGTGGTCTCTGTCCTCCTTTCTCAAACTTCTTCTACGACATTATGAACACATACGGCCTCCATCTGCTTGACTTCACCCCCAACGCCATCCTCACCATGGCGGTTTTCGCACACATGTGCGAAAACTTCATAGGAGTACACCCAAACGTAGCGCTTTTTAGGCACTTCTTCACTCCTAGAGCAGAGGCCGACGCCCCCCTCTCCGGAGGAATTTCTTGGGTTTTCCGTCTGAATAAGAAGGGATCCTACTTGCCGGGGGAGCTCCGCGGCAAGTGGGAGGAGTGGCGCGCGGAGTGGTGCTGGATCGTTGAAGATGCGCCGCAGTCCTTCACCGCGCCGCGCACAACACCCATCGTGCGCGGCAGGGATTGGAGCGAGCTGGACTCGGACGACATCAAACTCGACATCGCCCTCGTCCGGATTCTTCGTCTTCGGATGGCCAAGCTGTCAGTTGCAGAGGTGGGCGCAGATTTCCTCCGCCGGCGCATCGCCCCTCTCCAAGACCGGAAGAGGCCGGCCTGGGAGTACGGCGGCCCGGCAGACATAATGAGGCTGCGCCCCGGGCTCAACTTCAACTTCACCACGCTGGAGCTGAAGGGGATGGTCCGGGAACTCTTCAAGTACGACCCGGCACACCCCGAGTGGTTCAGACCTCCCCGGGAAGTGGTGCCGCTCTGCAACAACATCGTCAGGGATCGCATCCTCGCCATGATGCCCATGTGTGACTCGCACGGCGTGGACCGCACGTGGATCACTCCCAAGCCTATCGACGTCCTCAACTTCTACGACAACCTCGCTGAGGTGGCGAAGAACAAGAACGACCTCAAGGAGCACACGCGGGACACCACCGACCAGGAGATCGCCTACATAGCTTCTCGGGCTGAAGAGGCCGCCGCAGCCGCGGCGGCAGGAATTTTTGGATACACGCCTGAAGAGGCAGAGGTTGCGGACGCGTCCACCCAGGCGGAGGAGGCGGAGATCCGCAGGTTGCTGCAGCTCCCCCCCGACGCGCTCGCCGGGGTCCCCTCGCTGAGGCACTCCGGGATCCACGGGATCGTGGCCGAGGCCGCGGCAATGGAGGGTACCGCCGGAGGGAGCAGAGGCGCCGCGAGGGGCGGAGGCGCCAAGGGAAAGGGGGCCGCAGCGCAGGACGCTGGGCCCAGTGAGCCGGCCGGGGAAGAGGAGGAGGAGGAGGAGGCCGAGGACTCCGGCGGATCCACGGAGTTGTACGCCGACGACCTCTCCTCGTCGGAGAGCTCCCCGCCCCCGGCAAGCCCAAGGCAGTCCCCACCGAAGCGTCTCCGCAAGACGGCGACGGGGGAGAGGGCGCAGGCGCCCCGGCAACAGCCAGCTCGCCGGGCAGCTCCCCGGGGGAGCCAAGCCGCGCCAAGGCCGTCCGGCGCACCAGCCACAGCGGAGGCGGCCCGCGCGCGGACCACGACGGAGGCGCCTCGCAGGCCGGCGCCGAGCCGGCAGGGGTCTTCTCGGAGCGGAGCAGCGGCTCCGCCCGCTCCTCGGGCGCCGGCTACCACAGGGGCTGGGTCTTCGCAGCCCCCAGCCCCGGTGAACACCAAGCGCGCGAGGGAGTCTTCGTCTTCCGCTCCTCGCGCCGACGCGCCCACGGTGGAGTACGATTTCTCCGCCCTGAGCGAGGACGACGAGGAGGACCAGGAGTAAGAATCCAGGACCTTACATCTTCTTGATTTTTGTCTTGGTTTTTTGTTGATGCTGACTCTGTTCATTGCTCTGATTTCAGGACCCTGGCCCATCGCGCGGCGAAGAAGGCCAAGGCGCCCGAGGTCGAGGTCGCGGGAGACTCAGCAGCTGCGGCAACAGGAGGCGTGCCGGACCCGAGCCTGCCGGACCCGAGCGCTGCTCCGGGGAGCAGCCCCCAGCGCAGCCCCCAGCGCAGCCCCCAGCGTAAGTCTGGGGTTTATTCTTTCGCTTGTCGGGGTACGCCTGAGGATTTGGTCTTGTCTTCATATCTTGACGTTTCTTGTCTTGTTTTGTGCAGAGGTGGAGCCACAGCGGGAAGAGCGCCCGGAGACCGTAGTTGAGGAGCCGCGGGCCCCGCCGTCCCCGCCAAGGCAGAACTCTCCGGCAAGGGAGAGTGCTCCGCCAAGGGTGGGTACTCCGCCAAGGCAGAGTACCCCGCCAAGGGCGAGCAGCCCGGCGAGGGCGGCCACTCCGCCAAGGCCGAGCTCCCCGGCGGGGGAGCCCGCCGCTGAGGACGTCCGCCAAGGCATGTTTTGTGACTTGTCTTCTTGGCTTGCCTCTTTTTTTGGATATTTGCTTGAATCTTGAACTTCTTTTTCTTCTTCTTCTTTTTAGATCTTCCTCCTCCTGAGCCCATGGAGACGGAGGTTATCAACCTCGAGGAGGAGGGCGCGCAGGGCGGCGGCGGCGACGCTCCCGTCGTCGAGGAGATGGCCGAGGCCGCCGAGCCGGCCGCGCAGGAGACTGCCCCGGCTGCGGACGCAGCGGCCGGGGAGGGGGACGGCGACCACACCGCCGGCCCGGAGGCGGCGGGAGCATCGGATGCTGCACCGGTCACCGGCCCCTCCGCCAGCAAGGAGCAGGGGTATTATCTTGAGGCCCCCAACGGCGTCTTCATCCAGATGCCTTGGGGGTCTTCATCGCGAGCTCCCGCGGAGGGCGAGGCGTTCGACGGAGAAGTCCTCGCCTCCGCAGGCCTAAAGATCGTCGAGGCGCCCGGCGGGAGTGAGGGGCCCGAGGAGGAGAAGCTGCTCCACCAGCTCCTGGCCCTTTACCGGGCCAGGCAGGCGAAGCTCGCCTCCCGGGAAGCCCTCGCCGCCAAGGCCGCCGCAGAAATGGAGAAGCGCGCGGCGGAGCTCAGCGCCGCCAACCAGGCGGCCCTCCGCGAGGTGACGGAGGAGCGTGAGCGTCTCGCCGGCGAGTACCTGGAGTGGGTGCTCGAGAAGGCTGAAGCTGAAGAACAGCAGCGGCTCGCCGGGGTGGAGATGTCCCGGCGAGAGGGAGAGCTCGCGCAGCGGAAGGTCGAGCTCGACTCCCACGAGGAGGACCTTGCCGCTCGCGAGGCAGCCCTTGGCGGGGAGTTGAAGGAGGCGAAAGCCGCCGCGGTTGCCGCGGAAGACGCCAAGAAGGAGCTTGCCGCCAAGGTTGTTCAGCTGGAGAAGGCGCTGAAGGTGAGCGCGGAAAAGGTTGCCGCGCTCATCTTGGAGCGCGAGAAGGACGCTCACACAAACTCCGAGCTTCAGGTGAGTCTCTCCAAGAGGGGCGACGAGTTGAAGGCCGCCAAGGACTCCATCGAGGACTTGGAGCTGAAGGTCACCACTCTGAAGGATTCGCTCGACGCTGCCCGGGCTCAGGAGAACAAGCTGAAGGAGGAGCTCCGCAAGGAGCGGACCTTGGTGGACAGCGTCAACAAGGCATCCGAACTCTTCCGCCAGACCATCGAGGTATGGACCGAAGACTTGGTTTCTTCTGCGTCCAACATTGACCAGGAGCTGCTGGCGCTGAAGGTCGAACACCTCATCTACTCGCCGGATCCGGATCTTCCGCACAGCGCCAAGCTCAGCCTCTTCTTCAGAGGGATCGCGCCGGCCCTTGCAGGTCTCCGGAACCGCATTCCCGTGCAGCTGGCCGAGGAGTCGCGCCTGCTCTGCGCGGGAACTCTGGAGCGGGTGCTGACGAAGATCGTGTACCGCAACCCGGGGATCAATCTCACCAACGTTCTTCGCAGCTTGCCGGCTGATGCAGACACGGAGGCCCTGAAGGAGCAGGTCGCCCACATCATCGCCAAGGTGGCTAGGCTCGGCAGGAAGGAGGGCGACCGCGTAGATTAGGGCTCCATTATCTTTATCTTTTTGTTGCTGCACATTATGTCATGAACTTATTAGTCCATTGCGACAAGTTATCCTTTGTAAGATATTTACTTTATTTTGATCAATCAGTGCAATGTTATCTTCCTTGTCTTAATCCTTGACTTTGCATGTTTTTCACCCTACGCTCCCGGGGAGCTTGCCGGCAAGGGGCCTTTGCCGCGAGCGCTGAGTGCTGGACTCTGAGCAGCCTGTTGGCCAAGGTCCTCACCGGCAAGCAACCTTGCCGTAGCTAGTCGCAACGCACTTAGCTTGTTGAGCGTACTCGGAAACGAGGCAAGGGCGCGACACTTGTCGCAGCTCACTTAAATCGTTGAGCGAACTCGAAAACAAGATAAGGGTGCGGCAAGCTACGGGTAGGTTCCTCCGCGCACAGGTTTTCCATACAAAGTGTGATTGTTCAAGGAAGGCAACTAAAATTTAAAATTTGAACTGGTCAAACTCTAACAACTTATCTTTCATAAATTGCTTGCTTATATTGCTTGCTCTCCGGTAAGGCTTCTCTTTCTTGAACAGCACTTGGTTCCTCCTCCACCTCCTTCCCCCCCGGCAAACTTGTGCGCGAGGAACGTTCCTTCTGTTTAAGAGGAAAGAAAAGGGAGAGGAAAAGAAGTATATGTCCTTTCGGCGTGCTAGTGCTTACCGTATATCTGAGTGTTGCACCAAATGCCAAACAGAATCATGCAAATAGCAAAGAGAAGCATGCAAAAGGCAATCGGTGCGAAAAACACGAAAACTTTACTGATGCACGGGGTCTGCGCCCGGCTTTGTACAAAGGGTTACATGCACAGCGGCAAAGCTTGTACAAAAGGTGGTTGCCGGAGCGGATCACGGCAACCGCGCCTTAGGGGTGAAACTTGCGAAGATGCTCTATGTTCCAGGAGTTGCTCACCGGTAAGCCTTCTTCGGTCTCGAGGCGGACAGCGCCGGGCCTCGTAACTTGTCTCACCCGATAAGGGCCTTCCCACTTCGGCGTCAACTTGTTGGAATTCTTGGCGGACTGAACACGCCGAAGAACAAGGTCGCCTTCCTCGAGACTCCTGGCCTTGACTTTGCGGCTATGGTAGCGGCGCAAAGCTTGCTGGTATCGAGCAGCTCGTACAACAGCCTGGAGACGTCCCTCCTCGAGGAGCAATGCGTCATCTTGCCGCAGTTGCTCTTGCTCGAGCTCATCATAAGCGAGCACCCGAGGAGATCCGTACGCGAGTTCCGTGGGGAGTACTGCCTCTGCTCCATAGACTAGAGCAAAGGGTGTCTGTCCGGTGGCTCGACTTGGTGTCGTTCTGATTGACCAAAGAGCCGCCGGTAGCTCCTCTATCCAATTTCTTCCGCACTTGCGCAGCCTGTCAAAGGTCCTCGTCTTGAGTCCGCGCAGCACTTCAGCATTCGCCCTCTCCGCTTGACCGTTGCTCCTCGGGTGAGCAACAGAAGCGAAACAGACCTTGGCGCCAAGGTCTTGGACGTACTGCATGAAGGTGCGACTAGTGAATTGCGTACCGTTGTCGGTGATGATCCTGTTAGGGATCCCGAAACGGCAAACAATCGACCTGAAGAACCTGACCGCTGACTGTGCTGTCACCTTTCTCACCGGCTCCACTTCTGGCCACTTTGTGAACTTGTCGATTGCAACGTACAAGTACTCAAAGCCCCCGACAGCACGAGGGAAAGGGTCGAGGATATCGAGCCCCCAGACCGAGAAGGGCCATGACAAAGGGATTGTTTGGAGAGCTTGAGCTGGCTGATGGATTTGCTTTGCATGGAACTGGCACGCTTCACACTTGGTTACTAGTGCAGTTGCATCTTGGAGGGCTTCTTGCCAAAAGAACCCTTGCCGGAAATCTTTCCCGGCAAGCGCCCTTGCGCCGATGTGGTGGCCGCATATGCCTCCGTGTATTTCCGCCAACAGCTTCTGTCCATCTTCTCTGGAGATGCACTTCAACCTGACACCATTGAGCCTTCTTCTGTACAACTCGTCATCCACGAACTGGTACATACTTGACTGCCTGGTTATCTTCTCTATCTCTTGAGGGTCGTCGGGAAGTTCTCCAGTTTGAAGGAAACGGACGATTTGCTGCGCCCATGCCGGAGCCCGAGGCTCGACGGCAAGGACTAAAGGCTCGAGGGCCGCTGCGGGAACCTCAGCTTCTACGGCAAGGACCTCTGGTTCTGCCGGAGCTGACGGTCCCCCGGCAAGCTCGCCGGGGCGAGGCTTTCCGGGAACGCTTGCTTCAACTGTACAAGCCCGAGGACTTGCAGGAGCAAACTGTTCCTCAGCGTTCTGGTTGTTGATCTTGGGGACCTTGGCGGCGGTTTCAGGAAGATCCGCCGGCAAGTAGTCGCCGGAGACCAACTTTCTTTTCTTGGACTGCCCAATTGATGGTGTAACGGATGGCTGAGTCAGCTTGAGCAAGAAGGTCCCTGGTTCCACAGGTAACTTCATCGAAGCGCACTTTGAAAGGCCGTCTGCAATTTCATTTTGAGCTCTCGGGACGTGCTCCATCTGCAAACCTTCAAAGTGCTCTTCAAGCTTTCTCACTTCATCGACATAGGCTTCCATCAAAGGGCTCTGATAGCTCTTGTTAACTTGTCGGACCACCAACTGAGAATCTCCCCGCACAATCAGCTTTCTGATCCCAAGTTCGGCCGCAATCCTGAGGCCGGCAAGCAAGCCTTCATATTCTGCAGTGTTGTTTGTCGCTTGCTCCCTGGGAAAGTGCATCTGGATAACATATTTGAGGTGCTCTCCGGTGGGCGCGATGAGTACCACGCCAGCGCCGGCGCCTTGCAGCGAGAAGGCACCGTCAAAATACATTACCCATTCACTTGTCGCTTCTTGTACGGGTGTACTTGTTTCTTGAACTTCTTCATCTGGCGTTGGGGTCCACTCAGCTATGAATTCTGCCAAAGCTCGGCTCTGTATGGTTGAAGTACTTTCAAACTTGAGTCCAAAGCTCGACAGCTCCAGTGCCCACTCGACGATCCTGCCTGTTGCTTCTGGGTTGTGCAATATCCTCTTCAGCGGAAAGCGAGTGACCACTGTTATCTCATGGGCTTGGAAGTAATGGCGCAGCTTTCTCGAGGCCATGAGGAGGCCGAAAAGCAATTTTTGCACACCAGAGTATCTTGATCTAGCCCCCTGGAGAAGGGAACTTACAAAATACACTGGGCGCTGCACCATCTTCTTCCGCACCTCATCCTGTTCCTGCGCAGAGTCTTCCTTGTCGGGACCAGAGCTTGTCGGGACAGCCCCCTGCTTGTCGCTGGATTCGCTTGCCGGTGGTGCTGACTCCTCGTCGGACTCCCTCTCCGCTACTAACGCAGCACTAACCACCTGGTTGGTTGCTGCTAAGTATAGCAACAACTTTTCCTGTGGTCTAGGTGCGACAAGTATTGGAGTGGAGGACAGGTACCGTTTCAAATCCTGCAGCGCCGCCTCCGCTTCCGGAGTCCACTTCATGGGACCTGCCTTCTTCAAGATTTTGAAGAAAGGTAGGGCGCGTTCTGCAGACTTTGAAATGAACCTACTGAGGGCAGCCACACAACCTGCAAGCCTCCTGACATCCTTGACGCGCTTTGGGGCCTCTATCTGCTCAATGGCTTTAATCTTGTCGGGGTTGGCTTCAATCCCCCTCTGCGATACAAAGAACCCGAGAAGCTTGCCGGAGGGGACTCCAAAGACGCACTTCTCGGGGTTCAACTTGAGCTGTATCCTGCGCAGGTTCTGAAACGTTTCTTCCAAATCTTGAATCAGGGTTTCCTTGCTCTTGCTCTTCACCATGATGTCATCCATGTAAGCTTCTACATTTCTGTGGATCTGTGGCTCAAAAGCTGTGTATACTACCCTTGCAAAGGTTGAGCCTGCATTCTTCAATCCAAATGGCATGCGAATAAAGCAATAAGTGCCACATGGAGTGATAAACGCAGTCTTCTCTTCATCTTCCTTGGCCATAAAAATCTGATGATAGGCTGAGTATGCATCAAGAAAACAGAGTAGCTCACATCCGGCAGTGGAGTCAACGATTTGGTCAATGCGCGGCAAAGGGAATGGATCCTTGGGACATGCTTTATTCACATCGGTGAAGTCTATACACAGTCTCCACTTCCCGTTGGCCTTGCGCACGACGACTGGGTTTGCCAACCACGTCGGATGGATCACACCTCTAACTAGGCCTGCTGCTTCTAGCTTCTTGATTTCCTCGTTGATGAATTCTTGGCGCTCCACGGCTTGCTTCCTCACTTTCTGCTTGATGGGCCGCGCATGAGGACAGACAGCAAGCTTGTGCTCAATCACCTTCCTGGGAACACCGGGGATGTCAGATGGTTGCCAGGCAAACACATCGACATTCGCCCGCAGGAAGGCAACGAGCGCGCTTTCCTATTTGCTGTCAAGGGTGGCGCTGATGGTGAAGGTACCACCAGTGCCGTCCTCCTTGGCGGACACTTTCTTGGTTGCCGGAGGAGCAGCCATTCCTTTCTTACTCTTGCCGGTGGAGCTCGATGGAACGTCCTCGACGGCAGCGCAGCACTCCGAGGAGGTGCGGTTGCCGGAGTGGGTCCCAGAGCACTTGCCGGACTTGGTCTTCGTCTTCTTCCCCCCGGGAGCTTCAGCGGCAAGAGTATCCTTCTCGGCCGCGGCTGCCGCATCCCGGTAGATCTTGTCGGCGCAGATAAGCGCATCCTTCTTGTCGCTATGGACAGTGATGACGCTTATCGGCCCCGGCATCTTTAGTACGTTGTAGGCATAATGGGAAGCTGCCATGAACTTGGCGAGGGCAGGACGGCCAAGTATTCCATTGTAGGGTAATGGAATATCGGCGACGTCGAAAGTGATGCGCTCAGTTCTGAAGTTGAGCTCCCCGCCAAAGGTCACCGGCAGAGTGATCTTTCCCTTGGGCTTGCTCCTTCCCGGGTTGATTCCTTGGAATGAACCGGTTTCTTCGAGCTCGCCATCTTGGATCTGGAGTTTCTTGATCACAGCAGAGGAGATCAAGTTCAGCCCGGCCCCGCCGTCAACCAACATTTTGGTGACCTTGAGGTTGCGGATGGTGGGAGAAACCAGCATCGGCAAGCACCCGACCGCAGTGGTGCGGTCAGGGTGATCCTCAAGATCAAAAATGATGGGCGTGCTGGACCATTTGAGGAGCCTGCGCGACTCCACGGGCGGCTCCGCTGCGTTTACCTCACGCACCCACTGCTTGAGTTGGCGGTGAGAGGTGTGCAGAGAGGCGCCACCGTCGACGCACAGGACCTCCGTGGCCTTCTGGAACTCCTGCTCGCTGTTCTCCTCGTCCTCCATGTCTTCATCGTCGTCTTCTTCGTCCTTGTCGCGGTCCCGGGGAGGTCGATCTCCTTGCCGCTGCTTGGCCTTGCCGCGGCGTCCTCCCCGGCCGTTGAACGGCCGCTTCTTGCTGGGCTCTTCCCCGCCACCTTGGGCCTTCTCCTTGTCGCGCCTCTCGTACTCAGCTTTCTGCTGCTCGACGAGGTACTCGACGCGCTTGCAGTTGGAGAGATCGTGACCCTTGGTGCGGTGGATCTTACAGAATTGCTTGTCGGAGCTACCCGGCTTGTCGACCGCCGCTGCAGGGGCAGGCTCCTTGCCGGAGCCGCCAGCCTGTGTTTGCTTGGCGGGGGCCTCCTTGCCGGACTTCTCGACGGCAAGCACCTCCTTCTTGCCCTTCCTTCTGTTATTCCGCCGCCGGCTCTTCTTTGCCGGGGCGGCGTCGTCGCTGTCGCTTCCTCCTGCGCCAGCATCCTCCCCGGGGAGTCTCCTCCCCTCTTCCGCGCGTGCGCACTTGTCAGCAAGAGCATAGAGCTCGCTAACATCCCGAATCTTCGTCATCGCCATCTCTTCACGCATGCGGCGGTTACGCACGTTCTGGTGGAACGCGCTGATAACCGCGGCAGGGTGGACATCAGGGATGTTGTGCTGCACACGGCTGAAGCGCTGGATGTACTTGCGCAGGGTCTCGCCTTCCTTCTGGGCCAAAATGTGGAGATCGCTCTCCTGGCCGTGGGGTTTGTGGCCGCCGGTGAAGGCGCCAACAAACTGGTGGCAAAGGTCGGCCCAAGAAGAGATGGAACCTTCCGGCAAGTGCATGAGCCACGAACGGACGTTCGGCTTTAGCACGAGCGGGAAGTAATTCGCCAAGATCTTCTCGTCGCGCCCCCCGGCAGCTTGCACTGCGATGGTATAGATGCTGAGGAATTCCGAGGGGTGCGTCTTGCCGTCGTACTTCTCCGGTACGTCGGGCTTAAAATTCTTCATGCTGGGCCACTGGACGCGCCGCAGCTCGCGGGTAAACGCAGGGCAGCCTGCCGCGTACGGCAAGTCGCCTGGCTCACCGGGCGCGTGCGCATCGACAGTGTTTCCAGCTCTCTTGTCTGATTGTCGCCGAGCTTCTCGGCGGCGCTCGATTGTGGTTCGAGCGTCTTCTTCCCGCCGGTCGTCGAGGACCTGGCGCTGGTCCCGACGGGCCCGCGGGTCCGACGAGGCTGTGGAGCCGTCGTCGGGGTTGTTCCGGCGGGGCGGCGTCTTTTGCTTCTGCGGCGGGGAGTGCACGCTTGTCGCACCCCCGGCAGTCTTGTCGCCGTCAGGCTTCGTCTTCTCTGCTTGCCGCGGCCGTGAGGTCGACGGCTGCTGTGGAGAATCGTTGTTGGCGAAGTCTATCAGGCTCCGGATGGTGGCCCTCCATTCTTCGGCCTTGTCGGCCGCTGGAGGAAAGTCGAGGAGCAGTTGCGCCCTCGCGAGCGCTTCTGCTGGAGTGGAAGGGAACGCGGGCGAGCGGTGCGAGGAGCGGGATACGCTCGGACTTCTAACGACGTTAGAAGGAGCGGGGTCCCGCGCCGGCGCCTTCGCTTTGCTTGTGCCCGGACGGGGGTCCGGGGCGTCCCGCGAGCCTCCGGTTTGGCCTTGCCCCAGCAAGCGGATACCACCTCCCGTGGTATGGCGCTGCTGGGTCGTCGTGTGCTGAGATGGACGCGGCGCGTCCACGGAGACCGAGGTTCGGTCGTCCGTCTTGTTCTTGGATCTGGTGGCGCCGTGAGTGTCCTCACCGGCGGCCACCCTTCCGACGGCATCTCCCCCGCCCACCGTTGGCTCTGGTGGCGGCGGGTGAGACGCAGACGGGCCTCCGACCTCCGAAGCCTTCTTCTTCGGGGCCATGGAGTTGTCGCTGGTGAAGTTGCTGATGAAGCTGGAGAGGTTGATGAAGAATGCGCCCGCGCGAACGCCGGATCAGGTTCGCACAACCTCGACGCCCCCTACCTGGCGCGCCAAAGATGTCGGGGGAAACTGTCCGCCACGAACACCTATGGGACCGGAGCCCCTTGTCTGTGCGGTACGAGGGCGGAGGGAGCACAAAGAGCAGATCGTAGCGAGCACGCGGGCAGTTTTACCCAGGTTCGGGCCGCGGTAGACGCGTAAAACCCTACTCCTGCTTAGTTGTGTATTGAGTTTGAGCGCTCGGGAGCTTGAAGAAGCAGCTACACCAAGCGCGAGAGTGATCTAGGTTTCGAACCCCCTCCACGTTGTGCATGGGCCTCCTTTTATAGTGTAAGGGGTCACCGACAGGTGTCAACGTAGGAGAAAGGGGTAAAAGTGTAAAAGAGGTGGTAGTTGTAACAGTGCGGGAACAGTGGAGCTACAGTGCGGAACAGTGGTCTATACCTACTTTGACAGTGGGGGACAAGAGCATTCAATGCCCGTCGCCGTCGACCCCAAAAGCTCCCGCCCTGGCGTCTCCGTCTGCCACGGCGATGGATCCATCGCCGTGGAGTGCCACCATGTACCCCAGGCTGCACAGCTATCCGCCACGCGTCCCCGGATAGGCCCCAGGGCGACGCGTGGGCCGATGAGCTGGAGCGCGGGCACACAGCGCAGCCTTCCCGGCAAGCACCTTGCCGGGGCCTTGATCTTGCCGGGCCCGGGAGCTTGCCGCTCCCCGGGCCCTTGCCGGGGCGCATATAGCGCCGAGGCGTGTCTTCTAATCTTCCTGGCAAGCTCCTCTTGCCAGGGTCTTGTGTTAGTGGGGCAATCTTGAGCCTGGTACGGCCTTCCCGGCAAGCTCCTCTTGCCGGGGTCTCGGTCTTCTTTCTTGTATACTTTGTTTTTGAATGGTTTAATAGGGAGCAGGAAGGTCTCCGGCGAGCACGCAGTAAACCCTGCCGCGGAAAGCTGCAACTGCCCGTGCACAAGTTGGGGTACTGAGGTACCCCTACCTTAGTACACCGACAGAAGCCTGACTATCTACAAGGCCCTCCACAAGCTCCAGATCTCCGTCTGGGTAGCAAGCTACTCGTCGACGTCAACATCTATGTAGAACCCATCAGAAGGGGCAGGGTTCTCCTCTGCAACAGTTATTAAGCAAACATGAGTACAAAGGTACTCAGCAAGTCTTACAACAGAACCTATCATACATGCAACATTATCAACAGGGGGTAGTGGAGTTCATAGCAAAAAGCCAGCTTTGACTCTTGGCTCACCTATACTACGACTCTCAACAGATTGCAAGATATTACTACATACACGAGTCCTCTACTCACCACGACAATACACCACCGAGGATCCTCTTCCGTCATCCTACGAAAAGGCCATCCACGGCACTCACACTTGTCTTGAGGTTTTTAGTAGTATCCATCAACTTGTCTATGAACTGTAAGAGTAACCAAGTAGTCCGTACCACGAACAACGGCTATTCGAATAGATTGGTAACCCTGCAGGGGTGTACTTCTTCACACATGTTTTCACCACTTAGCGTCTGCACACGACATGTGCTCGGCAGACTTCAAGCGAAAGCCGACGTGGGTGTAGACCACGACCTAACCAACCACTCAAGTCTCTCGTCCAGGTTTATCGCCTATTTGGGTTCCATCCGTGGGGAGATCCGGCCGGGGTGTCGCTCACGGCCCCAAACGATGTGTACAGGGTTCCCGAGTCACCAAACGGGCAACCGGTACACCGTGCCACGTACCTGTCACATCACAACCCACCCCGAGGGTCAGCGCTGTGCACGACCACCAGTAAACTACAAACACCAGAAACTAGTTGCAACTCCTGGACAGAGAACATGGCAGTCAATAAGTCGAGCGGGGTCATATTTCAGGGCCCAATGTGTGCTAGTAACTGTAACTTGAACCACACATACAGATCTCAGGTCCTATGGACGGTTCCAATGAAACAACCCATCACGTACTCCTACATGGCCTTTCATCGATACCTTTACCAAACATGTTCCACATTTCCCTCTCTTTACCGGTATGATCGTTTCACTCCGATCCATCACCCAGATGAATCAGACCTGACACAACTAAGCATAGCAGGCAACATAAACAAATAGCATGGTGGATCACACATCACATGGCTCAATCAACTCCTACGCATGCTAGTGGGTTTCAACTATTTACTGTGGCAATGACAAGTCATGCAAGGGAATAGGGTTCAACTACCGCAGCAAGTAGCAGTTCACACGCTGTTGCCTTAATGCAGTAAAAGAGAGCAGGAGCGAGAAGATTGGGTTTGTATCGGAATGATCGATGATTGCTTGCCTGACAGAGTGGTTGTCGGGTACTGTACTTCAGCTGGATACGCAGAAGTATCCTCGGGAGCAGGACCTAACACGGAGAATCCGGCGATACAATCAATAAGCAAACAAATGCAACAATATGATGCATGCTCATGATACGGCAAGATGCATGTGTTTTGGGCTAATGCAACTATAAACAGAAGGGTTTGAGCCCATTTGAATCAAAGATTCAAATTGAAACCCAAACTATTATTTAATTAAGTGCATTAACTTGTTTTAATGTAAACAACAAGGTTAACTTGCTCAAACATGCATGAAACCTGTGCCATTGGAAAGATTGGATTTTTCTGATCAATTTTCATATATAAATCTTTTCCATCTGAGCTACTGTTGAATTTATATGATTTTTTGAAGTTTAAAGCATTTTCTGGAATTTCCTGAATTGTTTTTAAATCTAAAAATCCCAGAAAATCCTTTACTGCGTCAGCATGACATCATGCTGACGTCAGCAAGTCAACAGGGCGCCCAGGTCAAACTTGACCAATGGGTCCCTCATGCCAGTGTCTCTCGTGCTAACTAAAAAGAGCTTAACACTAAACTAAAGTTAACAGGGGCTGGGCCCCACATGTTTGTGACTCACTAAACTAATGACAGCAATTAGTGTTTAAATTAAAATCTAAACTGAAGTTAGTCAACGGCCGGCCCCACATGTCAGCGACACAGGAGGGAGTCCAGGCGTGGTCAAACAGGTCAAAACCCACCGGCGGCTCGACGCCGGCGAGGCCAAACACGGCGGCGGTGCTCGGGTTTTGCCTACAGGCCACCGTTTGAGTCGCGGTTGGGCTCTACGGCGAGCTGGGGCTCGTGCGCATCTAGTGGGGGCAACGGTAGGTGCTGGGGTGGCCGGAATCATCGGAGGCGAGCTCGAAGGCGGCGGTCGGAATTCGGGCGTCGGTGAATACGACGTTACAGCGCACGGCAGGAGCAGCAGTTGGTTGCTACGGGTCCGTGGTGATGTGCTGAGTGCGGTGATGCACTCGGACGCGAGTGGCAGTCGCTGTGGCCGCGGCGGCGCAATGGCCGGCGGCGAGGAGCGCTTGGCTTTGGTGGCTGGTGCTGCTAGGGAGCAAGATAGGCGACGGGGCATGGGGGAAATGGAACCGGGGCTCACCGCGGTTCTTCTGGTATTGCTGGTGAGGCAGGGGAGGCACGGGGTCCGGCGAATTTGTCGATGGCGTCCGGCGGCCGTGCGGAGAAGACGAGCTCGAAGACGAAGCCTCAAGGCGCCCGGGGTGTTGTGGTTCGCCGTAGAGAAGCACGGCAGCAAGGCGGAGCTCGGGGGCTCGTCGGAGAGGCGAGGGGGACTCGGTGGACGTGGCGGCAGCGACGAGCTCCGCTCGGGCGGTGCGAGGGAGAGAACTAGGGGAGGGGAGAGAGATAGGGGAGCGGTCGAGGGGGTCGAGGGGTCTGCGTGGTGTCGTTCTGATTCATCCAGGGGGTCGAGGAGGCCAGCCAGGCAGGCAGGAGGTGGCCGGCGCGTCGGCGGCGCTCGCCACCGAGCAGCTTCATGCGCTGGCGCGGCGAAGAAGACGGGGATGCCCCTGGTGGGCTGGGCCGGCTGGGCCAGACAGGTAAGTGGGCTTAGGTAAGTTTGATTTCCTTCTTTTTTTTCCTATTTACTTCATGTTTCATTTCTTTTGCAACTTTGTGGAATTAATAAAAATGCCAGAACATTTTTATAGCTCATAAAACTAGTCATGCCCACTGTATGTAATATGAACAGCATGGAACATTTTAGTTTATGATTATTTGGGCACATAAAACATTTTATCGCATTTAAATGCCCAAATGCAAATACCATATGATTTAATCCAGAGACATTGGATGTCCTAGAAAATTGTGCACCATTTTTGGCAGAGGTTTAAGACCAAGGCAGAAATGATGAACATTTTTGAACGGCATTTTGGGTACATTGGAAAATATTTTATTAAACCCTAGTTGTTAGAAGAGGGGTGCTGGGGTTTCTGTCATTCCCATTTCAAGTTTCTTTGAAAAGTAAACATGATGCACACTCTAGCTAGTCCTAATGCAAGCACTGACTAGGGATGTGACACTAACTCCCTTGGGAATTCTTCCGTCATTAGG
Source organism: Secale cereale (assembly GCA_902687465.1). Lineage (NCBI taxonomy): Eukaryota > Viridiplantae > Streptophyta > Magnoliopsida > Poales > Poaceae > Secale > Secale cereale. The sequence goes on along the minus strand of LR738714.1, from coordinate 564,087,315 downwards.
GTATTGACATGGCTCTTACGGCTTAGCGCATCGGCTACTACGTTAGCCTTTCCGGGATGATAATGCAATCTCATGTCATAGTCCTTAATGAGTTCCAGCCATCTCCTTTGCCTGAGATTCAACTCCTTCTGAGTGAATATATACTTCAAACTCTTGTGATTCGTATATACTTCACAATGGTTTCCAATGAGAAAGTGTCTCCACGTCTTCAAAGCATGCACTACGGCTGCTAACTCCAAGTCATGAGTGGCATAGTTCAACTCATGAGGTTTCAGTTGTCGTGAGGCATACGAAACTACTCTTCCTTCCTGCATAAGAACTGCTCCAAGTCCTCGACGTGAAGCGTCGCAGTACACCTCACAATCCTTATGTTGATCTGGCAGAATCAACACAGGTGATGAGACCAAACGTTTCTTTAATTCCTAGAAACTGGCCTCACATTCTTCTGTCCAACTGAACTTGGTGTCCTTATTTAACAAATCCGTCAGTGGCTTTGCAATCTTTGAGAAATTCTCGATAAATCTCTGGTAGTATCCTGCAAGTCCAAGAAAACTCCGGATCTCTCCAACTGTTGTCGGTGCTTCCCAATGGGTCACAGTGTCCACCTTGGCGGGATCTACTGATATTCCTTCTCCAGATATGACGTGTCCGAGGAATCCGACTTCCTTCAACCAAAATTCACATTTGCTAAACTTGGCATATAACTGATGTTCTCGGAGCTTCTCCAACCAAACGCAAATGCTCTACATGCTCCTCGAGAAGATCAATATATCATCTATGAACACTACGACGAACTTATCCAAATACTCCATAAACACTTTGTTCATCAGGTTCATAAAGTATGCCGGTGCGTTAGTCAGACCAAAATACATAACGGTATATCGTACAACCCATACCTGGTGGTAAAGGCCGTCTTAGGTATATCCTGCTCTCGGATCTTCAATTGATGGTACCCTGATCGCAGATCGATCTTGGAAAATACCTTAGCTCCTTGCAATCTATCAAACAGATCATTGATCATCGGCAGTGGGTACTTGTTCTTGATTGTTACTTCGTTCAGCCCTCGGTAATCAACAACCATTCTTAACGATCCATCCTTCTTCTCCACTAGAAGTACTGGCGAACCCCAAGGCGAAGAACTTGGGCGTATGAAACCTTTATCCAGTAACTCCTCAATCTGCTTCTTAATTTCCTCCAAATCCTTTGCTGGCATCCTATATGGTCTCTTGGAAATTGGCCCGGTGCCTGGCAAAAGCTCAATCAAAAACTCTATATCTCTGTCAGGTGGCATTCCTGGCAGTTCTTCTAGAAATACGTCAGGGAAATCCTTCACTACTGGTACTTCCTCCTGAACAACTCCTGATAAGGAATTTAATCTGTTCCTCTTCGGCTCATGCCAGGATACATACTTGATCCTTCTTCCTTCTGGCATAGTAAGCAAAATGGACTTACTGGCGCATTCAATATTCCCTTCATACTTAGATAACCAATCCATGCCTAATATCACATCCAATCCATGAGATTCCAATACTATTAGGTCCGAAGGGAATATGTAGTTACCAATCCTTAATGGCAACTGATCACACCATAACTTAGCCATATACTCCGCTCCTGGTGAGGTTACTAACATGGGCGATCTAAGGGCTTGGGTTGGCAGCTTATACTTATCCACAAATCCCCTTGAAATGTATGAATGCGATGCACCAGTATCGAAAAGAACGAGTGCAGTAAAGGACTTAACTAAAAACTTACCTATTACTGCATCTGGCTGAGCTTCAACCTCCTCCACGCTAACGTGATTCACTTGTCCTTTGTTGAAGGGGTTGGGCTTCTTCGTGGCGCTTCCATTGTCGTTCCCATTCTTACCTTCCGGGCAGTCAGTGGCACAGTGTCCATTCTTCCCGCACTTGAAACAAGTGATATGACTGAAATCCTTCTTGGTGAGTGTGGACGGTGTAGGGCGGCTCTGGTTACCATTTGCTCCATTCCCATTTCCATTCTTAAGGCCATTGTGATTGTGCGAGCTACCTCCTCCATGGGTATGTTGGAACTGTCCTACCGTTTTAGGGGTAAAATGGGGCTTCTGCTGTGCTCCAGAGTTATACTTTCCTTGCCCATACTTCCTCTTGCGACTTTCAATCTGTTGATGCTTCCTTTCAATCATTAGGGCGCGATCAACCAGCCCCCGGTAGTTATTGAAAGTTGCCACCATCAACTGTACACTCATCTCATCATTCAGCCTTTCCATGAATCTCTCCTGCTTAGCGGCATCTGTGGCCACATCATCTGGGGCATAACGAGATAGAGTACTAAACTCGTCCACGTACTAAGCCACAGTACAGTTGCCTTGGCACAAATTGCGAAACTCCTGCTTCTTCATACTCATAGCTCAAGTTGAGACATGGGCGGTACGAAAAGCTTGTTGAAACTGATCCCAAGTCACATTGGCTATGGGGTAAGTGGCTGTGTAATTCTCCCACCATGCTGCAGCTGGTCCAGACAACTGGTGTGCGGCAAATCGCACCTTCTCAGCATCCGAGCAATTGGCGGTGGTCAAATCCCTTCCAATCTTGCATAGCCAGTCATCAGCCACTATTGGTTCGATGCTGCTAGCAAACACTGGTGGTTGCAACCTTAAGAAACGTGTCAGGTTGTCCACGGGTGGTGGTGGTGGAGGGTTGTTGTTGTTGTTCTGGTTGTTCTGAGTATTCTGGACAAGAAGTTGCATCAGGGTGTTCTGCTGCTGGATCAACTGAGTGAGCTCAGGCGGAAACTCAAATCCGGGCTCACGTCTTGGAGGCATCTGATGGGTGTAGAGGGAAGAGATTAGAATAGAAAAAGGGTCTAAGGAAAATCACTACCCATATGCACATGAGACAAACGCAATCATATCACACCAATCAATTTCAAAACAAGGGCTTACACGGATCTAATCGTTTACAAAAGTGATCTAAGTCTACTAAATGGGAAAACTACTATTCAAGGGAAGGTCTTCTAGAAGTTTTGATCGACAGAGGATTCCATGATATCTGCTCCAGCTTCATCTTCATAGTCTTCGTCTTTGCTATCATCGGGTTCCGAATCCGTGTCGTCGATGATAATGTAGTCTTCCGATGGAATCTCCTTGGGTTCTTCTTCCTCGTCTTCTTCTCCCATGAGTATCCCTAACTTCCGTGTCAAGTCATCATTCTTCTCCACAAGTATTAGCATCTCCTCCTCGTATCCGTCGCGTGTATACTTGAGTTCTTCCTCTACTTCCAAATTCCTATTTAGGGCTTTCTTCAAATCTATCATCCCTGCACACATCTGGTGCTCCTGGCGACGAATGTGATAGTTCAACTCCTGGATGAAGGCTGCAATGGATCTATCCTTCCGGGTGCTGATCATATCCCAATTCTCATCTCGGCGTCCACAAATCTGGTAGATGGTGTCCTTTAGTTCATGCTTGTAGACTTCTCCAATCCTTCCCATAGCGATGTGTGCTGCCATGCTTCTGCCTAGGCTCCATGTAGGCGCATTAAAGGAAAATGCTATGAGTGCGGTGACGGGCTTGAACGTCCTTCCTGGAACTTGAGCTTGAATCAACCAACACTCCTCCTCGGGTAGAGTGGCATTGTAGGTTCCGGTGAAACTTGGTAGTCCAATGTTTAGATATCTGGTGACTTCCTTCAGGTGTCGTCCAAATGGTGTATCATCATCCGGTTGCATGAACTTGTTCTTTGCATCGACCATCCTAAAAGAGTAGAAAAGATGAGGAGTCAGAAAAGAGAAGAGTGAATAGTGCTCTAGGTCTTTAGCTTAGTGGTCGTGTCCTATAGTCAGTGTGTGCTCTGATATCATCTTGTAGCGACCAGACCTCAAACAGTCTGATCTCTGTGCATCAGTGTCATCCCTGGATCAGTAATGCTGACACGCACAGTACTTGAAGGATTTATAACAGAGTAGCAATTACATCGATAGTTCCAACGATGAACTTATTACAATAAAAATGGCTGAAGGCCATCTAACACGATAACAGCGGAAGGCTTGGAAGATAAGTGAGTCCATCAACTCCAGCGCCATCACTGAGTATAGAACCACGACCTAAAAGGCACCTTACTCGTCGTCTGAAAAGTCTGCAACATGAAACGTTATAGCCCGAAAACGGGTCAGCACATGGAATATGCTGGCAAAGTAACACAAGAGAGCAAATGAAAGTAAAGCTATACTATATGCAATATGGCTGGTGGAAAGCTCTATGGTTACAGTTTTTGCGTAAAGCTAGTTTTTCCCTACTTCAAAGGAATAAATTTTAGTTAACTATCATGGTAGTTGAAACATCGTCGAGAAGATAGACATCCTCTCAACCCCAATTAAAGTTCATCATCAAACCCAACAAAATTATTTTTAAAGTAACATGATGAGTTTCACATGATATCCAAGTACTAGATACTCAAGACATCCGTAACCGGGGACACGGCTAATCATGATCAGTTTGTACACTCTGCAGAGGTTTGTGCACTTTTCCCCACAAGACCCGATCTCCTCCGTTTGATTTCTTGCACTGCATGATGTTTGAGAAACGGATGACCGAGACACAGTCTTTCAGAAGCGCTAGCCCTTACGACCGGGTGGACCGTACCAACCTACATCCCCTACATCTGCTAGTCCACCACTGTAAGAGTTTCGCATGACTTACTCATACTATGCTAGAGCCCATAATAGCATTGTGGTTGCACACGAAAGTTTCTAGTATGAATAAACTCATGATCCCTTTGAGCCTGGGTGGCGGTCCGAAGAAAAACAGGCAATCCCTGGAATACCCAGATGCCTCAATCCACCCAGATGTGTATTAAAGTTGCCACCTTAAGTTGAACCATTAATTAACAAACTCACATCTGTCATGGATACACTCACCCAATCCACGTCTACGAGCATACCATGTCCTAACAGCAAATGTAGAAGTAACTCCCAAAGGTTTGAATGTAATGCAGGTAATAGGTACTACCTCAATCTACTTCCCAATCCCACAAATTAATTGATCCTACTCATGCAATGTGTGAGGGGTTGACTAATGCAATGAAAACTGGGTAATTGGAAAGTATGATCAAAGTGTTACTTGCCTTGCTGATGATCCGCAAAACCTAGAGATTCAAAGTAGCAAGCGGCGCACTCCGGGTACTCTATCGCAAACAAACAAGCACACAATAAGTACTTAACTAATGCACGGGTAAAACTCAAATAAGAGATCTAACCAGAAAGTTCAACTTAAAAACTCCGGTTTGCAAAAGAAACGGCAAAAGAAAAAGCAACGAAAGACAATCGGCGAAAGAGAAACAACTACCGAACCAATCTGGATCTAAGTCCAAAATTAGCTGAGGCAAACACTTCAGCGACTAGGTTAAACGGAAAGAGAATTTCGAGATGAAACTCCAGGCGCTTGAATCACCTGATTTCGATAAACGAACGAAAAGATAAACTAAAACGAAGATCGGCTCAGAGATCGCGATCAGAAAATAACTGCGAAAAAGAAAACTAAAACAACTTAACGAACGGACGTTCGTCAGCTGAGACTAAACGACGAATTCGTTCGTTAAAACGAACGAACAGGTGAACGTTTACTACTTAACTAAACCAGAGAATAAAAACAGAAAACCGATCTAATAAAACCGATTCAAAAAAACGACTAGGTTTGTAAAAAAAAAACAACGGTTTTCTAAAAGAAAACCGGGCGGCGGCTACCTCGTCGAGAACTGCCGGCGGCGGCGGCTTCGGGCGACGGCGGGCGGCGGCGGCTGCGGGGTGGTGGCGGCGAGGGGCGGCAGCGGTGGCTGGCGACGAGGGGCGGTAGCGGCGGCGGCGTGCGGTGCGCGGCGGCGGGGCTGGCGTCGCTGCGGCGATGGCTTGCGACGGCGGGGCTGGCGTGCGGCGGCGGTGTTTGGAGGGGGGTGGCTAGCTTTATATAGGAGGGGTGCTAGCTTTATATAGGAGGGGTGCTAGCTTGGGGAGGGGGCAAGGCCATGGCGGTCGGCGGTGGAGTCCGATGCGGCCACGGCGGTGGCTGGCGCGGGGAAGGCGGCGCGGCGGCGATGGACCTGCTCGGTTGGGCTTCGGCCCAGTCGGGTCGGTCCCCCTATTTTTTACGCCGGCGCTAAAAATAACTCTAGAAAATAAAATAAAATCTAGAAATTGCCAAAACAAATTTTCACCGTCTAAATAAAATATTTAGAACGAGATGAACATTTTCTTGGCACTAAAATGCATTTTTGAAAACATGCAATTTTTCCTAATTTCAAATAAAATCCAAATAAACTCCAAATAAAACTTGTTTGATTTTTCTTATTAAATCTTCCGTATTTCTTTTTTTAGAGTCATTTTACTCCCTCTCTCATATATTCATGATAGAAATACTTGAAGAAAAATAAATAAAATCAAACGATCCTATTTTCAAAATTTGAGAAACCTCAAATATGAAAATTTAGAAATCCCCAACTCTCTCCGAGGGTCCTTGAGTTGCTTAGGATTTTCTCAGATCACCAAAAGCAAGAAAATATGATATGCATAATGATCTAATGTATAACATTCCAAATTGAAATTTTGGGATGTTACAAACCTACTGGAATTGATGTTAGACTTGTCCAAGGTGGGAATGAAGGTTTGGGAAGAAAGATCTTCATTGGGTGTCATGGCAAAAGAAAAGTTTGAATGGGAGAGCATAAGCCCAAGGTTTTATAGGGAGACATTTCATAAACAGAAATTGTCAAAACCTTTTGAAAATAATTTGTGTTGAGCCAACACAAGGTGAAAACCCTCAAAACCAGAAATCAAGGATGAGAAGGACATGGAAATCTTTTGTCATAAAAGATTTGAGAAGGAGGGGTTTTAAGAAAGATTCAAATATCCTCCTTCCAAAAGACCAAAGAATTTGATGAAAACAAATCCAAAATTTTTGGAGTGTTACAACACCTACCCCCTTAGGAAAAATCTCGTCCCCGAGATTTCAGCCGATCCTCAAATAGATGTGGGTACTCTGTCCGAAGAAAATCCTCTCTTTCCCATGTTGCTTCATCCTCGGTGTGATTGCTCCACTGAACCTTGCGAAACTTAATCGTCTTTTGACGGGTCCTTCTTTCAGACTCCTCCAATATTTTTATTGGACGTTCCCTGTAGTTGAGGTATGGTTGCACATCAATGCTTTCATGCAATACATGCTACTCCGGGTTGCTTACACATTTCCTCAATTGTGAGACGTGGAACACGTGGACGTCTGACAACTCTTTGGGTAGGTCTAGCTGGTAGGCTACTGTGCCTCTCCGTGCAATTATACGAAAGGGTCCAATAAACCGTGGTGTTAGCTTTCCTTTGACTTTGAATCGTTGCAGGCCCCTCATAGGAGATACACGTAGATACACATTTTCACCAGGTTCAAAGCTGACTTCTCGATGTTTTTGATCGTAATAACTCTTTTGTCGGCTCTGGGCTGTCTTGAGTCGGTCCCTTATTAGTCTAACCTTCTCCTCAGCTTCCTTGAGCATGTCTGAGCCGAAGATACGACTGTCTCCTGTTTCTGACCAATTTAATGGGGTACAACATCTTTGTCCGTACAAGGCTTCAAAAGGTGCCATTTGCAGACTGGCTTGGTAACTATTGTTGTCTGCGAACTCGGCATACAGCAAGCTTGCTTCCCAACTAGTCCCATAGGTGAGAACACATGCCCTCAGCATGTCTTCTAGAATTTGGTTTACACGTTCAGTTTGTCCTCCAGTCTGGGGGTGATATGCTGTACTGAATACTAGTTGCGTTCCCAGAGCTTGCTGTAAATGATCCCAAAATTTAGAGATGAATTGAGTGCCTCTGTCGGATATTATAGTCTTCGGAACTCCATGCAGGACAACTATACGGGAGAGGTAAAGTTTAGCAAGCTTCTGGGTGGTGTGGGTTGTCTTGACTGGGATGAAGTGTGCCACCTTAGTTAATCTATCGGTGATGACCCATATGGCATCATTTCCGTGTTGTGACCGAGGTAGTCCAATAATAAAGTCCATCCCAATATCGTCCCATTTCCACTCAGGTATCTTGTTTGGTTGTAATAGTCCAGCTGGTTTTTGATGCTCGGCTTTAATGCGTTGACATGAATCACAACACGCAATGAATGTGGCTATATCCCTCTTCATACCGTGCCACCAAAATCTTTCCTGAATGTCCTTGTACATTTTGGTCCCTCCAGGGTGAATTGAATATGGAGCGGTGTGGCCTTCTGCTAGAATTTGTTGTTTGAGGTCTTTTACATTGGGTACGCAAAGCCTGTCTCCGAACCATAATATTCCCTCACCGTCTATGACAAATTCTGAGGCTTTGCCCAGACTCACTTTTCTTTTTATGCCATCGATGCTGGTGTGTCCATGCTGAGCTTTCTTAATCTGTTCTATTAGTGTAGGCCGTAATTCCAAATTTGACACTTCGCCTTCGGTGACCATCATCAAGTTGAGTTTGGCGAACTCCCGCTGAAACTCAGGTCTCAAGTTTTGTAGACTGCCGTTGTCCGAGCTGGGGTTACGACTAAGAGCATCTACCACTACATTCGCCTTTCCTGGATGATAGTGAATGCCAACATCATAATCTTTCACTAATTCCAACCAGCGTCGTTGTCGTAAATTGAGTTCTGGTTGTGTGAAAATATATTTGAGGCTTTTATGGTCCGTATATATTTCACAACGATTCCCAAGCAAAAAGTGCCTCCACTCCTTGAGTGCATGAATGACTGCTGCCAATTCTAAGTCATGACTAGGATAATTTTCTTCATGCTTTCGTAGTTGCCTGGAAGCGTATGCGACTACCTTGCCTTCTTGCATCAGTACGCATCTGAGGCCCTTCCGGGATGCGTCACAATACACTTCAAAACTTTTGTGTATGTGTGGTACAACCAATACTGGGGCGGTTGTTAATTTCCTTTTGAGTTCTTGGAAGATTTTCTCACAAGCTTCAGTCCACACAAATTTCTTATCCTTCTTGAGTAACTGTGTCATTGGTTTTGCTATGGTGGAAAATCCTTCAATAAATCTTCGGTAATATCCAGCCATTCCGAGGAAACTTCGTACATCTGTTACGTTGGCCGGTGGTTTCCAGCCAAGTACGGCCTTGACTTTTTCTGGGTCCACAGCAACACCTTCTTGTGTCAATACGTGGCCTAGAAAACCAACCTGTCTTAACCAAAATTCACATTTGCTGAATTTGGCGTATAGTTGATGTTTCCTTAATTCTCCCAGTACAATCCGGAGATGTTCATCATGTTCTTCTGGGTTCTTAGAATATACCAGGATATCGTCGATAAACACCACAAAAAAATTGTCCATAAATTTCATAAACACTTTGTTCGTGAGGTGGACAAAATATGCGGGTGCGTTTGTCAGTCCAAACGGCATTACTGTAAATTCATATAGTCCGTATCTGGAGGTGAATGATGTCTTCGGGATATCTTTTGTCCGTACTTTTAATTGATGGTATCCTGACCTTGAGCCAATTTTTGAGAAAACCTTGGCTTGTGCGAGCTGGTCAAATAAATCCTTTGTCCAGTAATTCTTTTATTTGCTTCTTTAGTTCAACCAATTCGGATGGTGCCATTCTGTATGGTTTCTTGTAAATGGGTGTGGTTCCAGATGCTAGCTCAATAATGAACTCTATTTCCCGGTCTGGTGGCATGCCTGGCAGTTCTTCGGGAAATACGTCTGGGAACTCACATACTACTGGAACCTTGCTTAACTCTGAAGTGTCTACCTTGTTCAATTTTGGTTGCCGTGATACTGGTCTTTCTTGGGCTTCAACTCTTATCGTCTTCCCGTGATGATGAGAAAGAATTACAGTCCGATTGAAGCAGTCGATAAATCCTTTGTTGGTGGTTAACCAGTTGCCAGGCCCAAGATACGATTCTATCCCGATCACGTGACACTTACGTGATTGGGGCACAACCGCATTTCGGGCGCTTAGCAAGATGGATATCATTACATCGTACCATTACATACATACATGGGGATACAACAATACATACAAGTCACATGAATACAACAGCATCAATACAAAGTATCCGACTACATATACAAACATGAAAAGCACGAAGACATCCATCTGCTATCCCAGGCTGCCGACCCGGAACCTAACCCAAGACTGAAGAAGAAGAAGAAGAAGAAGAAAGAACTCCAATACAACGATCATCACTCTCACGTCAAGACATCGGAAACCTGCACCTGCAACTGTTGTTGTAGTATCTGTGAGTCACGAGGACTCAGCAATCCCATAACCATGGGTAACAAGACTATCAAAGCATAATAGGTAGGAAGAGGTAAAGTGGTGAGGTTGCAGCAGCGGCTAAGCAATATATATGGTGGCTAACTTACGAGTACAAGAATAAGATGAGCATCTACGCAAACGGTCGCAAACTAGAAGTGATCGCTAAAGATCCTGAACTACATACGAGTCAAACATAACCCCACCATGTTCTCTTCTCAAAGTGAAAAGAGACAGTCACGGTTACTCACACAGTTGTGTGTTCTACTTCGGATCCTCTGTCAAGTTTTCTACAACCGGACATTAACAAATTCCAATCTGCCACATGACCGCGGGCATGACTTTCGAAAGATCATAACCCTGCAGGGGTGTCCCAACTTAGCCCATCACAAGCTCTCACGATTAGCTGAAGTGATAAATATAATATCATCACCCCTTATCTTAGGGAAATCCGATCAGGCTCGGCATCCCGGTGCACAAGACATTTCGACAATGGTAAAACAAGTCCAGCAAGACCTCCCGGCGTGCCGACACCCTTATAGTAGCCGCGTGTATCTCGTCTCAGGCCACAACCGGATAGGTGATCCTACAGGTAAAACCAAACCTCGAGTTTCCCCGTGGTGGCCCCGCAGTCTCCCCGTTTGGGACCAACACCATCAGCACAGGCCCCCCTGCTATGTAGAAAGAATCCTCTGGTAGCGCTAACTCCCTATGCAATTTAATTAATTAATTAAGTTGTTATTATGAGCAAATTAAAACCAATGTTGGGCCTTGCTGGAGGAGTTTTATTCAAAGACGAACTGTCAAGGGGTCCCCATATACCCATCGTGTAAGGAACGCAAAATCAAGGAACATAATGCCGGTTTATCAGCGCCTAAGGTGGCATGAGTGGAACAAAACACCGAGCAAAAGGCCAAGCCTTCCACCCATGCCCAGTATATAGGTGTGTTAATAATAATTATAGATATTGTGATATTCCAACAACAAGTTCCCTCCTGGAACGATCTTCATCTTCACCTGCAGCTAACAACGCTATAAGAGGGGCTGAGCAAGCGGGTAACATAGCCAAACAATGGTTTTGCTAGGAAGGTTTCAAAGGTTAGAGGTTTCATGGCAACAAGGAGAGGGGCTGACAATAGGATGGGTAGTGCGACATATAACGATAGCATCGAGACAACTAAGCAAAGGCAATGATAGTAAAGGTATCCAAGGGTATGGTCATCTTGCCTGAGATCCCGCAAGGAAGAAGAACTAATCCATGAAGAAGACGAAGAAGAAGCCTTGAAGAAGAACCACGGGTAGATGAACGAATCCTCATGAACGCAATGGAACAAGCACTAACGAGAAGAAGCAAGAAACACGGTAAACAAACCACTCAAGAACATGACAATATGCACTACCAAGTAGGATGCACGACAAGTCTACATATGATGCACAGCAAGTATATACAGGAAGCAAAACATGGCAAGGTAGGAAGCACAGCAAAACAACACAAGTCTATATATATGATGCAATACATGGCAATGTATGATGCATGACAAATCTATACAGGAAGCACAGCAAGTCTATACAGGAAGCATAACATGGCAAGGTAGGAAGCATAGAAAAACAACACAAGTTTATATGATGCAATACATGGCAAGGTATGATGCATGACAAATCTATACAGGAAGCACAGCAAGTCTATACAGGAAGCATAACATGACAAGGTAGGAAGCACAACATGGCAAGGTAGGAAGCACAACATGGCAACGGTGCAAGATGCACCTAAACATCAACCAAATCACTCCAAACATGAAAACAAGATGATATTATGAATCTACATGCTAAATCACACAAGTTTCATATAAGGAACACCCCAAACGGAGCAACGGGCTAAAAGATACACATGAAACAAGATATAACAACAAGCTAAAATTAACAGCCACATAGCAACTTGGAAGCAAGCAATATATATGCTACAGCACTCAAACATGGTGACAATAAGCATGGACATGAAGTAGACATATCCTACAGCAAACAACTCCATTGGAGCATCTCCATAGGAGGCATGGATCAATAGCAACAAGCTATAACATTTTGATCATATAATAAAAACCTGACAGCAATATTTTATAGCAACTTGGGAGCAAGAATTAAAAAAGCTACAGCAAGTCAAATGAGCAAGTAAGGGCATGAATGGATAGCCAACAACATATACAGCAAGGAATCATCAATAGTCACCCCAAAACTACCATGGATTTGCCTATAACAACAAGCAAACATAGCATCCGGATATTACAGATTCCAGACTAAGTGAAATTTCACTAAGTGTTAAAACAGCAATAACAACATGGCATGTTTGCGAGCATGTTTAAGTCAACACAAGGCATATCATGGAAAGTTAAAAGCACCACATCAAAGAACACATCTTGGAGATTCTAAAACATCTAGGCATGTGACAAGGGGACAAACACAACAATAGCAACAAGCTCCTCAACTAGGCATCTCGAAACAAGTTTCAAAACATAACAGCCAATTGCACTTTTGCAACAGAGATTAACATGGCAGTATGAGCTCTAACATGCATGCTATAGCAACCAACATGTAGAGCATCTCATGTTGAACATTTTGACATATCATTTGCATCATTTGGATAAACATGCACCAAGTTATCACATCACGAACATGGCAACAAAATAACAAGTAGCAGCAGTTTATAACAAGTAGCACCCTTGCAACAGATATTTAAGCATCTAGATGAACTCAAATGAGCATGGCACAATGGAACAAAGTGTAGAGCACAACTCCACGATCATTTTGACATATTATATGCACAAAACGGACAAGCACAATAAAAGATATCGTCATCACAAAAATGCATCAGACAAGGAAAAATCTAAACACTTAGAAGAAGAACGAGGGTCAACCTCATGTAGTCAACGGCGGAGCGGGCGCGTGGGTCGGGTTCGCGGGTCCGCGGGTCGGTGGATCCCGCCCGTTAGGGTTGCAGTGGCCCGGGTCGGGCTCCCGATCCAGATCCTGGCCGGCGGCGCAGGCTGGAACGAAGGGAGGCGGCGGCGCCTCGGCCTCCGGCGAGGGGCGGCGGAGGATGGGGCAGGCACGGCCCCTGCGGCGGCCTGGGATCTGAGGGGCGCGGCGGCCGGGATGCTAGGAGGACGGCGGGGCGGAGAAGACCGGCGGCGGGGAGCTAGGAGGACGGCGTGTCGGGACCGGTTTTCCGGGATATTAATTTCCCAGTAAATGGCCCTTGTGCTCACCAGCCCCAGGATTACTGTTAGCTGATGAGACACAAACTTGATACAGAAGTTCCAAGCTAAATACAAAATATGTAGTACAAGACCATTCTGGTCAATGAGTACAACAAAAGGTTTCTAGTGGTTGATGGCGGAAGCGGTTTGCGATACATCAGCGTCTATGGGACTCCATTTCCCACAGGAACAGCTGACCTGGATAACTCCTATCTTCGCGAGGCTGCTATCTCCATTGCCTAGGTTCCGGGGCTGTCATCGCAGCGCTCCTCTCCAAGCAAGAAATCTGGCCAAGACAATAGCCAGGGACAAGCCAGTGAGTACTTTGAATGTACTCGCAAAACATTATGAGCATAGGACAATATAACAAATGACATTCATGCTCTGAAATATTCCATGATCACTTCGTCCATCACGAAATAAAATTCATGACGCACGCAAGCAGGTTATTATTATAAAACATGAATAAGCAATCAGAGAATAAAAATAAAATGCACCGATCGGGTGTCTGAAGCGACGCCTCGAAAGGATAATAAAATAAAGCATGCCTCAGTCGGGCGTCTGAGCGACGTCACATAAAGGGCTTATAAAGAAAATAATAACAAACATGCCACAGTCGGGCGTCTGAGCGACACCACATAAAGGGCTTATACGGAAAATAAAATACAAGCATGCCACAGTCGGGCGTCTGAGGGACACCACATAAAGGGCTTATATGAGAATAATCACAGGGAATATCCAGGAGGTAGAACCATCCCAGGGGTACTCAATAATCCAAATAATACAAATGGTTAGTCCATAATAATAATAATCATAATCATCATATGTCACATGTTATGATCAATGTTCTGGCTTAGCAGTTTTTCCTCCGAAGACCGACACTAAGACCGACACTTGACCCATCCCAGACTGTAATCCTTAACCGCGGATACGGCTATTCGAATAGATATGACCTCTGCAGAGGGTGTACTCTTTACCCACGAGTAACGGATTTCTTTAGTCCATCGGGACTACTTCCATTTACGGTCTTTTAATTGAAAACACACCTGACCCGCACACACCAGCTTAACTTACCGGTGACTGGAATCACCCACGTCACCTGTTAAGCAAAACTCTAAGTGGGAGGCTACAACCTCGAGTAGCATGGGATCACAGAATTTATAATGCGCGCAAACTAGGGGAGCTACCCCCTCGGTCCCAACCGGAAACACCCATGCCCCGGACCAGGTGGCATGCCTACTGGATGCCTCCGGTATCTTCCACCATGGCCTCTCTGTACGGTGTGTGCCAAGAAAGGGGTTGACAACTTACTGGACTGTACCCTACCTGCGGCAGGGACAAGTGGTAGCACGAAACAAGTATGGGGGTTACCGGAACAAGACTCGATCTATGGTCGACTCAGGAGGTTAAAGCATCACCTGCATGATTAGCATAGCAAATATATTTCATACCAACAGGCAGAATCACTACTCATCATACCTCAACATGCCTTACTGACTATACTCGTCTCAACGAAATATCAGTAGCAAGCTCGTGTCTACCCAAGACAGAGACTTTCCCGGATTCCTTCCAGTAGGCATGAGAGGTAGACGAGGGTGGTTACTATCACAAGTATATCAATTCCCAACAGCAAGGAATCTTCATCATGCACTTATGAGCATGTTCATACCATCACATAAAATAACGAGTACTCCGTGTCAAGGTGGTGTTGTAAACGTATCGAACAACACACAACAATATTATGCCGGGGTTCAGAATGCTTGCATTCCAAGAGTATGTAGGTGGGGTGCACTTTGAAAGTTTTCATCTCCCCTCCAAAATCCTATTTTAAGAAAATTCAAATTAACACATAATCTAAAAACAGTACACAAAAGTTGTTCAGAAATTTTTCAAATAAATATGAAAATAAACTAGACAAAATTTTAGAAACAACAGAAAAAGAATCAAGTCAAAAGGACTTTTCTTTTAAAAGTTATAGCCAGTCAAAGTTTAGGTCAAACTCTGTTTTTTTTTTAATAAAACAAAAAAAAGAAAACGGTTCGACAGGGCTTACGCTTTCTCTTAGCGAAGACGTATCTCGTGGAATACGTTTCCACTTAAAACGCTCTGATGGAGCCTGGGGATGCTGGCAGGTGGGGCCGTTGGGTCCACTGGTCATATTTGACCAGCCGACCTTC
Organism: Secale cereale; assembly: GCA_902687465.1. Lineage (NCBI taxonomy): Eukaryota > Viridiplantae > Streptophyta > Magnoliopsida > Poales > Poaceae > Secale > Secale cereale. Next base: position 564,071,627 of record LR738714.1, on the reverse strand, counting down.
TTCCCCCTCCCGCTGCCGAGCTCATGCGGAGCTCCGGTGATCCTTGCCGTCAAACGGCAGCTCCCCACGGGCCTCCGAGGGCGGGAAGGGATCCACCACTTCTGGGCGGTCCTCCCGGTGGTCGACAGAGACGTGGAGATAGACGGGGCCGCCGGTGGCATCCTCTCCGGCGGACCGCAGCGTCGGACCAAAGGGGGTACTCTCCCCTACGGTGGTCCTCTGGTCTATTGACGCGCGGGGTTAGTAGCTAGGGTCGAGGGTGACCTACTGGAGGGTAGAGCAGAGAAGGGGATGCTCTGGTTCGGTCGAATTCGATCGCATGGCAGCGGCGGCCATTGCTACCAGAGACGGAGAGAACGACGGCCTCTGGAGGAATGGGAGCTAGAGGGGCCTTGCTATGGCATCGAGGAGGGTTCATGCCTAGCGTGAAGAGTTCGGAGTGGGTTTATATAGGCATGGAGAGGCGGTTCGGCGACGGCCGGAGATAAGATCGCCGGCTGACTGCTTCTGCTGCAGTAGGGCGACGTGGCACTGGTCGGCGCTAACCAACGAGCTCGCGGATGAGCTCGAGCTGTTCCAGAGGGCAGCTGGCGCGTGGCTGTGGCTTGGGCGGTGCCGACCACGGCAGTCTCAGGCGGCGGCAGTGGCGGCTTGCGGTGGTGGCGCTGTAGGGTGCCAGAGGGTGGCAGCGCGTCACGGGCAAGCGGATGAGATCGGGGCGTGGTCCCTTGGGCAAGGTAAGGCCAGGGGCACGGGGTAAGCGCGATGCAGCGGCTCGGGCACGCGCGCGTGCAAAACGTGCGCTCTGGGCGCGCCCAGCGCACGCACGCCAGGTGCTCGACGCAATGCCAGAGCGTGCTAGAGGTCTTGGGTGAGGCTGGGGTTTAACAGGTCTAGGTTAGAGGGAAAGCATTAGGACTAGTGGACATGGTTGTTGGGTCAGGGGATCAAGTTCACCAAGCAATTACAAAACTATGCCAAATCTGGCCAGACACACAAGGTGCTCGACAGAATGCCATGGGCATCTAGGCATTTCTTCTGGTGGCCAAAAACTCCAGATCAGAGTCTCTTTAGATGACAAAGAATGTGCCAAGGTTAGTTTGGCAAAACCAGAAACTTGCTAGTGCAAGTTCTGCAAAACTATAGTTCTGGACAGAAAAGAAAAGCTATTATTGCATGGACCAAAAATATTCCAATGGGTCCAATCTCCTGGACTTAAGAGTTTGGTAGGGTATACTAATAGCAGGAGAAATCTCATGGGCAATGGGGCAAGATAAAATGGGGTTGCAGTAGAAAATGCCAAACTGGACCAGAGAGCAAAAGAGGATGTTCTGCTCAATTTTTCCAAAGAACACCAATGGGTTTTTGCATAGAAATGAATTATATTCTTCTACTAACATCTCCAAATTTTTATGGAAGTTATAAAGAAAAATAAAAATAGGTTGTAGTGCAAATTGCAAACTGAACCAGATTTGAAAACTAGAGGTAGGGCTCAAAATCCTCAAATGACTAAGAGAGGTTTTTGCATAAAAGTGATTTAGGACCATCACATGTCATCCCCAAATTTTGGTGGAATTTTTAAATGCATTTATCAAAGGGTTGCAGTGCAAAAGGGACTCCAAAACTTATGAGAAACCAATTTAAAAGCAATAAAGCTTTAGGAAAACATTTATAGAAATAATTCCACTGATAAAAGAAATGATCTTGAGAAGGTATACAAGTCCAACAATATTTTTGAAAAGTTCCCCTTGGAGGGAAAACTCCACAATTCAGAAGAAAAGAGTGGTTCTGAAATCAAAAGAAAATCCAGAAAATAAAAATTTAATTTCCTGGCAAAATTTTAATAAATAAATCATGGTTAAATTTTTGGGGTGTTACAACACTACCCCCCTTAAGAAAAATCTCGTCCTCGAGATTTGCTAAGGACGATCTCAAAATATCCATCCTATTATCATAAAGTATTAATTCAAAAGAAACGAACATTCTAAACACGTAATACACTGAGGTTACTGCGAGAGAGCAAATAATTGGCACAACCACAATGGGGTACTGGTGCTATGTGGGAAAAAAGCTATGGTTGGGAAAACCGAGAAATTACTACTTTCGGCTATGGAAAAATTAGAACAACAATCTAACTTTCTAAAAAAAACGATGGTCGTACCCGAGGGCACCGTGCTCTCTCTGGCTGACAGGTGGACCCGGGGCTCACTGTCAGTCTCTTCTCCTACCTCTGGCTCTCTTTTCTTCCTCTCTCTTGCGTGCTCTCCCGCGCTTTCTCCACCGGCGACGCCTAGCGCGTAGGGCATCTAGGCCGTACTGCGATAGTGCGCGGCGCGCTAGCTGCCGGTGCAGCGTGCACTCACCTCGCGGGCCAGTGCGCTATCGGCACTGCTCGCGGATTCGCCTTCGAACACCGGTGATCGAGCGACGAGCGGCGCTGGTGGACTTCGCCCACCGTACACCGATCTCGAGCTATAAAATGACCGCGGTGCTCCTCTCTTCTTCCTCACACCTGGCCTCGCCTCTTCTTCTCTTTCCTTCTCCTTTTTTTTGTTTGCAGGAGCTCGCGTCGAGGCTCTAATGGAGGAGGTGATGCTGGATTGGTACATGATCATGTTGTGCGGAGGGTTGGCGGCATTGCTGGGGTTCTCCGTGCTCTTGTGCGTGATGATCCTCGATGATCGCCGTGATGCTGCTGCTCGAGTGTTAGCTCTTCGCGGTGGCGGTGATCATGAGGATTAAGTGTGGTTGTTAGGTTCTGACTGCTGTCAGTGTGCTGGAGGCAACTTGCGATCGAATAATCACCACAAATTTCTCCTTTAGAGACTGTGGTGTGTTAGCGAGGTGATCAATTAGGTGCAAAATGTGTACGTGGTTATGCAATTAGTGCCTGTAGTCGAGTGGTTGTGGATGTGAGCCTGCTGTCGTGGTGCTGCGTGAATTAAAATACATGTCATGAAGAATTTATGTGCTGCAATAACATTAAGGAAAAAAAATCCCACCTCTGAATTTACCGAGAGCGAAAACAGTCAATCAAAATGAACAGCAGTAAAAACCACTCACATTAATCGAAAACAAACATTTAATTCATCGCACAAACTTAGGATACAACGCATAAGCTGTAATACATAAATAAGTGCTAGGATAACAAACATAGCAGTGACGTCGACGATGTAAACGGAAAATGGACAGGGTCCTGAGGAAATGTCTCCGGCACTGGGGCACATTCCTCTTCTATCGGGGGAAGCGGATTGACTAGTCGAAAAACGCGTCTCCCCCGTTCTGGCCTCAGTGACTCGCCAATGGCGATCCGAGGATTTAAATCAGCGAGGCTCTGGAGATAACCCATTACTCGCTGTGTCAAATGCTCTTGAGTGATGACATACTGGGCAAGGTTGGCCAGAGCTGGGTCCCTCTCAATTCGTCCACCAGGAAAAGATGCTACTTCTCCGGGTGCTGCACGACTCGGGAAGTAATAATACCCCCGTTCGCTGGCATAGGGTACTGCGAAACGAAGGCGAGTAAGCGCTTCGTACGCAGCAGCTTCTATGGCCATTTGTGGAGTCGGCATAGATTTCCCCACGAAGGAGACTTCCGTTGGGTCTTGGTTTGGGTTTGCGGGAGGGATATGCACTACTGCCCAATATTTCGAGGTGGATGGGGTGATCCTCGTTTTGAGCAGCTCGTACTGGGGTGGATGGGTAGAACTCATGGTACTGCAGGTAAAGTCCCACAATATTTTAACAAAACTACCTGGGGTTGCATCTGGAGTTCTCAGATGAATACTGGGGCTCGGCATTGTAAAAATGGTTGGGCGAGCTGTGCACAAAGTGAGGGATGCTTGGTAAGGTCACGAGGTGGCCTTTTATAAAGCATCAGGGTTGGGTTATCGAGGATGGTGTGGGGCAACTAGTTTGTCGATTCTGCCCTATGGGGTCGGGGTCAATGCCACAGATACACATATCTCATAAAAGTGATGTTTTACTGTGGCACCGTCGGGGTGGTTTTTGGTAGCTACGCCTGGAATTAAAAATGCAACCGTACGCCAACATACTTATGCATGGCTACTATTCAAAACAGAGGCACACAAGCAGACTGCATTTATTTATGGCGATACAAGGTCACACTACTACAAGACGTAGAAATACTAAGACTCGGTACTACTCGAGTGGCTTAGTCTACTTCGTTAATATCTAAGCGGGCGTGCCTTGCGGACGTCGAGGCTCCTCCATGGGCTTCACCATCGGGGTTAGCTGGATGGGGCTGAGGAGCTGCAGGGTCGGGGTGGCGATGATGACCATCGCGGGGATTGTTGGCCACAATCCCGCTGGAGCGTGTTCCCAAAAGGCGACGAAACACTTCCGGGGACACCAAAGCATTTTGGTCGATGGCCGGGGCAGATCTTAAGGATTCGATCGGTTGCCCGAACAGTACAACTGGGTTGTCGGCGTCGGGCTCCTCTTCTCCTCTCGCCGGGGCTCGGCGAACAAGTTCCCCACGAGCGGCGATCAGATCAAGAGTGATCTGATCGAACAGTGCCTCTAGTGCACTTACATAGCGCACCAGGTGCAACAACGCAGGGTCCGTCTCGTGGTCTCCACTGGCAACCTGGGGTGGCCTACCATACCCGTCACGGCTGGGGTAGTAGTAGAACGAGCGGCAGTTAACTCTGGGCGACAGGTGCCGGAGTTGCACTATAGCCTCTCGAGCGGCCAGCTGGATGGCTTGTGGCTCAAAGGAAGTTGTCCTTCCGGTGAACCTGTAGGGGCGTTCTGGCAAAATACCCCTACCATAGACGTGCACCGTGGCCCAGAATTGACGGCTCTCACCGCTCATGGGCCCTTGGTACACAACATACTCTGGGGGCTCTTCTAATGCAAAGGCACGGCGGGTGAGGTTTGCTAGCACGGTCACAAAACCTCCAAGGTTGGTTGCTGTGGTCTCATTGTGAACAATGGGGCCAGGCATCTTGGCTTGGTTTTGGGGTAGAGGCTATGCTGTGCTGGGTTGGGGCTAGCGTGTCCTTTTTATAGAAAAAGGAAACGGAGTCTTCCTTCGCACGCTTGCGAAGGAGACAATTTAGGTGTCGGTCACTGGCGCGTGATCGACATGCTAGACTGATAGGTTAGGCACCGACTGCCGAAAGGTGTCGGGGTCACTATGTGGCTATCTTGCACGAGAAGTTTGGCTGGGTTTAGGTTAAGGTTTGGTGGGTTGTTTAACCTAGGTTTATCGACCTGGCTAAGATAGGATTAGCCAATGGTCAGCCTGGCTCTGATACCAAGGTTGTCGGGACCGGTTTTCCGGGATATTAATTTCCCAGTAAATGGCCCTTGTGCTCACCAGCCCCAGGATTACTGTTAGCTGATGAGACACAAACTTGATACAGAAGTTCCAAGCTAAATACAAAATATGTAGTACAAGACCATTCTGGTCAATGAGTACAACAAAAGGTTTCTAGTGGTTGATGGCGGAAGCGGTTTGCGATACATCAGCGTCTATGGGACTCCATTTCCCACAGGAACAGCTGACCTGGATAACTCCTATCTTCGCGAGGCTGCTATCTCCATTGCCTAGGTTCCGGGGCTGTCATCGCAGCGCTCCTCTCCAAGCAAGAAATCTGGCCAAGACAATAGCCAGGGACAAGCCAGTGAGTACTTTGAATGTACTCGCAAAACATTATGAGCACAGGACAATATAACAAATGACATTCATGCTCTGAAATATTCTATGATCACTTCGTCCGTCACGAAATAAAATTCATGACGCACGCAAGCAGGTTATTATTATAAAACATGAATAAGCAATCAGAGAATAAAAATAAAATGCACCGATCGGGTGTCTGAAGCGACGCCTCGAAAGGATAATAAAATAAAGCATGCCTCAGTCGGGCGTCTGAGCGACGTCACATAAAGGGCTTATAAAGAAAATAATAACAAACATGCCACAGTCGGGCGTCTGAGCGACACCACATAAAGGGCTTATACGGAAAATAAAATACAAGCATGCCACAGTCGGGCGTCTGAGCGACACCACATAAAGGGCTTATATGAGAATAATCACAGGGAATATCCAGGAGGTAGAACCATCCCAGGGGTACTCAATAATCCAAATAATACAAATGGTTAGTCCATAATAATAATAATCATAATCAGCATATGTCACATGTTATGATCAATGTTCTGGCTTAGCAGTTTTTCCTCCGAAGACCGACACTAAGACCGACACTTGACCCATCCCAGACTGTAATCCTTAACCGCGGATACGGCTATTCGAATAGATATGACCTCTGCAGAGGGTGTACTCTTTACCCACGAGTAACGGATTTCTTTAGTCCATCGGGACTACTTCCATTTACGGTCTTTTAATTGAAAACACACCTGACCCGCACACACCAGCTTAACTTACCGGTGACTGGAATCACCCACGTCACCTGTTAAGCAAAACTCTAAGTGGGAGGCTACAACCTCGAGTAGCATGGGATCACAGAATTTATAATGCGCGCAAACTAGGGGAGCTACCCCCTCGGTCCCAACCGGAAACACCCATGCCCCGGACCAGGTGGCATGCCTACCGGATGCCTCCGGTATCTTCCACCATGGCCTCTCTGTACGGTGTGTGCCAAGAAAGGGGTTGACAACTTACTGGACTGTACCCTACCTGCGGCAGGGACAAGTGGTAGCACGAAACAAGTATGGGGGTTACCGGAACAAGACTCGATCTATGGTCGACTCAGGAGGTTAAAGCATCACCTGCATGATTAGCATAGCAAATATATTTCATACCAACAGGCAGAATCACTACTCATCATACCTCAACATGCCTTACTGACTATACTCGTCTCAACGAAATATCAGTAGCAAGCTCGTGTCTACCCAAGACAGAGACTTTCCCGGATTCCTTCCAGTAGGCATGAGAGGTAGACGAGGGTGGTTACTATCACAAGTATATCAATTCCCAACAGCAAGGAATCTTCATCATGCACTTATGAGCATGTTCATACCATCACATAAAATAACGAGTACTCCGTGTCAAGGTGGTGTTGTAAACGTATCAAACAACACACAACAATATTATGACGGGGTTCGGAATGCTTGCATTCCAAGAGTATGTAGGTGGGGTGCACTTTGAAAGTTTTCATCTCCCCTCCAAAATCCTATTTTAAGAAAATTCAAATTAACACATAATCTAAAAACAGTACACAAAAGTTGTTCAGAAATTTTTCAAATAAATATGAAAATAAACTAGACAAAACTTTAGAAACAACAGAAAAAGAATCAAGTCAAAAGGACTTTTCTTTTAAAAGTTATAGCCAGTCAAAGTTTAGGTCAAACTCTGTTTTTTTTAATAAAACAAAAAAAACGGTTCGACAGGGCTTATGCTTTCTCTTAGCGAAGACGTATCTCGTGGAATATGTTTCCACTTAAAACGCTCTGATAGAGCCTGGGGATGCTGGCAGGTGGGGCCGTTGGGTCCACTGGTCATATTTGACCAGCCGACCTTCTTCCCCCTCCCGCTGCCGAGCTCATGCGGAGCTCCGGTGATCCTTGCCGTCGAACGGCAGCTCCCCACGGGTCTCCGAGGGCGGGAAGGGATCCACCACTTCTGGGCGGTCCTCCCGGTGGTCGACAGAGACGTGGAGATAGACGGGGCCGCCGGTGGCATCCTCTCCGGCGGACCGCAGCGTCGGACCAAAGGGGGTACTCTCCCCTACGGTGGTCCTCTGGTCTATTGACGCGCGGGGTTAGTAGCTAGGGTCGAGGGTGACCTACTGGAGGGTAGAGCAGAGAAGGGGATGCTCTGGTTCGGTCGAATTCGATCGCATGGCAGCGGCGGCCATTGCTACCAGAGACGGAGAGAACGACGGCCTCTGGAGGAATGGGAGCTAGAGGGGCCTTGCTATGGCATCGAGGAGGGTTCATGCCTAGCGTGAAGAGTTCGGAGTGGGTTTATATAGGCATGGAGAGGCGGTTCGACGACGGCCGGAGATAAGATCGCCGGCTGACCGCTTCTGCTGCAGTAGGGCGACGTGGCACTGGTCGGCGCTAACCAACGAGCTCGCGGATGAGCTCGAGCTGTTCCAGAGGGCAGCTGGCGCGCGGCTGTGGCTTGGGCGGTGCCGACCACGGCAGTCTCAGGCGGCGGCAGTGGCGGCTTGCGGTGGTGGCGCTGTAGGGTGCCAGAGGGTGGCAGCGCGTCACGGGCGAGCGGATGAGATCGGGGCGTGGTCCCTTGGGCAAGGAAAGGCCAGGGGCACGGGGTAAGCGCGATGCGGCGGCTCGGGCACGCGCGCGTGCAAAACGTGCGCTCTGGGCGCGCCCAGCGCACGCACGCCAGGTGCTCGACGCATTGCTAGAGCGTGCTAGAGGTCTTGGGTGAGGCTGGGGTTTAACAGGTCTAGGTTAGAGGGAAAGCATTAGGACTAGTGGACATGGTTGTTGGGTCAGGGGATCAAGTTCACCAAGCAATTACAAAACTATGCCAAATCTGGCCAGACACACAAGGTGCTCGACAGAATGCCATGGGCATCTAGGCATTTCTTCTGGTGGCCAAAAACTCCAGATCAGAGTCTCTTTAGATGACAAAGAATGTGCCAAGGTTAGTTTGGCAAAACCAGAAACTTGCTAGTGCAAGTTCTGCAAAACTATAGTTCTGGACAGAAAAGAAAAGCTATTATTGCATGGACCAAAAATATTCCAATGGGTCCAATCTCCTGGACTTAAGAGTTTGGTAGGGTATACTAATAGCAGGAGAAATCTCATGGGCAATGGGGCAAGATAAAATGGGGTTGCAGTAGAAAATGCCAAACTGGACCACAGAGCAAAAGAGGATGTTCTGCTCAATTTTTCCAAAGAACACCAATGGGTTTTTGCATAGAAATGAATTATATTCTTCTACTAACATCTCCAAATTTTTATGGAAGTTATAAAGAAAAATAAAAATAGGTTGTAGTGCAAATTGCAAACTGAACCAGATTTGAAAACTAGAGGTAGGGCTCAAAATCCTCAAATGACTAAGAGAGGTTTTTGCATAAAAGTGATTTAGGACCATCACATGTCATCCCCAAATTTTGGTGGAATTTTTAAATGCATTTATCAAAGGGTTGCAGTGCAAAAGGGACTCCAAAACTTATGAGAAACCAATTTAAAAGCAATAAAGCTTTAGGAAAACATTTATAGAAATAATTCCACTGATAAAAGAAATGATCTTGAGAAGGTATACAAGTCCAACAATATTTTTGAAAAGTTCCCCTTGGAGGGAAAACTCCACAATTCAGAAGAAAAGAGTGGTTCTGAAATCAAAAGAAAATCTAGAAAATAAAAATTTAATTTCCTGGCAAAATTTTAATAAATAAATCATGGTTAAATTTTTGGGGTGTTACACGGTGGCGGGGTGCCGAGCCCGCGGCGGCGGGAGGTCGGCCGGCGGCGCGCCGAGCCCCGGCGGCAGCGTCCTCAGGCGGGACGACGACGAAGGGGCGGCGCGGCTGGGGATTTCGGCCCGGATCTGCGGAGCTGCGGGCCGGCGCTGGGCCAACGGGCCCGCGCGGCGGTGGTGGAAGCACTGTGCGACGGCGGTGGAAGCACTGTGCGGTGGCGGTGGAAGCACTGTGCGGCGGCGGTGTAAGCACTAGGATTTTGGACGCAAAATTGGAGGGGGTGGACGTTTATATAGGCACAAGGAGCTAGGAGAGTCCAAATGAGGAGCGGTTTTCGGCCACGCGATCACAATTGAACGGCCGAGATGATGGGAAGGGTTTTAGCTGGGTTGTTGGGCTGTGTAGAGGGGCTTCGGGCTGAAAGGAGAGAAGGGAAAAGAAGCCCACGGGGGTTTTCGGAGACCGAAAACGTCCGACGAAATAACCGGTGACTAGTGCCGCTATATATATCCGTTGGGCTATCAAAAGAGCTCCGAATGCGATGAAATTTGGCAGGCGGCCTGTCTACACTATAATAAGACCACACGCCAAGTTTCAACCCATTTCAAGAATGTTTTTCGGCCACTCACAAAATAAATATTCGGAGGCACCGCGGGCGCGTGCGGGTGTGTCTGGGCTCAGAACGGACAACGGAGAGGACGAGGGGACTCGGACGGATGCAAGTTTTGAAAACATGCTGATGCAACACACATGATGACATGGCAAGATACAACACGCAAGCAGATGACATGGCACTGACAACGAATAACTGGCTGACACCTGGCGCACCGGTCTCGGGGTGTCACAACACTCCCCTACTAACAAGAGATCTCGTCCCGAGATCTTAGGAACGAGACGGAAGGGAAAAAGGAAGAACAAAGTTCTTCGAGGACAAAAGAGTGAAACCAAAGAATATTGAGAGGTTGAGCCACTCAAAAGAAGGGTACAACGGAGATGAACGAGATTGAAAGCTCCGATAAAATAAGCAACAAGGCATAAGAAGAGAACCAAGAGGATAAGGATATGAAGCACGGGTTGAAGGAATAAGAATGAATTCGAAACCACTCCGGTTAAAAGAGATAGAAAAAGGAATCTCCACGAAGGAATCCGGGCAGCACTCCGGCTGACAATGGAATGAAATAGCACACCGGTTGAACATGATTGGAATATGACAAGAATCTGAGAAGGTGGAACAAAAACATGACGAAATGAACAAGACAATGCCTCCGGAAGAATTGAAAAAGAACGGAATTAAAGGAATGGGGAAGGAGATGACAACTTCCATCACGAATGAATTCGAAAGAGGATCTTCAGAAGAAAGGCTTGAACAGAGCTGTTGAGACAATCAACAACAAAAGAATAAGCTTGGTGTGGACTTACGAAAACATCTCAAAACTTGAGGTGAATTACCGCCGCAACGAAAATATTGAATAGATGAGAATGAAGAAAGAAATGCAAAACTCCACTTCAAAAGAATACGGAGAATTATTTGCACTCGAGAGGCAAAAGTATAAGAATGATTGAGCTGCTCCAGAAGAATTGGTTGAATATTTGAAGAATGAATTGAATCGTGAAGAACCACCATGGAGAACTCCGGTATCAAAAGGATGATGATATAGAAATGATGGACGAAAAGAATAATATTAGAGCCTTGCGATGATTAGTCGGGGTTCCGACGAAATAACCGAGAAAATTTGAACCCCGGAAAAGAAAAGATGAAAGCACTTGGAACTAGAATTTATTCATCACGAATAAACTCCAAAGGAAGGAATTAAATCAACTTGATGAAAAAGGAATAAGAATTATGTTATGCTTCTCCACCAATAAATTGATGAGAAGCAATGGATTCGCATATCACTTATTCTCGATGAAATTGATTTAAAGAAGAATATATCGCAAACTTGAGAAAATCTCCATGAAACACCGGTAGAATTGAAAAGAACGAATGAATTGACATGATAGCACCGGAAAAGAACTGTCGAGCGAATCACCGTAAAGAATTGAAGCCGACTGAAGGAAAGAACAAACCACCGGGAAGAATTAAAATCAAGTGAAGAACGAGAATGCCCACCGTAAGGAATGAAATTGAACGATGCAAGAGGACAAGCCACCGTGAAGGGTTGAGATTGAGTGAACACAAGAGAATGAATCTCCGGGAAGAATAAAGCACTTGAGGACAATTATAATGACGAGAATGAAGAGATTGCGAACTGATTAAAGAATACTTGAACGAAGCACCGGAAAGAATGTGAGACGAACGAAGAGGCATCAACGAAGAATATTTGGAGGACGAAGTTGAAAACTGAGAACGAAAAAATCTTCTGAAATGATGGACTTCGGAGGAACACAATGAAAGAAATCAAGAAATGCTCCGGAAGAATGAAGAGAAGAAGGTTGAACCAACGATGAAAAGAATTGAAAGCGATTTTGGAGAAGGCATATGACTGATGGAATCCATACTTACGTCACACTTGAAAAGAATTTCGGAACTTCGGGAAATAAAAGAGTCAGGTAAGATCCTGGGAATAAACATGTGGGTTATGAGCCCACCGAAGGGAGAACTCCGTTGAAAAGGAGTGAAAGGGAGATGATGCACCGGAACAATTGAAAAACTCGAATGAGGTGACAACCTCAAATTAATTGGAACACAGACGAATCTGCTGAGATTTCTTCGGAACTCCGGAATAATTAAATGACAAAAGACGAACGAGCACGAGGAAACATCTGAGCCGAGGGAAAAGAATATGAACAACACCGAATACTTGAGCTGAATCCACCGGAAAAGAAGAAGGGGTGAAGAATATCAAACGAGAGGAGAATTCACCGGAGAATAACGGAGATGAATGATGACGAACTAGACGAGAATTCACCAGTTGAAATAACTGAGTAAAGAATGCAAAGGATTCACACGAGTAAGATGGATACTCGATTAAGGACTCCGACTCCGAGAAGTAAAAGGGTGGGCGGGTGGGAAAAAGAAAGAACACAACGGACGGGAAAACAACATCGGTTGAAAAGAACTGAAGATGCACTTGCAAAGAAGAAGAGCGTCGAGTCCACTTGACGAGAGATGCACCAGATGAAAGAACTAACAACGCAACAAACGAAAAACTAACCACGCGATCCTAAAAAAAATTTGAAGGGGAAGAGGGGTAATTCAAAACACCTACGCCAAGATTCCTCACCAGAGCGACGAAGGGGCAGGGGAGTAAAAGAATTCCTACTCTCCGATATAACTACACTCCGAAAAAGTTTTCTACTAGACTCAACAACGGCCAAACTACGATCAATAAAGGGGGCTCCTATGGTCGGTCGAGGCTCTGATACCAACTAGTCAGGCCCAAGATGCGATTCTATCACGATCACGTGACACTTACGTGATTGGGGCACAACCGCATTTCGGGCGCTTAGCAAGATGGATATCATTACATCGTACCATTACATACATACATGGGGATACAACAATACATACAACTCACATGAATACAACAACATCAATACAAAGTATCCGACTACGGATACAAACATGAAAAGCACGAAGACATCCATCTGCTATCCCAGGCTGCCGACCCGGAACCTAACCCAAGACTGAAGAAGAAGAAGAAGAAAGAACTCCAATACAACGATCATCGCTCTCACGTCAAGACATCGGAAACCTACACCTGCAACTGTTGTTGTAGTATCTGTGAGTCATGAGGACTCAGCAATCCCATAAACATGGGTAACAAGACTATCAAAGCATAATAGGTAGGAAGAGAAAAAGTGGTGAGGTTGCAGCAGCGGCTAAGAAATATATATGGTGGCTAACTTACGAGTACAAGAATAAGATGAGCATCTACGCAAACGGTCGCAAACTAGTAGTGATCGCTAAAGATCCTGAACTACATACGAGTCAAACATAACCCCACCGTGTTCTCTTCTCAAAGTGAAAAGAGACAGTCACAGTTACTCACACAGTTGTGTGTTTTACTTTGGATCCTCTATCAAGTTTTCTACAGCCGGACATTAACAAATTCCAATCTGCCACATAACCGCGGGCACGGCTTTCGAAAGATCATAACCCTGCAGGGGTGTCCCAACTTAGCCCATCACAAGCTCTCACGATTAGCTGAAGTGATAAATATAATATCATCACCCCTTATCTTAGGGAAATCCGATCAGGCTCGGCATCCCGGTGCACAAGACATTTCGACAATGGTAAAACAAGTCCAGCAAGACCTCCCGGCGTGCCGACACCCTGATAGTAGCCGCGCATATCTCGTCTCAGGACACAACCCAATAGGTGATCCTACAGGTAAAACCAAACCTCGAGTTTCCCCGTGGTGGCCCCGCAGTCTCCCCGTTTGGGACCAACACCATCAGCACTGGCCCCCCTGCTGTGTAGAAAGAATCCTCGGGTAGCGCTAACTCCCTATGCAATTTAATTAATTAATTAAGTTGTTATTATGAGCAAATTAAAACCAATGTTGGGCCTTGCTGGAGGAGTTTTATTCAAAGACGAACTGTCGAGGGGTCCCCATATACCCATCGTGTAAGGAACGCAAAATCAAGGAACATAATGCCGGTTTATCGGCGCCTAAGGTGGCATGAGTGGAACAAAACACCGAGCAAAAGGCCAAGCCTTCCACCCATTCCCAGTATATAGGTGTGTTAATAATAATTATAGATATTGTGATATTCCAACAACAAGTTCCCTCCTGGAACGATCTTCATCTTCACCTGCAGCTAACAACGCTATAAGAGGGGCTAAGCAAGCGGGTAACATAGCCAAACAATGGTTTTGCTAGGAAGGTTTCAAAGGTTAGAGGTTTCAGGGCAACAAGGAGAGGGGCTGACAATAGGATAGGTAGCGCGACATATAACAATAGCATCGAGACAACTAAGCAAAGGCAATGATAGTAAAGGTTTCCAAGGGTATGGTCATCTTGCCTGAGATCCCGCAAGGAAGAAGAACTAATCCATGAAGAAGACGAAGAATAAGCCTTGAAGAAGAACCACGGGTAGACGAACGAATCCTCACGAACGCAATGGAACAAGCACTAACGAGAAGAAGCAAGCAACACGGTAAACAAACCACTCAAGAACATGACAATATGCACTACCAAGTAGGATGCACGACAAGTCTACATATGATGCACGGCAAGTATATACAGGAAGCAAAACATGGCAAGGTAGGAAGCACAGCAAAACAACACAAGTCTATATATATGATGCAATACATGGCAAGGTATGATGCATGACAAATCTATACAGGAAGCACAGCAAGTCTATACAGGAAGCATAACATGGCAAGGTAGGAAGCATAGAAAAACAACACAAGTTTATATGATGCAATACATGGCAAGGTATGATGCATGACAAATCTATACAGGAAGCACAGCAAGTCTATACAGGAAGCATAACATGACAAGGTAGGAAGCACAACATGGCAAGGTAGGAAGCACAACATGGCAACGGTGCAAGATACACCCAAACATCAACCAACTCACTCCAAACATGAAAACAAGATGATATTATGAATCTACATGCTAAATCACACAAGTTTCATATAAGGAACACCCCAAACGGAGCAACGGGCTAAAAGATACACATGAAACAAGATATAACAACAAGCTGAAATTAACAGCCACATAGCAACTTGGAAGCAAGCAATATATATGCTACAGCACTCAAACATGGTGACAATAAGCATGGACATGAAGTAGACATATCCTACAGCAAACAACTCCATTGGAGCATCTCCATAGGAGGCATGGATCAATAGCAACAAGCTACAACATTTTGATCATGACAATAAAAACCTGACAGTAATATTTTATAGCAACTTGGGAGCAAGAATTAAATAAGCTACAGCAAGTCAAATGAGCAAGTAAGGGCATGAATGGATAGCCAACAACATATACAGCAAGGAATCATCAATAGTCACCCCAAAACTATCATGGATTTGCCTAGAACAACAAGCAAACATAGCATCCGGATATTACAGATTCCAGACTCAGTGAAATTTCCCTAAGTGTTAAAATAGCAATAACAACATGGCATGTTTGCGAGCATGTTTAAGTCAACACAAGGCATATCATGGAAATTTAAAAGCACCACATCAAAGAACACATCATGGAGATTCTAAAACATCTAGGCATGTGACAAGGGGACAAACACAACAATAGCAACAAGCTCCTCAACTAGGCATCTTGAAACAAGTTTCAGAACATAACAGCCAATTGCACTTTTGCAACAGAGATTAACATGGCAATATGAACTCTAACATGCATGCTATAGCAACCAACATGTAGAGCATCTCATGATGAACATTTTGACATATCATTTGCATCATTTGGATAAACATGCACCAAGTTATCACATCACGAACATGGCAACAAAATAACAAGTAGCAGCAGTTTATAACAAGTAGCACCCTTGCAACAGATATTTAAGCATCTAGATGAACTCAAATGAGCATGGCACAATGGAACAAAGTGTAGAGCACAACTCCACGATCATTTTGACATATTATATGCACAAAACGGACAAGCACAGTAAAAGATATCCTCATCACAAAAATGCATCAGACAAGGAAAAATCTAAAGACTTAGAAGAAAAACGAGGGTCAACCTCCTGTAGTCAACGGCGGAGCGGGCGCGCGGGTCGGGTTCGCGGGTCCGCGGGTCGGTGGATCCCGCCCGTTAGGGTTGCAGCGGCCCGGGTCGGGCTCCCGATCCAGATCCTGGCCGGCGGCGCAGGCTGGAACGAAGGGAGGCGGCGGCGCCTCGGCCTCCGGCGAGGGGCGGTGGAGGATGGGGCAGGCACGGCCCCGGCGGCGGCCTGAGATCTGAGGGGTGCGGCGGTCGGGATGCTAGGAGGACGACGGGGCGGAGTAGACCGACGGCGGGGAGCTAGGAGGACGGCGGCGGGGTGCCGAGCCCGCGGCGGCGGGAGGTCGGCCGGCGGCGCGCCGAGCCCCGGCGGCGGCGGCCTCGGGCGGGACGACGACGAAGGGGCGGCGCGGCTGGGGATTTCAGCCCGGATCTGCGGCGCTGCGGGCCGGCGCTGGGCCTGCGGGCCCGCGCGGCGGCTGTGGAAGCACTGTGCGACGACGGTGGAAGCACTGTGCGGCGGCGGTGGAAGCACTAGGGTTTTGGACGCAAAATTGGAAGGGGTGGATGTTTATATAGGCACAAGGAGCTAGGAGAGTCCAAATGAGGAGCGGTTTTCGGCCACGCGATCACAATTGAACGGCCGAGATGATGGGAAGGGTTTTAGCTGGGTTGTTGGGCTGTGTAGAGGGGCTTCGGGCTGAAAGGAGAGAAGGGAAAAGAAGCCCGCGGGGGTTTTCGGAGACCGAAAACGTCCGACGAAATAACCGGCGACTAGTGCCGCTATATATATCTGTTGGGCTATCAAACGAGCTCCGAATGCGATGCAATTTGGCAGGCGGCCTGTCTACACTATAATAAGACCACACGCCAAGTTTCAACCCATTCCGAGAATGTTTTTCGGCCACTCACAAAATAAATATTCAGAGGCACCGCGGGCGCGGGCGAGTGTGTCTGGGCTCAGAACGGACAACGGAGAGGACGAGGGGACTCGGACGGATGCAAGTTTTGAAAACATGCTGATGCAACACACATGATGACATGGCAAGATGCAACACACAAGCAGATGACATGGCACTGACAACGAATAACTGGCTGACACCTGGCGCACCGGTCTCGGGGTGTCACGCCAGTCCATTCCTAGGATAACATTGAGTCCCTTATTTTCCAATACGATGAGGTTTGCCTGAAACTTTAGTCCTTCAATCTCAATAATCACACCTTGGCAGTAACTTTGAGTGATTTGCTTACTTCTGGGGGACTTGATGGTCATTGATTTTCCCAAGGGAAACATCGAAAAATCATGTTGCAAGGCAAAGTTCTTTGAAATGAACGAATGAGAAGCTCCAGAATCAAACAAAACCGTGGCAGGTATTGTGTTGACAGGGAGCGTACCGAGTACGATATACGGGGCATCTTGTGCTTGCTCCTTGGTCACATGGTTCAGGTGACCTTTCTTGTGGTTGTTATTGGGGTTGAAGTTGTTACGCTTGGGTGCTGAATTGTTTCCACTATTCTTCGGCTTTGGGGCCGAGTTCCTTGGTTTCGGGCACTGTTTGGCATAGTGTCCCTCTTCTCCACAAGCGTAGCAAGTATCACCAGGGAGATACGTGAAATCCTTGTCCCTTGCATGAAATTTTTTGTTCGGGCGTGCATCATTGGTTATGGATTTGTTTGCCCCATTTTTTTGAAAATTAGTCATGTTCCGGTTGTTGCGAGTATGTGTAGTCTTATCCCTTTTGCGCTTGCGAATATCTTCCAAACTGCGGCGCTCATTTTCCAAGGTAATAGCTTTGTCCACAAGTGTCTTGAAATCCGGAAAGGTGTGTACGACCATCTGGCATTTAAGTGTTGGTGCCAGACCGTCCAGGAATTTTTCCATCTTTTTATTTTCAGTCACACGCTCTTCGTTGGCATAACGAGACAATTGAGTAAACTGACTATTGTACTTAGTCATTGTCATGCCTCTTTGCTTCAGGTCATCAAACTCCCTTTTCTTGATCTTCATAATGCTTCTAGGGATGTGCGCCCCATGAAAACCTTCTTTAAAATCTTCCCATGTGATATCATTTTCATTGGGGTGCATGTGTAGAAAATTTCCCCACCATGATGCAGCTGCTCCCGTGAGGTAGTGTGGTGCACTACCTTCTCACGGTCCGAGCATTGTGCAATAATTAATTTCCTCTCAATGTCTCGAAGCCAATCATCGGCCTCGAGCGGCCTGTCAGTGTGAGAAAATGTTGGCGGACGTGTCTTCTGTAGTTCAGACAATTTTGAATACTGTTGGTGTGGTTCACGGTGATTTCCCATATTGATAACATGGTTCATCATTTCTTGGTGCTGCTGCTGGCTTTTCTCATAAAGGTGGCATACTTGAGAAAATGTTGTCTCACGGCCCTGTTGACTTGACTGCCCCAGTGTGAAATTGTTACTTGTCTGGGTACCATAATTTTTCTCTGGCGGACTTGGCATGGAACGAGTCCAGGGACGTGTCATTTTCCACTCTGGGGTATTATTGCAGAACTCATGAGAAAAACCGAGTGGCAAAAAATAAACAAATGGTTTTGCAAATGCAGGAAATATACGAACTCCAAAGATTTTTCAATAAAATACTTGATTGCGCATGGAGAAGGACCGCTTAGTACATATCTTACACGCGAGTCGTAATTATACAATACACCACTCAGGATGCGCGTACACACTCCTGACATGTTATTTAGTCTAGTGCACTTCTCCGAATTCCTACATGATTCGCACACAGACTACTTCTCACCAACCTATTTTACATATAAACATATCATACAAGCGGACACATCGCGCGGCGGACAGGCGTACTTAGTCGGAGATGGTGAAGACTTCCTTCAGCCTGCCGAGGGTAAGACCCAGTGGCGATGGAGACTCAACCTCCTCCTCACTAATAGGCTCCAGGCGTGGAATACTGGTTCGAGGAGTTGCTGCGGGCGCGGCAGGTGGTGCAGCTCTGATTGGAGTAGGAGCAATGACTTGGTCAAACTCCTCAGTGGTAGGCAGGCGGCGAGCGGTGGCTAAGATGGCAGGTGCATAGGATGCTGAGGACGAGACATATGTCAGTGGTGGTGATGTATGGAGGAGCTCCCTCCTATTGGCGGAACCGCTCTGAACTAAGTCCATACGAGCAGCCACCAAGTCATCCACAAGGTTATCAAAAGCTGCCTCAAGAGCCTTGAGGTACTCAACTAACGATTCGATGGCTTCATCACGTTCTCCCCTTGCGCAAGCAAACACATAGTGGCACGGGTAAGGCACGTGGCATGGGAGGTAGCGGTAGCAACGAGTCTTCATTGAAGGAAGAGCATCCCGGAGATGAGCTATCGCCTCGCGGGCAGCCATCTGCATGGCATGCCTCTCCGTAGGCATGGCCCTGCCCACAAATCGAAAGCGGCGTGCCTCAGAACGCCCTCCCTTGAATTGCACATCGGCCGGGTGCATCGACACGCTGTCGCTGATCTTGTGCTGGTAGAGTGTGAACTCTGGACGAGTCGATGGCCCGATCGCGACCTTGGTGATGGAGACGAGGAGCTTGATAAACCCCTCAGGTATGTTGGCAAACACCTGTGACTCACAGTCACTGCTGGCCATCTACAAAAGTAGACAACAATTCCGAATAGTCAAATCATAAATTTATGATAACTAACAGAAAATTGCTACAAATGTAAAAATGCTGAAATAGAACTTAATATGCTAATAACCGATTAGTGATCGCACCTAGTGGCTTCCTATAGTCAGCCTGGCTCTGGTACCAAGGTTGTTAGGACCGGTTTTCTAATAAAATATTTACTGAGAAACCGACCCTTTTATCGGACCAGTGTAGAAGAGTCCTTCTTACTGGTAGACAAATCCTTGATACTGAATTCCAGAACACTGAATATTATACAAGGTTGAGCTGAGGCTGCTCAACAATTTATTACAAGCATGCTGATATTATACCTAAAGGCGGATATGACACAAGGGTAGGGTGGCATAACTACTATCTCGTAATAAAAGTGGTGGTGGATATGTCACAGCGCAGTGGTGACACGACTCCAATATCTTAGAGCTCATCGAGTGTCGGAGTGAGACTCGATGAATTTATTTGGGTAGCGGAAGCATATATGATACAGTGATCAACTCCAGGATCGCGAGAGACTGACTGGGACTCCTCTAGGCGTCGGACTCGCTATCGAACTCTTCATCCATGAGATCGCCTTCGTCAACATCTGGCCAAATCAACAAGCCAGGTGAGTACTTTGAATGTACTCGCAAGACAGTTCAGACATAAGATATAACAAATGCAAACATGATGCATACGAACAGTCCGGTAAATATGTACTCAGAGAATAAATTTGCGCTGCATGATAGATAAAAGGAAGTCAGGCGGTAATCCTCCCGAAATCCCGAGGAAATAAAAGGAAACCGATCGGGTGTCTGAAGCGACGCCTCGAAAGGAAAAATAAATAAACATGCCACAGTCGGACGTCTGAGCGACATCACATAAAGGGCTTATATCAAAAATAAATAATGAGAATGCCACAGTCGGACGTCTGAGCGACATCACATAAAGGGCTTATATCAAAAGTAAATAACAACGATGCCACAGTTGGACGTCTGAGCGACCTCACATAAAGGGCTTATATCAAAAATAAATAACGAGAATGCC
>LR738714.1:564031917-564050931 GCA_902687465.1 Secale cereale | reverse complement strand
GAGCGACATCACATAAAGGGCTTATATCAAAAATAAATAACGGGAATGCCACAGTCGGACGTCTGAGCGACATCGCATAAAGGGCTTATATCAAAAATAAATAATGGGAATGCCACAGTCGGATGTCTGAGCGATATCACATAAAGGGCTTATATCAAAAGTAAATAGCAACGATGCCACAGTCGGACGTCGGAGCGACATCACCTAAAGGGCTTATATGATCATTCGAAACCAAGTAGTATCTTGAAAGTAATTCATCTCACGAAAACATTTAGTACCGAAATAACTGGCTAGTCCAGAATAACCCTTTACCGATCTACCACTCATAAAGCTATATTAAACCACTAGTGTCTGCCACGGATACTGATACGAATGCTGACGCTAGGCCATAGACATGGCTACTCAAAAGGGCTTTGACTCTGCAGAGTTTGTACTTTTTAACCATAGTCAACGGATTTCGGTAGTCACAAAGGACTAGTTCCGTTTACGGTATTTTAGCAGAAACACAACTAACCAATACACACCCATTTCACATCCCGCTACCCGGAATCACCCTAGCCAACGTTCACGAAAAACTTCAAGACGGGGAGGCTACAACCTCGAATAGCATGGGATCAAATTTATACCGCGCACTCTAAGGGGTGCCCCCCTCTCGGTCCAAACCGTAAACACCCATGCCCCCTGACCGGATGATGGCTTTAATCCAGGGCCATGGAATCCTCATCCCGGCCCCTCTATTTGGTGTGTACAAGGAAAGAGGTTTGCAACTGACTAAACCGTATTCTTTGCAGAAGACATGTGAAAGTACCAAAAGGGAGACGAACGGGATCATGACTTGATCCACGTTAACACTGGAGATAACGGTTGACTCGCATGCTTCAACAATACCAGCTTACAACCTATCATATCACCACATGATCAAGTTGGCTCACCATTAACTTTCGAAGCTCACGCGGAGCTTGTCTTACATGAAATATATAACAACCACAAAATGCTTATATAATCATGCCATGAGAAAACTACTCAAGCAACATGCAAAACACTCATCATATCAAAGGTTCAAACATGCTTTCCTGGTTCGGAGTAGTCAGAGTCTAACTCGGTGAAGTTCGCGGCTCCGTCACTTCCTTCGGTATCTACGTATAAAAATAAAATGGGTACTAACATAAATACCGTGCGCGCATAAAATTTGTCCCAAATATTTTTCAAATAAATATGATAAAAAAAACTAGACAGAAAAATAAAGAGGACAGAAAAAGAATCAACTCAAAATCATCTTTTGTTTAAAATTTATTAAGGTTTTTGTCCAGGGACTTGTGTGTAATGAAACAGAAAGTTTCCAGGGGCTTGATTATAAAAACAGAAAATGATTCAGTAAGAAGTACGTCAGCTGAAAAGAGAAAGCGTATTTTGCCCGAAGGCATTTTCCAGAAAAACGGTTCGAATAAGACAGAGAGGCTGGCGAGGGGGTCCCACCCGTCAGGTTTGAATCTTCGAACGGAAAAACAGAGCGCGTCGGCGCCTGAGAACCGCGGTGGTCGCCGGCGCCGATCCATAGCGAGGTAGGGGAAGTGGTTGGTACCTACGGGTTCACGGTACTCTTCCGTGTCTGTGGGTGGTGAAGTTGGACGTCGGCGAGCTCAACGTCGACGGTGACCTTCTCTCCGGCAGACGGCGGTTCGGGTGATGGTGGATCTCGCCGGGGAGAGCTGCAGAGGTCAAATTGAAGTGGGGGTTAGGTGTCTAGGTGCGTCAGGAGGCTACTGGCACGACTAGGGAGGTGGAGGAGCTCTCACCAGAGAGAGAGAGCTGCCGGAGCCCGAAGCGGATCGGGGTGGCTGGAGTTGGGAAGAAGGGCTCCTCGAGGTTCTTCCAGTGGCTGGGCGGGGTCTGGTGAGATGGTGGAGCGGTGCGGGGTCGAATGAGAGCTCGGGGCCGCTATTTATAGCCGGCCCGAGGCGGTTGCCGCAAACGGGATAAGTCCGGCGAGTGATTACGGCGAGGTCGTGGCTGAACGGGTGGCTTAAGTACTTGGGCATCAACGTGATGGTTCACTGGTTCCATCCTGATGCGGAGCTTAGCAAGATATGGGCATTTACGGCACTTTCTCAATGAAACGGCCGTGCGGGCACGTCGGCGGCAGAGAGCACGCTCTACGCCTCTCAGGCCACGGCGACGGTGCTGCAACGTGCACAGGGGAGGAGACGACCACGCGGAGCTCTCTGGTGGCTTGGGCGGTGCCGAACGGCGTCGCTTTGCAGGGTGGCCCCTGTTGGCCGCCACGGGTGGCTCTGCCGCCGCGGAAGACGCCGGCGCAGGCAGGCCACGACGCCACTGACGCTCGCAACCGGCCAAGCGAGCGTGCGGCGCTCTGGATAAGGGAGAGGAGCAGTGCAGCAAGGCGCTAATTCAACACTGTCGAGATTGACGCGACGGTCTGACGAAACTGCACTGTCGACTGAAACTTCAGTGAGCTTTTCTGAATTTCGACAGAAACAGTGCACACCAACTGTTTGATGAAATGATTCAGGCACTTGCCGAATTTTTCTTGAGCTGAATTTTGGTGAGGTGGTCTCTTGATGCATCTAGAGGCTGGCTGAATTTCCACATATTTTTAGGAAGAGAGAAAATATGAATTTAATCAAAAATGGAAAATCTGGTCCAAACTTGCAGCAAGCAAAATTAGAAAATTTTGAACTGTGGACCAGAAGATCTTGATGGATCTAGGTTGAGGGTACTAAGGACTAGTCAGGGGAGTTTGTTTGGAAACAAAACTCAAAAGGAAACTAGCAGTTCCTTTGTAAATCACCAAGGCTCAAATTAAAAGACAGAAATTGTTTTGGGGATAAAATAATTAGAAGAAAAATTGAAAGGAGGTTGAAACCTACTGGAATTGATGTTAGGCTTGTCCAAGGTGGGAATGAAGGTTTGGGAAGAAAGATCTTCATTGGGTGTCATGGCAAAAGAAAAGTTTGAATGGGAGAGAATAAGCCCAAGGTTTTATAGGGAGACTTTTCATAAAAAGAAATTGTCAAAACCTTTTGAAAATAATTTGTGTTGAGCCAACACAAGGTGAAAACCCTCAAAACCAGAAATCAAGGATGAGAAGGACATGGAAATATTTTGTCATAAAAGATTTGAGAAGGAGGGGTTTTAAGAAAGATTCAAATATCCTCCTTCCAAAAGACCAGAGAGTTTGATGAAAGCAAATCCAAAAAATTTGGAGTGTTACATTTTATGAGTTTTGATGTACCAAAGGTAGTTCGGAGTCCCGGATAAGATCACGGACATGACGAGGAGTCTCGGAATGTCCGAGACATAAAGATTGATATATTGGACGACTATATTCGGACACCGGAAGTGTTCCGTAAAGTTTCCGAATTAACCGGAGTGCCGGGGGGTTACCGGAACCCCCGAGGAAGCTATGGGCCTTAATGGGCCATAGGAGAAAGAGAGAAGGAAGGCCAGGGCTGGGCCGTGCGCCCCCCACCCCTTGGTCCAAATTGGACAAGGAAGGAGAGGGGGCCGGCGCCCCTTTCCTTCTCCCTGTCCCTCTCCTTCCTTCCCCCCTTCTCCCTCTTGGTGATTCCTACTAGGAATAGGATTGCAATCCTATTCCTAGTAGGATTGCTCCTCCTAGGCGCGCCATAGGGGCCGTCCGGCCTCCCCCTTGCTCCTTTATATACGGGGGCAGGTGGGCACCCTAGAACACACAAGTTGATCTCTCCAGCCGTGTGCGGTGCCCCCCTCCACAGAAACACACCTCGGTCATACCGTTGTAGTGCTTAGGTGAAGCCCTGCGCCGGTAACTTCATCATATCCAACACCATGCCGTCGTGCTGACAAAACTCTCCCGTGAAGCTCAACTGGATCAAGAGCTCGTGGGACGTCATCAAGTTGAACGTGTGTTGAACGCACAGGTGCCGTACGTTCGGTGCTTGATCGGTTGAATCGCGAAGAAGTTCGACTACATCAACCGCGTCACTTGACGCTTCCGCTTCCGATCTACGAGGGTACGTAGACACACTCTTCCCTCTTGTTGTTGTGCATCTGGTAGATAGATCTTGTGTGATCGTAGGAAAATTTTAAAATACTACGTTCCCAACAGTGGCATCATGAGCCAGGTCTATGCGTAGATGATATGCACGAGTAGAACGCAATGAGTTGTGGACGATACTAGTCATACTGCTTACCAGCATGTCATACTTTGTTCTGCCAGTATTGTGAGATGAAGCGGCCCGAACCGACATTACGCGTACGCTTACGCGAGACTGGTTTCACCGTTATGAGCACTCGTTGCTTAAAGGTGACTGGCAGGTGTCTGTCTCTCTCACTTTAGCTGAATCAAGTGTGGCTACACCCTGTCCTTGTGAAGGTTAAAACAGCACATACTTGATGAAAAATCGTTGTGGTTTTTGTATGCGTAGGTAAGAACGGTTCTTGCTAAGCCCGTAGTAGCCACGTAAAACTTGCAACAACAAAGTAGAGGATGTATAACTTGTTTTTGCAGGGCATGTTGTGATGTGATATGGTCAAAACATGATGAGTTATACGTTATTGTATGAGATGATCATGTTTTGTAAAGTTATCGGCAACTGGCAGGAGCCATATGGTTGTCGCTTTATTGTATGAAAACAGTCGCCATGTAATTGCTTTACTTTATCACTAAGCGGTAGCGATAGTCGTGGAAGCAATAGTTGGCGAGACGACAACGATGCTACGATGGAGATCAAGGTGTCGCGCCGGTGACGAAGGTGATCATGACGGTACTTTCAAGATGGAGATCAAAAGCACAAGATGATGATGGCCATATCATGTCACATATTTTGATTGCATGTGATGTTTATCTTATTATGCTTCTTACTTTGCTTAGTACGACGGTAGCATTATAAGATGATCCCTTACAAAATTTCAAGGTATAAGTGTTCTCCCTGAGTATGCACCGTTGCGAAAGTTCGTCGTGCCGAGACACCACGTGATGATCGGGTGTGATAAGCTCTACATTCAAATACAATGGGTGTAAGCCAGTTTTGCACACGCAGAATACTCGGGTTAAACTTGACGAGCCTAGCATATGCAGATATGGCCTCAGAATACTTGCGACCGAAAGGTCGAGCGTGAATCATATAGTAGATATGATCAACATAAGATGTTCACCATTGAAACTACTCCATCTCACGTGATGATCGGACATGGTTTAGTTGATTTGGATCACGTGATGATTTAGATGACTAGAGGGATGTCTATCTAAGTGGGAGTTCTTTAAGTAATATGATTAATTGAACTTTAATTTATCATGAACTTAGTCCCTATAGTTTTTGCATATCTATGTTGTTGAGATCAATGGCCCGTGCTACTGTTCCTTTGAATTTTAATGCATTCCTAGAGAAAGCTAAGTTGAAAGATGATGGTAGCAATTACACGGACTGGGTCCGTAACTTGAGGATTATCCTCATTGCTGCACAGAAGAATTATGTCCTTCAAGCACCGCTAGGTGACAAGCCCCCTCCCGCTAATGTAGACACTTTGAACGTTTGGCAGACGTGGTCTGATGACTACACGATAGTTCAGTGTGCCATGCTTTACGGTTTAGAACCGGGACTTCAACGACGTTCTGAACGTCATGGACCATATGAGATGTTCCAGGAGTTGAAGTTAATATTTCAAGCAAATGCCCGGATTGAGAAATATGAGATTTCCAATAAGTTCTACAGCTGCAAGATGGAGGAGAATAGTTCTATCAGTGAAGACTTGCTCATAATGTCTGGGTATTACAATCATATGACTCAACTTGGATGCAAAGTTGATGAAGATAGTGTTATTGATAGATTTCTTCAATCACTGCCACCAAGCTATAAAGGCTTTGTGATGAACTATAACATGCAAGGGATGCAGAAAACAATTTCCGAGCTCTTCACTATGCTGAAGGCTGCGGAGGTAGAAATCAAAAAGGAGCATCAAGTGTTGATGGTTAACAAGACCACTAGTTTCAAGAAAAAGGGCAAGGGAAAGAAGGGGAACTTCAAGAAGAATAGCAACACAGTTGCTACTCCCACGAAGAAACCCAAGTCTGGAGCCAAGCCTGAAACTGAGTGCTTCTACTGCAAAGGGACTAGACACTGGAAGCGGAACTGCCCCAAGTATTTGGCGGATAAGAAGGATGGCAAGGTGAACAAAGGTATATGTGATATACATGTTATTGATGTGTACCTTACTAATGCTCATAGTAGTACCTGGGTATTTGATACCGGTTTGGTTGCTAATATTTGTAACTCAAAACAGGGACTACGGATTAAACGAAGATTGGCTAAGGATGAGGTGACGATGCGCGTGGGAAATGGTTCCAGAGTCGATGAACACTATATCTACCTTTGGACTAGTTTTAGACCTGAATAATTGTTATTTGGTGCCAGCGTTAAGCATGAACACTATATCTGGATCTTGTTTATTGCAAGACGGTTATTCATTTAAATCTGAGAATAATGGTTGTTCTATTTATATGAGTAATATAGTTTATGGTCATGCACCCTTGAAGAGTGGTCTATTCTTGTTGGATCTCGATCGTAGTGATACACATATTCATAATATTGAAACCAAAAGATGCAAGGTTAATAATGATAGTGCAACTTATTTGTGGCACTATCGTTTAGGTCATATTGGTGTAAAGCGCATGAAGAAACTCCATAGTGATGGACTTTTGGAATCACTTGATTATGAATCAATTGGTGCTTGCGAACCATGCCTCAAGGGCAAGATGACTAAAACTCTGTTCTCCGGAACAATGGAGCGAGCAACAGATATGTTGGAAATCATATATACTGATGTATGTGGACCGATGAGTGTTGAAGCTCGCGGCGGATATCGTTATTTTCTGACCTTCACTGATGATTTGAGCAGATATGGGTATATCTACTTGATGAAGCACAAGTCTGAAACATTTGAAAAGTTCGAAGAATTCTAGAGTGAAGTAGAGAATCATCATAACAAGAAAATAAAGTTTCTACGATCGGACCGTGGAGGTGAATATTTGAGTTACGAGTCTAGTCTCCATTTGAAACAATGTGGAATAGTTTCACAACTCATGCCACCCGGAACACCACAGCGTAATGGTGTGTCCGAACGTCGTAACCGTACTTTATTAGATATGGTGTGGTCAATGATGTCTCTTACCGATTTACGACTATCGTTTTGCGGTTATGCTTTAGAGATAGCTGCATTCACGTTAAAAAGGGCACCATCTAAATCCGTTGAGACGACGCCTTATGAACTATGGTTTGGCAAGAAACCAAAGTTGTCGTTTCTTAAAGTTTGGGGATGCAATGCTTATGTGAAAAAACTTCAACCTGATAAGCTCGAACCCAAGTCAGAGAAATGTGTCTTCATAGGATACCCAAAGGAAATTGTTGGGTACACCTTCTATCACAGATCCGAAGGCAAGATATTTGTTGCTAAGAATGGATCCTTTCTAGAGAAGGAGTTTCACTCGAAATAAGTGAGTGGGAGGAAAGTGGAACTTGATGAGGTAATTGTACCTTCTCCCGAATTGGAAAGTAGTACATCATAGAAACTGGTTCCAGTGATTCCTACACCAATTAGTGAGGAAGCTAATGATGATGATCATGAAACTTCGGATCAAGTTTCTACTGAACTTCGTAGATCAACCAGAGTACGTTCCGCACCAGAGTGGTACGGCAAACCAGTTCTGGAAGTCATGTTACTTGACCATGATGAACCTACAAACTATGAGGAAGCGATGATGAGCCCAGATTCCGCAAAATGGCTGGAAGCCATGAAATCTAAGATGGGATCCATGTATGAGAACAAAGTATGGAATTTGGTTGCCTTGCCCGATGATCGGCAAGCCATCGAAAATAAATGGATCTTCAAGAGGAAGACCGACGCTAACGGTAATGTTACTATTTACAAAGCTCGACTTGTTGTGAAAGGGTTTCTACAAGTTCAAGGAGTTGACTACGATGAGACTTTCTCACCCATAGCGATGCTTAAGTCTGTCCGAATCATGTTAGCAATTGCCGCATTTTATGATTATGAAATCTGGCAAATGGATGTCAAAACTGCATTCCTGAATGGATATCTCAAAGAAGAGTTGTATATGATGCAATCATAAGGTTTTGTCGATCCTAAAGGTTCTAACAAAGTGTGAAAGCTCCAGCGATCCATCTATGGACTGGTGCGAGCATCTCGGAGTTGGGATATACGCTTTGATGAGGTGATCAAAGCATATGGTTTTATACAGACTTTTGGAGAAGCATGTATTTACAAGAAAGTGAGTGGGAGCTCTGTAGCATTTCTAATATTATATGTGGATTACATATTGTTGATTGGAAATGATATAGAATTTCTAGATAGCATAAAAGGATACTTGAATAAGAATTTTTTAATGAAAGACCTGGGTGAAGCTGCTTACATATTAGGCATTAATATCTATAGAGAATTAGAGATAGATCAAGAAGCTTAATTGTACTTTCACAAAGCACATACCTTTCTTGCATGTGTTACAAGGTGTGAAGTTGAGTAAGACTCAATGCCCGACCACTGCAGAAGGTAGAGAGAAGATGAAAGTCATTCCCTATGCCTCAGCCATAGGATCTATCATGTATGCAATGTTGTGTACCAGACCTCATGTGTGCCTTGCTATAAGTTTAGCAGGGAGGTACCAAAGTAATCCAGGAGTGGATCACTAGACAGTGGTCAAGAACATCCTAAAGTACCTGAAAAGGACAAAGGATACGTTTCTCATGTATGGAGGTGACAAAGAGCTCGTCGTAAACGGTTACGTTGATTCAAGCTTTGACACTGATCCAGATGACTCTAAGTCACAAACCGGATATGTACTTTTATTAAACGATGGAGCTGTCAGTCGGTGCAGTTCCAAGCAGAGCATC
Organism: Secale cereale; assembly: GCA_902687465.1. Lineage (NCBI taxonomy): Eukaryota > Viridiplantae > Streptophyta > Magnoliopsida > Poales > Poaceae > Secale > Secale cereale. The sequence continues at coordinate 564,042,025 of LR738714.1, read as the reverse complement.
GTGGTGGGATCTACGTGTGAAGCGGAATACATAGCTGCTTCGGAAGCAGCAAATGAAGGAGTCTGGATGAAGGAGTTCATATCCGATCTAGGTGTAATACCTAGTGCATCGGGTCCAATGAAAAAAAATTGTGACAACACTGGAGCAATAGCCTTGGCGAAGGAATCCAGGTTTCACAAGAGAACCAAGCACATCAAAAGACGCTTCAATTCCATCCGCGATCAAGTCAAGGAGGGAGACATAGAAATTTGCAAGATACATACGGATCTGAATGTCGTAGACCCGTTGACTAAGCCTCTTCCACGGGCAAAACATGATCACAACAAGACTCCATGGGTGTTAGAATCATTACTTTGTAATCTAGATTATTGACTCTAGTTCAAGTGGGAGACTGAAGGAAATATGCCCTAGAGGCAATAATAAAGATGTTATTTGTATTTCCTTATATCATGATAAATGTCTTTTATTCATGCTAGAATTGTATTAACCGGAAACTTAGTACATGTGTGAATACATAGACAAAACAGAGTGTCCCTGGTATGCCTCTACTAGACTAGCTCATTGATCAAAGATGGTTATGTTTCCTACCCATAGACATGAGTTGTCATTTGATCAACGGGATCACATCATTAGGAGAATGATGTGATGGACAAGACCCATCCGTTAGCTTAGCACTATGATCGTTTAGTTAAACTGATATTGCTCTCTTCATGACTTATACATGTTCCTATGACTATGAGATTATGCAACTCCCGAATACCGGAGGAACACCTTGTGTGCTATCAAACATCACAACGTAACAGGGTGATTATAAAGATGCTCTACAGGTGTCTCCGAAAGTGTTTGTGGTGTTGGCATAGATCAAGAATAGGATTTGTCACTCCGAGTGTCGGAGAGGTATCTCTGGGCCCTCTCGGTAATGCACATCATAATAAGCCTTGCAAGCAAATGACTAATGAGTTAGTCACGGGATGATGTATTACGGAACGAGTAAAGAGACTTGCCGGTAACGATACTGAACTAGGTATTGAGATACCGACGATCGAATCCCGGGCAAGTAACATACCAATGACAAAAGGAACAATGTATGTTGTTATGCGGTTTGACCGATAAAGATCTTCGTAGAATAAGTAGGAGCCAATATGAGCATCTAGGTTCTGCTATTGGTTATTGACCGGAGATGAGTCTCGGTCATGTCTGCATAGTTCTCGAACCCGTAGGGTTCGCACGCTTAACGTTTGATGACGATCGGTATTAAGAGTTTATGAGTTTTGATGTATCGAAGTTAGTTCGGAGTCCCGGATGAGATCACGAACATGACAAGGAGTCTTGGAATGTCTGAGACGTAAATATTGATATATTGGACTACTATATTCAGACACCGGAAGTGTTCCGGAAAAGTTTTGGATTAAACCGGAGTGTCGGGGGGGTTACCGGAACCCCCTGGGGAAGTATTGGGCCCTAGTAGGATTTAGGGGAGAGAGAGGACAGCAGCCCAGGAGGTGGCGCGCCCCCTCCCAAGGGGAGTCCGAATTGGACTAGGGGAGGGGGTGCGGCCCCTCTTTCCCTCTCCCTCTCCCTCTCCTTCCTTCCTCCTCTCCCTCTTGGTGGACTCCTACTAGGAATAGGATTGGAATCCTATTCCTAGTAGGAGTGGCCCTCCTAGGGCACGCCATAGGGGCTGGCCGGCTTCCCCCCTTGCTCCTTTATATACGGGGGCAGGGGGGCACCTCTAGACACCCAAGTTGATCAAGTTGATCTCTCCCAACCGTGTGCGGTGCCCCCCTCCACAGAAACACACCTCGGTCATATCGTTGCAGTGCTTAGGCGAAGCCCTGCTTCGGTAGCTTCATCATCTCCGTCACCACGCCATCATGCTGAAGAAACTCTCTCGCGAAGTTCTACTGGATCAAGAGCTCATGGGACGTCATCAAGCTGAACGTGTGCTGAACGCGGAGGCTCCGTACGTTCGGTGCTTGATCGGTTGGATCGCGAAGAAAGTTCGACTACATCAACCGCGTCACTAGACGCTTCCGCTTTCGGTCTACGAGGGTACGTAGACACACTCTCCCCTCTCGTTGCTATGCATCTAGTAGATAGATCATGCGTGATCGTAGGAAATTTTTTGAAATACTACGTTCCCTAACACATGGCAGCCCCCCGATGCCCATCTTCTGCTATATGAGGTGTTTTGACCTGGAAAAAATCATAAGGAGGCTTTCGGGACGAAGCGCCACCGTCTCAAGGCGGAACCTTGGTGGAACCAATCTAGGGCTCCGGAGGAGTTGTTCTGCCGGCGAAACTTCCCTCCGGGAGGGGGAAATCATCGCCATCGTCATCACCAACAACTCTCCCAACTTGGGGAGGGTATCTTCATCAACATCTTCATCTCCTCTAAAACCCTAGTTCCTCTCTTGTATCCAATCTTTGTATCAAAACCTCAGATTGGTACATGTGGGTCGCTAGTAGTGTTGATTACTCCTTGTAGTTGATGCTAGTTGGTTTACTTGGTGGAACATCATATGTTCAGATCCATTATGCATATTAATACCCCTCTGATTATGAACATGAATATGCTTTGTGGGTAGTTACATTTGTTCCTGAGGACATGGGAGAAGTCTTGCTATAAGTAGTCATGTGAATTTGGTATTCGTTCGATATTTTGATGAGATGTATGTTGTCTTTCCTCTAGTGGTGTCAAGTGAACGTCGACTACATGACACTTCACCATTGTTTGGGCCTAGAGGAAGGCATTGGAAAGTAATAAGTAGATGATGGGTTGCTAGAGTGACATACGCTTAAACCCTAGTTTATGTGTTCCTTCGTAAGGGGCTGATTTGGATCCATATGTTTCATGCTATGGTTAGGTTTACCTTAATACTTCTTTTGTAGTAGCGGATGCTTGCTATAGAGGTTAATCATAAGTGGTATTCTTGTCCAAGTAAGGGCAGTACCCAAGCACCGGTCCACCCACATACCAAATTATCAAAGTAACGAACGTGAATCATATGAGCGTGATGAAAACTAGCTTGACGATAATTCCCATGTGTCCTCGGGAGCGCTTTCCTTCATATAAGAGTTTGTCCAGGCTTGCCCTTTGCTACAAAAAGGATTAAGCCATATTGATGCACCCTATTTACTTTTACCATTTGTTACTTGTTACCAATTACCTTATCACAAAACTATCTGTTACCGATAATTTCAATGCTTGCAAAGAATACCTTACTAAAAACTGCCTATCATTTCCTTCTGCTCCTCGTCGGGTTCGACACTCTTACTTATCGAAAGGACTACGATAGATCCCCTACACTTGTGGGTCATCAACGGCATGCGGTTCACTCGGATGAACTGTTTGCGTTGAGACATGAGAATAGAAACGGTTCAACTTAACAAGATGTGTGTGATACGCGGCAAACAGGTCTGTAATCAGAAATGTGTGTGAAGACAGATAATAACATAGACGGTTGCGGCTAATAAGACGTGTGTGTTGTGTGATGGGATTGCATATAGAACAACAACACACTTATAAGTACATGCTTGCATAACCAAATTAAACATCCACTTACATAGGTGGCTACTACAACCATGGCATTTGCACACACCAAAGTAAACTATTGCATGCATAATTACATAGGTGGCTACTACACACATGCCATTTCCACACACCAATAAAGTAAACTATATATTACATGCATGATTAACTAGCATTAATGACCATCTTATCATCGTCAACTTCTTGTGACGCTTGCTCTGCTTGTGGCTCGATCCGGGCTCGTCGATTTGGGTACCGAGGCACTTCTCATGTCAACGATCTGCATGTGCATCTCGTAGCATGTGTACACGCTCTTGGCCGCGAACCTGAGGTGGGGTTCATCCAGTTGCCGCATCCATGCCCTGTGCTAGGATAGGGGACTTGTTCTCTGGGCATCCTGTTTCATCTTTTCGTAGTAGGGGTCGATGATGGCCGAGGCGAGTTCGACCAGGGAGTCCTTCTTCGTGCTGCCCCAGACCCTGTAGTGGTCACGGATTTCGACAAGGTTCTTGCAGACCAAGCCCGTAACACCGAGCGCATTTACATCGTCTTTGGTTTCCACCTTGGCGAACTTGTAGTCGGTGCTGTTGATAAACATGTTGAAATGGTCGCAAGGCTTTGTGGCCATGCAGTAGTGGTAGATGACGAAATGATGGCGCACGCACAACTGGGCGACAGCAACCTTCTGATCTATGCCGGGACGACCGGCAGTGTACTGGAGGTCGATGCCGACCACCTTGTACTTGTGTCCAGCAAGCAACTGCTCAACGCTGTTGATGTAGTCATCCACCACGGCCGGGTCTATGGTGTACACCACCGAGAGATCTGTCTCCCTCGCATGGGTCTCCACTCTATGCTCGCCGAACTCCATTGGAGCGTCGCTGGACATCCCCTCTCTATGTGTCGTTGTGGTGTGCTTGTTGTGTTGTAGGGCGCGATCGAAAGGTTGAAGAGACTAAGGTTATAATGGCCGCGGGAATTAAAGGGGAAGCCGGACGGCCAGTAATATAGGTAGGCCCTTGACGGCAGTTCTAATTTGCAGCGCGTAACTCCATCGTGCCGCACGTAACTACATCGCGTGGCAACGCGCACGGCGCAACCGCATGCATATGGGCCCCCCGACGTGATCGTTCGCACGCCCAACCGCTGGCAGAGCGCTCCGCGGTCGCCTCAACGGCGAACAACCATATATATATATATATATATATATATATATATATATATATATATATATATATATATATATAGCAGTTGAACGCGCAAGGAAAAGTTGTCCACAAGCCGAGTGCACCGACGGACGCGAGTAGAGCGTGCCAACGGACGCGAGCAGAGCGCGCTGCGGCGCCTAACGACGAGCAGAGCTTGCCGAGGGATGCGAGCACAGGCCGGCACAGTGATACGTGGCAAATAAGACGAACTGTGCGGGCGATGTCGGAGACATCAAGCACGAACCAGATTAGAGTTGTGATATGTTGCATACAGTTGATCCATCCGAGCTGTTTGTGATGGAATAAGTCATGTGTGTTGCGGGAAAACGCTTGCTGCGGGAAAACGCTTGCTGGTTTATGACCTTAAATTTAACCAAAAAGATGTTAATGCATGTTACAAAAAATGTATAGCTGGAAACTATGTTCAAATACGACTCCAACGATATAATGTTTGGCGACATGCATTCGTATTTTATTAGTTAAATACTGCTTATAAACCAGGACAGGGGTATAGTAGGTAATTAAATCACAAAAAAATTAACTGTATGTGTATGCGTCTTTTCGTCCTCCTCTCGTACATCTTGTCGCCCCGCTGCCGCAGACGGCTTACAGCGCAAGCTTGCGGAGCGTGCGGGGGCATTCTTTTGGCCAAACGGTGGCGCCAATGAATCATCGGTGGGCCTGTTCCCGCGCAACCTCGCAGGTTCTCGCGCAAGCTTCCCACCCGACTCGGTGAAATCCCCCAAAATGCCAATGCTTACCAGCTTGCTATAAAAACCCTCACGACCGGCGAGTCCTGCGTCGCATTTTCCCCTCCCTCCATGTAGCTTATCTCGTCTGCTTCTCCCACAATCTCCAATGGCACCGGTCCTTCGTCATCGCTCTACCACTCCACCGTCATCAGAGGATAGCTCCAACTGGGAGGCTACACCATGGCGGCGGCGCAGTCCCCGGCGTAGTGTAGTGCGCGTTGCGTCCCTGTTGGGGGTGCGCGGAACACCCACCACACGCTCTGCCGCCGCTGCCCGTCGGCAGCTGTTGCCGGTCGCCGTTGCCGCCACACCACCGTCGAAATCTAGGGCCATCTCCCGCTTCGTCGCCGCGGCCCGAAGGCGGGAGGTGGCCGTCGTGTCCGCCACCCCACTTCCGGCCACCGTGGCCATCACCCGTTCCACCACCGCGACCCGAAGGCGGGAGGTGGTGGTCGTGGCCGCCACCCCATCATCGGTCGTCGTGGCCGCCAGCCCACTGTCGACCGCCGGGATCATCACCCACTCCGCCACCACCGCCCAAATGAGGGAGCCGGAGGTGGAGGGCCGCACGTGCATCAGCGACCTTGCGCGCTACATCGAGTTCCTGCAGGAGGAGGAGGAGCGCCTCGTCAAGCACGCAAAGAGCCTTACCGCAGTCGTGGCCGCAGCACACGTCGACGCAGAGGCGAGGAATCAGGAGATCTACGAGCAGTCGAGAGGGATCATCTGGAGTGGCAGTGGACGTCCGAGCTGGCGAGCGTCACTGAAGTGCAGCAGCGGCAGGCACCATATTGCATTTCTCTAGCTCGTCGGTTGGTTTATCATGATCGGAATTATATATATAATTTTTAGCCTCATGAAGGAGAAAGTATAGCTCAAGCTTGCGATAGGCTTAAGTACATGATGTACACATGCCCTAATCATGAGCTCTCAGAGGAAATTATCTTACAAAAAATTTATACTCGGCTTTCTCGCGATGATCAAACCATACTCGATTCTTCTTCTACTAGTTCATTTATGAAGAAAACTATTCAGATGGGATCTTCTAGAAGGAATTAAGCGCAATTATGAAAATTGGGGACACGACGAAGGTAAAGAGTCAGAAAAAATACTTAAGTTCGATTGTGTGAAATCTTTTATGGATATCGATGTTTTTCATAAGTTTAGCATCAAATATGGACTTGACTATGAGATAGTAGCCTATTTTTGTGAATCATTTGCTACTCATGTTGATATCCCTAAGGAGAAGTGGTAATATTCAAGGACAACCAAGTATCTAAGCTTGGGGATGCCCCAGATGGCATCCCCTCTTTTGTCTACAATCCATCGGTAAATTACTGGAGGCTATATTTTTATTCACTACATGTTATGTGTTTTGCATGGAGCGTTGTGTATTATATGAGTCTTTGGTTTATTTTCTTTTTAGTTTGCCACAATCATCCTTGCTAGAGACAACTTTTTGAGAGCGACACACATTAATCATGAATTTATTAGAATACTCTTTGAGCTTCATTTATATCTTTTGAGCTAGGCAGTTGCTTTAGTGCTTCACTTATATCTTTTAGAGCACGGCGATGGTTATATTTTAAAGAAATTGATGAACTCTCATGCTTCACTTGTATTATTTTGAGGGTCTTATAAATAGTATGGCAATTTGTGTGGGTTATGAATTTAGTCCTAATATGATGGGTATTCAAGAGGGGTAATAATAAAAACTTTCATGAAGATCATTGAATATATGAGAAGTTTGATTCCTTGCATTTATTTTGACATATAAAGTTGGTGATATTGGAGTCATGCTAGCTGTAAATTGTGGAATAGTAAGAATATTTGCGTTAAGGTTCGTGATTCCCGTAGCATGCAGGTATGGTCTTCTTGTGATGTGATGAAGTTAGAGCACAATTTATCCTTGATTGTCTTCCTTCGCATGAAAGTCGGCGACCCGCGATAGTTAACCCCTACCAACATCCCCCTAGGAGCATGTGTAGTAGTACTTTGCTTCGAGGGCTAATAAACTTTTGGAATAAGTATGTGAGTTCTTTATGACTAATGTTGAGTTCATGAATTATACGCACTCTCACGCTTCCACTTTTGCTAGCCACTCTAGTACCGCGCAACTTTCACCGATGCATTAAACCCTCCTTATACCTTCCCTCAAAACAGCCACCATACCCACATATTATGGCATTTCCATAGCCATTCCGAGATATTATTGTCATGCAACTTCCACCGTTCCGTTATTTTCGAGTTGTCACATTGAGTTGTAATTCTTGAGTTGTAAGTAAATAAAAGTGTGATGATCATCAATATTAGAGGATTGTCCCATGTGAGGAATAAAATAAAAAGATGCCAAATGAGCCCAGAAAAAGAGGTCAAAGTGCCCAACAAGAAAAGGAGGTCAAAGTGCCTAACAAAAAAAGGGAAAAAGAAAAAAAAGAAAAAAAAAGAGAAGGGATAATGTTACTATCTTTTTCCACACTTGTGCTTCAAAGTAGCACAATGTTTTTCATGATAGAGAGTCTCCTATTTTTTCACTTTCATATATTACTAGTGAGAATTTTTCATTATAGAACTTGGCTTGTATATTCTAGTGATGGGCTTCCTCAAATTCCCGAGATCTTCATGAGCAAGCAAGTTGGATGCACACCCACTTAGTTTTCTTTGGAGATTGCATACACTTACTAGATCATGAATGGCGCGCATTGTCGCGCCCGTCCATTTTGGAGATAGAATAATAGAAATTTGCACCAAAGCTTACTATGTGTGAGCATGCTACATACATAACTCGAAGAATGATAGAAATTTGAACCAAAGCCTACTATGCACGAGCATGATACATACATGTTCATCTATTCATTTTGGTGATAGAATGATAGTGATTTTGTCAAATTTTCTGTGCATAGAACTATTCACAACTTGCTAAGTACAAAAGCAAACATGATGAGGGTGAGTTATCTTTTATTCCATAGCTAGCTCAATAGACCATGCCAGAAAAAACCACAAGCATGAAATAAAGGATAAACTAATCATCAAACCAACAACTTCAACAAAAATGTGACATTTCCAGATTTACTCCAAGGAAGTGAAACCAATCTATAGATTTTGATAGTACGCTAATTGATTCATTGGCCTAAAATCTTTTTGAATTCATTCGGCTACTTTCCAGTCTACACGTAAAAATATAAAATGGACTAGAAGAGTGTACAATGGTAAATCGTTGTAAAGGGGACCCATCCATTCACTATCAATAGTATCAATTGGCACACGGCTGTTACGTGGTACTCCAACTGCATGTTGGTTGTACAAGCCATCTCCTACAGGCTATAGTTCCTCTTGCACCTTGAACTGAACCCTGCGGACGGTACAATTATGTGAGATTTTTAACTGGAAATATGATTTTTCATAATCAACAAACTACACTTATCAGGTTGTGCAAATTTCATACAGGTAATCAAGTAAACTGGAGGGTGGAAACTTACAATAAGTTGCGAATAAATACTTACCTTTTAAAGATCAGATTTTTCACATATCAAACAAAAATATTACAAAGAGAGGTTAACCTATGGAACATTTGGAAAAACATGAGATTTCCAAATGCATATGATGACATGTGTGTTCCAATCTGGATAGCCCATAATATTATGCAACCAGTAGTTCATTCAAAGGAGCTTAGTAACCTTAAAAGATATTCCCAATAAGAAAACCTGAAAAATGGCAAACTCGTGTGAACAAGTCAGCAGGTAATCAACATCATGCAAGATAGGCATTTTTGTGATACAGAAGGTGTAGAAAACAGTTGATACTTTCAAATTCAAATAGTAGAAAATGAAGACAGGCATATCAGTTGGCTTTCTGACTACTAACTACAATATTGCATCTCAACAGTATGTCAACTCACCATCATTGAGGCTAAGGGCGCGTCTAATGTAGAGAGTCTTGATGCGACGAATAGGGTAGCTAAATAAAAACTTAATTACGTAGCATCAGTCCAAGAGTCCCTGCCATCGAGCATTCCCACATTTTCTATTGATACAATTTCCATCAAATATAGAGGCAAAAACCAAGTTAAATTTACATGTATTGTATATTAGTTAATAAAATATGGGTATTGCCATATGGTTGCCCATCCATTGAGTAAAGATGGTAAAAATATTGAAGAAAATTCAAATGGTGCAAATATTCAATAAAATTTCGATAGTATAAGTATACACTGACTCAATATAGTGATGAGGCATATTTATTTAGGTTTAGCGCATTCTTTATATTTGTAACACATTATAACAATGTTTCAGTGACCTATGCCAAAGATTTCATGTCACCTTTTCTCAACTTCACTAACAAATCTAGATACATGAAGTGATGAACGAATTTGAATATTTTAACAACAGTTCACTGTCTAGTTCTTGTCATGAGACCATTGTAATGACACAAAAGTGTTTGTTTTACCCTTCTTTTCAGCAGAATGGTGTTTGTTTTCCCTTCTTTTAATCTAAATCACCATGACTCTGCAGAAAAGAGCGTCATCATGGTTCACATACAGAATTAGCTTTATTTTAAGAACATGCACCCTATTCTCCAAATATATATTCTCATAACAAAGGCATTATTCTCGTAAC
>LR738714.1:563994454-564030904 GCA_902687465.1 Secale cereale | reverse complement strand
CCCCCCACCTCCAGTTTAGTATAGTGCAGTTGCTTTCTAGTGTTTGATGAGAAATTCAAATTGCAGTGCCCTTTTTATTACCATGCAGTGCCCTCTTGCGTCAACTGCAGCGCCATGTATCTCGCAGTAAAAAACAGAAAGATACTTCGAAAATGAAAATGCAGTTCGAAAGATACTTCGAACTTACTAACACACTAGGATTACGGCTATAAAATCGAATATGAAGCCCACAAGAACGATGCGAAGCTCCTGCCCCGTGCGAAAGAACAGAGACCGATCCGCCAAATCAAACGATTGCCGTCGTTTTTTCGCAGAATTTCTTGTTTAATCACATAATAGATCAGCGCACACACAAATAAAACAATGGAAAATCGATCAAATTAGCCGGAAAGCTTCTCCGTGAAGCAGTTCGCCACTCCCCCTCTCTACGGTTCAGAACAGTAGAAGGAAGCAGTGTGCATAGCTTTCCAATGCAGTTCGAAAGTGTTATGAGAATACAATCACTCTTATTCTACTTAGTCAAAACCATTCACATCATGAACCTGTACGTTTTAAAGTATCTGAACGAAAAACATGAAGGAAAATATTCCTCAGAGAATTATAACCATACCACTAAGATGGTCATAGGAGTGAAGCCCCTGTGCATGTCTAGTCAACAAACTATGCTCAAATTCTTGACTCAACCAACAATTGCATTATCTCAATCTGACGCCAAATGTCCTTTTAGCCACTTTGTGTTGGCCATATATATAGCATTCCAAAGGAGTAAAGAGCAATAAAATGATGGGAACATAGGAAGATGGTTATTGCTACCACGCACCATATAATTTATTGCGAGGCAAAAGCCACTAAGGATACTTAGGCAATTGTTGGAGCTACGCACATGATTTGTTTCTGCTTCAGCAATTATTATTATTTTGATTCTTGTCTCAACTATGGCACATATGATACTTCTTCCAAGCATCTTCCAATTCATCGTATGTTATGTACGTGTGCCAAAAGAATAATTATAAGCAAGCTGCTATTTAATGCAAAAAATGAAGATAAGGTAATCGTGCATAGACAAGACAAAAGAGGGGAATATTAAACATCAAGGGAAAGATACTAACATACCGGATCCATTAGCTGCCTTATTTCTAATTCCGCAATTTTGGTAGCAAACATTGGTAAATCAGCCCCTTCAAGACTAATTGTCCCATATGCTAAAGTGTCTGGGTATTTTAGCATTTTTACCATCATCGCTCACAATAAGGAAACACATCAAGCAAGGAGTTCTTCTCGGCGATCACCGTGAAAATGCTATTATGTATTTACACAACTAAATTGTGAAATGTTTGTATTACAGCACATAGGATTATTCATTAACAGAATACCACATCTGAAGGATAGGTCATATTTTCTCAGCAATTTATTTGCCAACTGTCAAAGGAACACCATAAGAATAAATTTATCTAAGCATCATGACCACATATTGTTTGCATTTCTTCCATATATTTAGTGTTTGTGCCAGTGGGATCCTTTTTGCAAGAACTCTCCAATAATCGAAATGTAGATTAAGAAATGAGAATATTGGTTATGAAATGTAGACCCGAGTACCCTGAAAACGGAGCAAGAACAAAAAAAAAAGAGCCAAAAGTTACATTATGACTGTCTTTTAATTAGACACAGGATAATTGTTCTCTCGATATTCTTCAACATAAACCTAGTAAATCACATAGTCGTATAAGTTCTATTTGACCAAATGAGAAATATAATAAGCACGACCCACTTGACCAATTGCATTTCGACTACTAAAGACAAGAACCAAATCATGTAATGTCATTATAATAACTACGTAGTAGTGAGCAAGGTTTGGCAAATCCAAAGGTTTCGTGTAGACAGTACCTGGTTATTGTGAAGGTGGATAACAAGGAGCCAACCACATGGAGCGTTTGGGTAACCAAAAGGGAAGGGGAAGAGCAGCTCTGCGGCATGCTGCCCCAATCTGACCGTTAAGGAGGCAGCGACCGACCAACAGGTGGAGCACTTGGCTAAGGATTGCAAAGAGCAAACGCAAAAAAAGGAAAAATCTGCCGGACATGGCCGCTCCCGACCCCAACCCCGTCCCCATAGCCCCACCAGCCATACCGGCGGCATGCGCTCCAGCGCCGTCGGCCACCCTCCCTTCCCCGCCGCTATCGCTGCTGGCCAGCATCCTCCACCCGTCCCCACAGCTGCGTTGGGAGTCTCACTCCTCGCTGCTGCAGCCCGCGGCGCAGCCATCCTTGCTCGCTGCGGATCCAGATCTGGCCCCTGGGGCGCTGCCGCCTCCCCCGCCTGGGCGCCCTGCTGGCGCCGGCGTGGGCTCGGGCGGCTCCTCCGCGCCCGCCCCGGCGTCGCTTGCTACCCCGCCTGCCGCCTTCAATGTGGGCAGCGCTGCTACGTCATTTATGGCGAGTAATGGCGCGGGGTGGCTGGCTTGCTTTCAAGACTCGACGACCGGCGCGTGCGACGGGCATTCACTCCCGCACGGCGCGGCGGCCGCGGGGCTCGAGGCAGAGGCGACGGCCATGCCCTGGGTGGAGGTCACATCCCGTCGGACACGCCCGCCGGCCAAGCATGCCGCATTCACCGCTCATCTACCTCCGCCCGAGTGGTTAAGAGGCCTCTGCTTCAACTGCCTTTGCCCTCGACATCGCGCCATTGACTGTCGAGACCCTGTGGTCTGCAGACGGTGCTTTCGTTCGGGCCACAAAGCGCGCTTCTGCACCCACGCTCCTCGGCCTCACCGGCGTCCGGGTGCTGCCAGGCTGCGCAAGGTGCCTCCCCCGACGACATCCTCGCCGTTGCCGGCGGCCTCGCCTCTTCCTCCTCAAGCCGCGCTCTCCCCACAGCCGCCCCGTTCCCAAGCTGCGATGGGCTCCTCTGCTGGCTCCTAGTCGGGTGACCACTCCACCCGCCCGGAGGTCTTCGCTGTGGTGCACAACACGCCGTCCATGCTGATGGAAATCGCCCTGCTGCAGTCCAACGCCGTGGTCGCCTGGTTCGACCGCGATCGCCAGGTATCAACCAACGAGATGTCGGCCTTCATCGCCGACAAGATTGGAGCTCTCCACGCGGACATTGTCGTGGTGCTGCATCACTCCGAGAAGTTTCTGGTGCATTTCATCCATCGGCACCACGCCGAGATTGCCGTCTCCTGCCGCGAGCTGGCGTTCGGCGACACCAAGCTGCAGCTCCGCGCTTGGCGCCTTGAGGCGCACGCAGAGCATGTCGACATGCGACACCATGTCCGGCTCTTCCTCAAAGGCCTTCCCCTCTACGCTTGGGAGGAGCAAGCCGTCGCCAAGGCCATCGGCTCCGGGTGCTCCATTGACTACATCGAGACAGCTTCTCTGTTGAAGACCCAAACAAAGGTCCTGGGGCTCTGGGCATGGGCTCCGTGCCCGAGCAAGGTGCCGATGGTGAGCTGGATCACTCTGCCCGCCCGCAACGGAGGTGCACCCGTTTATCGGCGCAAAGGCTTGGAACACCGTATCCTGGTGCATCTCGACATCCACGAAGACCCCTCATCTGGCAACATCGTCTCCAAGCCAAACCATTGCCTGTACAACATCGTCGACGGCGAGAAGCACATGAGGGACAGGCGCGAGAGAATCTCTCGCCCCGTTCGGCATGACCGTAGGGATAGAGACGATGGTGATGGCCGGGACCGCGATGACGACCGTGATGATCGTCGCGGACGAAGCGGACGGGACGCTCCCAAGAGCGGCCAAAGCTTGGGTGCTCGGCTCAGGCGTAGCCTCTCTCGTGCTCCTCGTGATGAGCAGCGCGGGTCTGGCAGAGATGCCCGTGAGGATCGCCGTGGCGGGTCTGGCCGGGACGGGCGCCGTCATGCTGCCCTCTCCGAACCGGCCACGGATGCTGCCCTGCTGCTGGGTTCTGGCTCTGCCAGTGCCCCGGAGGCCACTGCCGTGGAGCTGCTGCCAATTGCCCAAGCTCCTTCGGCCCCTGAAATAGTTGGGCGCGGTTGGAGCCCCTCTCGGCAAAGGCGGCCAGGTGCGGCCAGGTGCCTCTCCCAGGAGGCGCGCACTCCACCCGTTTCCCTGCCGCTCTCCTCGACGTCGATCATCTGGCCCTCCCCTTCTTCCAAGCGGGACTCGGCCCACGCTGCGTGGATGGCCCTTCAGGAGCGAAGCCCCGCCCTCATCGAGCTGTGTTCGCCGACGACCATGATGCGCCCGTTCATTTCCATCTCACCGGTGCGGCCTCCGGGGTTCGAACGCTCCCCGACGACGCCTCTTCCTAGTGATGGAGAGCTCCAGCGCACCCCTACTTCGCCAAGAGCCCGGTCTGGACATGCTGATGATACTCTGCCGGCTGGGCTTGCTGCTTTGATCGCCCCTGCCCGAGATGTTGTTGTTGTGCTGCCTTCACAATTGTTTGTTGTACGTGAGCCGGCGATACTGGGGTGGATCTCCTCGCTCGCCAGGCAGCAGCCTGCAACCGCTGCGTCTCCTCCTAGGAACCTTCTGACTCGCCAGAAGACGATGGTTGGGCTGAAGATTTGCAACAGCTCTGGGGGCCTTCTCGCTTTAGCGTGTGCGGCGCCCGCCCGTCCGTCCCGAGGTTATTCCAGCGGCTAAAATGGCCGAGCGGCTTGTATGCCGGAGTCTGGGCATTACCAGAGATGGAGAAGATGTTACTGAAGCCACCATTGATGCTTTCTCGCTGAAATTCAAAGAGCAACTGACCCCAGAGTTAATTGTGGCAATGCGTGATTTCTTCCAGCTGGACAATGGCACTGTCAACGCAGTGGAAGACGCCCTCATTGGGCATGGAGGAGAGTTGACTATGGAACCAATGGCTGCTGGTTCAGGCGAGCAAGAGGCTTCAGTTTGATGCAATATGTTTGTATTGCCTCTGTAGGGTTGCCTAGTTTCCCATGTTAGTGCTTTTAGATCGCATTTCCTGTAAGGGGTCCTTGCCGAGTGTGGCATGGGACTTGCTAGTTGTTAGCTGCACTGGTTTTATGCCTTGCCTTAGTTGCTTCAACTCCAAGACGTATTCTGCTATCAGTTTGTATCCGGAGTTTTACTTTGTTTCCCATGCATGACCAACCTATCAACACTCTGAGTTGGAACGTGAGAGGACTAAATTGCCCAAACCGCAGGGCTGCTGTTAAGGGCAACACTTGAGGGCACCTCATGTCACCTTATCTGCCTCCAAGAAACAAAGCTTAGCTCAGTCGACATGTTCATTGCGGCTTCCATTGGCAGAAATAAGCTCCGAGGCTTCGCACAGCGGCCGGCTGAGGGGACCCGTGGCGGCATCTTCCTGCTTTGGGATCAAGGCCTCCTGGAGGTCTCTGACGTTGCCACATCTACTTATTGTCTGTCGACCACGGTGCGCATCCGGGATACTGGAGCTACTTTCAAAACCACTTTGGTGTATGGTCCCACCGACTCGGCGAGCAAGGACGCTTTCTTTGCGGAGCTCCTCTGCCAGAAGCCGCTGCCGGAAGTCGCCTGGTTGGCCTCAGGCGACTTCAATCAAATTTTTCGTGCTAGGGACAAAAATAAGAGGAACGTGAACACAAGTAGGATCAACTGCTTCCGTGCGACGCTGCAGTCCTATGAGCTTAAGGAAATCCATCTTCAGAACAGGCGCTTCACCTGGAGTAACGAGCTATCCAATCCAACCCTGTGCAAGCTAGACTCCTTCTTCTGCAATGCAGAGTGGGACACCACATACAACACCCACGTTCTCCACGCGCTTTCATCTTCCTTGTCGGACCACTGTCCGCTGCTCCTGGCAGATGACAAAGGACCCAGACGGCCCCGCTCCTTCAAATTTGAAAACATTTGGGTCTCCTTACCTGGGTTCGCTGAGGTGGTCCAATCGGCCTGGAACGAGCACGTGCCCCACTCGGAGCCCTATCAAGTCCTTCATCATAAGCTCAGAAAAAACCGCCCTCCGCCTTTCGGTATGGAGTAGAAAAATGTTCTCGAAGGCCAACGTCCAACTTCATGCGGCTCTGTTGATCATCCTTCGGTTGGACATCGCTCAAGAGACGCGTCTCCTCTCCCCCGTCGAGTTCGACCTTCGAGCTAGACTTAAACGACGAGTCCTGTCGGTCCTTCAGAGAGCTAGAAAGAGCCAGTGTGCGCGGGTGGCCAACCTCAAAGAAGGGGATGCGAACACAAAAAATTTCCATCGCCGTGTCAACGCCAGGAGAAGAAAAAACCATATTCATCGCATCATGCATGCTCACGGTTGGGTGACTGGGCATGGGCAGAAGGAGAAGATCATCCACGACCACTTCTCCGAGGTCATGAGGCGGACTGGAACCAACAATAACGTAGACTTTAACTGGGATGAGCTCGACATCCAGCATCACAACCTCCACGCTCTTGGCATTGTCATCACTCAGGAGGAGGTCTGGGCTGCTATCAAAGAAATGCCCAACGACAAAGCCCCCGGTCCGGACGACTTCACCGGCATTTTTTTCAAGAAATGTTGGGACCTCATCAATGTGGACTTCATGCGAGTCATCCGCTGCTTTGACTCCATGCGCACAGACCACCTACAATGGCTCAACTCTGCCAACGTGGTCTTATTGCCCAAGAAGGAGGGCGCCGAGGGGATCTCCGACTATAGGCCTATTAGCCTTATCCACGCCGTCGCCAAAATCATCACCAAGGTGTTGTCCATTTGCCTCGCCCCGCTCATGGATGCTCTGGTTTCCAATGCGCAAAGTGCATTTATCAAGAAGAGAAGCATTCATGACAATTTCATGTATGTTCGCAATTTCGCTCGTCGGCTGCACAAGTGCAAGACTCCAGCTCTGTTATTCAAGCTCGACATCAAACAGGATTTTGACTCGGTCAGATGGGAGTATATCTTGGATCTCATGCAATGCATGGGGTTCCCTGATAAATTCAGAAATTGGATTGCGGCATTGCTTTCCTCCTCGTCCTCGCGCTTCCTCCTCGATGGTTTGCCCGGCCCCCCTATCAAGCATGGACGTGGTTTTCGCCAAGGAGACCCCATCTCGCCTTTGCTTTTCGTGCTCGCAATTGACCCATTGCACAAGATACTCGACTTGGCTACGCGCAAAGGAATCATTCATAAGATTCGTGGCTGAGGTGCAATGGTCAGAACCTCCCTATATGCGGATGACGCGGCCGTCTTCATGGCGCCAATAAAGAGTGATATTGACAACCTTGCAACCATCTTAAAAGGCTTTGGAGACGTCACGGGTCTTTGCACCAACTTCCACAAAAGCTCTGTCGGTCCCATTCGATGCGCCAACCTTGATCTTCTGAGCATTCTTAGCAACATCCCGGTGACTAGGGCGTCTTTCCCTATCAAATACTTGGGCCTCCCGCTCTCGGTTTGGAGACTAAAGAAAATTGACTTCCAATACCTCCACGACAAGGCACCTGGAAAATTGGTCACCTGGGATGGGCAGAACATCACCACCATTGGACGCACGGCCCTTGTTCGCTCTGTCATCACCTCTCAGGCTGTGTACTCCATCACACCACTCATTGTCCCTCAGAGTTCCCTTGACAACCTCAACAAGATTGAGCGAGCTTTTCTTTGGTCCGGCTCTGACAAGACCACCAGTGCCAAATGTAAAGTCAACTGGGACATGGTCTGCCGCCCCACCAGCTATGGAGGTTTGGGTGCTCTTAACACTGATAAATTTGCTCGTGCTTTGAGGCTCAGATGGCTTTGGTTTGAATGGAAAGAGTCGTCCAAGCTCTGGGTCGGCCTGGGCAACCCTTGCACCGAGGAGGACCATGATTTTTTCTACGCCTCCACTTCCATCATCGTGGGCAATGGGGCCAAAACACCGTTTTGGGACCCCCCCCTGGCTACTTGGCCGCAAGCCAAAGCACATTGCACCTCTCATCTTTCAGGCCTCGAGGAGAAAGAACTGGAAGGTACGAGAGGCTATCACAGAGAATGCTTGGATGCTTATGATTAGACGAGACACCATCATCACTGGCCAGCATGTCCGGGAATTTTTCACCCTCTGGATGCTCATCCACGACATACACCTCGACGTCAACTCTGAGGATGACATCATCTGGAAGCACTCTCCGGATGGCTCATATTCGGCATCCACTGCATACAAGGCACAATTTCTGGGTCTGACGCTTTCCCCCATGGACTCCATGATTTGGAAAATGTGGGCCCCCCCAAAGGTCAAATTCTTCTCTTGGCTGGCCTTACAAGATCGGATTTGGACCGCCGACAGGCTTGAGCGACGTGGCTGGGACAACTGCGGTCTTTGCCCACTCTGTAAGCAGGTGCAGGAGTCGGGTGTCCACCTTTTCGCCAAATGCCGCTTCACCTTGAGGCTCTGGCGGATGCTCATTGCCAAGTATGGGCTTGCGCTCTTAGACCCTTCTAACTGGCACCTTGAGGATTCCCTCCTCTCTTGGTGGGATAGGCGCACCAATTCGAGCATCCCGCACCGTCGAGCCATGGCCTCCCTTACCATGCTGGTATCCTGGACAATTTGGAACGAGAGGAATGCTAGAGTCTTCCGCCACAAAGAGACGCCGCCGCCAATCCTTCTCAAGCTTATTCTAGATGAGGCCAACCTTTGGGTTACTGCAGGAGCTAAACAATTAGGGAAAATTGTATCGCGCGAGTAATTGTCATGTCGTACTAGGGCCTTGTGTAACTTTGTAAAACTCTATTCTCCTCTATTTTAATAGATGAGGCAAATATTTTTCCTCAGTTTCGAAAAAAAGAGCAAACGCCATGGGCTACGTGGTGCACTTAGGTGTTGGCTGCCCATGCCGCTAGAAACGGACCCTACAGCTCCTTCTACATCGCTACAGCCGATCCTGGCCATTGTGAAGGTCGAGAAGGGAAGGGCTGTCGTGGATGCCGAGGGTCAATACGGAGATTGAAGGAAGGAGGAGGACTCCAAAATGAAAGGTGGCCATGGCAGTGGACAACAGGCACACCAATATTTTCCCTGACCACGAGATCGACGACGTCGCCGAGTAGAGGAAGGGTATGGTGAACGGGGATGTAGGCTTGTGTCGCACGCGTCGGCTGGGTCACGTCCCTCTCCCTCATAGATGGATCCCCTTCTCTATGTTTCTCTCTGCACCGGTGAAAGAGATTGGGATTAACTATGGAACTGGCGGTGGTGGCCTGGTGGGGGCTGCGGTGCAGCCATGTTTGGATTTTGATAGGGAAGGGAGGTCGTCGAGGAGATGGAGCGGTGTCGTTCTTGAGGTTGTTTCGGTATGCTTACTCGACGCTAGATGGGCTGCCTGCAGGCGCATATGGCTCAATTAACCACGTAACTCGGATTTTTTTTCCACCATAGTAGATGCCCTCAACGACAGCTACCCGTCTGTTAGAAAGCATGGGATTACTGAGCAATTGACAGCCGAAAATCAATCTGGTACATGATCTGACGGCCAGAAAGCATGGATGCGTGAGAGGGCGGGGAAGGGGTTCAGTTTTACCGTCCTTAATAGCTCTAGTACATCTGTTGCATGTCAATCCCTACTCACTCACATTGATATCAATTGATGGGTGTATCCATAGCCCATTTATTTGCCTAGTTGATGCGAGAATTTCTCCCTTTTTTGTCTACTACCACCTTCTATTCCACCTAAAGTGTTATATCCATGACTCACAATCATGTATTGCGTGAGAGTTGAAAAAACTGAAGCGCGTTAAAAAGTATGAACCAATTGCTTGGCTAACACCGGGGTAGTAAATGATTTATACTTTGTGTTGAGAAGAGGGAGCATAACAAGACTATATGATTTTGTAGGGATAACCTTCTTTAGCCATGATATTTTGAAAAGACATGATTGCTTTTTAGAATGCTTGAAGTACTATTGTTTTTATATCAATACTAAACTTTTGTTTTGAATCTTATGGATCTGAATATTCATGTCACATAAAGAAAGATTACATGATAAACATGTTAGGTAGCATTCCACATAAAAAAATCTGTTTTCATCATTTACCTACTCGAGAATGAACAGGAATTAAGCTTGAGGATGCTTGATACGTCTCCAATGTATCTATAATTTTTTATTGTTCCATGCTATTATATTATCATTCTTGGATGTTTTATATGCATTATTATGTTATTTTATATCATTTTTTGGGACTAACATATTAACCTAGTGCCCAGTGCGAGTTGTTGTTTTCCTTGTTTTTGTCTTTAGAGAAAATTAATACCAAACGGAGTCCAAAAGAAACTTTTTGACGATTTTTCTTGGACCACAAGACACCCTAGAAGCTTCGGGAGGAGGCTAGAGGGACCACGAGGCGGCGACAAGCTCAGGGGGCGTGCCCCAGGGGGTCGCACTCCCAAGCTTGTGACCCCCCGTGGCTCCCCTAACCCTAATTCTTCATCTTTTAATTTTCAAATATTCCCCAAAGACTGAAGAGGAACCCAAATTACTTTTTCCACCGTCGCAACTTTCTGTCTTTGTGAGATCCCATCTGGGGACCTTTTCCGGCACTCTGCCGGAGGGGGAGTCGAACACGGAGGGCTTCTACATCAACCTTGCTGCCCTTCCGATGATGTGTGAGTAGTTTACCACAGACCTACTATTCCATAGATAGTAGCTATAGGGCTTCTTCTCTCTCTTTGATCTTCAATACAATGTTCTCCTCGATGTTCTTGGAGATCTATTCGATGTAATCTTATTTTGCGGTGTGTTTTTTGAGATCCGTTGAATTGTGGGTTGGTGATCAGATTATCTATGAATATTATCTGAGTCTTCTCTGAACTCTTTTTTGCATGATTTATATAACTTTGTATTTCTCTCTGATCTATTTATTTGGTTTGACCAACTAGATTGGTTTTTCTTGTGATGGGAGAGGTGCTTTGTAATGGGTGCAATCTTGCGGTGCTCAATCTCAGTGGCAGAAAAGGATATGACATGTATTTGTATTGTTTCCATTAAGGATAAAAATATGGGGTTTGTTCATATTGATTGTATATATCCCTCTACACCATGTCATCTTGCTTAAGGCGTTACTCCGTTCTTGTTAACTTAATACACTAGATGCATGACGGATATCGGTCAATGTGTGGAGTAATAGTAGTAGATGCAGGCAGGAGTCAGTCTACTTGTCTCGGACGTGATACCTATATAGATGACCATTGCCTTGGATATCTTCATAACTATGCGCTTTTCTATCAGTTGCCCAACATTAATTTGTTTACCCATCGTGTGCTTTCTTTCAAGAGAGAAGCCTCTAGTGGAAACTATGGCCCATGAGTCTATCTTTTATATTTCAAATCTACAAAATCAAAACACAAAAATACCTTGGTGCAATTTAATTACCTTTATTTTATTTTTGCACTTTTAATTATCTTTTATACCTATCACTATCAGATCTCATCCTTGCAAGTAACCGTGAAGGGATTGACAACCCCTTTATCGCGTTGGGTGCAAGTATTTGTTTTTTTGTGCATGTGCAATTATTGGATACTTGTGTGTTCCTTCTACTGGATTGATACCTTGGTTCTCAACTGAGTGGAATACTTATCTCTACTTTGCTGCATCACCCTTTTCTCTTCAAGGAAAAAACCAATGCAAGCTCAAGAAATAGCAAGGTGTTTGAGGTACTAAGTCCCTTCATTGATAAAAGGTAATTAACATCAGCAATTTTCTTTTTATGAAATGTAACGAACTAAGACACCTACACTAGCAGAGTTCCTTTTTTGTGATTTTGCCTTGAATTTTTTTGTTTTACTTTGATTTAAATGATTGTGCATAACTTGGCAATACTTATACATCAAGAGCCCATTTTACCATTATCTTGTACAGCACATTTTAATCTTGATCACTAAGGTTCTGCCCATGCATCTTGTTTGTTAGTGTGGTCAGGTAGCATTGAGATCTGTCCTTTCTTTGTTAATTATTTGTATAAGGTATATACTCAGTTATTTGTTGTCTTACAAAGTACAAAGCTATTTTCCAACAAAGAAAGATAAGCTTGTTTGGTATGGATTGTTTGCAGGGACCTATATAATGTTACGCGTGTTGATGCTCTAGCCAGTGATATGGTATATGGGATATTCAAGAAAAGTGCCTCTCCAAGCTTATTAATAAGATTTATCCAAATCCTCTGAGAACATACCCAATGATTTTTTTGCACGTGAAGAGAGGCAATATTCTTGAAACAATCAACAAAGGAGACTTGAAGAAGCAAGAATAGTCCTTGACCAGGATATCAACAAAGGAGACATCAAGGCTCTGATACCAGATGTTAGCAACCTACCAGTATCTCCTCTCTATCTATTACTCTCACACGAATTTGAGTAGCAATTTAGAGATTACAAGCCTGGATACAAGAATTGGGAGAAAGAGGAGGAAGGGGAAAGAGGTAGCCGCCGCCACCGGTTCGTTGATCCACTGGATGCCTCTCCCATCGCCTTGTCTCTGGTTCTTATCGTCTTGGTAGTTCCCGAACGGGCCAGGCCCGTTAGCTGGTCCAAGGGGCCAGCCCATGTACATGATGACGCAAGGGCTCCTAACATCCCTCCCTTCTTTAAATGCGGCTTGCCCCCAAGCCGTTGTCATGAAGAGCTCACCAGGATCCCAGGGTGCTTGAAGGTCCTTGATCATGCCGGAGTAGCCATGGTAATTGTTGTGGTCGTAGCCATTGTTGAGGTGGACTTGAACGAGCTCAGAGAAGCGGTCATGGTTGAGGTAGTAGTCGCTGCCATGAGGAACCTTGTCAAGGAAGCCAGCGCCGTCTCTGACACCGTTCAATGATGTAGTCGATATGGGGCAATCAGAATTACCATTTGCTTCCATCCAGGCCATTAATGATGAAATTGATTACTGTTGAAGGTGTGTCACAGCAGGAACACGGTAACATACATATGCCACACCCTCATCAGTAAATCTTTGCTCCTTGTTTTACTTGTTTTTTTAATGAATGGAAGAAATGATGGGTATTTAATATCATCAACGTACCCATGGTCCTGCCAATAAAAGAGGGTACATATATTTTGGAAAGAAAAATGTAAGATGACATCTTGCCATTGTAGAGCAAACTCGGTAGTATCACATGATGTTTCGTAATTCTTAAGAAAACACATCTGGCATTAAAACTGCAGATTTAGAGCATCTCCCATCGTTGCGCCCTCAAGACGCGCCGAAAATCGCCGCTTGCGGGCGAGCCGACGTTTTTTCGGCATGGAGGTGAGCACATCCCCAGCCGTCACCCCTAGGTCGGGCCCCAGACGTCCCCACAGTTCAGCCAAATTTCAGCAAACACGACCAAATTTCAACAAACACGACATATTTCGGCGAAATTTAAATGTTTTTACACGAATAAAAAGGACGGAAAAAAACCCTAAACTACGGGCCAAAGTAGGGGTTGAGCAGGGCGTAGTCGTCGCCGGCGTCGTCCTCCTGCTTCTCCTCCTTGACACGGTCGGCGCCGCTGCTCGACCCCTCGCCCCGGCGCGCTGCTTCACGGCGGCGGCTGTAGGATCGAAGAAGGTGAGAGTGTCTAGCGGGGGGGTGATTAGACTACTCGACAAGATAAAAATTCTGTCTTTTATCAAGGACAGATTTTGGCAGATTTTGCATAACACACAAGTCAAGTAGCATACTACACATGCAATTCTAGAGTATGGGCAGCGGAAAGTAAATTGCACAAGTAGTAAAGAGAGGTGGAGAAGATCAAACGCAATTTGGAGACGCAATGATTTTTCCCGTGGTTCCGATAGGTGGTGCTATCGTACATCCACGTTGATGGAGACTTCAACCCACGGAGGGTAACGGCTGCGCGAGTCCACGGAGGGCTCCACCCACGAAGGGTCCACGAAGAAGCAACCTTGTCTATTCCATCATGGCCTACACCCACGGAGGGCTAGCCTTACTCGGGGTAGATCTTCACGAAGTAGGCGATCTCCTTGCCCTTATAAACTTCTTGGTTCAACTCCACATCTTGAAGACGGAGGCTCCCAAGCGACACCTAACCAATCTAGGAGGCACCACCCTCCAAAAGGTAATAGATGTTGTTGATGATGATGAACTCCTTGCTCTTGTGCTTCAAATGATAATCTCCCCAACACTCAACTCTCCTCACTGATTTGGCTTTGGTGGAAGAAGGGATTGAGTGGAAAGCAACTTGGGAAGGTTAGAAATCAAGTTTCATATGATAGGAATGGAACAACTTGATCTCAACACAAGGGTAGGTAGTTCCTCTTCTCAGAAAGTGTAAGGTAGGAGTGGTAGTACTTTCTCATGGCTCTCTTTACGAATGAAGAGGGGATGGAGGGGTATATATAGCCTCCACACAAAATCCAACCGTTACACACATAATTGAGCAATCTCGGTGAGACCGAAGTGAAAACTCGATCAGACCGAAAGTTCAAATATAGTGAACGTTGGGGTTTTCGGTGGGACCGAAAATACCATCTCGGTGAGACCGAAAGTGCAAATGATATGAACGTTGGGATTTTCGGTGGGACCGAGAAAGAAAACTCGGTTAGACCGATTTGAGAGAAGACAGGAACATGCCAGTTTCGATGGGACCGGAAATGCAATATCGGTGAGACCGATTTGAGCCAAGACAGAAGCTTGCCAATCTCGGTGAGACCGATAATGCAAACTCGGTTATTCCGATATGATGTCAAATGGTTACAGAAAGTTGGCAGTCCATACTTAGGTGAGACCGATCTCAAACTCGGAAGGACCGATTTTTCTAGGGTTTGGCTTATGGCTGAGGTGGTTCATCTCGGTGGGACTGAGTTGGAAGAATCGGTTTGTCCGAGATTACTTATGAGTGTGTATAGTAGTGAAAGTTGCTGATAGTTGAAGGAGACATATCACTAAGCACTTGAGCAACCAGATCATCAACACAACCTCATCCCCTTTTAATAGTATTGGCTTTTCCTATGGACTCAATGTGATCTTTGATCACTAAACCAAAAATGGAGTCTTGAGCTTTTGCCAATGCTTGCCTTAGCATTTTGAGGGGTCCACTTCTTCAGTCATTTCCATAGCCAAAGTGATTGGATTTCCTGAAACATACTTGATAAAGGCATTAGTCCAACCACAAAGTATGTTGTCATTAATTACCAAAACCACCCAGGGAGCAAATGTGCTTTCAATCTCCCCCTTTTTGGTAATTGATGGCAACACACTAAAATCACACTAAACAAGACATCAAAGCTTATTGAAAGAAGGACAGAATTATCATGAAAGCTTTGACAAGCATGTAGTACACAGGCTCCCCCTACAAGTGTGCAAGATTTTCATAAATTTTGGTTTTGGACTACCTCAAGCACACAAGAGAGATAAGCAAGATGTGCTACATGCAGCTTGGCTATATGCATCAGAGCAGAAGAAAAAAAAGTGAGTGATAATGCATATGTGCATGGTGATTTCTTGCAAACAAGTATTTACAAGCAAGTCACCATCATGCACATTCTGCAAGATGCATATACTTACCTTGAGGTTCCTTGGCATTGTACCTGAAGGGATAAACTTGGGAAAACAAGGTTAGATAACACAAGAGTATTCCTTCAACCAACTGCAAGAACATCAAGAGTACCAAGCCAGGGAGGACATGTATAAAGAGTGTCTCATTTTGAGCACAAGCTTGAATCAGCAAACATGTCTCCGAAACTAAAAGATTTTGCTTTCCATAAGATATCAATTGTGAAAATTCCTCTCCCTTTGAGTTCTCTCAGAACAAGGGGTTTGATGGAAATAGCAAAATCAAAAGAATGATGCCAAATGAGAATGATGTCCAATGTAAGACACGACAAAGCTTTGATGTGATTCTCTCCCCCTTAAGATAAGATTGCTTTTCTTCTCCCCCTAAGTCTTCTCTTCTCCCCTACTCCCCCTAAGTCTTCTCCCCCTTTGACATCAAGTGCCGAAAAGGACAGCAAACTAGGAAGGACAGGAAAGATGGAAGGAAAGAGGTGGGATCCTTAAGAATCACAACAGGGCAAATAAGAACATGCATAGAGAAACATTGAGTGGAGCTGCAGAAGTTGATATCCTGGAAGATAAATCGGTGACACCGAAGTAGATGGATCGGTGAGTCCGAATCCTTTTCGGTTAGACCGAAAAATTTAAATCGGTGACGCCGAGTTTAATTCCAAGGAAATACAGGAATAATTCAGCTCACTTTGCGAGGAATGTTTCAAAGGATTTGCAATGAATTTGTGAAAGATTTTCGGGGAATTGATCAGAGCCAAAAGGATATTCACAAAGACATAAGAAAAGAAATGAAAAAAGATTCCTAGATGAAGTTTTTTTTTGTTTAAAGAAAAACTCAATGAGAGAACATAAGAGAGAACAGGAAGACTCCAAAAACATATGTACTTCATCTAGATAAAGGTCGGCGACAAGGTCACCTATGTTTGAGTATATTGACTTAGGAGTCAAATGAGGACATTTGATCATAGGTCATACTCATCATTTAAGCTCAAAATGGGGTTGCCATTTTTCGATTAAGCATTTGATGTGATCACATCTTATGAAGCTACTTGTACTCATGACTTTGAGCAAAGCTCCTTTAAGATGTGAAGAACATACCTTGGGTTTGTTGTTGCTTTGCTCATGTAGGTAAGCTCGATGTAGGTGCTCATTGAATGTTAAGTTGGAGCGCCATTTCTACTTGTGTAGTTCATCTTCCTACATGGGTTAGGCAAGCAAGGAAATACTCGAGGATATCCAAGATGACAAGAGTGAAATACTAGATGTATAAGGTGTCAAAAAGGATATGTGGAATTTTGTTCCTTGAACTCAACATCCCAAAGGGCTAGATACTTGGTCAATGACAAGATTACTCATGATTTGAGTGTGTGGTAATCTTGTGGAATGTAGATCATCCAAGTACCTGCAAAGAGTTAGATGCAATACAAGGAGGCAAATGTGTCCTAGACATATGATCATCATCATAAGAGAAATATCAAGGATTAGTCAAGTAGGCTCATGCCTTGCATGCATCAATGGAGTTCTCACTCCAAGTTTGAAGCATCAATGATGTTCAACTCACTCCTCAAGCGACAAAACACTTTCTCATCAGGAGGTTTTGTAAAGATATCAGCAAGTTGTTTGTCAGTACGAACATGCTTAAGATTAATATCACCCTTGGCAATATGATCACGAATAAAATGGTGACGAACTTCAATATGCTTTGTTCGAGAGTGTTGCACTGGATTGTGTCCAATTTTAATTGCACTCTCATTGTCACAAAGCAAGGGAATACGTCTCACATGTATTCCATAATCTTTAAGCGTTTGTGTCATCCATAGCAATTGAGCACAACACGAACCAGCAGCAATATATTCCGCTTCAGCGGTGGATAATGATACCGAATTTGTTTCTTGGAGGACCAAGATACAAGGGATCGACCAAGGAATTGACATGTACCCGAAGTTGACTTTCTATCAACCTTGTCACTGGCATAATCCGAGTCGGAATAGCCAACAAGATCGAAAGAAGCTCTCTTAGGATACCAAATGCCAAAGTTTGGTGTGTGTATCAGGTATCTCACTATCCTTTTAACAGCTTTAAGATGACATTCTTTAGGGGCTGCTTGATATCGCGCACACATGCATACACTCAACATTATGTCAGGACGAGAAGCACAAAGATATAGTAGAGAACCAATCATAGAACGGTAAACCCTTTGATCAACGGGTTCTCCATCTTTTGTCAAGTCATTATGTCCACTTGTAGGCATGGGGGTACTCATACCTTTGCTTTCTTGCATGTTGAACTTCTTGAAGAGATCCTTGGTGTACTTTGTTTGTGAGACAAAGGTACCCTCCTTAGATTGCTTGATTTGCAACCCAAGGAAGAATTTGAGTTCACTCATCATGGACATCTCATACTTCTCCGACATGAGCTGTCCAAACTTCTTGCTAAAATGGGGGTTAGTTGAACCAAAGATAATATCATCAACATATATTTGGCACACAAATAGTTCACCATTAACCCTTTTTGTGAACAGCGTTGAGTCTATCTTTCCAATCTCAAAGCCTTTTTCAAGAAGAAAACTAGTCAAGCATTTGTACCAAGCTCTAGGAGCTTGTTTAAGACCATAAAGAGCTTTGTGCAGCTTGTAAACATGATTAGGCTTTTTGGGATTCACAAAACCGGGAGGTTGTTTCACAAATACTTCCTCCTCAATTTCACCATTTAGGAAAGCACTTTTGATGTCCATTTGATAGAGAGTAATATCATGGTGATTGGCATAAGCAAGAAGAATGTGAATGGACTCAAGTCTAGCAACGGGGGCATAGGTCTCACCATAGTCCATACCTTCGACTTGTGTGTAACCTTGAGCTACGAGACGAGCCTTGTTGCGGATGACTTGTCCATGTTCATCTTGCTTGTTCCGAAACACCCATTTGGTTCCAATGATGTTTTGATCATCGTTGGGCTTCTCTACCAAAGTCCATACCTTGTTCCTCTCGAAGTTGTGTAGTTCTTCGTGCATAGCGTTCACCCAATCCGGATCTTCAAGTGCTTCTTCTACCTTAATAGGTTCAATACTAGAGATAAATGAGTAATGCTCACAAAAGTTAGCTAAGCGAGTTTTAGAGCGAGTAATTCTCCCGGAGTTGATGTCGTTCATCATTTGTTCCATGGGATGATTCTTCTTGACTCTTGCTCGAACTCGGGATAGCTTTTGTTGATGTTGTGGCTGAGCTTCCTCATCATCTTCATCTTCATTGTTGTTGGTGTTGTCTTGAGGTGGTGGAGAAGGAGGTTGTGGTGGATCTTCTTGTTGCACTTCCTCATCTTGGTGAGTTCCACTTGTGGAGGCCTCCATGTTGCCTTGAGGTTCATCTCGCCGTGAGGTAGGTGGCTCCACATATGTAGATGAGGTACTCTCCTTCACTTCCATGGGACGGATCTTTCCAATAGATAAATCTTGGATAGCTTCTGATGGGTCCTTGTCTCCTACATCAATAGGCATTTGCTCTACTTGCGAGCCATTAGATTCATCAAACTTCACGTCTACCGTCTCTTCAACCTTTCGGGTGAAATTATTGTAGACACGGTAGGTGTGGGAGTTTGATCCATAACCAAGGAGAAAGCCTTCATGAGATTTAGGAGCAAATTTAGACCGACGATGCTTATCAAGGATATAGCATATTGAACCAAAGACACGAAAGTATCCCACTTGGGGTTTGTTACCGGTGAGGAGCTCGTATGATGTCTTGCCGAGGAGCTTATGAAGATAAAGCCTGTTGATAGCATGACAAGCTGTCTCGACCGCTTCTCCCCAAAAATGCTTCGGTGTCTTGTATTCATCAAGCATCGTTCTCGCCATCTCTATGAGCGTTCGGTTCTTCCTCTCAACAACTCCATTTTGTTGAGGAGTGTACGTAGCCGAGAACTCATGTAGAATCCCTTCCTCATCGAGAAAAGAGTCTACATTGGCGTTCTTGAACTCCGTTCCATTGTCACTCCGAACTTTCTTGATCTTCACCTCAAATTGATTTTGGGCCTTTCTGGCAAAGGTTTTGAAGATCCTCTGAACCTGCGATTTATCATCAAGGAAAAATACCCACGTAAATCTGGAATAATCATCAACTATAACTAGACCAAAGGAGTTACCACCAAGGCTTTTGTAAGCATTGGGACCGAAGAGATCCATGTGAAGAAGCTCAAGCGGTCTCCTTGTGGTCATGATGTTTTTCACGGGATGACTTCCACCAACTTGTTTTCCTGCTTGACAAGCACTACAAAGTCTATCTTTGTCAAAGAGAACATCTTTAACACCAAGAATATGATCACCTTTGATTAGCTTGTCTAGATCACGCATACCAACATGTCCTAGCCTTCTATGCCATAACCAACCTTTAGAGGATTTAGCAATGAAGCAAGCTCTAGGTTGGGCTTTCTTAGTGAAATCAACAATATATAGATCACCTCTACGGATACCGGTAAATGCCATGTTTTGATTGTCACGACGAAAGACTTGGCAATCTACTTTGGTGAATAGCACATTGAATCCAAAGTCAGCTAATCTAGACACGGAAAGTAAATTGTATCCAAGAGATTCTACAAGCATGACATTTTGAATAGAGCTATCATGAGATATGGCCACCTTACCAAGGCCAAGTACCTTACCCTTGGAGTTGTCTCCAAAAGTCACATACTTGCGTGGGCCATCGTTCTTTGCAAGCTCTCGAAACATGTCTTTGTCTCCGGTCATGTGATCGGTGCATCCACTATCAAGAATCCACTCTTTTCCGCCGGACATGTAGTCTCTCATATTTGCCATAAGATTGAGACTCTTCATGACCTTGTCTAGCTCGGTGTCCGAATCGGAGTAATCATCATCATGCTCATGCTCATCATCATATTGACCCATAGATTGTTCATCATCAACACCTAGGTCAATTTGATAAGTACTTGCATTAGTTTGGTCAATGTGACAATAATCTTCGGAATGCAATGCAAGAGCATTTCTAATTATAATATTGATAAGATCGGGATCACCCTTCTTTTTCATAAGATCACGAAGCTCAAAGAAGCATTTATCAAAGTTGGGATCATTGGGGTGCAACTTATCAAATTCAATAGTCTTGTGTAGAATTTCATCAAGACTTCTCAAAGAGTAGTCCGGATAAAGTTCTTCCAAGAATTTCCACATAGCATAGGCACACTCAAAGTTTGTAACAAGATTAAGCAATTCATCGGGTAACCCTCTAATGATAAGATTTACAGTTCTAAGGTTACGAAGCAAATCAAGCTCTTCATCCATGGTAGGGTGCAAGGGATCAAATGGAGGCACATAGGGGGTCTCAATATATTTGCACAAATTGTACAATTTAAAGATACTAAGCATTTCAGACCTCCATGAGTTATAGAACCTTCCATTAAGAACAGGCACTCTATGGCTAACACTCCCAAACGTAGACACGTCCATCTTCCTCCAATGGTGTGTAAACCAAAGCAATGGAGACCAATGCTCTGATACCAATTGTAGGATCGAAGAAGGTGAGAGTGTCTAGAGGGGGGGTGATTAGACTACTCGACAAGATAAAAATTATGTCTTTTATCAAGGACAGATTTTGGCAGATTTTGCATAACACACAAGTCAAGTAGCATACTACACATGCAATTCTAGAGTATGGGCAGCGGAAAGTAAATTGCATAAGTAGTAAAGAGAGGTGGAGAAGATCAAACGCAATTTGGAGACGCAATGATTTTTCCCGTGGTTCCGATAGGTGGTGCTATCGTACATCCACG
Organism: Secale cereale; assembly: GCA_902687465.1. Taxonomy (NCBI): domain Eukaryota; kingdom Viridiplantae; phylum Streptophyta; class Magnoliopsida; order Poales; family Poaceae; genus Secale; species Secale cereale. Next base: position 564,009,665 of record LR738714.1, on the reverse strand, counting down.
TTGATGGAGACTTCAACCCACGGAGGGTAACGGCTGCGCGAGTCCACGGAGGGCTCCACCCACGAAGGGTCCACGAAGAAGCAACCTTGTCTATTCCATCATGGCCTACACCCACGGAGGGCTAGCCTTACTCGGAGTAGATCTTCACGAAGTAGGCGATCTCCTTGCCCTTACAAACTTCTTGGTTCAACTCCACATCTTGAAGACGGAGGCTCCCAAGCGACACCTAACCAATCTAGGAGGCACCACCCTCCAAAAGGTAATAGATGTTGTTGATGATGATGAACTCCTTGCTCTTGTGCTTCAAATGATAATCACCCCAACACTCAACTCTCCTCACTGATTTGGCTTTGGTGGAAGAAGGGATTGAGTGGAAAGCAACTTGGGAAGGTTAGAAATCAAGTTTCATATGATAGGAATGGAACAACTTGATCTCAACACAAGGGTAGGTAGTTCTCTTCTCAAAAAGTGTAAGGTAGGAGTGGTAGTACTTTCTGATGGCTCTCTTTACAAATGAAGAGGGGATGGAGGGGTATATATAGCCTCCACACAAAATCCAACCATTACACACATAATTGAGCAATCTCGGTGAGACCGAAGTGAAAACTCGGTCAGACCGAAAGTTCAAATATAGTGAACGTTGGGGTTTTCGGTGGGACCGGAAATACCATCTCGGTGAGACCGAAAGTGCAAATGATATGAACGTTGGGATTTTCGGTGGGACCGAGAAAGAAAACTCGGTTAGACCGATTTGAGAGAAGACAGGAACATGCCAGTTTCGGTGGGACCGGAAATGCAATATCGGTGAGACTGATTTGAGCCAAGACAGAAGCTTGCCAATCTCGGTGAGACCGATAATGCAAACTCGGTTATTCCGATATGATGTCAAATGGTTACAGAAAGTTGGCAGTCCATACTTCGGTGAGACCGATCTCAAACTCGGAAGGACCGATTTTTCTAGGGTTTGGCTTATGGCTGAGGTGGTTCATCTCGGTGGGACTGAGTTGGAAGAATCGGTTTGTCCGAGATTACTTATGAGTGTGTATAGTAGTGAAAGTTGCTGATAGTTGAAGGAGACATATCACTAAGCACTTGAGTAACCAGATCATCAACACAACCTCATCCCCTTTTAATAGTATTGGCTTTTCCTATGGACTCAATGTGATCTTTGATCACTAAACCAAAAATGGAGTCTTGAGCTTTTGCCAATGCTTGCCTTAGCATTTTGAGGGGTCCACTTCTTCAGTCATTTCCATAGCCAAAGTGATTGGATTTCCTGAAACATACTTGATAAAGGCATTAGTCCAACTACAAAGTTTGTTGTCATTAATTACCAAAACCACCCAGGGAGCAAATGTGCTTTCAGCGGCGTTCGGCGATCTCCTCCAGGGCGCGGCGCTGGCGATCCAGCTTCATGCGCGTCTAGTTCTCGCGCGCCCACTTCAAGGCGGCCTCTTCTTCGTCGACCTCCTCGGCGAGAGCAGGCTCCGGCGTCACGGCGGCGAGCCCCGGCTCCGGCTTCACCACCGCCAGCCCTGGCTCCCTCTTCGGCTTGATGAGGCGAGGAGGGGTCGAGGAGGAGGAGCCACGGCCGCCGTCGTTGATGACGAGGCCGGCACCGCGGGTGCGCCTACCGAGCGGCGTCTCGGCCAGCTCTGGCTTGACGCTGACCAATACCGGTGCGCCGGAGGAGTGAGAGGAGGATCGGGAGGAGGAGGAGGAATAAGAGGATGACCAGCCCATCATCCTCCTCGGCAGCCACGCGCCGCCGCTCCGAGCGGTCGGGTACTCGAACGGCGGGTCGTTGCCGCCCTCGAGGTGCGCGAGGACGCCGCTGAGCGTGCGGCCCGGGACGCCCCACCACAGGCGGCGGCCCTCGCTGTTGTTGCGGCCGCGCGGCGTCGGTGCGTTGTTGGTGGAGGCGAGCCGCTCCTCCTGTAGACGTTCGAAGTACGCCGCCCACGCCGCGTGGTTGCCGGTGGCGTACTCCGGGAGCGCTTGCTCCGTGACCGTCAGGGAGGCCCGCGCACGCTCGATCTCGGCGTGGAAATAGACAGACGTCTCGGGGACGGGCAGAGGAGGGACAGGGACCCCGCCGGCGCTGAGCCTCCACCGCGACGGAGCGCGTACGTCGGGCGGCGCGGGGTAGTTGGCCTCGTGGAGGAGGTACGCCTCCCACTCATGCAGCGAGCGGCGGCCGAAACCGTTGGCCACCGCCGCGTCGCCGGGGTACATCGCGCTCATGGTTGCCGGGGGGAGAGAGAGGGGCTCGAACGGCGGAGAAAGGGGAGGAAGTGCGGCGGCGAGGAGGGGGAGGACTGCCGATGGATGGGTTCCTCATCGACGCGGCCAGGGGTGCCTTTTATAGCGGCTTGGGGGCAGCCGCGTGCGAACGCGTGGCGGAAGGCGGGGCGGCGTCGCCGCACAGCACCGCTCGTGAATCAATGGCAAGCTGACTGGCGGCAGCCTTGGCATTGATTCCTCGTAGGAAAACCGAGACGATGAGGACGACCAGCCTTCGTCTCGCTGATGCGCCGGTCCCGCCACTCTTTCGCGCCAAAACGTTCGCGTCGGCGCCCCCGGGCGTCCCCCAGCGTGCCGGGTTCGGGTTGGGTGCGCCGGCGCCAATTTCGGCCCAATCCGGCGAAAAACAGGATCGTGGGGCGCGACTGGGCCGATTTTTCGGCGCCGGCGCTAAAAACGGCCTTGGGGGCCTGTTGGGGGCGCGGCTGGAGATGCTCTTATGGAGAGAGTCCTGAACCGTACCTGTCCCCTTTCCCCACCCCCGTTACCGCTCCCATGAGCGGGCCGGGGGATACGTCGCTCCGCCCCTAACCTCCCCACATCCGGCCTCCTCCTCCCTCGTCGCCGCCTAGGGGTGCCGCCGGGCGAAGCCCGGTCGGCGTGGGCGGCGGCGGGGTCACTCCCTCTCCTCCTCACGGAGCTCCTGGCCGGCGCGGGACGGCGGGCTGCTAGAGGCGTCAGGCTATGGCGGGGCTCGACGACGCAGATCCGGGAGATCCTGGTGGTGCCGGCGTGTCGGCCCCGCTGGTGCTTCGTGGTGGACCGGCGGCTGCCTAGTGGGGCGTGCGTGGGCGTGATTCGGCGGTGGATCTGGCCAGGCGGCGCGGGCCGTGGGCGGTGTGGGCGGCAGCTGGGGTCTGACTTCGGGCTTCCAGCAGCTGTGTTGGTTCCTCTCCGTCATGGGCGTACGGCGGTGGTGCGGCTCGGCCGGTGGCGGTCCGGTGGCCTAGTGGTGGTGGCCAGCGGTGCTCGTGGTGGTAGTGCTTCCACTTGGCGGCTCTCTGTGCGGGAAGGCAGGGGAGCGGCTTGGACAGGGGCAGTGGCATCGACGGCGTGCCGGCTGCAACGCGAAGGCGGGAACTTTACGGGCCTCGGAGATCCCGGCTGGGCCTGTGCGGCCACGGGCCTGGTATGTTCCTGCTATTGTGTCCGGTCAGCTAGCGTCGTCGATGGTGGAGGTGAGGCCCTCCCGCGTGCTGACGGTGCTGCTGCCCTAGTCCCGGCTCCTCTTCTTCATTGTGTAGGCCATGCTTCGCGGTGCCGTGGTGAGACAACGTGGGAAGCTTCATGTTCGTGTTGGCGCAGGGTGGTGGTCGGTTTGGTGGCGAGCTCCGGAGTGCCTGAGGTGAAGGTTGGGATCGGGAGAAATCCCTGTTGGCTTGGCCGACACCGACGCGGTGGCGCATGAGGGTGCCGCCGGACCTTCCTGGAGGGCGTCGGGGCTGTCACATCCCTAGCTAGCACTTGCTTTAGGACCTGACTAGAGTGTGCATCATGTTTACTTTCAAAGAAACTTGAAATGGGATTAACAAAAACCCCAGCACCCCTCCCCTAACAACTAGGGTTTGATAAAATATTTTCCAATGTACCCAAAATGCCCTTCAAAATGTTCATCATTTCTGCCTTGGTCTTAAACCTCTGCCAAAAATGGTGCACAATTTTCCAGGACAATCTAGGGTTTTGGATTAAATCATATGGTATTTGAATTTGGGCATTTAAATGCTTTAAAATATTTTAAATGCTCAAATAATCATAAACTATAATGTTTCCTACTGTTCATATTATATACAGCAGGTATGACAAGTGTTATGATTTATAAAAATGTTTAGGCATTTTTATTAAATGAACAAAGTTGCAAAAGAAATGAAACAGAAAAGAAAATAGAAAAAGGAGAGAGAGAGAACACTTACCTGGCGCCCACCCGGCCCACCTGCCGGCCCAGCCCAGCTGCCGCTCCAGCGAGCTGCTTGGCTCGGCCAGGCAGGCAGGCAGGTGCTCGACGGCGACCGCGCCGCGCGCCACGCAGCTGCCCGCCGCCCTGCTTCGCCCCCTCGCCGTCCTGGAGGAGTGGATCGAACGTCCACGTCTCCCCCGACCCCTCAGACACCTCAGTTTCTCCCCAGCTCCTCTCCTCCGCTCTCCCCGCGCCATGGCCGACGCCGCCGTGATCGCACCGTCGTAGAAACCACGTCCACCGTCGTCCCCGAGCTCCGCCGTGTTGTCCCTCGTCTCCGCCGTCCTCGACTGCTTCGACAGGCCGAGCCCCGAGCGCTCGCCCGCCCCGGAGACGCCCCCGAGCTCTTCTTCCCCAACTCCGGCCGCGGAGATCCCCCTCGCCGTGCTGCTCAGCTCCGACCACCTCCGAGCTCGCTTCGGTGCTCGCTGCAACCACTGTGAGCCTAGCTACCTCCTCCCCCTCTCCGTTGGCTCCCTCTTGCCCTGTAACCCACTGCACGTAGCTCCACCGCACGCACCGCTGCCGTGCTCGTCGCCGGTGATGCTCCGGTGACCATTTGGTCACCGGCACCCGTCCAACGCACTCACCACAGCACGTAGAGGCGAACGGTGCTATGCACGCATCGCCTAGGCCCCTGCAGCCGCATCCCCACACACGCCCGACGCCGGTCGCCGCTGTCGAGCTCGTTGCCGTCGTCTCCGGCCACCCCAGGTCCGGCGACCACCACCATCCGATGCGGAAGAGCAAGAGCTCTCCAACGCACCCAGACGCAGCTCGAGCCGTGCCCCACAGCCGTTTTCCGAAGCACGCCACCGCGTTTGGCCTCGCCGGCGGCTAAGCGCCGGCGAGTTTGACCTGTTTTGACCACGGGTTTGACCCCCTGGGTCAATGACATGTGGGCCCTGCCCGCAAGTCAAACTCAGTTTAGGTGTTAAATTAATATTAATTAGTTAATTAGTTTAGTCACTGACATGTGGGCCCTGGCCCCACTGACAGCTAATTAGTTTTAGTTTAACTCTAATTAACTCAGTTAATTAGCTGTGACACTGACATGAGGGACCCACTGGTCAGGTTTGACCTGGACTGGCCCTGTTGACTGGCTGACGTCAGCATGATGTCATGCTGACGCAGTAAAGGTTTTTCTGGGATTTTTAGATTTAAAATAATTCAGGAAATTCCAGAAAATACCCAAAACTTCTAAAAATCATATAAAATCAACCATAGCTTAGATGGAAAAGATTTATATATGAAAAATGATCAGAAAAATCCAATCTATCTAATGGCACTGGTTTCATGCATGTTTGAACAAGTTAACTTGCTGTATATATCAAAACATGATAATGCACTTATTTAAATACTAGTTTGAACTTCAATTTGAATCCTTGATTCAAATAGGTTCAAACCCCTCTGGTCTTAGTTGCATTAACCAACACACATGCATCTTGCCATGTCATAAACATGCATCATATTGTTGCATTTATTTGTTAATGATTGTATCGTCGGTATTTCCTGTGTTAGGTCCTGCTCCCGAGGATACTGTTGCGTATCCAGTTGAAGAGCAGTACCCGACGACTACCCTGTCAGGCAAGCAATCATTGATCATTCCGATACAACCCAATCTTCTCGCTCCTGCTCTCTTTTACTGCATTAAGGCAACAACGCGTGAACTGCTACTTGCTGCGGTAGTTGAACCCTATTCCCTTGCATGACCTGTCATTGCCACAGTAAATAGTTGAAACCCACTAGCATGTGTAGGAGTTGATTGAGCCATGTGATGTGTGATCCACCATGCTATTTCTTTATGTTGCCTGCTATGCTTAGAGTTGTGTCTGGTCTGATTCATCTGGGTGATGAATCAGAGTGAAACAATCTTTCGATAAAGAGAAGGAAGTGTGGAATACGCTTGGTAAAGGTATCGATGAAAGGCCATGTAGGAGTACATGGTGGGTTGTTTCATTGGAACCGTACATAGGACCCGAGATCTGTATGTGTGGTTCAAGTTGCAGTTACTACCATGCATTGGGCCCGAAACCAATGGACCCTCTCGACTTATTAACTATCATTGATCTCTGTCCAGGAGTTGCAACTAGTTTCTGGTGTTTATAGCTTACTGGAGGTCGTGCACAACGCTGACCCTCGGGGTGGGTTGTGATGCGACAGGTACGTGGCACGGTGTACCGATTGCCCGTTTGGTGACTCGGGAACCCTGTACACATCGTTTGGGGCCGTGAGCGACACCCCGGCCGGATCTCCCCACGGATGGAACCCAAATAGGCGATAAACCTGGACGAGAGACTTGTGTAGTTAGTCAGGTCGTGGCCGACACCCTCGCTGGGCTTCCGCTTGAAGGTTGCCGAGTACACGCCGAGTAAACGGCGATAAGCGGTGGAAGCGTGTGTGAAGAAGTACACCCCTGCAGGGTTATCAAACTATTCGAATAGCCGTTGTTCGCGGTACGAACTACTTGGTTACTCTTACAGTTCATAGACAAGTTGATGGATACTACTAAAAGCCTCAAGATAAGCGTGAGTGCCGTGGATGGCCCTTCCGTAGGATGACGGAAGAGGATCCTCGGTAGTGTATTGATGTGGTGACTAGAGGACTCGTGTTCGTAATAACATCTTGCAATCTGTTGGAAGTTGTAGTATAGGTTAGCCAAGGTCAAAGCTGGCATTCTGCTATAAACTCCACTACCCCCTTTGATAATGTTGCATGTATGATAGGTTCTGTGGTAAGACTTGCTGAGTACCCTTGTACTCATGTTTGCTTAATAACTGTTGCAGAGGAGAACCCTGCCCCTGCTGAGGGGTTCTACATAGACGTTGACGTCGACGAGTAGCTTGACACCCAGACGGTGATCTGGAGCTTGTGAAGGGCCTTGTAGATAGTCAGGCTACACCAAGCCTGTTTTATTTTCTAAGTTGTCTGTACTCAGACATGTAGCTTCCGCTTGTGCTTGTATGACTGCATGACTTGAGTGTTGGGTCATGTGACCCCTACCTGTATGAATATGTTATGTATGGCTCTTGGAGCCTCTTTAAATAAAGTACTTTGAGTCATAGAGTTCTGTTGTGATGCAATGTTGTATTTGCACATATTGAGCATATTGCGTGTATGATTGAAATGCTTGGTATGTGTGGGATCCGACACCTAGTTGTTTTCCTTTGGTAGCCTATCTTACAGGGAAATGCCTCCTAGTGATTCCAATGAGCCTTGGTAGCTTGCTACTGCTCGGAACACGTAGGCTGGCCGGCATGTGTCCTTCTTCGTTCCTGTGTCTGTCCCTTAGGGGAAATGTCACGCGTTGTTCCTTTAAGTCCATGTAGCTTGCTACGACTTGGGTTCATACGTTGATGACCGACACGTTCGTTGCTGGGTCATGGATGCCTGTCTCTGTAATTTAGTGCCACTTTTGGTTTATAACTAGCCATGTCGGCCCAGGTTCTCTGTCATATGGATGCTAGCGACACTGTCATATACGCGTGCCAAAATGCGCAAACGGTCCCGGGCCAGGTAAGGTGGCACCCGTGGGGTTACCGTGCGTGAGGCCGCAAAGTGATATGACGTGTTACAGCTAGATCGGTGTGACCTAGGATGGGGCTCCTGACAGCGTTGGCATCAGAGCTGGACTGCCTGTAGGTTTCTCAAGCCAAACTGGTCGATGTTGAGTCTAGAAAAATTCTTAGTTATATGTAGGGGAATTGATTGTGGAAGGGAACGTAAGGCTCTTTTTACTCCTTTACCTTATGCCCTTCTGACCTGAGTCTGTCTATTCTTTCTACGGGGATTTAGGACTAGGCCTCTTATCCTTACTAGGTTCACGTGTTACTAATCCGTAGACTCTTAGGATTTTTGGTTTCAAGCCTCAGTTCAGTTTCTATCCTTTTGAGTATGATGATTATTGAACCGGAACCTTGATATGGAATTGTTGAGTGGCTATGCTATCATTTGTCTGATGTCTCAAATCCTTGTTTGAGCATTTACAGTTGTTATGCTGCCCGATTTCTTCCAGAAACACTAATGCCTTTGCATTATTTCGTGTTTCAGATGTCTGGCCGCATTCCTCACCAAGTGGTTCGTTTGACTCGGTGCATTAATGTGCCCGGTCACACGGCCATGCTAGTCCGTGTGATGACTGAGACCGGTTATCGCTGGTATCCTGAATACACTGTGGAGGAACAGTATCGGGATTTCAATCAAAGTCAGTATTTCTGCACAGTCCGGATATACCCCTCATATCCCGGAGCTAATGATCCCATCCATTGGTCTTATGGACTCGGGATTACCATCGAGATGGCAGTGCAGGATGCCGCTTATTTGATGATGACCATTCTCCGTGCTAGGCATGCCCTGTTGCTGAACACTGAGTTCTGTTACATGCCAGCTTCACTCCCCGGAGAAGAAGGCTACTACACTGGTCTGTATACTGATGCTGCTCATGAAGAGCCACTGCTTCAGACTACTGTTCAGATGTTGGAGGATAGGGACCGTGAGGTCCGTGCCCTCCGAATGGAGCTGTATAACACCCGAGCCGCTCACTGGACTACTTTGACACGGCTTGCGCCTGCTGTGCACGCCGGATATCTTGACATGCGGGATTTGTATCCTGTGCGGACTCGTCTACCTGATCGCATGGATTGGCGTGACGTTGGGGGTATTACACCTCCACGTGGACGTCGGTTACCACCAGCATCGGGACCGAGACCACACCCATGCCCTTATGGTCCACAACCTTCGAGTGCTCGCGAGTTCCAAGATCCGTCTGTACCACTTCCAGGCTACGGTGGTAATCTTTACGAGGATTACTACGCGAATGTCTGAGCTAGTCCGTGGTAGTAGTAGTATTGTAATAGTTGTATTTCCACAGTCCTGCGCGTCTTGTGGAATATGACTTAGTGTGTACTGAATTCCGGAGGTGTAGTTAAATAATGTATAGGAGCCTGGAATGCCTCTGATGGGATGTATCGTCTTTCACCGCAGTTGTACTTTAGCCTTGGCTTGTACTAAACTTTGTATGGTGTGTATGACCACTGGTGTATATATAGCAGTTCCTATATTACCATGTCGTACAGATGAACATCTCTGCATTCTGTGTCATCCATTACATTCTGCACTTCTATGTCAAATTTTTGCCATCCTTGTCTAAACCGTTGTTTTGTTTTTCCTAGGATGGTCAACACTCGCAACACTCCTGCTGCTCAGGAGCAGGGTGAGGCTAGTGGGGCTAGAGATGGAAATCTGCCCCAGCCTCCCTCCTTGGCGGAAGTTATGCTTGAAGCAGAACGGAACAAGAGAGAGACCAACCGTCTGCTGGAACGCATAGAGCAAAACACTGGGTTCCGTCAGAGGAATGACGTGGTGTCAATCCACGATTTTATCAAGATGTGTCCACCGAAGTTCCATCACTCCACTGAACCTCTGGATGCTGATGACTGTCTACGTAGTATCACCCACAAGCTACACTCTGCCCGTGTGGCCGAAGCTGACAAGGTTATCTACGCCGCCTACCATCTTGAGGGCCCTGCTAGTCTTTGGTGGGAAAACTTTGAAGCTATGCGTCCTGCTGGCCAAGTCACTACCTGGGCTGAGTTCAGTGAGGCATTCCGTGAACACCACATTCCGGAAGGTCTCATGGATCGCAAGCGGGAGGAATTCTGCAATTTCACCCAGGGCCGTCTGACTGTGGATGGCTACAGTCGTGAGTTTGGTAATCTGGCACGATATGCACCTGAAGAAGTATCCACCGATGCCAAGAAACAGGCGAGGTTCCGCAAGGGACTCAGCCCTGAACTTCGTCGTGATCTACGTCTGCACGAGTGCGCCTCCTTCCAGAAGTTGGTTAACAAGGCTATCAGTGCTGAGACAGGCCAGACCGACTTTGAGGCCACCCGCAAGCATACTCGAGACCTTGGTTCCTCATCCGGCTCTGGTTCTCACAAGCGCCGTGTATGGGTTCCTAACACTGCTCTGCCACCCAAGTATACACCGAGGCCATCCTATGAGGCGCCTCGTCCAACTCAACAGTTTGCACCTGCTAAGACCTATGGAGGTCCACCCTCCAACTTTGCTCCACGCACCACCACTGTGACATGTTTCAAGTGTGGAGAACCGGGACACTACATGCGTGATTGTCCCCAGAACCAGCCAGGAAAACCCGTTGGCCGTGGTAAGCCAACCGGCAAGGTGAACTATGTCAAGCCAATCCCCACTGCACGTGGTCATGTCAACTATGTTTCTGCTGAAGAAGCCTATGAGGATCCTAACGTCGTCCTTGGTACGCTTCTCGTAAACTGCCATCCGGCATCTGTTCTTTTCGATACTGGAGCATCCCATTCGTTCATATCTGAAAGCTATGCTCGATTGCACAACATGAGTTTTTGTGACATGCCTACTTCCATGGTTATTCAAACTCCTGGTTCAAAGTGGCAAACCTCTAGGGTAAGCCATGGAAATGAAATCCTTGTCGATAGACTTGTTTTCCTTGCATCCTTAATCGCTCTCAAGTCCTCGGACATAAATATCATTTTGGGTATGGATTGGATGACAACCCATTACGCCAAAATTGACTGCTTTACTAGGACCGTTCAACTTACACATCCATCCGGCAAGATAGTCAATGTCTTGACTCAAATGGCTGAACGTCAGCTCTACTCTCTTAATGCCAGCCCTCTACCAGAACTCGAAGATATCCCGGTAGTCCGTGACTTTCCGGATGTTTTTCCAGAAGAACTGCCAGGAGTTCCACCTGACAGAGATGTCGAGTTCGTGATAGATCTTATTCCTGGAACTGTCCCAATCTCTAGGAGACCTTATAAGATGGCAGCACTAGAATTAGCTGAGCTAAAGAAACAACTCGATGAGTCCTTGCAAAAGGGTTTCATCCGTCCTAGTTCTTCCCCTTGGGCTTGCCCCGTCCTCTTCGTCAAGAAGAAGGATGGAACGGAGCGGATGGTTGTAGATTACCGACCTGTCAATCTGGTCACCATAAAGAATAAGTATCCGCTTCCCAGGATCAACGATCTGTATGATCAGCTCGCTGGATCCTCAGTCTTCTCTAAGATGGATTTGAGGTTGGGCTACCATCAAATCAAAATCAAGAACGGGGACATTCCTAAAACGGCTTTCGTTACTCGTTATGGCCAATATGAGTACACCGTCATGTCCTTCGGATTAACCAATGCCCCAGCTACCTTTTCTCGGTTAATGAATTCTATATTAATGGAGTATTTGGATAAATTCGTCGTGGTATACCTCGATGATATGCTCATTTTCTCCAAGAACAAGGAAGATCATGCCGAGCATTTAAGGCTGGTATTGACGAAACTTCGAGAGCACCGCCTTTATGCCAAATTCTCTAAATGTGAATTTTGGTTGCCAGAAGTAACCTATCTAGGTCATGTAATCTCTGGCAAGGGTATTGCTGTCAATCCCGAGCGAGTTCAAGCCGTCCTCGATTGGACTCCCCCTGAATCGGTCAAGCAAGTTAGGAGTTTTCTTGGCTTAGCGAGCTATTGCCGACGTTTCGTCGAGAACTTCTCCAAGGTTGCTAAACCTCTAACTGAACTCCTCAAGAAAGATAAAAAGTTTGAGTGGACCCCACAGTGCGAGTCCAGTTTTCAGGAACTGAAAAGACGCCTGACATCTGCACCTGTACTGGTACCACCAGACTTTTCCAAGGACTTTATAATCTATTGCGACGCCCCGCGACAAGGACTGGGTTGCATTCTCATGCAAGATCGTCAAGTGATTGCATACGCATCCCGACAGTTGCGCCCACATGAGGATAATTATCCTACTCATGATCTAGAGCTTGCAGCTGTAGTCCATGCACTCAAAACATGGCGACATTACCTTCTTGGTAATCGCTGTGAAATTTTCACTGATCACCAAAGCTTGAAGTATATCTTCACCCAACCGGATTTGAATCTCAGGCAAAGACGTTGGGTTGAGTTGCTCACCGACTACGATTTAGGAATCACTTATACTCCTGGAAAGGCCAATGTCATGGCTGATGCACTAAGTCGTAAGTCTTATTGTAACAATTTAATGTTACAACAAAGTCAACCACTTCTCCACGAGGAATTTCGTAAGCTTAACCTTCACATTGTTCCTCGAGGATTCCTTTCCACCTTGGTGGCGAAACCTACCCTTTTGGATCAAGTCATCAAAGCACAGAAGGTTGATCCCGGAATTTCCCGTATTAAGAGGAACATCAAGAAAGGAGTTGCAGGATGTTTCTCAATTGATGATCAAGGAGTCGTATTCTTTAGCAACCGTTTAGTGGTTCCTAAAGTACGAAACCTAAGACGTTTGATCCTCAAGGAGGCTCATGAATCTCCTCTCACGATTCATCCCGGTAGTACCAAAATGTATCAAGACCTACGTCAAAGATTCTGGTGGACTAGGATGAAGAGAGAAATCGCTCAGTTCATTGCTAACTGCGACGTTTGTCGTCGAGTTAAAGCAGAGCATCAACGGCCTGCTGGCACCCTTCAACCTCTAGCTATTCCTGAATGGAAATGGGATAAAGTCGGTATGGACTTCATTACCGGGTTTCCCAGGTCCAGCAAAGGGAATAATGCTATCTTCGTCGTTATCGACCGCCTCTCTAAAGTAGCTCATTTCCTGCCTGTTCGGGAGAGTATTACCGCTAGCCAGCTAGCAGAATTATATATCTCTCGAATAGTATCACTTCATGGTGTACCGTTGGAGATTAACTCAGATCGTGGAAGTCTTTTCACTTCCCGATTTTGGGAAAGTTTCCAGAATGCTATGGGAACTCATCTCTCTTTCAGTACTGCCTTCCATCCGCAATCAAGTGGTCAAGTGGAACGAGTCAATCAAATTCTGGAGGACATGCTTCGAGCCTCTGTCATTTCTTTCGGTATGGAATGGGAAAAATGTCTTCCATTTGCCGAATTCGCTTATAACAATAGTTATCAAGCCAGCCTGGGTAAAGCTCCCTTCGAAGTTCTATATGGACGAAGGTGTCGAACACCTCTTAACTGGTCAGAAACCGGCGAAAGACAAATCTTTGGCCCGGATATGATTCAGGAAGCAGAGGAACAAGTTCGCATCGTTCGTGAGAGATTGAAAACAGCCCAGTCTCGCCAAAAGAGCCAATATGATAGTCATCATAAGGCTGTGACTTTTGAAGTCGGCGATAAGGCTTACCTTCGGGTTACTCCTCTTAAGGGAACCCATCGATTCGGTATCAAAGGAAAATTGGCCCCTCGTTACATCGGTCCTTTTCCCATTCTTGCCAAACGAGGAGAAGTTGCCTACCAATTGGAACTACCTCCGCACCTCTCCAGAGTTCATGATGTTTTCCACGTTTCCCAACTCAGGCGTTGCTTCTCGGATCCTATCCGCGGAGTGGACCACGAAACGCTTGATCTCCAAGACAATCTCACATATCGAGAATACCCCGTTCGTATTCTTGATCAAACTGAGCGCACCACTCGACGCCACAATATCAAGTTTCTCAAGGTTCAATGGTCACATCATTCCGAGAGTGAAGCTACTTGGGAAAGGGAGGATCGTCTTCGACTTGAGTACCCCACCCTCTTTCCGGAGGAACCCGAATCTCGGGACACGATTCTTTTAAGTGGGGGTGAGTTGTCACATCCCTAGCTAGCACTTGCTTTAGGACCTGACTAGAGTGTGCATCATGTTTACTTTCAAAGAAACTTGAAATGGGATTAACAGAAACCCCAGCACCCCTCCCCTAACAACTAGGGTTTGATAAAATATTTTCCAATGTACCCAAAATGCCCTTCAAAATGTTCATCATTTCTGCCTTGGTCTTAAACCTCTGCCAAAAATGGTGCACAATTTTCCAGGACAATCTAGGGTTTTGGATTAAATCATATGGTATTTGAATTTGGGCATTTAAATGCTTTAAAATATTTTAAATGCTCAAATAATCATAAACTATAATGTTTCCTACTGTTCATATTATATACAGCAGGTATGACAAGAATTATGATTTATAAAAATGTTTAGACATTTTTATTAAATGAACAAAGTTGCAAAAGAAATGAAACAGAAAAGAAAATAGAAAAAGGAGAGAGAGAGAACACTTACCTGGCGCCCACCCGTCCCACCTGCCGGCCCAGCCCAGCTGCCGCTCCAGCGAGCTGCTTGGCTCGGCCAGGCAGGCAGGCAGGTGCTCGACGGCGACCGCGCCGCGCGCCACGCAGCTGCCCGCCGCCCTGCTTCGCCCCCTCGCCGTCCTGGAGGAGTGGATCGAACGTCCACGTCTCCCCCGACCCCTCAGACACCTCCGTTTCTCCCCAGCTCCTCTCCTCCGCTCTCCCCGCGCCATGGCCGACGCCGCCGTGATCGCACCGTCGTAGAAACCACGTCCACCGTCGTCCCCGAGCTCCGCCGTCCTCGACTGCTTCGACAGGCCGAGCCCCGAGCGCTCGCCCGCCCCGAAGACGCCCCCGAGCTCTTCTTCCCCAACTCCGGCCGCGGAGATCCCCCTCGCCGTGCTGCTCAGCTCCGACCACCTCCGAGCTCGCTTCGGTGCTCGCTGCAACCACTGTGAGCCTAGCTACCTCCTCCCCCTCTCCGTTGGCTCCCTCTTGCCCTGTAACCCACTGCACGTAGCTCCACCGCACGCACCGCCGCCGTGCTCGTCGCCGGTGATGCTCCGGTGACCATTTGGTCACCGGCACCCATCCAACGCACTCACCACAGCACGTAGAGGCGAACGGTGCTACGCACGCATCGCCTAGGCCCCTGCAGCCGCATCCCCACACACGCCCGACGCCGGTCGCCGCCGTCGAGCTCGTTGCCGTCGTCTCCGGCCACCCCAGGTCCGGCGACCACCACCATCCGATGCGGAAGAGCAAGAGCTCTCCAACGCACCCAGCCGCAGCTCGAGCCGTGCCCCACAGCCGTTTTCCGAAGCACGCCGCCGCGTTTGGCCTCGCCGGCGGCTAA
>LR738714.1:563941833-563957537 GCA_902687465.1 Secale cereale | reverse complement strand
TCAGCCCTTCATACGGGGTCTACTATTTTTCTACGGGCTGGATTTCCATGATCTTCACCCCTTCCCTCTTCACCCCTTCACCCCTTCAATCCTTCACATCTCCGCTTTCATAGTGGTGTGTGAAGCTTTCCTCCGCATTCCCCCACACTTCGGCCTATGGCTCAAGACCTTCAATGTGAAGCCGAAGGTGGTGGATGGGCAACATGTAGAATGCGGGGGCGCTATGATAAGCAAGCTCCCGAATGCAACCTGGCTAAAGGGGTCGTTCGCGGAGACGAACAAGGTTTGACAGCAGGAGTGGTTCTATATCATCGAGCCCCGCGATGCCCAATGGGCGGTGGCGCCTGCTTTCAGATCTGGACCCCCGGAGAGGCTAACCTCTTGGACCGACAAGAGTCTGAACTGGGGGTCTCAGACTGAGGTGACGACACTCCAAGGCCGCATGTCCAACATGATCACCAAAGGCTACCAACTCACAACTGTGGTTCAGGTAAATTTGTCCTTCCTTGCCAACGCCGGGACTCCTCTCTATGGGAGTTCGATCCGGCAAGAACCCGGCCCTTGAAGCATCTATACGGCTCCACACACGAAGAGATCTGGAAACACCTCTTCAAGAGCCAGAAGGAGTGACCAGAGGAAACTGAGGACTCAGGCTACAACACTACGTTTACCGCACTAGAGGTAATCAAAAACTCCGCCGAACATATATTCCCTCCTTATTTGAATGATAATAGGAATTGGAGTTTTTATCTGATATACAGAGATGGACGAAGAAGGCAGTTCAGATCAAGTGTCCAGCCCCTTCGCCAGAAGACCCAGCCACGACTCAACTGTTGGCGATGCTGGTTCCGGCGCCGTACAAGGCGTTGGACAAGAAGTCCAAGAAGAAGGGCAAGGAGGCCAAGAGCGACCCCCGCCCTACGGACGCCAAGGAGATTAACATCCTCTCCTCCGAAGAGGAGGAGGATGATGATGAAGAAGAATCTCTCGCCCAGGGCAAGGGGAAGAAGAGGGCGGCCCCTGCTGACGCAGGCAAGGCCGCACCTCGGAGGAGGCTAAACCTCCCCGCCCATTCGGACTCATCGTTCGAACACAACTTTGTTTATTCGGCATACTAATGCTTTTTAAGTATTTCTCACCTGCTGACCTACAACCCTCCCCGTGCACACCCCAATGTCTCCTCATCGGAGGGGAACTCTCTGCCATTTGGAGAGATGGAGAGCGACCCGCCGGTCCGAGCTCCATTGCCCATGGCCCGCGGGGACACCGAAGTGTCCTCCCAGCGTGCGTCTCCTGCTCAAGGAGATGGGGGCGGGGCAGGTGATAAGGTGACTGAGGGTAACACCTCGGCTGCCGCTGACCATGGGGAACAGTCCCCATGGAGACTGAAGACGGGGGGCCCAAACAATCCGGGGCCCCGCCGAATACTGATCCGGAACCTAGTGCAGCTCCGGAGTGCGAAGACCAGACCCCCAAGGCGGGGGAGGAGACAACTGTTCCTACGGCGCCCGGTGTCAATCCGTAGGCGCCGGACCCTCTAGAGGGAGCACTACAAAGTGCTTCCGTCGTGGAGGAGCACCGCACCATAATGGGTGCGGTGATGAAGAAGATTCGATCCGTCAAAGGCGGACTGAATGAAGCCTTCAACAGCCTACTAACAGGCTTCGAGGTATGCAATGTAATTTTTTATGGAACTTTATTTATCTTATATGCACATATATAGCCAGTAGCCCCTGATGCTTTGTGTGATTCTGAACAGAATCAGACGAAGTATCCATAATATAACATATTATAGAGCTAAACTGTATGCTTTTGCATTTGAACAGGCTTCACTAGTTGCGGCAACTGCACAAGCTGCAGAAGTTGCCGAACCAAATCGGAAGCTCTCGGAGGCCAACGCGGACCTCAACCGCGTCAACCAGCGTTTGGATGAGACGCAAGGTATGCGGATTTGAAAAATTGAGATGTCAAGAAGAGTAATAATTTTAATTGATTATGAGTATAAACTCTTTGTGATATTCTGTATTAAACAGTTGGCATCACTGAGCTCGAGGCCCTCAAGGGCGACCTCGCGAAGGCCAAGAAGGAGGCCGAAGCGAGCAAGGCAGCCGCTGACAAAGCGGTTGCCGATCTAGAGGCCGAAAAGGCGGCGTGCCAAAAGCACAAGGCTCGGGTGGCCGAAGCCGAAAGTGAGCTCAACGATGCTATTCGCAAATGCGAGGCATTGGAAAAAACAACTTCGAAACAAGCATCCGAGCTCACTGTGGTAGTCAATGCTGCCCAGGAGGCGCGAAGCGAGCCACGCAGCGTTTGCGAGGAAGTCAAGCAGGCGCGAGAGATAGCATCTGGTAAGAGCATCTTCAGAGGGCGGAAGTACCTTGGGCTGATACGGTTATGGATTTCTCCAGGCGTGTTTGAGGATTTCCCGAGGTGCAGTGCTGAAGCCGCCCAATACTTCTGAGCCTACGAGGGGAACAACACGGAGAAGTTGTTCTTGTCGCAGTTCAATGTGCCAAAACATCCGGTGCCCCTCAACGACTAGATGAAGCTATTGGTCGAGCTGCACAAGATGGCGGGTTTGGCCATGAAGGACTTGATAATTTAGCTGTGGCCCGCTGAGCTGCACAAGATGGCGGGTCGACGCGTTGAAGCGTTCGGCCTGCATAGAGGGTGCTTAGATGGCCTTCGCCGGTGTGAAAATGCATTGGGCAAAGATGAAGGCACATGACATAGCCACTGCTGGCCCGCCCGAAGGCAAGGAGTACCGCACGCTGGAGAGATACTTTGAGGACGTCATAGAAGGTGCCCGCCTTGTAGAAGGCCATTGCTCAAAGGATATTATCTTTGAGTAATTGTATCCGGTTGTAAAGACTTAAGCTTATGAATCGATGTATATATAATTTTTGCGCTATTATAATGTGAGCGACTTTCACCTCCTGTGCGGCCATTTATTTAAATCTGAAAGTTTCCAGTGATCCGCATCAGCCCCCATGTAAATATTACTAGGGTGTTCGGTCATATGCATAAACACTCTTTATCCAACGTCTTGGTCCACGCAGGAGGTGTATGCAGAGCGAACCAGGCAATCAGACTATGCGGCTTTATTGCTTTCACTTAGCCATAGGAGTTTGACAAGTAGGACTAGGTACTAGCCCCTGGTGCGTATATGGTGTTTCCAAATTAAGGTATCCATTTGTACACGGCTGGGCAAAAAACCAATCCTTCGTATAACACGGGGTAGATCTCCATCGATCGTAGTATGACACTAAGTCACCGGATCGCAGACCAGATTCTCGCCTATCATGACAGTCAGTTTTCGGCTTTCTCTACTGAGGTACTTGACCGGACGAACCAGAAGTACAATCGCAGTAGTTCTCCCTTTACACCCTAGCCGAACAATCGGGAATGTAGGGGTAAGCACACGGGCCGGGCAACCCAACTATTGACCCAAGAGACTATTCAGAACGGATGCATATAAAGCAATATCCAGGACGCCGAACACTCCCTATAGGTGTTCAGACTTTTCAACATATACCGGGCCGAATACAGCCCCTGGTAATGGACCCTAGTGTCAAGGCACATGTGGCAATCTGACATGGGGAGAGAACACAGGTGGTGAGAGAATAAAACGCCAAATACAATATGAACCAAGCTGCTTCTATAATATCCCGTTCTAGTACGCCGAGCCGTATACTTACAGATAATGCCGATAACTTCCTAGGACATTTTACATGCCAGAAAAGCATAAAACAAAAAGAGATAAAAGGTTTACATAGGGTCTTAATCTAAAAAGAAACCTTAGCGTGGGGCCCTGCTGCACGTCTACGCCATTTTCTCCTTTGTGATGTGTCCTTGAAGGGGTAAGTGTGATGGCCATCTGTGAAAAAAGTAAAAGAAAAAACCTGGAAAAAAGAATCCAGTGTGGCCGTAAACAAAGCCGGTTTGTTTAATGAACCTTGAAAGATAATTTTAGAGTCCGAATAGGGTCGAGCCGAACTATGGACTATTTGTATGCAATGTGCCCCCAGCGTCGCCCAAGGAATTTTAAGGGCATAATTGTGTACACGAGGCACGTATGCTACCACCTTATGGGGCAGTTGATGGGGGCGTAGCTGCTAATCGAGCTCAAGTTCATCTGAGCTACCGCACTGAGGCGTATGCCAAACACGTTTAGATATGTCCGCGGTCTTAACGACCGATGAGCTGTTCGACTTGAGTATGCCGTTTTGGACTTCGGCTGCTAGGGTTGCAGTGTCCTCCTCCGCACGGAGAGAGCGCTCCATATTTCCATTGACCGTGATGATGCCACGTGGTCTAGGCATTTTGAGCTTTAAATAAACATAATGCGGGACCGCATTAAAGCGGACGAAGGCCGTTCTTCCGAGTAGTGCATGATAGCCACTTCGGAACGGAGCTATGTTGAAGATTAGCTCTTCGCTTCGAAAGTTATCGGGAGAGCCGAATACGACCTCCAATGTTAAAGAGCTCATGCAGCGGGCTTCTACGCCCGGTATCACTCCTTTAAAGGTCGTGCTTCTTGGCTTGATTCTTGACGGGTCTATCACCATCTTGCGGACAGTGTCCTGGTTGATCAGATTGAGACTGCTGCCGTCGTCCATAAGGACTCGAGTGAGATGGTATCCATGGATTATTGGATTGAGCACTAGGGCAGCCGAACCCCCATGACAGATACTAGTCGGATGACCCCTACAATCAAAGGTGATCGGACAGGCCGACCATGGGTTGAATTTGGGGGCAACAGGCTCAACGGCATAGACATCTTGGAGTGCGCGCTTGCGCTCCCTCTTTGGGATATGAGTGACATAGATCATGTTCACTATTTTGATCTCCGGTGAAAATTTCTTCTGTCCCCCTATGTTCGGCTGGCAGGTTCATCCTCGTCTTCGCTCTGAGGTCCCTTTCCCTTGTGTTGGGCGTTGAGCTTGCCGGCCTGCTTGAGGACCCAACAACTACGGTTGGTATGGTTCGCAGGTTTAGTCGGGATGCCATGGATTTGGCAGTGTCTGTCTAATATTTTGTCCAGGCTAGATGGACTATATTTGTTGCTTTTAAATGGCTTCTTCCGTTGATCGGGTCTGGAGCCATTGAATCCGGGTTTATCATTGTATCATCTGGGCTTCCAGCATTATTTCGACGTTTGTTTTTGTTACATCGTGGCTTTCCATTGCCATCCCTGACTTCGGATGTGCCAGGGTCGCTGGTGCTGCTACGAGCTAACCAGCTGTCCTCGCCCGCGCAAAAACGGGTCATGAGTGTAGTTAGGACTGCCATTGTCCTCGACTTTTCCTAACCGAGGTGTCTAGCTAGCCATTCATCCCGGACACTGTGCTTGAAGGCTGCTAAGGCTTCGGCGTCCGGACAGTCGACGATTTGGTTCTTCTTAGTGAGAAACCGATTCCAAAGCTTACGGGCTGACTCCCCGGGTTGTTGGATTATGTGACTTAGATCGTCAGCATCTGGGGGCCGGACATAGGTCCCTTGAAAATTGGCCCGAAAAGCATCCTCAAGTTCTTCCCAACTTCCAATGGAGTTTTCTGGGAGGCTGTTCAGCCAGTGCCGGGCTGGTCCTTTCAGCTTGAGGGGTAAGTATTTGATGGCGTGGAGATCATCTCCAGGAGCCATGTGGATGTGAAGAATAAAGTCTTCTATCCAGACAGCATGATCTGTTGTTCCATCATACGCCTCGATATTTATGGGTTTAAACCCTTCTGGAAATTCGTGATCCGGCACCTCATCGGTGAAGCACAGAGGGTGTGCGGCACCCCTATGTTTTGTTATGTCGTGGCGTAGGTCCGACGGTTGTGATGTTCGGTATTGGCTCCGAACTGGTATATGACCGACATATCTGGCTTGATAACCACCTTCCCGTGCGGGAGCACGGTCCCTAGATCCGTAAATGGATCTGATCTTGCCAGCCTTTTTGTTCAGGTCCTCACGTAGATCGTGTTTCTGGCCCTGAGCCACGGCCTCCTTTCCTTTACGGGGAGGGGGTGCGGGCTTGTGTACGACGTTGCTAGCTACTCTGTCCCGTCCACGAGGTGGTCAGTCCGGCTTATCGGTGGTATTGTTCTTCGACGGTATAGGCGCAATAGCCTGGTCATCGAATTGTGGCAGCAGTTTACGCTTAGGATAGCCCTTTGTTTGGCGATTGCAGCCATATTTTTCCTCAGTGTCTAGCACTTCGTTCCATCTATCATTGAGCGTATCCTGTGCGGCTTTAAGCCACTGCTGCTGCTTTTTCAGGCTCCTTGCGGTGGCAATAAGCCTTCGATGGAAGCGCTCTTGTTCTAAGGGTTCTTCTGGGACGATGAATTCGTCATCGCCCAGGCTAACATCCTTTTCGGAGACAGGTTGATAATTGCTGTCTTCGCCATCGTTGTGATCAGACAGCGGTCCCTGACTATGTTCGCCGTCCTCTCTCTCGTCATGCTCCATCGCTGGATCTGCGGGGTCATCGACTTGGTCCGGATTATCACCGTCGTTAGTGACCATGTTACTATCTTCCCTTTACGGGGTCGAGATCGGCGCTTCTGACGCCGATGCTTGGGAGGTTCATCGACAGGCTTATCCTTTTTGGGATCATTATCGCCATCGTCCACCTTCTCTTCAGGTGTGTCCACCATATATACATCGTATGAGGACGTAGTTGTCCATCGCCCGGTCATCGACTTGGTCCGGATTATCACCGTCGTTAGTGACAATGTTACTATCTTTCCCTTTACGGGATCGAGATCGGTGCTTCTGACACCGATGCTTGGGAGGTTCATCGACATGCTTATCCTTTTTGGGATCATTATCGTCATCGTCCTCCTTCTCTTTAGGT
The DNA here is from genome assembly GCA_902687465.1 of Secale cereale. Taxonomy (NCBI): domain Eukaryota; kingdom Viridiplantae; phylum Streptophyta; class Magnoliopsida; order Poales; family Poaceae; genus Secale; species Secale cereale. The sequence goes on along the minus strand of LR738714.1, from coordinate 563,950,693 downwards.
GTGTCCACCATATATACATCGTATGAGGACGTAGCCGTCCATCGCTCGGTTACGGGCGGGTTTTGGTCTAGATCTGCTTCGGCTTCGAGGTCCATCCCTTCAAAGTCTTCGGAAGCGTAGTCAAGTAGATCGGTTAAATATTTGACCGAGGCTACCAAGTGGGTGGTGGGTGGGAAGCCAAATTCTCCATCATCAGCCTCTAGTTCAAACCGGATATAATTCGGCTGTGAGTCCCCTACTAAGGAGAGGGATTTTAATGAGTTTAGCACATCGCCTAAAGGTGAGTGCCGGAAGATATCTGCGGAGCTGAATTCAATGATAGGCGCCTGATCAAGCTCGAAGGATGCAGATGCACATGATTCAGAACCTGTAGCCGGAGACAAGTCCGAAGTTCCGGTAACACAGTTCCCGCTCAAGGTTGGGTCTGTGTGCGGCTCCAGCGCCGCGGAGTCTGCGGCTTCCGTGGCGGGGTTGAGCTTCCCATCCTCGGGTGACGCGATCTGCTCCGGATCTAGGGCCATAGCAGTTACAGGTGCTATCCCCTGGATGTGGTCCGATGACAGATTTATGTCATGTTCATCGTGGTGGCAGGGAGCGGTCGCTATGGGCTCGAATCCATCGAAGATAAAGTCTCCGCGGATATCAACAACATAGTTCAAGCTTCCAAACTTGACCTGATGTCCAGGGGCGTAGCTCTCAACCTGCTTGAGGTGGCCTTCTGTGTTGGCACGGAGCGTGAAGCCGCCAAACATAAAAAGCTGGCCGGGAGGGAAGATCTCCTCGGCGGTGGTGTCGTCGTTGTTGACGAAGCGATCCATCGGTCCTTCGGTCATTGACATAGTGGAAATCTCAATGAAAGCACCAATGTCAGTGTCAAAACTGGCGGATCTCAGGTAGGGGGTCCCGAACTATGCGTCTGTGGATCGATGGTAACAGGAGACAAGGGACACAATGTTTACCCAGGTTCGGGCCCTCTCGATCGAGGTAAAACCCTACTCCTGCTTGATTGTTCTTGATGAATATGACTACAAGAGTTGATCTACCTCGAGATCGTAATGGATAAACCCTAGAAGTCTAACCAGGGTGATTGCTATGAATCGACTATTGTTGTTCAGCCTCTACGGACTAAACCCTCCAGTTTATATATGCACTGGAGGGCCCTAGGGTTTGTACATGACCATCTTGCAGAGGAAGGAAATATTACACCCAAACCTAAAACCTGCCATTATACGCACACAGGATTCCTATCCAGATACGAGAGACGATCTTGAGCGATGATCTTCATGACCCACCAGTCCGGCCCACAACGAGTTATCCGGCCACATGAGGACCCCTCAATCCAGGACTCCCTCACGTGGCACTCTCCGGATGTCCGGTGCATCTTCACATAAAGAAAATTGCAGATTTCCGTACTCACCGGACGACCGGTCACGAGACGACCAACACATTCCGTACGTCCGACCGCTCATAGCCCACCGGACGTCTGGCACTCTCCGGATGTTCGATACATCTTCAGAGAAAGAAAATAGCGGATTTCCTATCCCCACCGGACGTCTGATGGTTGTGTGTCTAGTGCTACTTCGTGGCCTGGTGGATTCCCAGCGTCCGGACGACCGGCGGCCTGTGCAGACGTCCTTCCAACCTGTGCCACTGGACGTCCGGTGTTGTCTAGACGTCCGACAATGGCTGTACATTTAGTGGCTCAACGGTCAGTTTTACACCACTACTATATATAGTCTACTCCTCTCCCAGGATAGGGTTGACCATTCAGTTTGAGCTTACCCAAGTACACATTTCAGTCTCTCTCTCTCACTCTCACACACCAAATCTTAGATCCCCAAGGGATTTGAAAGCATTTGAGAGAAGTTGTCCACCCAAGTGATAGATCCACTCCTTGTCCTTCTTTGCACCAAAGGAATTCGTGATTTGAGCAAGTCTTGAGCTTTTCCCCATCATTCTTGTTACTCTTGGAGGTTAGAGACTCCTAGGCGGTAGGAGTTATTCAGAGAGGAATCGAACGTTGTGATTACCCCCGGAAAATTTGTGAGGGTTTGGAGGCCACCTAAAGGTCTACCACTAGTGGTTGGGAATCGCCTTCGTGGTGATATCTCAAAGAGAGAATAGGGTGAGCCTTCATGACGTTGGTGTGCCTTCGTGGTAACATCCACCTCTCTAAAAAGTGACATAGCTTCCCTCCAAGGAAGTGAACATCGGCATACATCCTCTTCTCTCGAAGTTGCGGTTATTCCTACCCTAACTTCCTACTTGTGGTTACTTGTCTCTTAGTCCTTACTTATATCTTATTGTGCTTGCTTACTTACATACTTGTGTTTCTAGCTTACCTTGCTTAGCATCTTACTTGCAATTGTTAGGATCATTTTCATATTTCGCATTATTTCCTAAAATTGCTAAGTAATAATTAAAATTTGTAATTGTACCTATTCACCCCCGCTCTAGGTCCATCTTGATCCTTTCAATTGGTATCAGAACCTCGTGCTCTATTCTTGTGGATTTAACGCCCTAGAGCGAGATGAACCCCGATGGGACTCCCCTTGTTGCGGATCCGAAGAGTATGGGTGCGGCTTCCACAGAAATCAAGTCCTTTACTTCTGAGGATCTGGAACAGGCGCTTGCTAAGCAAAAAGATGAGCATGATGCTTCTCTTGAGGCCTTGGTCCAAATGAGACTAGCGACACTAACCACGATGCTTGCACCACTTTCTGGTGGTGCGGCCTCGATGCCAGCTGTGTCTACTCCTTCACTTGGTCAACAACCTCCTAGTAATGAACACTCCAGTGTTCCTTGGCTTTATGCAAGACCTCAAATAGAGAAACCAAATTATAACCCTCAAGGCAACCCTCCTTTACTTGATGGCACTACCGATTTTGCTTTGTGGAGAGTTGCTATGCAGGATCATCTTCAATATGGAAATGATGAGATGTTGGAGATCTTGGAGTATGGCTACCAAGCTATTGATCCGAAGAATCTTACTCCAAGAGAGGTATATGACAAGAATCTCAATGACACGACAATCATGTGCATAAGGAGAGATATGACTGCTAAGCAAAGGAGACCATACATACATATCACAAGTGCCAAGGAATTATGGGATAGCATTGTGAGGACCAAGACCGGTACCTCCACTCTCCGGCTTGCTCAATATGAAATTGCCAAGGGGCAATTGCAAAACATTTGTATGGAGAAAGGTGAATCTCCCAAGCAACTCCTTGAGTGTCTCACGACTCTCACCGCCGACATCGAGTCATGTGAGTGTGACAAGACACAAGATGGATTCAACTTGACTAAGCGATTTCTCGTGGACAAGTTGCTTCATGATCTTGCTCCGTATCATCACCAAATGGCGTGGGACAAAAGACGACACCATGGATTCAAGGAAATGACTCCGTACGACATCATATCCACTTTACAACTCTTTGAAGAGTCAAAGGCAAATTCTAGAAAACATCTTGCTATGCATGGTACCTCAACATCAAAAATCAATCTTGCATTGAAGGCCAAGCATGTATATGAAGAAGAGCAAAGTGAAGAAGAAGATGATGATGAGGATGAAGACGGTGATGAGATTGACTCCGATGAAATCCCTTCATATGAAGACATTTCCCTCTTTGTCAAGAAGTTTAGCGTGGGAAAATTCAAGGGAAGATTCCAGAAGAAGAAAGTGAGAAAATGTTACAACTGTGAAGAAGCCAACCACTTCTCCAACGATTGCCCCTATGAGAAGAGAGAAGATAAACCAAGGTTTCCCAAGACCTTTCTCAAGAAGAAGTTGCCAAACCCTTTGAACTCAAAATCAAGAAGATAGATGGGAAAGCAATGGTTGCTCATGAAGAATCCAATCCGGATGATGTTAGTGGTGTTGCCGGAGTTGCTCAAGATTCTCAAAACACTTTGAGGCTAGTTAACAAGACTGGTGATGTTTTCACCTACAACTATATGAAAGACTACAAGGGCAACACTCACAAATGCCTAATGGCAAAGGCCGTGATAGAAGATTGTAATGCCTAGGATGGGACTATACCTCCTATGTGTCGAGGCACGACTTAAAGGTATAAGCCCATTCTGGAATGATCTCAAGTTTGGTATCTTTGCACGACTCATGTAAAAAATAGGGATGAAATTGCAAAAGAAGATAGTTGGCTTACACTCGCCACGTCACACAATACATTACATAAGCATAACATCATCCAAAACATCACAACCCGACTACGGGCAAAGATCCAAAGAAAGATACCAAAAACATAAAGCCACAGGTCCGAATCGCCCCTAGTAGAAACCACTACTGATCGTCGAAAACGTCACAAGCATACGGCCACTCTCTTCATCGAGCTCCTAGTGAAGTAATTGAACCAGCTCCTGCATCATCCTTGGTTGAACCTGCATATGGTGTTGTAGTATCTGTCAGTCACGAGGACTCAGCAATCCCATAACCATGGGTATCAAGACTAGCAAAGCTTTATGGGTAGGAGGAGGTAAAGTGGTGAGGTTGCAGCAGCGACTAAGCATAATATGGTGGCTAGCTTACGAGTACAAAAATAAGATGAGAATCTACGCAAACAGTCGCAAACTAGTAATGATCGCTAAAGATCCTGAACTACCTATGAGTCAAACATAACCCCACCCTGTTCTCTTCTCAAAGTGAAAAGAGACAGTCACGGTTACTCACACAGTTGTGTGCTTTACTTCGGATCCTCTGTCACTACAACCAGACATTAACAAATTCCCATCTGCCACATAACCGCGGGCACGACTTTCGAAAGTTCATAACCCTGCAGGGGTGTCCCAACTTAGCCCATCACAAGCTCTCACGATTAGTTGAAGTGATAAATATAATATCATCACCCCTTATCTTAGGGAAATCCGATCAGGCTCGGCATCCCGGTGCACAAGACATTTCGACAATGGTAAAACAAGTCCAGCAAGACCTCCCGGCGTGCCGACACCCTGATAGTAGCTGCGCGTATCTCGTCTCAGGCCACAACCGGACGGGACATCCTACAGGAGCCAGATACCTCGAGTTTCCCCGAGGCGGTCCCGCAGTCTGCCCGTTTGGGACCAACACCATCAGCACTGGCCCCCCCTGCTATGTAGAAAGAATCCCCGGGGACGCGACCCCCTATGCAATTTTAATTAATTAATTAAGTTGTTATTATGAGGCAAATTAAAACCAATGTTGGGCCTTGTTGGAGGAGTTTTATTCAAAGATGAACTGTCAAGGGGTCCCCATATACCCATCGTGTAAGGAACGCAAAATCAAGGAACTTAATGCCGGTTTATCGGTGCCTAAGGTGGCGTGAGTGGAACAAAACACTGAGCAAAAGGCCAAGCCTTCCACCCATGCCCAATATATAGGTGTGTTAATAATAATAATAGATATTGTGATATTCCAACAACAAGTTCCCTCCTAGAACGATCTTCATCTTCACCTCCAACTAACAACGCTATAAGAGGGGCTGAGCAAGCGGGTAACATAGCCAAACAGTGGTTTTGCTAGGAAGGTGTCAAAGGTTAGAGGTTTCATGGCAACAAGGAGAGGCTGACATAAAAGATGGGTAGCGCGACATGTAACGATAGCATCGAGACAACTAAGCATGGCAATGGTAGTAAAGGTATCCAAGGGTATGATCATCTTGCCTGGGATTCCGCAAGGAAGAAGAACGGGTCCAAGTAGTAGTCAAACAATCCTCACAACTCCGGAATGAACCCGGAGCTAACGAGAGAAGCAAACCGGAAAGAAACAAGCAACACGGTAAACACACCACACGAGACATGACAATATGCTCAATCAAGTATGATGCAAGACAGTTCTACTTAGGAAGCACAACAAGTCTATACAGGAAGCACAACATGGCAAGGTAGGAAGCACAGTAAAATAACACAAGTCTATATGATGCAATACATGGTAAGGTATGATGCATGACAAGTCTATACAGGAAGCACAACATGGCAAGGTAGGAAGCACAGAAAAACAACACAAGCAACATAACATCATGCAATACATGGCAAGGTATGATGCATAATAAAATTACACTATTTAGGCATTTTAAATGAGGCCAGAAATAACAACAACAATTTCGGAAAATCCCCATATGCATGTTTAGCAATTTTAAGCAAACAACAATTCACACATTTTAATGTTGTTAACATGATGCGGATGACATGTTCAAGTTTATGCAATTTTTTAGTAAAAGTTAACATGAAGATGATAAGGAGTATTTGTCACCGTGGTGGAAGGAAAGGGTGCCACGGTAACGATCCGAAAATGATGCAACGGCAACATCTCGGTTCCGGTAACCCATTGAGAGACCGGTGCAAAAGAAAAGGTGGCGTGAGCGAGTCGAACAAGAAGAAAAGGTGGGGTGATCCCGTCACCGGGTTCCCACGAGTCGGCGACGAGGCAACCGAGGAGCATGACAAAAGACGAAACGGGCACGGTGCACACAAGGGAAACATCTCATACAACACATGCATTCCACGGGTCATCGTCTCGGGTTATACCTTCGGAACATTCGTTCTCGAAGCGGTTCGAGTCGTCGAGGGACGTAGTGGAAGTAGTGGAAGTAGACGTTCTCGAGGCGGTCGTTGTCAAAGTTGTCGTTCACGTTGCCAAAAGGAAGTAGTGGTACACGGCGACAATAGTCGAACTTGACGCTTGCATTACACGGGTCCTCGGCGACGGTAGTGGTACACATTGATGTAGTGGCACTCGCGGTTCTCGTGTGTAGTCGTACTCGAGGGTCATAGAGGAAGTAGTCGTCGCGACGGTAGTGGAAGTAGTCGTTCACGGTCATCGGTAGGGGTACTTGCCGCATCGCCGATCGTAGTGGTACTCGGGGTCGTCGTGGAACTTGTTCATGTAGTAGTCGTTCATGGGTCTTGTCGCTGGTGGACTAGCCGCAGGGGTACTTGGCGGTCTCGATCCATAGATGAACTTGCCGGTCTTGAGGTTCCAAACGCAGCAACAAGGGCAAACAAAGGGCGGCAGCACGGGGTGACGTAGAGGCCATGGCGAGGAGGCGCGCGCGAGGAGGCGGGGCCGGTGCGCTGGAGGCTGCTCGGAGCGGCGCTGGAGACGAGGCAGGGGCGGCTGGACGAGGCCTTGGCGGCGACGGCGGCGGCTCCTGGCCGGCCGGGCTGCCGGACCTGCAGCAGCTGCTGCCGGAGGCTGGAAGCTCCGCGGTGGCGGCCATGATGAGTGGGACGAGCAGAGAGGAGCATGGCGCGACGGATTGGCCCGAAGAGGACGGCGATGGATGGGCGACCAGCGGCGATAGGAGGAAGGGCCTGCGCGGGGAGGGAGGCCACGGCGTGCGGCGGAGGGAGGTGAGGGGCGCGAGGGAGAGAGATGGGGACGAGGGAGAGGGGCGAGGGAGATGGAGGCGAGCGACTGGCGGCGCTCGGGAGGACGAGGGGGATAGATGGATCGAGGGGAAGGGAATCGGGCCAGCTAGGGTTGTGAGGCTAGGACGGCTGGGCCTGATGGGCTTCCCCTTGCGGTCGGCCACGAGGCAAAAGGCCTGGCTGGACTGCTGAGGAGGCTGGGCTGCGGCTCCCCTCCTCTTTTCTCTTCTACCATTTCCCAATTACAGAAAAATAGCAATGAAGAAAAAGAGAAGAAAGGAAGGGTTAGAAACAGAATTTGGGCAAGGGGATTATTTTTCTTGGACTCACAAAATGCGCACGGTCCACGAAAAATAGGAGAGGCATGAACGCAAGAGTTAAATTCGAACTCATTTGAATTTAATTTAAATGGTTTGAACTAGGACATGATTTTTCGAAGTGTCCAAAAATGCTCGGATATTTGGAGGAACCTCGATAAAACGGATAAGAATTATAGACAAGGTTTGAGGCAAGGAAAAGAGAAAGAGAAGGCATGGGGAAAATATGCAAGTGTGTTATGGTTACTTCCAACAAATGGAATAATTTAATAATAGCTCCATAATATTAGGAGGATATGTTATAAAGAGAAGTCATCCTTCCCTCGATTTAAATGGACCGAAGGTCCACACAATTTATTTAAGTTGAGATGCAAAATTAAAGACATGATGGCATGATGACATGATGCAATGCAAAAATAAATAACACAAGCACAAATGAAACACACGGGAGAACCCGGAACATCTGGAATCTTCTGGGACGTCGGTCTTCGGGCGTCACAACTCTCCCACACTAACAGAGGATCTCGACCCGAGATCCTAGAGATAGCACCGGGTAGAAATGAAAAAGAAGAGGTAAACAAAGTTGCTTCTTTGACAGACGAGTGAAACCACGAACCTGAGAGGTTGACCAAAATGAAAGAAGAATACAACGGAGATGAACAAAGTTAAGAGCACTCCGGTAAAATGAGGAACACGGAACATTATGAGAACCTAAAAGGTTGAAAGACATGAAACAAGAGCTTACGAACCATAAGAATATGAAACTGCAATGGTATAGCCAAGGAATAAGGATGACATAATTTGGACAGCACTCCGTCTGGAAATGGAAGGAATAGAACAAGAACTTGAGAAGATGGAATGATACTTGAAGAAATCAACAACACACTGCCTCCGAAACAATTGAAAGAATGGCACGAGGGTTAAGAAAGGCTTCAGACAGCACTCCGGTTGAAAAGAGAGGCAAAACTTGATAAGATGAGAGAACTAGAATGGAGGACACAACACTCCGGTTAATAGACAAGCAAGGGAAGAATATGATCTTGATATGACAAGATGATGGGACGAAGAGGGCAATATCACCATGTCTCCAGAATGAAAGAATAGATGCCAGATCATTGGAAAGAAAGAACGGAGAAGAAAATGACAACTTCTCCCACGAATGAGTTGGAAGAGCATCCTTACAA
>LR738714.1:563919373-563941647 GCA_902687465.1 Secale cereale | reverse complement strand
TAAACAAGGAAAATGATGGTTTTAAATATCTCATTCTTGATAAGTCGTGAATCATAATTCATGAAGGAATTGTCGAGAATGACAAAACACCATCTGAAAAGATAAGGTAGAAAGAATTGCACTTCAAAATGCAAGAAGAAGAATATTTGAGCTCCTCCAACAAGAATCTTGATGAAGACTTCGAGGATGAATTAAATGATGATGAACCACCATGAAGAACTCCGGTAATGAAAGCATGAGAAGTGAAAGATGAAAATAATAAGATTCAAGGCCTGCGATGAATTAGATGGAGGTTTGGAATGGTATAATTGAAATAACTTGAAGCTCCGGAAAACAAGATGAACAACTTAGAACCGAGAATATGATATAATGAACAAGCTCCGGAAAAAGAGATTAATCACTTCGGGGAAATAAGAATAAGATTTACTGTATGCTTATCCTTCATCAAATTAAATTGATGACAAGCAACGGATTTGGCCTACTACTTATTCTTCTTGAAAAGGATTGGAGAGAGATATAGCCAAACTTGAGAATAATCTTGAACGACTCACCGGTAGGATTATAAAAAGAACGAGTGAATTAATACGATAACAACGGAAGAGTAATCTTGAAAGAACCACCGTAAGAATATGGAGACGAAAGAAGAGACATCGATGAAGAATATTTGGAAGACAAAGTTGAAAACTGAGAACGAAGAAATATTCTTAAATGATGGCCTTCGGAGGATCACAATGGAAAGAATTCATGAAATGCTTCGGATGGTATAAAAGAATTCCTCACAAACGGAACAATAATGAGGATGGCATTAAGCTAGAACCACGAATCTTCAAGAGAACGGGCCAAGATTTAAGAGAAACACTTCTCCGGTCTTCAAATGTTGAGAATGAAGACGAGAAATGCCATAAGAATTGTTGAGCACTCCGGAATGAAGAATTAAAAAGGTTGAAACAACGATGAAAAGAATTTGAAAGCGATATTGGATAAGGCATGTGACTGATGGGAATCATTCTTACGTCACACTTTGAAAAGAATTTGAGTATAACTCCAGAAAAATAAGAAGAGTCGGGTAAGATCCTGAAAAAAGACATGTGGGTTAGGGCCCACTCAAAGAAATCACCGTTGAAAAGGATTGCTTAAGAGATATTGCACCAGTTGAATTAAATGGCTTGAATAAGATAGCAATCCTCAAAATAGCTTGACAGGATTAAGAATGGAAACACGAATCTTCTGAGATACCTTGTACACACCGGATATGGATAGGAGAGTTGAATGAATAAGAGAGCCTTCGGATAATAAATTTCAACATGGGAAAACATGTGAAACAAAAAGGAAGAGATATGATCATTACGGAAGCTTGGATTTAGTCCACCGTAGAAGAAACGAGAATGGAGAATGATGAACTTGAAGCTCTCGAGCATCTTCACGACAATTCACCGGGTAAGAACATTGAAGGAAAAGAATGAAGAAATATCACATGAATAAAATGGATACTTCATTAGGGACTCTGGCTCCAAGAAGAAAAAGGGAGGGAGGGCGGGGAAACAAAGACAACTTGGGATGAATGGAACAGACAAATCGTCGGATTTCTCAACGGCGTCCGTATGGAATAACTTGAAGAGAAGGCACATCGGTTGAAAAAGGATTAACATGAAAATCTCGATGGTCAAGAAGAATTAACACTCCCATAGAAACATGAGAACACCGATTAGGAAAGGTATGGAATCAACATTTGACATCGAAGCAACTCGAATACCAGAATCAAAACGAAACAAAGGATAGATATGTTGCAACATAATCTTCACAATATCATCTAAACAGAGAATTGAACGAATGAATTCGTAGGTACATTAACTTGTCGAGAAGCCACTTGGGAGAACAAAAGGTAAATAAAAACAAGAAGGAGCAGATAGAACAAATACAAGATAGAAGCTTCATTCCACATATTCGTGCTGAAAGCTCATGGAACGTGTTACAAAAGGGTTTTGCAATCCCCGGATCAGCATAGCCAAGGACCCTTTAAGATGCAACTCCCGATCGGAACGACGCCCATAAACCACTTCACTCAATGTAGAACCCCGAACTCCATATCATGCATTCGTTGGAAGAATGCCTAGAACTACTAGATGAACCCACCTATTAATTTCCGAAAGTTTCCAGTTATGCAATCAGGTGTTGGGGATACAGGGGAAGCACCGCGCACTCAACTCTAATCCTACATCCAGCTGTATCCATCCTTCAACACATAACCAGTTATTTCCGGAAACCGTTTACCTCGGACCTTCGAAACGCATCTACTATACAAGCTATGGCAATACTCCCGAACTACCTCCCCAGTACTGGGTGATGTCGGGGTTATCTTGCCACTAACCGCATAGGAGAGTTTTCGATGTCGGCCGTCTTAAGTATTCCAGAACTGCTGCGATATATTTGTGATGACAACACCTCGGAGCTCAACTCCCCGGGACACTGCCACAACCCCTAATGACAGGAGGCATCGAGAACAATGTTCTCGTCACAAAGACATCGGAACAATCCAAACAATACTCGCATGATCCTCAAATTTTTTTGGTGAATTTTGATAGTAGAAGAGGCAAGAGTAATCGTCAGGAGTCCTCATCAGAGTGAAAAGAGATGAGGAGCAAAAGAAATCCTACTCTCCGATATATATATATATATAGGACTCAAAACATTTTCAAGTGTGTGCCTAGACTCAACGTCAACGATTCGATCAATCAGTGGGGCTTCTAGGTCGGAGAAGGCTCGGATACCAACTTGTAATGCCCAGGATGGGACTATACCTCCTACGTGTCGAGGCACGACTTAAAGGTATAAGCCCATTCTGGAATGATCTCAAGTTTGGTATCTTTGCACGACTCATGTAAAAAATAGGGATGAAATTGCAAAAGAAGATAGTTGGCTTACACTCGCCATGTCACACAATACATTACATAAGCATAACATCATCCAAAACATCACAACCCGACTACGGGCGAAGATCCAAAGAAAGATACCAAAAACATAAAGCCACAGGTCCGAATCGCCCCTAGTAGAAACCACTACTGATCGTCGAAAATGTCACAAGCATACGGCCACTCTCTTCATCGAGCTCCTAGTGAAGTAATTGAACCAGCTCCTGCATCATCCTCGGCTGAACCTGCATCTGGTGTTGTAGTATCTGTGAGCCACGAGGACTCAGCAATCCCATAACCATGGGTATCAAGACTAGCAAAGCTTTATGGGTAGGAGGAGGTAAAGTGGTGAGGTTGCAGCAGCGACTAAGCATAATATGGTGGCAAGCTTACGAGTACAAGAATAAGATGAGCATCTACGCAAACGCTCGCAAACTAGTAATGATTGCTAAAGATCCTGAACTACCTACGAGTCAAACATAACCCCACCGTGTTCTCTTCTCAAAGTGAAAAGAGACAGTCACGGTTACTCACACAGTTGTGTGTTTTACTTCGGATCCTCTGTCAAGCTTTCTACAACCGGACATTAACAAATTCCCATCTGCCACATAACCGCGGGCACGGCTTTCGAAAGTTCATAACCCTGCAGGGGTGTCCCAACTTAGCCCATCACAAGCTCTCACGATTAGCTGAAGTGATAAATATAATATCATCACCCCTTATCTTAGGGAAATCCGATCAGGCTCGGCATCCCGGTGCACAAGACATTTCGACAATGGTAAAACAAGTCCAGCAAGACCTCCCGGCGTGCCGACACCCTAATAGTAGCCGCGCATATCTCGTCTTAGGCCACAACCGGATGGGACATCCTACAGGAGCCAGATACCTTGAGTTTCCCCGAGGCGGTCCCGCAGTCTGCCCGTTTGGGACCAACACCATCAGCACTGGCCCCCCTGCTATGTAGAAAGAATCCCTGGGGACGCGACCCCCTATGCAATTTTAATTAATTAATTAAGTTGTTATTATGAGGCAAATTAAAACCAATGTTGGGCCTTGCTGGAGGAGTTTTATTCAAAGACGAACTGTCAAGGGGTCCCCATATACCCATCGTGTAAGGAACGCAAAATCAAGGAACATAATGCCAGTTTATCGGCGCCTAAGGTGGCATGAGTGGAACAAAACACCGAGCAAAAGGCCAAGCCTTCCACCCATGCCCAATATATAGGTGTGTTAATAATAATAATAGATATTGTGATATTCCAACAACAAGTTCCCTCCTGGAACGATCTTCATCTTCACCTGCAACTAACAACGCTATAAGAGGGGCTGAGCAAGCGGGTAACATAGCCAAACAGTGGTTTTGCTAGGAAGGTGTCAAAGGTTAGAGGTTTCATGGCAACAAGGAGAGGCTGACATAAAAGATGGGTAGCGCGACATGTAACGATAGCATCGAGACAACTAAGCATGGCAATGGTAGTAAAGGTGTCTAAGGGTATGATCATCTTGCCTGGGATTCCGCAAGGGAGAAGAACGGGTCCAAGCAGTAGTCAAACAATCCTCACAACTCCGGAACGAACCCGGAGCTAACGAGAGAAGCAAACCGGAAAGAAACAAGCAACACGGTAAACACACCACACGAGACATGACAATATGCTCAATCAAGTATGATGCAAGACTGTTCTACTTAGGAAGCACAACAAGTATATACAGGAAGCACAACATGGCAAGGTAGGAAGCACAGTAAAATAACACAAGTCTATATGATGCAATACATGGTAAGGTATGATGCATGACAAGTCTATACAGGAAGCACAACATGGCAAGGTAGGAAGCACAGAAAAACAACACAAGCAACATAACATCATGCAATACATGGCAAGGTATGATGCATAATAAAACTACACTATTTAGGCATTTTAAATGAGGCCGGAAATAACAACAACAATTCCGGAAAATCCCCATATGCATGTTTAGCAATTTTAAGCAAACAACAATTCACACATTTTAATGTTGTTAACATGATGTGGATGACATGGTCAAGTTTATGCAATTTTTTAGTAAAAGTTAACATGAAGATGATAAGGAGTATTTGTCACCGTGGTGGAAGGAAAGGGTGCCACGGCAACGATCCGAAAATGATGCAACGGCAACATCTCGGTTCCGGTAACTCGTTGAGAGACCGGTGCAAAAGAAAAGGTGGCGTGAGCGAGTCGAACAAGAAGAAAAGGTGGGGTGATCCCGTCACCGGGTTCCCACGAGTCGGCGACGAGGCAACCGAGGAGCATGACAAAAGACGAAACGGGCACGATGCACACAAGGGAAACATCTCATACAACACATGCATTCCACGGGTCATCGTCTCGGGTTATACCTTCGGAACATTCGTTCTCGAAGCGGTTCGAGTCGTCGAGGGACGTAGTGGAAGTAGTGGAAGTAGACGTTCTCGAGGCGGTCGTTGTCGAAGTTGTCGTTCACGTTGCCAAAAGGAAGTAGTGGTACACGGCAACGGTAGTCGAACTTGACGCTTTTATTACACGGGTCCTCGGCGACGGTAGTGGTACACATTGATGTAGTGGTACTCGCGGTTCTCGTGTGTAGTCGTACTCGAGGGTCATAGAGGAAGTAGTCGTCGCGACGGTAGTGGAAGTAGTCGTTCACGGTCATCGGTAGGGGTACTTGTCGCATCGCCGATCGTAGTGGTACTCGGGGTCGTCGTGGAACTTGTTCATGTAGTAGTCGTTCATGGGTCTTGTCGCTAGTGTACTAGCCGCAGGGGTACTTGGCGGTCTCGATCCGTAGATGAACTTGCCGGTCTTGAGGTTCCAAACGCAGCAACAAGGGCAAACAAAGGGCGGCAGCACGGGGTGAAGTAGAGGCCATGGCGAGGAGGCGCGCGCGAGGAGGCGGGGCCGGTGCGCTGGAGGCTGCTTGGAGCGGCGCTGGAGACGAGGCAGGGGCGGCTAGACGAGGCCTTGGCGGCGACGGCGGCGGCTCCTGGCCGGCCGGGCTGCCGGACCTGCAGCAGCTGCTGCCGGAGGCTGGAAGCTCCGAAGTGGTGGCCATGATGAGTGGGACGAGCAGAGAGGAGCATGGCACGGCGGCTTGGCCCGAAGAGGACGGCGATGGGCGGGCGACCAGCGGCGATGGGGCTCCAGGCGGCGATAGGAGGAAGGGCGTGCGCGGGGAGGAAGGCCACGACGCGCGGCGGAGGGAGGTGAGGGGCGCGAGGGAGAGAGATGGGGACGAGGGAGAGGGGCGAGGGAGATGGAGGCGAGCGACTGGCGGCGCTCGGCAGGACGAGGGGGTAGATGGATCGAGGGGAAGGGAATCGGGCCATCTAGGGTTGCGAGGCTAGGGCGGCTGGGCCTGATGGGCTTCCCCTTGCGGTCGGCCACGAGGCAAAAGGCCTGGCTGAACTGCTGAGGAGGCTGGGCTGTGGCTCCCCTCCTCTTTTCTCTTCTACCATTTCCCAATTACAGAAAAATAGCAATGAAGAAACAGAGAAGAAAGGAAGGGTTAGAAACAGAATTTGGGCAAGGGGATTATTTTTCTTGGACTCGCAAAATGCGCACGGTCCATGAAAAATAGGAGAGGCATGAACGCAAGAGTTAAATTCAAACTCATTTGAATTTAATTCAAATGGTTTGAACTAGGACATGATTTTTCGAAGTGTCCAAAAATGCTCGGATATTTGGAGGAAGCTCGATAAAACGGATAAGAATTATAGACAAGGTTTGAGGCAAGGAAAAGAGAAAGAGAAGGCATGGGGAAAATATGCAAGTGTGTTATGGTTACTTCCAACAAATGGAATAATTTAATAATAGCTCCATAATATTAGGAGGATATGTTATAAAGAGAAGTCATCCTTCCCTCGATTTAAATGGACCGAAGGTCCGCACAATTTATTTAAGTTGAGATGCAAAATTAAAGACATGATGGCATGATGACATGATGCAATGCAAAAATAAATAACACAAGCACAAATGAAACACACGGGAGAACCCGGAACATCTGAAATCTTCTGGGACGTCGGTCTTCGGGCGTCACAAAGATGGAGAGGACCAAAACTCTCCTGACAAGGTCAAGGTAACCCCATGATCAAATCCTCTTCTGTTCACTCCTCCTACTCCTAGTGATGAGTACCTTGATGCGGAGGATAATTATGAAGATAATGATATAGATGAACCCATGTTTGCTAAATTAAATAAGGTCATGTGCTCCCTCAAAGGAAAGAAGCTCACTATGTTTCGTATGCTTATGGAGATGTGTTGGGTAACATAGCAGAATTCAAAAAAATTCCTACGCTTCACCAAGATCAATCTAAGTAGTCATGTAGCAACGAGCATAAAAGAGTGCATCTACATACACTTTGTAGATTGCGAGCGGAAGCGTTCAAGAGAACGTGGATGATGGAGTCGTACTCGTCGTGATCCCTGTCACCGATGATCCCAGCGCCAAATGGACGGCACCTCCGCGTTCAACACATGTACGGTGCAGCGACGTCTCCTCCTTCTTGATCCAGCAAGGGGGGAGGAGAGGTTGATGGAGATTCAGCAGCACGACGGCATGGTGGTGGATGCAACGGGAAAACTGCAGGGCTTCGCCAAGGACGTGCGGGAGGAGGGAGAGGTGTAATGGGGGGGGGAGGCACCAGGGGCTGAGGTGCGGCTGCCCTCACTCCCCCACTATATATAGGGGCCATGGGGGCGCCGGTGCTAGGAGATGGGATCTCCTAGGGGGGGCGGCGGCCAGGGGGGAGACTTGCCCCCCAAGGCAAGGGTGGCGCCCGCCACCCCTAGGGTTTCCAACCCTAGGCGCAGGGGGGAGGCCCAAGGGGGTGCGCCAGCCCACTATGGGCTGGTCCCCCTCCCCCTACGGCCCATGGGGCCCTCCGGGATGGGTGGCCCCACCCGCTGGACCCCCGGGACCCTTTCGATGGTCCCGGTACACTACCGGTGACCCCCGGAACTCTCCCGATGGCCGAAACTGGACTTCCTATATATAATTCTTTACCTCCAGACCATTCCGGAACTCCTCGTTACGTCCGGGATCTCATCCGGGACTCCGAACAACATTCGGGTTACCGTGTGCATATATCTCTACAATCCTAGCGTCACCGAACCTTAAGTGTGTAGACCCTACGGGTTCGGGAGACACGTAGACATGACCGAGACGACTCTCCAGTCAATAACCAACAGCGGGATCTGGATACCCATGTTGGTTCCCACGTGTTCCTCGATGATCTCATCGGATGAACCACGATGTCAAGGATTCACTCAATCCCGTATGCAATTCCCTTTGTCTATCGGTATGGTACTTGCCCGAGATTCGATCGTCGGTATATCGATACCTTGTTCAATCTCGTTATGGCAAGTCTCTTTACTCGTTCTGTAATCCATCATCCCATGACTAACTCCTTAGTCACATTGATCTCATTATGATGATGTCTTACCGAGTGGGCCCAGAGATACCTCTCCGTCATACGGAGTGACAAATCCCAGTCTCGGTTTGTGCCAATCCAACAGATACTTTCGGAGATACCCGTTGCGTACCTTTATAGCCACCCAGTTACGTTGTGACGTTTGGCACACCCAAAGTATTCCTACGGTATCCGGGAGTTGCACAACCTCATGGTCTAAGGAAAATATACTTGACATTGGAAAAGCTTTAGCATTACGAACTACACGATCTTGTGCTAGGCTTAGGATTGGGTCTTGTCCATCACATCATTCTCCTAATGATGTGATCCCGTTATCAATGACATACAATGTCCATGGTCAGGAAACTGTGACCATCTGTTGATCAACGAGCCAGTAACTAGAGGCTTACCAGGGACACGTTGTGGTCTATGTATTCACACATGTATCGCTGTTTCCGTACAATACAATTCAAGCATGAATAACAGACAATTATCATGAATAAGGAAATATAATAATAACCATTTTATTATTGCCTCTAGGGCATATTTCCAATAGTCTCCCACTTGCACTAGAGTCAATAATCTAGTTACATTGTGATGAATCGAACACCTGATGGCTTCTCGCCCCTCGTTGGTTACCCCAAGTGGAAGGTTTGAGATGTAGCGTAGCGGCAAATTTCCCTTGGCAAAGATACCAAGGATTGAATCCCGTGAGACTCCGAGGGTCGACAAGAAGGTGTCAATAGCGCCAGAAACTTTTGCTTGACAGGACCTGCACACAGATACAAATAACTTTGCTCCCAACGAGTACAGAGAGGTTGTCAATCCCTCCGGCCTTGTCGTTTACAAAGGATCAAACGCAAGAGATAATAGTGATAGGTATGACTGCAACTAGGAAATAAAAATAGGAAGTAAATAGCGGGTGTGATCAGTGATGGTAATATGGACCGGAGTCCCATGATGTTCACTAGTGATGTCTCTCTCCCAAAAGACGATAAAACAGCTAAGCGAGGTAAACAAATTACAGCTGGGCAATTGACAGGATTATGTGCGCAAACCAATGCTAACTATGCTGTAAAGAAAGGTAGAGGCTCTAAGCATGGGCGGTACGCCAAGGCAAGTAGACCGAAATCCATCTGCATCTACTACTAATCATCCACCTTGAGATATCTATCCAGAACATCTCGCTGGTATTAAGTTGCGAGTCCCACCCATAGTGTAAACTCAAAGCAACAGACAACTGCATTAAAAGAACTTTGCGTAAAGTAAAAAATCCTTGCACCCGCAAGTACAAGCACCGTTGTTTTCCCCCTTGTGGCAACAACACATCCCCTAGACTCATGTTTCTGTCACTCAAGCTAGTCATCGAGGGGCATGAACCCACAATCAAGTATAATGTTCCCTCTTGGAGTTACTACCTACTACTCGGCCAAAGCAATAAATAGCAATGGAGAACATGCAAGAATTACTCAAGAACATAAATATAAAAGAGGTGAATCAAATATATTACTCACACACAATCTGAACATAATCTCATAATCCATCGGATCCCAGCAAACTCAGCAGAGCAACAGCATAAAGATTACATATGTGCCTCGATCATGTAGGGCAGCTCACGAGGTCTAATCGATGAAGAACAAAGAGGGGAGGAGAACATCACATAGCTACTGTTCATGGACCCATGGTCCAAGGAAGACTACTCAAAACTCATCCGGGAAGCGTCCATGGTGGTGGAGAAGCTCCCGGTGGTGGTTCTCCCCTCCGGCAGGGTGCCGGGAAGAGTTCTCCTGGTGCTCCCGATCTTGGAAGCGCGGCGGCGGCGGAACAGAGATGAGATCCCGAAAAAGGGTTCCGTCCTCGAGGGTTTCGGGACGCGAGCAATATATATGCAAAAGGGGGTCACCAGAGGCGGAGGTGGGTCCCAGGCGCCCCCCTGGCGCGGCCAGGGGTGGGGCCGCGCCGGGTGGCCGCCTGGGCCACCCCAGGCTCCCCTCTGGCCCTGCCTAGGTTTTTCTGGAAGCTCCCGATACGCTGATTTTTCCTGTATTTTTCTCGGAATTTTTAGGGCACTTTTAATATGGGGGAAACCTGAAATAGAAAAACAGCAGAAAACATGAACTGGCACTGTGGTGCACTGAGTGAATAGGTTAGTCCAAATATGATCAAAAGTGTATGGAAGTGCATAAATATCATAGCAATATCACACAAAAGAGGCATGGAGCAAGCAGAAATTATAGATACATTTTGGACGTATCAACATCCCCAAGCTTAATTCCTGCTCGTCCTCGAGTAGGTAAGTGATAACAAGCATAATTTCTGTGGTGACATGCTATCAACCATATAAGAACTTTTAAGTAAAGTAATCAAGGCATGTAATCCAATTCAAGTCATAACAAGCAAGAGTCTATATTAGCATTGTAACAAGTAACATAAGAACATAAAGGTGCAAGAGCTCTCGCTGTCCGTGACTCGAATGTCTCCAAATGGTGTTTGCGTGCAAGAAAGGGGATAGGGATATATGAGAGAGTAAAACATAGTTTTTGTATTGTTGAGAACTTAATCTACTAAAGTTTCACACTTGGTCTTCTTTGGAATCTTATCTTGACTCATCCCCACACCGTCAGCCAGGTACAAGTCAAAATGATCCACTCCCTTTCGATATTTTGAGCACTCATGCAATGGATGAGCGTAAGCAAGAAAGTCGACACTTAGGATGGCAAAGAGAGAAAAATGATGAAGGGGGGAAGACAAAAAAGGTGTGAAAGGCTCACATCAATGAGGACAATCATCGGCGAGAGAAAGCCAAATGATAGATATGATGTGAGGAGTAGGGATTGCCATGCAACGGATGCACATATGAGCTAAGGTAAGCTCTCCAATGGAACTAGTGGGGGTGCATCCAACTTGCTTGCTCAAGAAGACCTAGAGCTCTTTTGAGGAGGCTCATCATTGGAATATACAAGCCAAGTTCTATAGTGTAAAGGTCCCCACATAGCTATATGCATGAATGATAATCTCTATGGAGTACAAGGTATAAGATGGAGTACGAGTGTGGATCTCTCAAAAGAAATAGTAGTGTGCCCCTTCTCTCTTTTTATTTCTTTTTCTATTTTTTCAATATATTTTTTATTTTTTTTGTGTGGCCTCAATGGATCTTTCTATTTATCTCTCATTTGTCCTCTTTGGGATCTTTTGATTTTGTCCTCTTTGGGATCTTTTGATTTGTCCTCTTTGGGATCTTTTCCTCACTTTAGGGGCAACACTCTATGTATTACAAGAAGTATAGAAGATCTTTCACACTTTACAAAAGTACTCAACATAAAGAAAATGAAACTATCATGATGTATGCAAATGTATGCCTCTGCCAGTATAGCAGGAAATGCAATGATACTAGCGCGTCATGTAGCAATGATTAGGGCAAGGCCCAACTAGCATGCGGCTCATCGATCAAGCAAAAAGCATGTATGACATGAAGATCAAGTCATGAGAAGATGGATGTTGCATGGCAATGTATCTCGGAAAGGCTATGGAAATGACTTAATAGGTAGGTATGGTGGCTGTTTTGAGGAAGGATATAATGAGGCTTATGATGACAGAGCGTATCGTGCCAAGGTTTTGGATGCACCGGCGAAGTATGCGCCAATCTCGAGGTGAGAAAGGGCAATGCACGACACCGAAGAGGCTAGAAAAATATGGATAGGTGGAAGTGTCAACTTTCGAATACTCACATTAGTTCGAAGAACTCATGCACTTATTATCGGTAACTCTCAATCTAATTAGGAGGTTCACAAAGAGACAAGTACCCCGAGGAGGTGTGTATGGGGGTTTGGTTACCCTTGCGCATCCTCGACCCATGGTACGTGAGTGTACTCTAATATTCGATCCCTCCAAAGATTAGTGATCCATTTAGTAGCTAAAGTTCTCAACTATTTTGTAGGTTTTCGAAAATAAACATGGATTGCCCAAAATACGACATCTATCACTAATAGGCTAAAGCTCTTGGCACCAAAAGTTCAGACATTACTCATGGCAATACCTCAAAACTATTGCAAGTTACTACCAAAATTAAATAGCAACCTCAATTACCTACTTTAAGTCAAGACACACAACTCAGTGCAACAGACAAACTCTCTTAACAAGATAAACATGAAAACTCAAGAGAGTTCAACAACCAACTAAACAAAAGCTCTTTAAAAAGAAAAGCATGACAACTAAGAGCTAAACATGACAGTAGCTATGGAAAGACAAAGAACACACACATCAAAGGTAAGCATGAAAATCCTATGTTGTGTTCTAGGTTGAAGTGGAGTGTGTTTCTCTCCCACACAAAGAAAGCTGGGTTCTAACTCGTTATGAACAGCAAGCAAAGCTAAAGAAAACTAAAAAGGAAACTAAGAGCAAGACGCTCCAAGCATAACACATAACGCATGAAGTGATTAAAATATAGTGGAACGAAAGACGAACTGATAATTGTTGATGGAGAAGGGGATGCACGGGGGCATCCCCAAGCTTAGACGCTTGAGTCTTCTTGAATATTTCTTGGGGGTGCACGGGGGCATCCCCAAGCTTGAGCGTTTGACACTCCTGAATCTTTTTATCATCTTCCCTCGCACACTTGAAAACTCCCTTCACACATAACTCATCATAATCTGATTAGCGAGGTTAGTACCCATAATAAAATAACTTTTCCCTACTGGAAATAAAGATAATCTTGAAGAGCTACTGTTTCTCAAGATTGCCAAAAGGTTTTTGCAAAGAAAAAGCAAGCTCAAGGTTTGCAAAACGAAGAAAAGGCAAAACAGGACAGAATCTGTGAAAAACAGACCAGCAGGTAGTAAATAATTTTTTCGGGGCACTTCTGCAACTCAAATCAAAAAACTCAGATAAAACACTCGAAAGCCAATTGTATAGAGCACGTTGTCAAAAAAATTCAGATCAAAAAGATGATCTGGTGATTTTATACGAATTTTTCTGTCCAAGGACAGAATCTATTTTCTGGACAGCACGTCACAACTTTTGAACTTTCTTGCAATCAGAGGCTAAACTTGGCACAAAGCTGAAAAATAAAGATACAATGATGTTGCTACAGTAGTAACAAACATCAAGACCACTAAAAACTGAAAGAACAAACTGAAAGCAAAGATAACAAGGGTTGTCTCCCTAGAGCTCTTTCTTTATAGCCATAAAGATAGGCTTAAGACTTTAATGATGCTCCCGTAGGAATAAGAGTTGAAGAACAAAAGAGAGCATCAAGAAGCAAATACCAAACACATTTAAGCCTAACATGCTTCCTATGCATATGAATATTGCAATAGAATAATTCATTGAAGCACAAAGCAATAAGCATAGGAAGACAAAACAAGTGCAGCTTCAAAACCTTCAACATAAAGAGAGGGAACTTGATATTATTGAAATATCTATAAGCATATGTTCCCTTCTCATAATAATTTTCAGTGGGATCACGAATAAACTCAACAATATAAGCATCACATAAAGCATTGTTACCATGATCCACATGCAAAAAGGTACTCTTACTCTCCACATAAGCATAATCTTTCTCATTGGTAATAGTGGGAGTAGGACTATCATAAACATCATGGTAATCATCATATTTAGGAGGCATATCATAATCATAATAAATTTTATCCTCAATAGTAGGTGGACTGAAAATATCATATTGATCATTGTAATCATCATATATAGGAAGCATAGTATCATCAAAGTAATTTTTCTCCTCAAAAGTTGGGGGACTAAAAATATCATGTTCATCAAACGTGTCATCCCCAAGCTTAGAGCTTTCCATGTCATTAGCAATATTGATATTCAAATAAATCATACTAATAACATCACCACCATCATGATTGTTATGCAAATAATAAAGTTCCATAGGTTTTTTAATTTTCTCTTCAAACACATCATGTCCCAAAGCAAGGTAGAGCCCATAAAGCTCTCTCATATTTTTGTTGTTTTCCATTAAGCAAAACTAGTGAAAATAAAAACAAGAAACAAAAGGATTTAATTGCAAGATCTAGAGAAGGTACCTTCACTTACCTCACTTCCCCGGCAACGATGCCAGAAACTTGCTTGATGGCTTCTCGCCCCTCGTTGGTTACCCCAAGTGGAAGGTTTGAGATGTAGCGTAGCGGCAAATTTCCCTTGGCAAAGATACCAAGGATCGAATCCCGTGAGACTCCGAGGGTCGACAAGAAGGTGTCAATAGCGCCAGAAACTTTTGCTTGACAGGACCTGCACACAGATACAAATAACTTTGCTCCCAACGAGTACAGAGAGGTTGTCAATCCCTCCGGCCTTGTCGTTTACAAAGGATCAAACGCAAGAGATAATAGTGATAGGTATGACTGCAACTAGGAAATAAAAACAGGAAGTAAATAGCGGGTGTGATCAGTGATGGTAATATGGACCGGAGTCCCATGATGTTCACAAGTGATGTCTCTCTCCCAAAAGACGATAAAACAGCTAAGCGAGGTAAACAAATTACAGCTGGGCAATTGACAGGATTATGTGCGCAAACCAATGCTAACTATGCTGTAAAGAAAGGTAGAGGCTCTAAGCATGGGCGGTACGCCAAGGCAAGTAGACCGAAATCCATCTGCATCTGCTACTAATCATCCACCTTGAGATATCTATCCAGAACATCTCGCTGGTATTAAGTTGCGAGTCCCACCAGTCAGGGATATTACTAGCAGGTATGAACCGGCTAGTGTAAACCGGATTAATAGAATATATTTATCATTGTAATATTTAGTAAAGGTTACGGCCCATGAGATCTTAGGGCCCATGTATAGAGTTACGGTTTGTAAACCACCTGATCATGTAACTTGAGGGATAAAGAAGAAAGAGCAGAGACCGAGGCGGACACAAGTATGAGCCGACCTCGGGACTCTGTAAACCGGACCGGGCGTCGCCTCTATATAAAGGGACGACCTAGCGACGGTTCAGGGACAAGCAGGAAACAACCCGTCGAAACACAGGCAAGCAATCCGCTCCCTGTTCATCGACACCCAAGCAATACCAAACCAAACTAGACGTAGGATTTTACCTTCTTCGAAGGGGCCGAACTAGTATAAACCCTCTGTGTCCTTTGTGTGCTTTTAACCCCTTC
Organism: Secale cereale; assembly: GCA_902687465.1. Lineage (NCBI taxonomy): Eukaryota > Viridiplantae > Streptophyta > Magnoliopsida > Poales > Poaceae > Secale > Secale cereale. The sequence goes on along the minus strand of LR738714.1, from coordinate 563,926,196 downwards.
AAGCTAACCCGTGCGATGGTTCCATCATCAAGTTCGTAAAACCGGACATCTGCCGTGTTATTTCCACGACAGTTGGCGCCCACCGTGGGGCCCCCGCACGATGGTTTCGAGTTCTTGAAGGGCAGCTTTGAAGGGCTCAAGGGCTATGTTGTCGGCCGGATGACCAAGAGTCGCCGCGGCCGGATCAACATCAATGACGCAGGTTGGGGACCGGAGGCCGATTCAATCGAATACGGGTACCGGGTTCCCTTCGGTGGCATCCATGTCTTCATCGGCAAGATCGGGGAACCGGGACCTGAGCCGGACATCTTCCCCAACGTCATCGAGCCAGCTCAGCGTGCGAGATCGGCCCGGATTCAGCCCGCCATGAGGCACGTTTTCGTTGGAGCAGTTCACGGAGTCCAATCCGAGGACGGATCGGAATCCGGCGGCGAAACAATTGTCTACTCCGACGATGGATCTTCTTCCGGAGAGACTGAATCTTTGTATCAGTTGCGGGACGGCCGGTCTGAGGGTGAGTCCGACGGAGACAGTATTCCGGGCCCCTTTGACCCGCCAAACCGGGTGGCTGTCTTTATGGCCGGTTCACAATCTACGCCACAGTCCACGGTGAACGGGGCGACAGCAGAAGCTGGTATAGGGGGAGCGGCCAGGCCCTCTCGCCCACTGACGTTCTATCCACCTTAGTCGAGGAGTTCACAACCCGAGCCATGGCAGAGGTAGCTCCCGCAGACAAGGCGCAACATGATGCAGAGCTCCTTCAGCTAAAGGGCCGGATTGATCAGACAAGGGATGATCTAAAAACAGAGAAGGCTATGATAGCAATAAGGCAGGCGGAACTGAATGATCAGGCTTTTCATCTAAGGATGGAGCAGGCCTCTGTACAGGGAGTAAGGGGTCGAAAATATCAATCTCGTCTACCATCGGTTTACGAAGCGACGGATCTGTTCAGGACACCCGGGGCTGGGACCAGCAATGATCCGACTTCAAACCGGAGGGCACTCCCAGTGAGGGATGAGCCGGTTCAGCAGCCTACTGCGGAGCAAGATCAACGGATCACATCTACACCTCACGTTCCTACCCCTCTGGGTCACTATTCGAATCCTTTGGACAATATCGTCGCTGCCGCTTCGCGTTTGGCCGCTTTACCCATTGAGGGGACGTCTCCGGTGGCGTTGGAGGCACGCAGGGTCAAGGATCTACTTAATACGGCGTTAGTACAGCAGCAAGCATATTCTCATAGCAGGGAGAGGCTACATTCAACACCACGTCCCAGCCGGAGTTACACTAGGCATTGGGAGGAACCAGAAGTGTCTAGCAGTGAACGCAGGCGACATCAGTGCAGACAGGGTAATCCGGCAGGCGCGGATGCACAAGCTCAGGATGTAAACCGGGTTAGGTCGGTAGCCCGGGAGGAAATCCGTCAGACGACGCCGATTCACACAACCACAGCAGAAACAGGGGTCACAACGAGTTCCTTTGGGGTGCAGTGTCTTATCCCCGCTTTACGGAGCATGAAGCTGCCCAAGGATTTCAAAGGGCCACGTAAGGTGCCTAATTATACAGCAGATTTGGCTCCAGAAGCTTGGGTTGAGAGTTACGAGATGGCCATGGAGATGCTAGATGTAGATGAAGCGGCTTGTGCAAAATACTTTACTATGATGCTTGAAGGTACGGCCCGGACCTGGCTAAAGGGTTTACCCCCTAACTCCATCGTGTCATGGGGAGAGCTATGTCGCCAGTTTATTAAAAACTTCAAGGATACGTGCAAGCAGCCAATGTCAATAGTGGATCTAGCAGCCTGTGTGCAAGGAGAACAGGAATCTACAAGTGCATGGGTGCGACGAGTCTCAGAGATCTTGCATTCTTCGAATAGTATCAATCCCAGTACGGCAATAGTGACTTTAGAGAACAATTGCCGGTTTGAGTCTCTAAAGCTAAAACTGGGATGGCTTAAACGAGATTGTAACGATATGGGAACTCTCATGAGTGCTCTGGTGAAGTATGGGGACTCTGACAACACTAAGTACCCAGAAGCGGAGGGAGACAAAGCAGGGGAAGTTAACAAGCCCGGTAAACCGGCGCAGGGTAATTCGGCTACTACAAGCTTCTTGGGCAAGCGAAAGGCGGAAGGTGGCTCGGATTTCGTGGCCAATACCCAAGTTCAAGAGGGTTTCCAGCGCAATAGAGGCAAACCACCCCCACAAACCGGCGGAGGGAATGTTAGTTGGGACCAGGAGTTAAGTCAGCCTTGTCCGAAACATAGCACAAGGGGGCGACCAGCGAAACACACTATAGGAGAATGCAGGCCTTTGATGGAAGACATAGTGGGCCGCTTCAATTCTAATGACAGGCCTCCAAATGGTGGTTCAGGCCCGGGGTTCTATGGTCCGGGTCATCAGGGGAACAACTCCGGATCAGGATATCGAGGCAATAGTGGTGGTTATCAAGGCCGGGCCAACAATCAATATGGTCAGGGTGGTTATAATAACCAGGGTAATCAGCCACATGGTCAGGGTGGTTACAATAACCAAGGCAGCCAACAGCAGGGCCAAGGTAATCACAATAACCAGGGTAATCAGCAGCGTCAGCAACAACAACCGCAATCCGGATATCAGAGTAATCCGAAGGATTTGAGTCGTGGGCAATATCATGTGTTCACCACGAGTCTGTGTAAACGAGATCAGTAGCATCAATATCTTGTATTATGAGACCTTCCGTCGAATGGGCTTGACGGATAAGAAACTGAGGCAGTCAAACACGGTATTACATGGGGTGGTTCCAAGTAAGTCAGCTTATCCAGTTGGGAAAATTGACTTAGAAGTTACCTTTGGAGATGAGCATGATTCCATGTCAGAGATGATAACTTTCGAAGTCGTCAAGATCCGGAGCCCTTATCACGCTTTGTTCGGGAGGACGGTTTACGCCAAGTTTATGGCCAGACCATGTTATGTTTACCTGCAGCTCAAGATGCCGGGTCACAAGGGCACAATCACAGTTCATGGAAGTCGCAAGGTTGCGTTGGAGTGTGAAGAGGGAGACGCTGCTTACGCGGAGGCAGTATGTGCTACCGAGGAGTTCAAATTTTATAAGGATAATGTTGATCCGGCAGATATGACCCCGTTGAAGAAGCCGACTACAGAGCACGATCCGGCGCTAAAATTTAAATCGGCAGAGGAGACCAAGCAAGTTGACTTTGTGCCGGGCGATTCATCCAAGCAGTTCAGGATCAGCGCTAACCTTGATCCCAAATAGGAAAGCACGCTCATCGAGTTCATCCGTGAGAATCGGGATATCTTTGCATGGAAACCTTCTGACATGCCAGGTATACCGAGGGAACTCGCTGAGCACAGTCTTAATATTGATCCGAAGTTTAAACCGGTCAAGCAGTATCTGCGCCGCTTCAATGAAGAGAGGCGCAAGGCTATAGGAGAAGAGGTGGCCAGGCTTTTGGCTGCAGGGTTCATAGTGGAAGTTTTTCACCCAGAGTGGTTAGCTAATCCGGTGCTGGTGCTAAAGAAGAATGGAAAATGGAGAATGTGTGTGGACTACACAGACCTCAATAAAGCTTGTCCAACAGATCCTTTTGCTCTCCCTCGCATTGATCAGATCATCGATGCTACAGCAGGATGTGAGCGGCTAAGTTTTTTGGACGCATACTCGGGATATCACCAGATCAAGATGGCAGTTAAGGACCAAGAAAAGACAGCTTTCATAACTCCTTTTGGTGCTTTTTGCTATGTATCTATGCCTTTTGGGCTCAAGAGTGCCCAAGCAACTTATCAGCGTTGCGTACAGAACTGTCTTAAGGGGCAGATAGGAAGAAATGTTCATGCCTACGTGGATGATATAGTGATGAAGTCGAGGAAGGAAGAGACACTGATTGAGGACCTCAAGGAGACCTTTGACAATCTTCGGGCCTATAAAATGATGCTCAACCCGGAGAAATGTGTTTTTGGTGTTCCAGCAGGCAAGCTCCTGGGATTTTTGCTGTCAAACAGAGGAATAGAAGCTAATACGGAGAAAATCAAGGCAATCACATCTTTAACCAAACCGGCTTGTATTAATGATGTTCAGCGTATCGCTGGCCTGATTACAGCATTAAGCCGGTTCATTAGTCGTTTGGGGGAGAAGGCGATTCCGCTTTATCAGATGCTAAGAAAGACGGATCGGTTTATATGGAGTGATGAGGCAAATACTGCGTTTGAAGATTTGAAGCGACAGCTAGCGAAGCCACCGGTCCTGGCTGCCCCTGTTGATAACGAACCTTTGCTGTTATACGTCGCCGCCAACGCACGGGCAGTTAGTGTGGCGATCGTGGTGGAACGCAAGGAAACAGGGAAGGAATATCCGGTTCAACGTCCGGTTTATTACATGAGTGAGGTACTCATTGAGTCTAAGCAGAGGTACCCACATTGGCAGAAGCTGGTGTATGGTGTGTTCATGGCAAACCGGAAGTTGAAGCACTATTTCCAGGGTCATCCAATAACTGTGGTTAGTTCAGCACCATTGGGGGACATAATCCAGAACAGGGAAGCTACGGGTAGAGTGACGAAGTGGGCCATTGAACTCAGCCCACATGAGTTGAAATATGTGCCACGCACCGCTATAAAATCTCAGGCATTGGTGGATTTCATCAATGATTGGACAGAATTACAAACACCTGAGGAGAAGCCGGATCTTATATACTGGATGATTCACTTTGACGGTTCAAGACAGTTAGAAGGCTCGGGGGCTGGAGTTGTCTTAACTTCCCCACGAGGTGATAAGTTTTGTTACGTCCTCCGTTTATTGTTTCCTTGTACTAATAATGCAGCAGAATATGAAGCGTTACTTCATGGCTTGCGGATGGCAAAGGAGATGAACTTGAGCCGGGTCAAGTGCTTCGGCGATTCAGATTTGGTGGCACAGCAAGTTTCAGGCAAGTGGGATTCAAGGGATCCTCTCATGGCAGCTTACAGACGAGAAGTGGAAGCAGTGGCTGGATATTTCAAATGTATCAAGTGGACCACATAGACCGGCGAAGGAATGAAGCGGCTGATGCTTTAAGCCGGTTGGGTTCTCAACGTAAGCCGGTACCACCAAATACTTTTTTGGATGAGCTGCACAGTCTGTCAGTACAAGTACCATCAGAGGAAGACCTGGCTGTTCCTGATCCGGAGGCACAGCTAGTTGCAGCACTTCATGTTACTCCGGATTGGATGCTGCCCTATTTGGCATATCTAAGCCGAGGAGAGCTACCGGACGATGAGATAGAAGCACGACAGATAGTCCGGCGTTCTAAGTCCATGACAATTGCAAATGGGGAACTTCATCATCGCAGCGTTTCTGGGGCGTTTCAACGGTGTGTGTCATCCGAGGAAGGTTGTGAGATTCTTCGCGAGATCCATGAAGGGGATTGTGGTCAACATGCCGGTTCAAAATCATTGGTGGCTAAAGCTTTTCGACATGGTTTCTATTGGTTAATAGCTCATGCTGATGCGGCGGATCTAGTCCGGAAGTGTGATGCTTGTCAGAAGTTTTCGCGACGTGCTCTTGTTCCGGCACAGGAGCTCCGGATGATACCAATAACCTGGCCGTTTGCGACTTGGGGGCTTGATATGGTTGGACCCTTTAAGTGATCCCAAGATCAGAAAACTCATCTACTTGTGGCGGTGGATAAGTTTACAAAGTGGATTGAGGCAGAGCCTGTGAGCAAGTGTGATGCAGCCACATCAGTCAAATTCATCAAAAAGGTAATTTTCCGGTTTGGCTTTCCACACAGCATCATCACAGACAACGGCACCAATTTATCTAAGGGTGAGATGGAAGAATTTTGTCAACGAGAACATATTCGCCTAGATGTATCTTCTGTGGCCCACCCTCAAACCAATGGTCAGGCTGAAAGAGCAAACCATGAGATTTTGCGAGGTATCAGGCCCCGACTTATGACTCCCTTGCAAAGAACCCCGGGATGTTGGCTCGAGGAGTTTCCATCTGTCCTTTGGAGTATCAACACTACACCAAACCGGTCCACAGGTTACACACCTTTCTTCATGGTATATGGTGCTGAAGCGGTCCTTCCAAGTGATATCCGTCATGATTCACCAAGGGTGACAGCCTATGTTGAAGCGGCCAACGAGCAGGCAAGACAAGACAGTTTAGACCGGCTGGATGAAGATCGTGATATAGCAGCAGCACGGTCTGCGATTTATCAACAAGACTTGCGCAGGTATCACAGCCGCCGGATCAAGAGCAGGACATTCCAGGAGGGAGACTTAGTACTCCGGCTCATCCAAGACCAAACAGATATGCACAAACTATCCCCACCTTGGGAAGGGCCCTTTGTGGTCAGCAAGAATCTGCACAACGGTTCATACTACCTGGTAGACGTTCGAGAACACAAGGACTCACGGACATTGGAAGAGGAGACAAAGAGGCCGTGGAACATCGCCCTCTTACGGCCCTATTATACCTGAGCCATGAGCTCCACTGTATCCTATGTATATATTATGATTAATGAATAAACCGGCACCCTCGGTAAACCGTGGGCTCAGCCTTTTTTCCAATACATATATTTTATGAGGACAACCATACATATATTATCATATGTCATATTTCAAACATATCAATCGGTTTAAAACTGATTTTGCAGAATATATGCACTCAGAAGCAATAAACTCCCTGAAGAGCATATCCGGCCCAAAGAGGACGCTTCATGGAAGCCCTCTGGATGGTAATCCATCCAGTGATTGGCTAAAGATTTACCCACGGTTCTATGGAACCATGGAGGCCCTCTGGACAGGCGACAGCCATCCAGTGATTGGCTAAAGATTTACCCATT
>LR738714.1:563898968-563919026 GCA_902687465.1 Secale cereale | reverse complement strand
TAAAGTTTTACCAATGGTTTCATGGAACCATGGAGGCCCTCTGGACAGGCGACAACCATCCAGTGATTGGCTAAAGTTTTACCCATGGTTTCATGGAACCATGGAGGCCCTCTGGACAGGCGACAGCCATCCAGTGATTGGCTAAAGTTTTACCCATGGTTTCATGGAACCATGGAGGCCCTCTGGACAGGCGACAGCCATCCAGTGATTGGCTAAAGTTTTACCCATGGTTTCATGGAACCATGGAGGCCCTCTGGACAGGCGACAGCCATCCAGTGATTGGCTAAAGTTTTTCTTATGGTTCCTATGGATGGTACCCGCATCCATCGACCGGCCTTCTGGATGGTAAGCCCATTCCATTGATTGGCTGAACCTTGCTTTGAGCCTGGCAGCTCGTAAAAAGCCTCGACTACATGGTCTTATTTGCAAAACTTGCTTTTCTGGTGTTTATGTTTTAGGATTCTCTAAACCGGAGTGGAACAGCTCCAGAAGTTGATAACATATCTATAAAGTTAAAAGTCTGGATCATGAATACCAGCATGAGGTAAACCGGTGCTCATTATAACCCGGATCATCCATCAGGCAAAAGCCAAGTATAAATATCAAATTTCTGGACAAAGTTTCAGCGTGCTATACACCAGTGCTTTTCCTCAAACCCGGGATCGTTATTGGATCTATCAAGGTTTCTATCAGGAAATTACAAATTCTACCGGATTAAAAGTATCAAGCATATTTGATCTCAGGTATGAAGTTATTTCTGATATAAGTATACACTTATTTGATATGTTGTGAGAACAATTTAATGGGTCAAGCGGTAATACCGCTAGGACATATTTCCAATATTATCTATGCAGGAACATGTGATATATAAGATAATCCATATCAGACCAAATTGGCTATGTTAAAACTAGAAGTCGGAGTATCCGGATCAAAGCGGACAATGTTTCCAGCTATCCTATTACAAGGCATAGCAAGCCTGACGGATTAAAGATTGTTTGGTAAAATGGGACTGCAACTACAACAATAAGCTATGAGCTATGATCCTTCCTGCTGAGACGGCTGGGCATCAACTTGATCCGGAGTCTCCTCTTCTTCTTGAAGCGGCTGGAAATCCGGGACGCACCAGTCGATTTTCGTTAAGGCACGGAAGTACATCTCTTCATTGATGAGTTCAGACGGATCGATATCTGGAGCGAAGGTATGAGGGCGTACTGGTGGGATTAGATTGATAGTATCATAAACCGGCCGCTCCACCCGCTCGTTTTGCAAATCATACCCCGGATGATACCTGGATAAATCTGATTCGGCCGCAAGTTTGCTGGCGAGAGGACGCATTTCCTTCGTCAAGGCATGGAGATCCTTTGCAGTAAAAGCTGATCCGTCTTCTTTAGTGTCGGGATACCCACTAAAGGCTTCCTCCGGATCAAAATCTGGGACCCAAGCCTTCGCTCTGGTAAGCGCCGTGAGAGAACCGGCTCAAGCGGTAGACTTCTTAACTTTCTCCAAACGCACCGGCAAGACAGACAGCTTTTGCAAGGTGCCTTGGATGGTAGTAGGGGCCGGTTTATTGAACGATGTTGCACTTATGATCCTTTGAGCGCCGGAATACAGCTGCTCAACCAAGGTATAACACGCCTTGAGTTTTTTCCGTAAATCATCCCCAAGATGGGTGACACGGCGCCCTGCATATGATTATCCTAATTAAACCGGCACATATGGAAGATTGCAAGGATGAAAGCAGGAATGCAGATTAATACTTACCAAAGACAGCAGAGGTCATCAATTCTATTTGCCGCTTTAAACCGGTTAACTCCTCAGTCACCGGATTAAGGGCTTCTTCAGCGTCCTTGGCCCTTTTCTCCAGATCTTTTTTCTGAACCTCAAAGGCAGCCCGTTCTTCTTCAAAGAATTTCTTCAGCTGTTCAGCAGTCTTTAAACTCAGCTTCAAGTCTTTCTTGGCCTTAGAAGCAGCAGACTCCGTTTCAGCAAGTCTGCTCCGGAGTTCACTGATTTCTTCAGCCCTCCGGTTTAAATCAGCCTGCAACGAGAATCAAGTGAAAATCAGACATGTCTCAAGCACACAAACAAGTTGTTTACTTGACACTTGGGGGCTAATGGGCAATTGAAGTGTTAAACAGCAGCGATTCAAAGACAAAGTCTCAAGCACACAAACAAGTTGTCTACTTGACACTTGGGGACTAATGGATAATTGAAATATCAAAGGAAAAGTCAGGCAAGTCCCAGGCACATAAACCGAGTTATGCCCCTGGCACTTGGGGGCTAATGTAAGATCATTTGATTAATCAGGAAGTACCGGTTCACCTTTTAAACATAGCTAAACCGGAACTTGGGGGCTGATACGGTATGGACAGAAGTACATTGAAAGTCAAAAAAAGATGCAAGGGCTTACCTCATACTTGTCCTTCATCATGTTAATCAAGCCTGCTTCATAATCTCGACCAGTGTGGAGCCGGTTCAAGTACCCGGAATAGAGCTCCTGGGCACTCATGTCAGCAAAGTTGGACAGTTCGGTACTCCATTTACCCTTTTCTTTGTGCAGCTTCTCCGCTTTAGCCGTATGTTTGGCTAAGACAGTGGGCTCAGCAGGAGCGGTATAAGCCGTATGAGTTATTTCCACCTCCGGAGAAGCAGTTGTTGGTGGTGGGGTTGCGGTATGAACCGGACTGGTAGGAGCCGGATTGGTCTGAGGAGAATTGGCCCGGGCAGGACTAGCCGGTTCATGAACATTCTCAGCATTGGGGTTCTCAGGCATAGTACTATGATCTGTACGAGCAGGATCTTCAAGTGGAATGGTGGGTTCACCTTCCGGAGGGATAGTTGAGTCCGGATCAGCCGCCGGGTCATCAACGGCAGTCTCAGCAGTTGGTTGGTTGGTTTTCGGCTTTTTGCTAGGCTTTGGCTTGCTGAAGGAAGTTGAAAAACAAGTTAGGACTGTAAAGCAAAGTGCAATCATAAACCGGATAATTAAAAAGACTTACCCTGGGACAGTTTTCAGGGGTGGAAGTTGTGTGGCAGTTGATTCACCGGAAGAGGATAACGGAGTTTCCTGATAATCAGGGTTAGACGATTTAAGAGGTTTGCGTATAAGCCCGGCCTTGGGATGAAGGAGGGTTGGAGAGAGTATAACCTCAGAGCGGCGCCTCCGAGCCGGAGTAAGAGATATTCCGGATGATTCCACTGCAAGGCCGCTATGGCGAGTGGTCCGGCGAAGGGCTTCATGTTGTTGTTTCTTCAAAAGAAAATTAGGATCCAATTGAGCATAAGGGTGAGAAAACTGGTATTTTCGAACTGTCCGACGACTTTTTTGTGGAAGTGGTTCTGAATCGGAAGAAAGGATAGTTACCTCAACTTCGGCCGGTTTATCTCCTTCAGCCAACTCCTGTGAAAAGTTATTATTAGATACAGATATGAGTAAAAGCGAGCAAGTTAAAGCCAGATTAATTCATACCTCAGAGTCCGGGTCGTCATCCTCAGCGTGAGAACTGGAGCCACCAGCTGCTTTTCTCTTCTTGGAAGCGAAGGTTTTCCGGCGCGGCAGTTTTCCGGCCTTTTCCTGAGGCTTCCTCTTCCAGAAAGAATCATTAGCCTGTTCAAAAGGTAAGAGATAAATTGAAAGAACCATTTAAAGGAACGGATTACAGGCATATGAAAGAAAGTAAGACATACCGCAGGCAGTTTGTTTTTCTTGTAGTATGGGGCCAGTCCGGTTTGGCTACATTCTTCTAAAGTAAGGTTAAGCATTTTCTTGGCGGACTCAGTGACTTCCGACTCAGAAAGTTTGTCTTTAGAAAAACGTTGAGGATCATCTGGTTTACCAGAGTATTGATACATCAAGCTTGGGCGCGGGCTCAAAGGAAGGATACTCCAAGAGAGCCAGCAGCGCATGAAATCCACACCGGTTAAACCATTGGCCATGAAAGCCTTTAACTTGGAAAGTTGAGAAGCAAACCGGGGCCGCTCTGAAGAGCTGAGGCGCTGCGGCAAAGGGTGATCCTCCGGAAGACGGTGCTCGCGATAACCCGGCAAAGGGTTTTCCCCTTCAGGTGAAGTGTCAATACAGTAAAACCACGACTTGTTCCACTCCTTGGGATGTGTGTGGAGAGCACCATGAGGAAAAACTGCATCTTTCCTTTTCTGAATGCTGACCCCGCCCAATTCTTGATGAGGCCCGCTGGTAAATTCAGTCCGCCGGTTTAGATGGAAGAAATCCCGGAACAGGTCAACTGACGGTTCTTCTTGCAAGTACACCTCAGAAAATACTTGGAAATCACAGATGTTGGAAACAGAATTGGGACCTATGTCCTGAGGATGAAGCTGGAAAGTGGCAAGTACATCCCGGAAAAACTTCGAACCGGGAGGAGTAAAGCCCCGAGCAATGTGGTCAAAGAAGACAATAACCTCCCCCTCTTTGGGAGTAGGAGGACAATCCTCTCCTGGGGCCCGCCATTTTAAAACGGATCGAGGGCCTAAGGTGCCGATTGCAGCAACATTGACTAAATCTTGTTCCGTGATAACGGAAGGAACCCAATTGCAAGAGACGAATTGTTTGGCCATAGCAGCAGAAGAGCAAGTGCTGAAAGGGTAAAGTGTAAAACCGGATTATTCGAGTACAGTGGCATAAACCGGAAGATATATGCAAGAATTACTCAATGGTTTAAGCAAGGGACTAATGATATGGATAACCCGGCAATAAACAGGAAACTGCGTTATTACCGGTTCATGACAACCACAGAGAAAAAGCTAAACCGTCGCGTTTATCATTGAATTTTTACAGAAGCAACATATGACAGTTTAAACCGGAGCATACTTAACAGTTCTACGAAGGAGAAGAAACAGGTTTTCACAGACAGCTAAGGTGGAACAGATCTGAGCACACAAGAAAAAGAAAAAAAAATGCAAGGATATTACGGGAAGAACTACAAGGGTCCTATACAGAGCGGATAAATCTACAGCTTGAGTATGAATAACGAGATCTAGAGCATACCACAGCGGAATAGAGGCAAATTTTAAAGGGCAAGATCTAAAGGTAAAAATTGCTGAGAACTATTTTCCTAGGATGAACAAGATGAAGCTTTCACTGAGGTTCTAATGGCGAAGGCGTGAGGAAGAACCCTAGAAGTTATGGATCTACAATGAGGAAGGAGACATACCTGGAACAGCAAGAAGCGGCGGTGGAGGTTCTCTGGTCGCACTCAGGTTGATGCAGCGGCCGGCGAGGACTTGGATTCGGCGGTCGACGGCGGCGGTTTGAGCTCGGGCGACAATGGAGTCTTGAACTCGGGCGACGAAGGAAGAAGAACGAACGGAGGAAGATGAAGAATGGGGCAGCGGTATTTATAGAAAGGCAGATCCAAAACGACAGGTGCGAGATTCGAGGAGGCAAAGGATTGGATAAAGATCCTCTGTTGCCTCGATTTTCGGGACAACCCTTAAACAAAGCCGATGGACAGCTCGCGGCGTTAAATGCGGAAGTGATGTCACGGTCAGATTAAGTGATTCTCGAGGATGACGTCAGGGTCGGTTTACAAAAATGGGAAGACACAAGAAGGAAGATTATACGAGATTGAGAAGATTGATGTGAACAAGTTCAAATCATTCTGGGGCCTAATGTCAGGGATATTACTAGCAGGTATGAACCAGCTAGTGTAAACCGGATTACTAGAATATATTTATCATTGTAATATTTAGTAAAGGTTACGGCCCATGAGATCTTAGGGCCCATGTATAGAGTTACGGTTTGTAAACCACCCGATCATGTAACTTGAGGGATAAGGAAGAAAGAGCAGAGACCGAGGCGGACACAAGTATGAGCCGACCTCGAGAATCTGTAAAACGGACCGGGCATCGCCTCTATATAAAGGGACGACCCGACGACGGTTCAGGGACAAGCAGGAGACAACCCGTCAAAACACAGGCAAGCAATCCGCTCCCTGTTCATCGACACCCAAGCAATACCAAACCAAACTAGACGTAGGCTTTTACCTTCTTCGAAGGGGCCGAACTAGTATAAACCCTCTGTGTCCTTTGTGTGCTTTTAACCCCTTCAAGCTAACCCGTGCGATGGTTCCATCATCAAGTCCGTTAAACCGGACATCTGCCGTGTTATTTCCACGACAGTTGGCGCCCACCGTGGGGCCCCCGCACGATGGTTTCGAGTTCTTGAAGGGCAGCTTTGAAGGGCTCAAGGGCTATGTTGTCGGCCGGATGACCAAGAGTCACACGTTGCCCAAGACAAACATGACCACGTAGTAGTCTTACAATGAAACACTACCGAGTTCGGGTTGGGGAACCATCATTGCGGATAACGAAGTCCTTGCATAAATCCGGATCTTAAGAAGGAACTTCTTCTCCTAGAATAATCAATCAGTGGCTTGGTGTGCTAGGAATACATATAGAGTGAAGGTTGCAAGTCTCCAAACCACAGAATGCTTCGCACGTATGCATGACTGACTTGGGATGATTCCACAGGAACAATATTGACTTTCTCGAATTCACAGCGGCAACTTGCATCAAATGCACGTGAATTAGAGGAAAACACTTCTTTCTTCCGTACATATGCTTCACGAACAGCCATGAAGATAGTGCTTATAAAAGTTTCCAATACTAACTGGATGTGCAACATAGATCATGGAGAAGATAACAATGTTGCCGGTGGGCTCAAAAACAATTCATCCAGGTTTCCATGGAGATGGAATTCCATAATTATTTGATCAAGTGATAGTATTGGTCAGACCCAAAGGATATAATGTTGTATGTTCAAGGGAACAACCCTGAGTAAGACAACACTATGAATATCGTTGGTTCTGATTTGACTTGATGATAACCCATACTCAATTCAAAGTTTGGACAAGACAATAGATTCACAAATGATCACGGAGATCAGTCGATGAAGATATCATCTATCTTCAATACATACTCAAGATATCCCTTGAAGTGAGCTATGTGGGTTAAGCTTTTATCTTCCAACTCTCCAAGTTGTTGTTTAGCTTAAGCAACTAGTTCAGGGTAACCAACACAGATTCTTGGAGAAAGGGTGGTTTACAAGAAACCAACTTGATCACGAGCTCAACATAGCGGTCAGGTGACAACCTGGTAATACTTCCGAGAAGAAAATCAGAAAATCACGAACCACCAATATGTTACTAAGCTCAAGAACAATCTTGCTTTTCAAGGCAAGATGATATGATCAAATGAGCGAGGACTTAACAAAATCCTAACTCATCAATCAAGGAGTGCACCAGGAGAGTGGACTAGGTAGCACGATCAATCTTAGGATGGTGATTCGGTAACCATCATGCTAAGAATGAGATCATCGTCCATTTAACTACCAAGCAACAAAGTTGCTAGGAGTATTGATTTCACACATCACAATTCACTTGTCAGCATTCCGGTTATAACAACACGGAACCCGAGGGATGAACAATGATGGCAAGAAGTATTACTACATCAATAATTCATAGGAGATAGTGCAATTCTCACGACATTCTTGACATAAAGATGGTAATACTCCAGGATAGAACAGTTTAGAAGCTGCATTAGCATTCTTCATCTGTGAAGTACAACTTCTTTTGACCAAATCCTGGATATGGATAATGTACTAGAGTTTGTTTCTCCTAGTCATTCCAGAATAGAATGGCTTGACGGAACTCAAGAGTAAAAGGCATCGATGAACACAAGTGCACGACTACTCCTGACTATCAACTGATAAACGAGGGTCATAAAACAATTAAAAAGGAGACAACTCAAGGAACATATAACTTTCCGAGTTGCAGATGCATAGACTAGCATGTCGAACTAGTTCAACATATTTCTTCCAGACAACCCATGCAGAAAGGTAAGATTGGCAGAGTCACAATATGAACGGAGTACTACTCGAGAGCACTCAGGTTGTGATCTTTTGGTTCAGAAGAACTTCTGCCATGATGGTTCATGGTATTTGGAAGAAGGATATACCACGGACCTCGAGGACTATCACAAAGTTACTAATATCCTAAAGGGGCGAGCAAATACTACCAACAAGAGGTAAGTGGAATGAGTCTTGGGTTCAAGAACCCAGGAATAGAATACCTACCAACTAAATAGCATCACGGGATGCTTTCGAGAATGATGGCCAGAATCATCACACTGGTATATCAAACGTTGCTGGATTACTGGGTGATCTTCTAAGATACTTAGGGTCATAATAATAAGTCCAACATATATGTCGAGGTAACAGAGTGCCTCAACACACCGACTAGTGTGGTTAATCTGGCCTAAAAGGACATTAGGAACAGATAGGAATGATTTGCAAATGCACCAGACTATTTAGAAACCTGGGATGACTCGGACATCATAACGGCTGCAAATGCTCGAAAATACTTTTGAGATCCAAGCAAAAGGGTAGCATATCCACTTAATATCATCATGTCAAGGTTCTGAGACCAACTGATGAGCAACAGATGTAGTAGAATAAACTGAACTGAGAGTTGAATCCACAATTAACGTGATCCTAATAAATAGAATGAGAGTCCTAGTTCTTAATCCCCGTAGAATAGAAGAAGGTGACTCAGATCAGAAGGTCATAGGGTAAAGGAGTAAAAAGAGCCTTACGTTCCCTTCCACAATCAATTCCCTTATATAACTAAAGAGTTTCTAAACACGACTTCGACCAGTTTGGCTTGCTAATCCTACAGGTAGTCAGGCTCTGATACCAAAGCTGTCGGGACCCCGATCCTAAGTCACACAGGTCTAGCCTGTAACACACCATATCACTTTGCGGCCTCACGCACGGTATCCCCACGGGTGCCACCTTACCTGGCCCGGGACCGTTTGCGTATTTTGGCACACGTATATGATAGTGTCGCTAGCATCCATATGACAGAGAACCCGGGCCGACATGACCAGTTATAAACCAAAAGTGGCACTAAATTACAGAGACAGGCATACATGACCCAGCAACGAACGTGTCGGTCATCAACGTATGAACCCAAGTCGTAGCAAGCTACGGACTTAAAGGAACAACGCGTGACATTTCCCCTAAGGGACAGACACAGGAACGAAGAAAGACACATGCCGGCCAGCCTAAGTGTTCCGGAGCAGTAGCAAGCTACCAAGGCTCAGTGGAAGCACTAGGAGACATTTCCCTGTAAGATAGGCTACCAAAGGTATCGGATCCCACACATAGCAATACACATTACACGTACGCATAACATGCAAGTATGTGCTGTTCAACATGGCATCACAACATAACTCAACAACTCATATAGCTAAAGGCCCAGAAGAGCCATCATAGCATTTATTACAATCAGAGGTCACATGACCCAACATACAGAGCATACAGGCAACGGAAGCATAACATGTCTGAGTACAGACAACTACAAAAGAAAAGGCTAAGAAGCCTGACTATCTACAAGACCCTCCTAAGGGCACAAGATCGTAGCTGAGGTAACAAGCTAAACGTCGAAGTCCACGCGGAACCACTAGCGAGACTGAAGTCTCTCTGCAAAAACATAAATTAAGCAAACGTGAGTACAAAGGTACTCAACAAGACATACATCAGAACTAACTACATATGCAACAGTATCAACACGGGGGTAGTGGAGTTTGACTGCAGCAAGCCAGCTTTGACTCGGTGGCTATCCTAAACTATGACTGCAGGTAACCTTTTGAGGTGGCGCACACAAGTCCACATATTCACCAATCAATACGCCACTATGGATCCGCTCCCGTCTCCCTACGAGAAGGCCATCCATAGCACTCACGCTTATCTTGCGCAGTTTAGAGTATCCACTTTCGATTGTCTATGTACCACGTAAGCATCCAAGAAGTCCATATCCACGGACCCGGCTATTCGAATAGATCATGTTAACCCTGCAGGGGTGTACTTCTTCACACACGCTATCGCCACTTACCGCCATGTACACGTCATGTATCTCGGCAACCTTCAAGCGGAGGCCTGGCGAGGGTGTCGGCCACGACCTGACTAACCATACAAGACTCTAGTCCAGGTTTATCGCCTATTCGGGTTCCATCCGTGGGGAGATCCGGCCGGGGTGTCGCTCACGGCCCCAAACGATGTGTACAGGGTTCCCGCATCACCAAACGGGCGATCGGTACACCGTGCCACGGTGCCTAGTCTGACCGAAGCCCACCTGTACCGGTTGCCACTTGGTAGACTACTAGCACTACCTACAAGCGCCAGAAACTAGTTGCAACTCCTGGACAGAGATCGAGTTGATTAATAAGTCGAGAGGGGCACTTAAGCATTCCAATGCGTGGTAGTAGCTTTGTCATTGGACAACTTACACAGAACTCAGTTCTTAGGGACGGTTCCAGTGAGACAACCCACCATGTACTTCTACATGGCCTCTCACCGCTACCTTTACCAAATCGTGTTCACACACTTAGCTCTCAACGATAGGACATGTTCACTGTATTCCAATTCATCCCCGATGAATCAGACCTGACACAACTCTAAGCAATAGCAGGCATAACCAGAAAGCATGAATGAGTAGGCACAACATGGCTCAAACAACTCCTACTCATACTAGTGGGTCTCAACTATTTACTGTGGCAATGACAGGTCATGCAGAGGAAAGGGGTTCAGCTACCGCAGCAAAAAGCAGTTCAACCGTTGTTGTCCTAATGCAGTAAAAGAGAGCAGGAGCGAGAGAGTGGGATTGTATCGGGATGCTCAATGGGGGTTTGCTTGCCTGGCACTTCTGAAGATATCAAAGAGTCTTCATCGGTGTCATCGATCACATCGTCAGAACGTCGTCTACTGAGAGGGGACAAAACCGACAAACAGAGAAAGAACACAATCAATGCAATGCAACAATATGATGCATGAATATGACATGGCAATATGATGTGTTTTGGCCTAATGCAACTAGCAACCAAATTAAATGAAGTTGGTTTGAACCAAGGGTTCAAATTCAAACTCCATATATGATTATTCAAATGCCATTTATTCAAATTGTCCTAAACAGCAACCATAAGTTGTTCTAACATGCATGAAAATGCCATAAACAGATTCCTTGGATTTTTCTGATCAATTTTCATATATAAATTATTTTCATCTGAGCTACGGTTGATTTTATATGATTTTTAGAAGTTTTGGCTATTTTTTGAAATAAATAAATCATTTAGATTTATATAAAAAATTCCAGAAAGGCTTTATTGCATCAGCATGACGTCTGT
Source organism: Secale cereale (assembly GCA_902687465.1). Taxonomy (NCBI): domain Eukaryota; kingdom Viridiplantae; phylum Streptophyta; class Magnoliopsida; order Poales; family Poaceae; genus Secale; species Secale cereale. Next base: position 563,907,827 of record LR738714.1, on the reverse strand, counting down.
GTGACGTCAGCAAGTCAACAGAGGCTGTTCGGGTCAAACCTGACGTGTGGGGTCCACACGTCAGTGACACAGTTCTGGTTAGGGTCGCTGACATGTGGGCCTGGTCAATGCCCACGTCAGCACGGTCAAACTGACGCGTGGGGCCACTGTGGTTAACTTAAACTAAACAGAAACAAAAACTGTGGTTAATTAGGTGCGTTGGGCCCAAGTGTCAGTGGCTAGGTGGTTAGTTAGCGGGGTAATTAGCCCCTAAGTAAGCGGCCACGTCGGCGGTCGGCGCCGGCGACCACAGAACACGGCGGTGGCTCGCCGGGGTTGAGCTACAGGCGGTGGCTGGGCACACGAAGACCACCAAGAGATAGTCCGCACTCGTCCGCATCCAACGGAGCGATCGGGAGCCCTTGGGGTCGCCGGAATCGATCGCACCGGCGAGCGGGGCGGCGCCGGAGCTCGGGTGATGAACGGAACAACGCTACGGTGCACTAGAGGAGGGGCTAGTGGGTGCGTTCGGCTCCTGGGAGCATGGTGAGCACGTTGGGACGCTCATCCGCGGGCTGTGGCCACTATGGCCACGGCGGCGCCATGGCCGACGGGGCGAAGTTCTCGGGCGCGGTGGCTAGGCTAGCTGGGGGAGGTAAACAAGTATGGGGAGGGGAAAATCTGAAGCGGGGGCTCACGGTGATCGTAGAGACGTCGACGTGGGCTCGGGGAAGGCTCGGAGCAGAGCAGAGCGTCGAGGGGGATCTCCGGCGACGGCGGTCGGGAACAAGCCCAGTGAGGGCGGTGCAGGGCAGACGAGCGCTTGCGGCTCGGGCTTCTCGATGAGGCAGTCGACGGCGAGCATAGCGCTGCAGCGAGAGGGCGACGGTGGCCGCGGTGGTGATGAGCGGCGGCGACGGTTGACCCTCGGGTGGCTGAGGAACGCGAGGGGAGGGAGGGAGGAAGACCAGAGAGAGAGGGGAGAGGACGAGGGGGTTCGAGGGCGTCTCCAGCGGCGCAGATAGGCTCGAAGGGGAGGTCGCCAGCACGAAGCAGGAGGTGGAAACCTCCGGCGCGTGCGCGGGCGACACGGCGTCGTCCTCCTGGCAGGAGCTTGAGGACGGTGGCACTGGTGGGCCGGGCCGGTTGGGTGGGCTGCTGGCTGGGCCGGCTACAGGTAAGCCTCCAGGTAGGTGCTCTCTCTCTCAGTTTTCTGTTTCTCTTTTCTATTTTTCTTTCTTTATTATTTCTTTTGCCACTGTTTTGAAATTTAAACAATTTCAAACAATGCCAAAAACTCCTCTGAATAATTTTATGTTGCTAGATGGACTTTTCCAAAAGCACATAAAACATTTCAAAGTTATTTGAAAATATATTCTATATATTATGAATATAGTTCCAAACTCAAATATAATAATAATTTAAATTCCATGCCCAAAATATTCCACAGAAATGTCCATTATTTTTGGTTTGCTGCAAAAGCCTTGCCAAAAATATCCAACAAATTATAGGAACATTTTGGAAACATTGAATGCAATTTTTTTGACTGGACCTATTTGAGATTTAAAGTGCTAGGGTTTGATCAATCCCCATTTCAAGTTTAACAAAATTAAACATGATGACATGATGAACATGCAAGGACCACAGGGGTTGATCTAGGGCTGTGACAACTCACCCTCACTAAAACAAGAATCTCGTCCCGAGATTCAGGCGTAGGGTAAGAAATCAGAGGGGACACAAGCTAGCACAATCTTCACGATCCAAAATTCCTCTTCTCGGAGATGTTGATTTATTGCATCATATTGATCTTATCATCCTGTTTTGAGATCTTCATCCAACCAGATGATAACGGAGTCATACTCTGCAGAAATCGATCTTCCCGAAGATCGAGAAACTCAAGATCAACTTATGGAGTGAGACATTGAAGCATCTCTTGAGCTGAGGCACGAGACACACATCCAGGAGGATGGAGTGAAACAAATGATGAAGGTTCACTTGGTAGGCAAAATTCTACACCTAAGAAGATGGTGCTCGATGTCACCAGACGGGGCACCTTAGAGAAGGTGACTCGTAGAGTTATTCCCTTAAGTGGCAAAAAGAATTACTTTTGATATAGAGGTCATTGAAATTCCCTATACCAGCCTGAGGCGGATCACAAACGATCATTTGACGGAGTCCGAAGGAATGACATTCTCCATCTAGAATGGGTGATGTGGACTGCCTTGTTAAGAACAACGCCAAGGTTGATTTTTCTTATCATCGGAATGAATGGGACCCATGGTAGGTCCACTCTTGAGGATGATCCTGAACAACAATTGCTGAAAAGGGCAGCCCATGGTAGACGGCACAATGGTGGTGCAAGCTGGGAACAAAATGCAAATGCTGGGAATGAATCTGGTAATTGGGAAGAATCCCAACAGTAGAGAGTAAATCTACTCTTGAGGGGTTATAGCATAACCAAGAGCACTGGAAGCAATTCCGGTTAGTGTCGAGGATAACACCTGGTGCTTGTGCGTGCTCTCAAGAACTTGAGCATTCCCATATTCATCAAGGTCTTACCAATATCCGTGTCAAGGATCCCGGTAACACATCATACTACCATGATGAACGGTAATGGAGGATGCAGATGCAAAGGAAGATAACACTTTCTCAGATTTCACCTTAGCGAGGCCAGGGGGCAAGATCTGGATGATCGACCGAGAGACATTTAGCGCTCCGCTTCTAATGTTCTCCTTGAAGTGCTAGCACAACCCATTTATTATAATGGTTTGATACCTAGAACGTCAAATAAAGGGTCGGACTTCAGGAGCACAAGAATACATAAGGAACAACTGGGGAGTAAATCCTACGAAGTCCTTATGGGGAGGTGGCCAACTACTTCAATCAAGATACTACCACAATAGGTCTTCCGGCTGGGTGGGTTGGCCACGACGCCCACTTTACCGGTAATCGAGAGACCAATATTATAGTTCTTGGAGAATGCTCCAACCATCATTTCTGCCTGAGATTCAGTTCTGGTTGGTGTCAGGATATTCCAGACTCATCAAGTCTAGGAAGGAAAATGAAGGTTTGCAACACAAAACGACGAGACGCGTTGCGAGATTCTCGGAAAATGGACTGCGGTAGTAAGCTCCAAAACATGAGCTGGTTCTGCTACGTACCTGTGAACACGTTGCCCAAGACAAACATGACCACGTAGTAGTCTTACAATGAAACACTACCGAGTTCGGGTTGGGGAACCATCATTGCGGATAACGAAGTCCTTGCATAAATCCGGATCTTAAGAAGGAACTTCTTCTCCTAGAATAATCAATCAGTGGCTTGGTGTGCTAGGAATACATATAGAGTGAAGGTTGCAAGTCTCCAAACCACAGAATGCTTTGCACGTATGCATGACTGACTTGGGATGATTCCACAGGAACAATATTGACTTTCTCGAATTCACAGCGGCAACTTGCATCAAATGCACGTGAATTAGAGGAAAACACTTCTTTCTTCCGTACATATGCTTCACGAACAGCCATGAAGATAGTGCTTATAAAAGTTTCCAATACTAACTGGATGTGCAACATAGATCATGGAGAAGATAACAATGTTGCCGGTGGGCTCAACAACAATTCATCCAGGTTTCCATGGAGATGGAATTCCATAATTATTTGATCAAGTGATAGTATTGGTCAGACCCAAAGGATATAATGTTGTATGTTCAAGGGAACAACCCTGAGTAAGACAACACTACGAATATCGTTGGTTCTGATTTGACTTGATGATAACCCATACTCAATTCAAAGTTTGGACAAGAAAATAGATTCACAAATGATCACGGAGATCAGTCGATGAAGATATCATCTATCTTCAATACATACTCAAGATATCCCTTGAAGTGAGCTATGTGGGTTAAGCTTTTATCTTCCAACTCTCCAAGTTGTTGTTTAGCTTAAGTAACTAGTTCAGGGTAACCAACACAGATTCTTGGAGAAAGGGTGGTTTACAAGAAACCAACTTGATCACGAGCTCAACATAGCGGTCAGGTGACAACCTGGTAATACTTCCGAGAAGAAAATCAGAAAATCACGAACCACCGATATGTTACTAAGCTCAAGAACAATCTTGCTTTTCAAGGCAAGATGATATGATCAAATGAGCGAGGACTTAACAAAATCCTAACTCATCAATCAAGGAGTGCACCAGGAGAGTGGACTAGGTAGCACGATCAATCTTAGGATGGTGATTCGGTAACCATCATGCTAAGAATGAGATTATCGTCCATTTAACTACCAAGCAACAAAGTTGCTAGGAGTATTGATTTCACACATCACAATTCACTTGTCAGCATTCCGGTTATAACAACACGGAACCCGAGGGATGAACAATGATGGCAAGAAGTATTACTACCTCTAGAATTCATAGGAGATAGTGCAATTCTCATGACATTCTTGACATAAAGATGGTAATACTCCAGGATAGAACAGTTTAGAAGCTGCATTAGCATTCTTCATCTGTGAAGTACAACTTCTTTTGACCAAATCCTGGATATGGATAATGTACTGGAGTTTGTTTCTCCTAGTCATTCCAGAATAGAATGGCTTGACGGAACTCAAGAGTAAAAGGCATCGATGAACACAAGTGCACGACTACTCCTGACTATCAACTGATAAACGAGGGTCATAAAACAATTAAAAAGGAGACAACTCAAGGAACATATAACTTTCCGAGTTGCAGATGCATAGACTAGCATGTCGAACTAGTTCAACATATTTCTTCCAGACAACCCATGCAGAAAGGTAAGATTGGCAGAGTCACAATATGAACGGAGTACTACTCGAGAGCACTCAGGTTGTGATCTTTTGGTTCAGAAGAACTTCTGCCATGATGGTTCATGGTATTTGGAAGAAGGATATACCACGGACCTCGAGGACTATCACAAAGTTACTAATATCCTAAAGGGGCGAGCAAATACTACCAACAAGAGGTAAGTGGAATGAGTCTTGGGTTCAAGAACCCAGGAATAGAATACCTACCAACTAAATAGCATCACGGGATGCTTTCGAGAATGATGGCCAGAATCATCACACTGGTATATCAAACGTTGCTGGATTACTGGGTGATCTTCTAAGATACTTAGGGTCATAATAATAAGTCCAACATATATGTCGAGGTAACAGAGTGCCTCAACACACCGACTAGTGTGGTTAATCTGGCCTAAAAGGACATTAGGAACAGATAGGAATGATTTGCAAATGCATCAGACTATTTAGAAACCTGGGATGACTCGGACATCATAACGGCTGCAAATGCTCGAAAATACTTTTGAGATCCAAGCAAAAGGGTAGCATATCCACTTAATATCATCATGTCAAGGTTCTGAGACCAACTGATGAGCAACAGATGTAGTAGAATAAACTGAACTGAGAGTTGAATCCACAATTAACGTGATCCTAATAAATAGAATGAGAGTCCTAGTTCTTAATCCCCGTAGAATAGAAGAAGGTGACTCAGATCAGAAGGTCATAGGGTAAAGGAGTAAAAAGAGCCTTACGTTCCCTTCCACAATCAATTCCCTTATATAACTAAAGAGTTTCTAAACACGACTTCGACCAGTTTGGCTTGCTAATCCTACAGGTAGTCAGGCTCTGATACCAAAGCTGTCGGGACCCCGATCCTAAGTCACACAGGTCTAGCCTGTAACACACCATATCACTTTGCGGCCTCACGCACGGTATCCCCACGGGTGCCACCTTACCTGGCCCGGGACCGTTTGCGTATTTTGGCACACGTATATGATAGTGTCGCTAGCATCCATATGACAGAGAACCCGGGCCGACATGACCAGTTATAAACCAAAAGTGGCACTAAATTACAGAGACAGGCATACATGACCCAGCAACGAACGTGTCGGTCATCAACGTATGAACCCAAGTCGTAGCAAGCTACAAGGACTTAAGGATCAACGCGTGACATTTCCCCTAAGGGACAGACACAGGAACGAAGAAGGACACATGCCGGCCAGCCTAAGTGTTCCGGAGCAGTAGCAAGCTACCAAGGCTCAGTGGAAGCACTAGGAGACATTTCCCTGTAAGATAGGCTACCAAAGGTAAACAACTAGGTGTCGGATCCCACACATAGCAATACACATTACACGTACGCATAACATGCAAGTATGTGCTGTTCAACATGGCATCACAACATAACTCAACAACTCATATAGATAAAGGCCCAGAAGAGCCATCATAGCATTTATTACAATCAGAGGTCACATGACCCAACATACAGAGCATACAGGCAACGGAAGCATAACATGTCTGAGTACAGACAACTACAAAAGAAAAGGCTAAGAAGCCTGACTATCTACAAGACCCTCCTAAGGGCACAAGATCGTAGCTGAGGTAACAAGCTAAACGTCGAAGTCCACGCGGAACCACTAGCGAGACTGAAGTCTCTCTGCAAAAACATAAATTAAGCAAACGTGAGTACAAAGGTACTCAGCAAGACTTACATCAGAACTAACTACATATGCAACAGTATCAACAAGGGGGTAGTGGAGTTTGACTGCAGCAAGCCAGCTTTGACTCGGTGGCTATCCTAAACTATGACTGCAGGTAACCTTTTGAGGTGGCGCACACAAGTCCACATATTCACCAATCAATACGCCACTATGGATCCGCTCCCGTCTCCCTACGAGAAGGCCATCCATAGCACTCACGCTTATCTTGCGCAGTTTAGAGTATCCACTTTCGATTGTCTATGTACCACGTAAGCATCCAAGAAGTCCATATCCGCGGACCCGGCTATTCGAATAGATCATGTTAACCCTGCAGGGGTGTACTTCTTCACACACGCTCTCGCCACTTACCGCCATGTACACGTCATGTATCTCGGCAACCTTCAAGCGGAGGCCTGGCGAGGGTGTCGGCCACGACCTGACTAGCTATACAAGACTCTAGTCCAGGTTTATCGCCTATTCGGGTTCCATCCGTGGGGAGATCCGGCCGGGGTGTCGCTCACGGCCCCAAACGATGTGTACAGGGTTCCCGCATCACCAAACGGGCGATCGGTACACCGTGCCACGGTGCCTAGTCTGACCCAAGCCCACCTGTACCGGGTGCCACTTGGTAGACTACTAGCACTACCTACAAGCGCCAGAAACTAGTTGCAACTCCTGGACAGAGATCGAGTTGATTAATAAGTCGAGAGGGGCACTTAAGCATTCCAATGCGTGGTAGTAGCTTTGTCATTGGACAACTTACACAGAACTCAGTTCTTAGGGACGGTTCCAGTGAGACAACCCACCATGTACTTCTACATGGCCTCTCACCGCTACCTTTACCAAATCGTGTTCACACACTTAGCTCTCAACGATAGGACATGTTCACTGTATTCCAATTCATCCCCGATGAATCAGACCTGACACAACTCTAAGCAATAGCAGGCATAACCAGAAAGCATGAATGAGTAGGCACAACATGGCTCAAACAACTCCTACTCATACTAGTGGGTTTCAACTATTTATTGTGGCAATGACAGGTCATGCAGAGGAAAGGGGTTCAACTACCGCAGCAAAAAGCAGTTCAATCGTTGTTGTCCTAATGCAGTAAAAGAGAGCAGGAGCGAGAGAGTGGGATTGTATCGGGATGCTCAATGGGGGTTTGCTTGCCTGGCACTTCTGAAGATATCAAAGAGTCTTCATCGGTGTCATCGATCACATCGTCGAAACGTCGTCTACTGAGAGGGGACAAAACTGACAAACAGAGAAAGAACACAATCAATGCAATGCAACAATATGATGCATGAATATGACATGGCAATATGATGTGTTTTGGCCTAATGCAACTAGCAACCAAATTAAATGAAGTTGGTTTGAACCAAGGGTTCAAATTCAAACTCCATATATGATTATTCAAATGCCATTTATTCAAATTGTCCTAAACAGCAACCATAAGTTGTTCTAACATGCATGAAAATGCCATAAACAGATTCCTTGGATTTTTCTGATCAATTTTCATATATAAATTATTTTCATCTGAGCTACGGTTGATTTTATATGATTTTTAGAAGTTTTGGCTATTTTCTGAAATAAATAAATCATTTAGATTTATATAAAAAATTCCAGAAAGGCTTTATTGCATCAGCATGACGTCTGTGTGACGTCAGCAAGTCAACAGAGGCTGTTCGGGTCAAACCTGACGTGTGGGGTCCACACGTCAGTGACACAGTTCTGGTTAGGGTCGCTGACATGTGGGCCTGGTCAATGCCCACGTCAGCACGGTCAAACTGACGCGTGGGGCCACTGTGGTTAACTTAAACTAAACAGAAACAAAAACTGTGGTTAATTAGGTGCGTTGGGCCCAAGTGTCAGTGGCTAGGTGGTTAGTTAGCGGGGTAATTAGCCCCTAAGTAAGCGGCCACGTCGGCGGTCGGCGCCGGCGACCACAGAACACGGCAGTGGCTCGCCGGAGTTGAGCTACAGGCGGCGGCTGGGCACACGGAGACCACCAGGAGATAGTCCGCGCTCGTCCGCATCCAACGGAGCGATCGGGAGCCCTTGGGGTCGCCGGAATCGATCGCACCGGCGAGCGGGGCGGCGCCGGAGCTCGGGTGATGAACGGAACGACGCTACGGTGCACTAGGGGAGGGGCTAGTGGGTGCGTTCGGCTCCTGGGAGCATGGTGAGCACGTTGGGACGCTCATCCGCGGGCTGTGGCCACTATGGCCACGGCGGCGCCATGGCCGGCGGGGCGAAGTTCTCGGGCGCGGTGGCTAGGCTAGCTGGGGGAGGTAAACAAGTATGGGGAGGGGAAAATCCGAAGCGGGGGCTCACGGTGATCGTAGAGACGTCGACGTGGGCTCGGGGAAGGCTCGGAGCAGAGCAGAGCGTCGAGG
>LR738714.1:563839386-563879197 GCA_902687465.1 Secale cereale | reverse complement strand
CCTAGGGGGGCGGCGGCCAGGGGGGAGACTTGCCCCCCAAGGCAAGGGTGGCGCCCCCACCCCTAGGGTTTCCAACCCTAGGTGCAGGGGGGAGGCCCAAGGGGGTGCGCCAGCCCACTATGGGCTGGCCCCCCTCCCCCTACGGCCCATGGGGCCCTCCGGGATGGGTGGCCCCACCCGGTGGACCCCCGGGACCCTTCCGGTGGTCCCGGTACACTACCGGTGACCCCCGGAACTCTCCCGATGGCCGAAACTGGACTTCCTATATATAATTCTTTACCTCCGGACCATTCCAGAACTCCTCGTGACGTCCGGGATCTCATCTGGGACTCCGAACAACATTCGGGTTACCGTGTGCATATATCTCTACAACCCTAGCGTCACCGAACCTTAAGTGTGTAGACCCTACGGGTTCGGGAGACACGTAGACATGACCGAGACGACTCTCCGATCAATAATCAACAGCGGGATCTGGATACCCATGTTGGTTCCCACGTGTTCCTCGATGATCTCATCGGATGAACCACGGTGTCAAAGATTCACTCAATCCCGTATGCAATTCCCTTTGTCTATCGGTATGGTACTTGCCCGAGATTCGATCGTCGGTATATCGATACCTTGTTCAATCTCGTTATGGCAAGTCTCTTTACTCATTCTGTAATCCATCATCTCGTGACTAACTCCTTAGTCACATTGAGCTCATTATGATGATGTCTTACCGAGTGGGCCCAGAGATACCTCTTCGTCATACGGAGTGACAAATCCCAGTCTCGGTTCGTGCCAACCCAACAGATACTTTTGGAGATACCCGTTGCGTACCTTTATAGCCACCCAGTTACGTTGTGACGTTTGGCACACCCAAAGTATTCCTACGGTATCCGGGAGTTGCACAACCTCATGGTCTAAGGAAAAGATACTTGACATTGGAAAAGCTTTAGCATTACGAACTACACGATATTGTGCTAGGCTTAGGATTGGGTCTTGTCCATCACATCATTCTCCTAATGATGTGATCCCGTTATCAATGACATCCAATGTCCATGGTCAGGAAACCGTGACCATCTGTTGATCAACAAGCCAGTATCTAGAGGCTTACCAGGGACATGTTGTGGTCTATGTATTCAGACATGTATCGCTGTTTCCGTACAATACAATTCAAGCATGAATAACAGACAATTATCATGAACAAGGGAATATAATAATAACCATTTTATTATTTCCTCTAGGGCATATTTCCAACAAGATGGTGGGTAGGCATACCGTCACCTTTACCTTGAGCGGAAAGTCAAATATGAGGATTGAGGAAGCACGAAATGATGAACTATGCTTGAAAATTGGTGCACACATTAATGTTCATGCTAAATATCTTGCCTCCTTGAAAAAGGCTAAGGACTCTTGCGAAGAGTTGATGAATGATAGGAGTAAGCTTGTGAAGTCTCATGCTTCTCTATCTAAGGATTGTGAGCTCCTATCCGTGTCCCTCAAGACTAAGGAAGAAGAGCTCACCCTTCTTACAAAGAGTTTTGAGATGCTCAAGGCTACTTATCTTGAAACTTTAGCCAAGGCTTACACTTCTCCCATTATCAATGTTGATGATTGTACTACTAACTCTAGTAGTGATCTAGCATCTATTCTTGAGGAGAATCTCTTTCTCAAGGATCAAATCAAGAAAGGTCTCATGACATGTGCTCAAGAACAAAAGAACCTTAATGAGGTATTGATCCAACACAATGAGGTGTTTGCCAAAGAGGGGCTCGGGTTTGACCCAAGCACAAGCAAGAAGAAGACATCTTCTCAAAAGTGCACCACCCCTCTAAAACAAACATTTGTACGAGAAGGACACAAGGAGAAAGGTAAGTTTGTTAGTGGGAAGGCCACAAAGGGCATGCCCACTCTCAACAAGCCAAAAGAGTTCATGCCACCATCCTATGTACTTCGTAAGACTAAGGATGGAGAAGTTTGATACGTCCATTCTGCATCATGCTTTTATGTTGATATTTATTGCACTATGGGCTGTTATTACACGTTATATCACAATACTTATGCCTTTTCTCTCTTATTTACAAGGTTTACATGAAGAGGGAGAATGCCGGCAGTTGGAATTCTGGGCTGGAAAAGGAGCAGACACTAGAAACCAATTATGCACAACTCAAAAACCTCCGAAACTCCACAGGACACCGTTTTAGAAAATATAAAAAAATCTGGCGAAAGAGATTCATCAGGGGGGCCACCACCTGTCCAGGAGGGTGGGGGTGATACGTCTCCAACGTATCTATAATTTTTTATTGTTCCATTCTATTATTTATGAAGTCTTGGATGTTTAATGGGCTTTATCATACACTTTTATACCATTTTTGGGACTAACCTACTAACCCAAAGGCCCAGTCCAGATTCCTGTTTTTTTGGCCTGTTTCAGGGTTTTGCAGAAAAAGAATATCAAACGGAGTCCAAACGGAATGAAACCTTCGTGTGAGATATTCTTGGAGAAAATCATGCACAGGGAACTTGAGAACCACGTCAGGGGAGCATCGAGGCGCCCACGAGGGTGGGGGGGCGCCCCCCTGCCCAAGGCGCGCCCCATACCTCGTGGGCCCCTTGAGCATCCCCCGGTGTCCTCCTTCTTCCTATATAAGTCTACGTACCCTGAAACCTTCGAAAACAGAGAGAAAACCCTAATTCCACCGCCGTAACCTTCTGTTCCCTTGAGATCCCATCTTGGAGCCTGTTCCGGAGCTCCACCGGAGGGGGATCCATCATGGAGTTCTTCACCATCATCATCATCATCGCCCTCACCATGAGTTGTGAGTAGTTTACCATAGACCTTCGGGTCCATATCTAGTATCTAGATGGCTTCTTCTCTCTCTCTCTGGATCTCAATACAAAGTTCTCCTCGGTCTTCGAGGAGATCTATTTGATGTAATCTCTTTCTGTGGTGTGTTTGTCAAGATCCGATGAATTGTGAGTTTATGATCAAGATTATCTATGAAAGATATTTGGTTCTTCTCTGAACTTTTTATGTGTGCTCATAATATCCTTGCAAGTCTCTTCGAATTATTGGTTTGGTTTGGCCTACTAGATCTATAGTTCTTGCAATGTGAGAAGTGCTTGGCTTTGGGTTCAATCTTGCGGTGTCCTTTCCCAGTGACAGTAGGGGTAGCAAGGCACGTATTGTATTGTTGCCATCGAGGATAAAAATATGGGGTTTATATCATATTGCTTGAGTTTATCCCTCTACATCATGTCATCTTGCTTAAGGCGTTACTCTGTTCTTATGAACTCAATACACTAGATGCATGTTGGATAGCGGTCGATGTGTGGAGTAATAGTAGTAGATGCAGAATCATTTCGGTCTACTTGTCTCGGACATGATGCCTATATACACTGATCATGCCTAGATAGTATCATAATTATTTGCTTTTCCATCAATTGCTTGACAGTAATTTGTTTACCCGGCGTAGAGTATCGCTATCATGAGAGAAGCCACTAGAGAACACTATGGCCCCCGGGTATATTCTCAACATATCAATCTACTTCTACTTTGCTTTTTCATTTTTATTTGCTGTTCTTATAAACCAAAAATATCAAAAATATAAATTATCATCTCTATCAGGTCTCAGTTTCGTAAGTGACCGTAAAGGGATTGACAACCCCTTATCGCATTGGCTACAAAGTTCTTATTTGTTTGTGCAGGTGCGAGGGACTCATGCGTGGTCTCCTATTGGATTGATACCTTGGTTCTCAAAAACTGAGGGAAATACTTACGCTACTGTGGTGCATCTCCCTTTTCTCTTTGAGGGAATACACCGCAAGCTCGAGAAGTAGCAAGAAGAATTTCTGGCGCTGTTGCTGGGGAGGCTTACGCAAAAGTCATATACCAGGTACCTATCACAAACCCTTATCCTCCGCATTACATTTTTTTTGCCTCTCATTTTCCTCTCCCCCACTTCACCCTTGCCGTTTTATTTGCCCTTCTTCCGCCGTGTGTTTACCGTTCGCGTGCCTCTTGTTTGCTTGTGTTGCTATGTGCCCTCATTTAGCTTGCATCTTCGCTTGCTAAAGTATGAATCCTCATCCACTTGCTAATCTCTATAAGAGATCCAATTATGTTGAACCTATTGCTAGTGAGCTGCGTGCACTAGATTATCTTTATGGAGTTTTGCTTGAAATTTATGAATCTGAAAATTGTGAGGAATTGTTAAAAGAAAAAGTGATTCATGTTAGCTCCTTGAGTAAAAAGCATGATTGCAATGATGTTATTATAAATTCTATTAATGTCAATTGTGCTAATGATATGCAAAACCCTAAGCTTGGGGATGCTTATTTTGCTTTGCCCACTACTTGTTGCAATGATCATGATTGGGGTGATTCTTATGATCTTGAAAATTTATTTAATCCCCTTGATGAATGTAAGATTGATAATAATGTTTGCAATAATATTAAAAGTGGGTTTGGAAAGGTCATGACTTTAGTTAATGTTGATCCCACTATTTTGGAAGAGTGTCAACTTCATATGCGTGTGGATCGTGTTGAGAATATGTTATGTGATAGCTATATTGTTGAGTTTGCTTATGATCCTACATGCAATTATTATGAGAGAGGAAAATATGGTTGTAGAAATCTTCCTGTTACTAAATTACCTCTCTTCATGTTGAGATTGATCTTGTTTCTTTCTTCTTCCTTGCATACACTAGATCTTGCTTGCTATGATAATTTGTTTGCTTATAAAATGCCTATGCATAGGAAGTATGTTAGACTTAGATGTGTTTGTCACATGTTTTATGATGCTCTCTTTGTGCTTCAGTTCTTATCTTTCATGTGAGCATCATTGAATTCTCAAGCCTATCTTAATGGCTATAAAGAAAGAGCTTGTTGGGAGGCAACCTAATTTTATATTTTTTGTTTTTGTTGCTGTTAGGGAATAAATATTGCATCTAGCCTCTGATTAGATGTGGTTTCATGTTTTGTTTAGTTTTTGTGCCAAGTAGAACTTTTGGGAAGACTTGTGTGAAGTTTATGTGATCTTGCTGTGAAAAACAGAATCGTTAGCGCTCGCTAAAGTGTTTGTCAGATTTTACTGGAGCGTGCTATTTAGCTGATTCTTTTTGTAAATGATTACCAGACAAATTCCGCAAATTTACCAATTTAGTTTGAATTTTTTGAAGTTCCATAAATAGGCGAAACCTGCAGATTACTACAGACTGTTCTGTTTTTGACAGATTCTGTTTTTCGTGTGTTGTTTGCTTATTTCGATGCATCTATGAGTAGTATTGGAAGATATAAACCATAAAGAAGTTGGAATACAGTAGGTTTAACAACAATATAAACAAAGAATTAATTCATTGCAGTACCTTTGAGTAGTGGTTTGTTTTCTTATACTAACGGAGCTCACGAGAATTCTTGTCTAAGTTTTGTGTTGTGAAGTTTTCAAGTTTTGAGTATTGCTTTGATGGACCATGGAACAAAGAGTAGCAAAGGCCTAAGCTTGGGGATGCCCATGGCACCCCAAGGAATTCAAGGATAATCAAAAGCCTAAGCTTAGGGATGCCCCGGAAAGGCATCCCCTCTTTCGTCTTCATCAATCGGTAACTATAGTTGGAGCTATATTTTTATTCACCACATGATATGTGTTTTGCTTGGAGAGTCTTGTATAATTTGAGTCTTTGCTTGTTAGTTTGTCACAATCATACTTGCTGGACACACCTATTTGAGAGAGTTAAATATGGCCTAGGAATTGTTAGAACACTCTATGTGCTTCACTTATATCTTTTGAGTTGAATAGTTTTTGCTCCAGTGCTTCACTTATATCTTTTAGAGCACGGTGGTCATAATATTTTGTAGAAATTGTTGAACTCTCATGCTTCACTTATATCTTTTTGAGAGTCTATTAAAACAGCATGGTAATGTGTTTAGGCTAGGAAACTAGTCTTCACATGATAGACATCCAATGTCAGTGTAGTAAAAAAATTCACACTAAGTGCATTGAATATGATGAGATGTTGGATGCTTGATAATTGTTTTGAGATATGAGGATAGTGATATTAGAGTCATGCTAGTGGAGTTATTATGAAATTGAGAAATACTTGTGTTAAGGTTAGTGATTCCCATATCATGCACGTATGGTGAACCGCTATGTGACGAAATTAGAGGATGAGGTATTTGTAGAGTGCCAACCTTTGTGTGGAGGTCGGGGGCGCGCGATGGTTAACTCCTACCAACCTCCCCCCTAGGAGCATGCGTTGATTGCTTTGTTTTGATGCCTCGTAGATTTTTGCAATAAGTATATGAGTTCTTATGACTAATGTTGAGTCCATGGATTATGCGCACTCTCACCCTTCCACCATTGCTAGCCTCGCTTGTACCGCGCAACTTTCACCGGTGCCATAAACCCACTATATATCCTTCCTCAAAACAGCCACCATATCCTTCCTCAAAACAGCCACCATACCTACATATCATGGCATTTCCATAGCCATTCCGAGATATATTACCATGCAACTTTCCACCATTCCGTTCATATGACACACATCAAATTGTCATATTGCCATGCATGATCATGAAGTTGACAACGTATTTCTGGCAAAGCCACCATGCATAATTTTTCATATATGTCACTCTTGATTCATTGCACATCCCGGTACACCGCCGGAGGCATTCATGTAGAGTCATACTTGTTGTAGTATCGAGTTGTAATTTCGAGTTGTAATAAAAGTGTGATGGTCATCATTATTAGAGCATTGTCCCATGTGAGGAAAGGCCAATAAAAAAAAGATGGCCCAAAAAAATATAGAGAGGGGCTAATAAAAAAAGAAGAGAAATCCCCTCCAAAAAAATGAGAGAAAAGAGAGAAGGGACAATTGCTACTATCTTTTTCCATGCTTGTGCTTCAAAGTAGCACCATGTTCTTCATTGTAGAGAGTCTCATTTTTAGTCACTTTCATATACTAGTGGGAATTTTCATTATAGAACTTGGCTTGTATATTCCAATGATTGGCTTCCTCAAATTCCCTAGGTCTTCGTGAGCAAGCAAGTTGGATGCACACCCACTAGTTTCTTTTGTTGAGCTTTCATACATACTTAGCTCTAGTGCATCCGTTGCATGACAATCCCTACTCACTCACATTGATATCTATTAATGGGCATCTCCATAGCCCGTTGATACGCCTAGTCGATGTGAGACTATCTCCCTCCTTTTGTCTTCTCCACAACCACCTCTATTCCACCCATAGTGCTATATCCATGGCTCACGCTCATGTATTGCGTGAAAGTTGAAAGGTTTGAAAAGGTGGACTATGAAAACAAGTGCTTGGCTAAAATCGGGGTTGTGCATGATATGAATATTTTGTGTGATGAAGAGGGAGCATAGCCAGACTATATGATTTTGTAGGGATAACTTTCTTTAGCCATAGTATTTTGAGAAGACATGATTGCTTTGTTAGTATGCTTGAAGTATTATTGTTTCTTATGTCAATATAGACTTTTATCTTGAATCTTTCAGATCTGAACATTCATGTCACAATTAAGAGAATTACATTGAAAAACTATATTGGTTAGCATTCCACATCAAAAATTCTTTCTTTATCATTTACCTACTCGAGGACGAGCATGAATTAGGCTTGGGGATGCTTGATACGTCTCCAACGTATCTATAATTTTTGATTGCTCCATGCTATTATTTATGAAGTCTTGGATGTTTAATGGGCTTTATCATACACTTTTATAAACCAAAAATACCAAAAATATAAACTAGCATCTCTATCCGATCTCACTTTCGTAAAGGGATTGACAACCCCTTATCGCGTTGGCTGCGAATTTCTTATTTGTTTGTGCAGGTGCGAGGGACTCGCGCGTGGTCTCCTACTGGATTGATACCTTGGTTCTCAAAAACGGAGGGAAATACTTACGCTACTGTGCTGCATCTCCCTTTCCTCTTCGAGGGAATACAACGCAAGCTCGAGAAGTAGCAGGGGGCGTGCCCCCCTGCCTCGTGGGCCACCCGATGGCCCCCCGATGCCCATATTCTCCTATATGAGGTGTTTTGACCTGGAAAAAATTAGAAGGAGGCTTTCGGGACCAGACACCGCCGTCTCGAGGCGGAACCATGGCGGAAACCAATCTAGGGCTCTGGCAGAGCCGTTCTGCCGGGGATACTTTCCTCCTAGAGGGGGAAATCGTCACCGTCGTCATCACCAACAACTCTCCCATCTTGGGGAGGGTTAACTTCATCAACATCTTCACCAACACCATCTCCTCTCAAACCCTAGTTCATCTCTTGTATCCAATCTTTGTACTCAAACCTCAGATTGGTACCTGTGGGTTGCTAGTAGTGTTGATTACTCCTTGTAGTTGATGCTAGTTGGTTTATTTGGTGGAAGATCATATGTTCAGATCTATTATGCATATTAATACCCCTCTGATCATGAACAATATTATGTCTTCTGAGTAGTTAACTTTGTTCCTGAGGACATGGGAGAAGTATTGCTATAAGTAGTCATGTGAATTTGGTATTCGTTCGATATTTTGATGAGATGTATGTTGTCTCTCCTCTAGTGGTGTCATGTGAACGTCGACTACATGACACTTCACCATTATTTATGCGTTGCTTTGTAAGGGGCTGATTTGGATCCACTTGTTTCATGCCATGGTTAGGTTTACCTTAATACTTCTTTTGTAGTTGTCGATGCTTGCATTAGAGGTTAATCATAAGTGGGAGGCTTGTCCAAGTAAGGACAACACCCAAGCATCGATCCACCCACATACCAAACTATCAAAGTACTGAACGCGAATCAGATGATCATGATGAAAACTAGCTTGACGATAATTCACATGTGTCCTCGGGAGCGCTTTCCTCCATATAAGAGTTTGTCCAGGCTTGTCCTTTGTTACAAAAAGGATTGGGCTATCTTGCTGCACCTTATTTACTTTTACCTTTTGCTACTTGCTACCAATTACCTTATCACAAAACTATCTGTTACCTATAATTTCAGTGCTTGCAGAAAATACCTTACTGAAAACTGCCTATCATTTCCTTCTGCTCCTCATTGGGCTCGACACTCTTACTTATCGAAAGGACTACGATAGATCTCCTACACTTGTGGGTCATCAAGACTCTTTTCTGGCGCCATTACCGGGGAGTGAAGCGCCCGTGGTAAGTGGAATTTGGTAAGGAAAAAATTATAAAGTGTGCTGAAATTTACTGTCACTTGTTACTATGGCTCGTCATCCTTTGAGGGGCTTGTTTGGGGTATCTTCACCCCGACCAGAAGAGCAAAGAGTTGCTCCTCAACCTAATACACCTACTGAAAATGTTTGCTTTGAAATATCTTCGGGTATGATAGAGAAACTGCTAGATAATCCTTTTACAGGAGACGGAACACTGCATCCCGATTTGCACCTAATCTATGTGGATGAAGTTTGTGGATTATTTAAGCTTGCAGGTATGACCGATGATGTTATCGAGAACAAGGTCTTCCCTTTATATTTTAAGGGAGATGCATTGACATGGTTTAGGCTATGTGATGATATTGGATCATGGAACTATAATTGACTGAAGTTGGAATTTCATCAGAAGTTCTACCCTATGCATCAGGTTCATCGTGATCGTAATTATATTTATATTTTTTTGGCCTCGCGAAGGAGAAAGCATCGCTCAAGCTTGGGGGAGGCTTAAGTCAATGTTATATTCATGCCCCAATCATGATCTCTCAAGAAAAAAGATCATTCAAAATTTTTATGCTCGGCTTTCTCTCAATAATCGTACCATGCTCGATAATTCTTGTTCTAGCTCTTTTATGATAAAGACTGTTGAATTCGAATGGTATTTATTGGAAAAAATTAAACGCAACTCTGAATATTGGGATCTCGACGAAGTTAAGGAGTCAGGTATGACCCCTAAGTTTGATTGTGTTAAAGCTTTTATGGATACCGATGTTTTCTGTGAGTTTAGCACTAAATATGGACTTGACTCTGAGATAGTAGCTTCTTTCTGTGAATCATTTGCTAATCATGTTGATCTTCCCAAGGAGAAGTGGTTTAAATACCATCCTCCCATTGAAGTGAAAGTAGTTGAACCTGTTAAAGTTGAAGAAAAGACTATCACTTATAATGTTGATCCTATTGTTCCTACTGCTTATATTGAGAAACCACCTTTCCCTGTTAGAATTAAGGATCATGCTAAAGCTTCAACTCTGGTTCGTAAGTGAAGTACTATAACACCTACACCCTCTGAGCAA
Source organism: Secale cereale (assembly GCA_902687465.1). Classification (NCBI taxonomy): domain Eukaryota; kingdom Viridiplantae; phylum Streptophyta; class Magnoliopsida; order Poales; family Poaceae; genus Secale; species Secale cereale. The sequence continues at coordinate 563,868,968 of LR738714.1, read as the reverse complement.
ATTAAAGTTGAACCTAGTGTTGCTATGGTTAAAGATCTCTTGGTTGAAAATTTAGATGGACATGTTATTTACCTCCAAGAGGAAGCTGCTAGAATAGCCAAACCCGATGCTAGGAATAAACATAGACCTGTTGTAGGCTTGCCTGTTATCTCTGTTAAAATAGGAGATCATTGCTATCATGGTTTATGTGACGTAGGTGCTAGTGCAAGTATAATCCCTCATTCCCTATATCAAGAAGTTATGCATGATATTGCACCTGTTGAGTTGGAAGGGATTGATGTTACTACTAAGCTTGCTAATAGGGACACTATTTCACCAGTGGGGATTGTTAGAGGTGTTGAAGTCTTGTGTGGGAAGGTTAAATACCCTGCTGATTTTCTTATTCTTAGTTCCCCACAAGATGATTTTTGTCCCATTATATTTGGTAGAACCTTCTCGAATACTGTTAATGCTAAGATAGACTGCGTGAAAGATATTGTTACTGTTGGTTTAGGGGATATGTCTCATGATTTTAACTTTGCTAAATTTCGTAGACAACCCCTTGACAAAGAAATACCTAGTAAGGATGAAATTATTGGTCTTGCTTCTATTGTTGTGCTTCCTAACGACCCTTTAGAACAATATCTTCTAGACCATGAAAATGATATGTATATGAATGAGAGAAGGGAAATAGATGAAATATTCTTTAAGCAGGGACCCGTATTGAAAAACAACTTGCCTGTTGAAATCCTAGGGGATCCTCCTCCACCCAAGGGTGATCCCGTGTTTGAACTTAAACCTTTTCCTGATAATCTTAAGTATGTTTATCTTGATGAAAAGAAGATATATCCTGGTATTATTAGTGCTAACCTCTCAGAGTAGGAAGAAGAAAAATTATTGAAAACTTTGAAGAAGCACCGTGCTGCTATTGGATATACTCTGGATGATCTTAAGGGCATTAGTCCCACTTTATGCCAACACAAGATAAAATTGGAAGAAGACGCTAAACCGGTTATTGATCATCAACGACGGTTAAATCCTAAGATGAAAGAAGTGGTAAGGAAGGAAATACTAAAGCTCCTAGAGGCAGGTATTATCTATCCAGTTGCTGATAACCAGTGGGTAAGTCCTGTCCATTGTGTCCCTAAGAAGGGAGGTATGACTGTTGTTCCTAATGATAAAGATGAATTGATCCCACAACGAATTGTTATGGGTTATAGGATGGTAATTGATTTCCACAAATTAAATAAAGCTACTAAGAAAGATCATTACCCTTTGCCTTTTAGTGATCAAATGCTAGAAAGGTTATCCAAACATACTCATTTTTGCTTTCTAGATGGCTATTCTGGTTTCTCTCAAATACCTGTGTCAAAAGGGGATCAAGAAAAGACCACTTTTACTTGTCCTTTCGGTACCTTTGCTTATAGACGTATGCCTTTTGGTTTATGTAATGCACCTGCTACCTTTGAAATATGCATGATGGCTATATTCTCTGATTTTTGTGAAAAGATTGTTGAGGTTTTCATGGATGATTTTTCCGTTTATGGAAGTTCTTTTGATGATTTCTTGAGCAACCTTGATCGAGTTTTGCAGAGATGTGAAGACACTAATCTTGTCTTGAATTGGGAGAAGTGCCACTTTATGGTTAATGAAGGCATTGTCTTGGGACATAAAATTTCTGAAAGATGTATTGAAGTTGACAAAGCTAAAGTTGACGCTATTGAAAAAATGCCATGTCCTAAGGACATCAAAGGTATACAAAGTTTCCTTGGTCATGCCGAGTTTTATAGGAGGTTCATTAAGGACTTCTCCAAAATCTCCAGGCCTCTGACTAATCTCTTACAAAAAGATATCCCTTTTGTCTTTGATGATGACTGTCTAGAAGCATTTGAAATACTTAAGAAAGCATTGATCTCTGCACCTATCGTCCAGCCTCGTGACTGGAATTTACCCTTTGAGATTACGTGCGATGCTAGTGATTATGATGTAGGTGTTGTTTTAGGGCAAAGAGTTGATAAGAAATTGAATGTTATCCAATATGCTAGTAAAACCCTAGACAGTGCTCAAAGAAATTATGCTACTACTCAGAAAGAATTTTTAGCAGTTGTGTTTGCTTGTGATAAGTTTAGACCGTATATTGTTGATTCTAAAGTAACTATTCACACTGATCATGCTGCTATCAAATACCTTATGGAAAATAAAGATGCTAAACCTAGACTTATTAGATGGGTTCTCTTGCTGCAAGAGTTTGATTTGCATATTATTGATAGAAAGGGAGCTGAGAACCCCGTAGCAGATAACTTGTCTAGGCTAGAGAATATTCTTGATGACCCACAACCCATTGATGATAGCTTTCCTGATGAACAATTAGATGTCATAAATACTTCTCGTACTGCTCCATGGTATGCTGATTATGCTAATTACATTGTTGCCAAGTTTATTCCTCCTAGCTTCACATACCAGCAAAAGAAAAAGTTCTTCTATGATTTGAGGTATTACTTCTATGATGACCCACATCTTTATAAAGAAGGAGTAGATGGTATTATTAGACGTTGTGTACCTGAGCATGAACAGGAACATATCCTACGCAAGTGCCACTCCGAAGCTTATGGAGGACACCATGCTGGAGATAGAATTGCACATAAGGTATTGCAATCTGGTTTTTATTGTCCTACTCTCTTCAAAGATGCCCGGAAGTTTGTCTTATCTTGTGATGAATGTCAAAGAATTGGTAATATTAGTAGACGTCAAGAAATGCCTATGAATTATTCACTTGTTATTGAACCAATTGATGTGTGGGGCTTTACTTATATGGGACCGTTTCCTTCCTCTAATGGGTACACACATATTTTAGTTGTTGTCGATTACATTACTAAGTGGGTAGAAGCTATTCCAACTAGTAGTGCTGATCACAACACTTCTATTAAGATGCTTAAAGAAGTTATTTTCCCGAGGTTTGGAGTCCCTAGATACTTAATGACTGATGGTGGTTCACACTTTATTCATGGTGCTTTCCATAAAATGCTTGCTAAGTATGATGTTAATCATAGAATTGCATCCCCTTATCATCCTCAAACTAGTGGTCAAGTAGAACTAAGTAATAGAGAGCTGAAATTAATTTTGCAAAAGACAGTTAATAGGTCTAGAAAGAATTGGTCCAAGAAACTAGATGATGCATTATGGGCATATAGATCTGCATAAAAAAATCCTATGGGTATGTCTCCATATAAAATGGTTTATGGAAAAGCTTGTCACTTACCTCTTGAGCTAGAACATAAGGCATATTGGGCTATTAAAGAGCTCAATTATGATTTCAAACTTGCCGGTGAGAAGAGGTTATTTGACATTAGCTCTCTTGATGAATGGAGAACCCATGCCTATGAGAATGCCAAGCTGTTTAAAGAAGAAGTTAAAAGATGGCATGACAAAAGGATACAAAAGCGTGAGTTTAACGTAGGTGATTATGTCTTGCTATACAACTCTCGTTTAAGATTTTTTGCAGGAAAACTTCTCTCAAAATGGGAATTTCCTTACGTTATCGAGGAGGTCTATCATTCTGGTGCCACAAAAATCAACAACTTCGAAGGCACAAACCCGAAGGTGGTGAATGGTCAAAGAATCAAACATTATATCTCAAGTAATCCTATAAATGTTGAAACCAATGTTATTGAAACCGTAACCTCGGAGGAATACATAAGGAACACTTTCTAGAATGATTTAGACCCCGAGAAGGAAGAGGTATGTGGTACGGTAAGTAAACCGACTCCAAAACAGTTCTAAAGGCAATTTTTCTCCATTTTGGAATATTTAGAAAAATAGAAAAATAAGTGGCAGTCCGGAAGAGACACGAGCTGTCCATGAGGGTGGAGGGCGCGCCCCCTCTCCCTGGGCGCGCCCCCTACCTCGTGGGCACCTCGTGTGCCTCCCGGACTCCGATTTCTTGTATGTTACTCCTTTTGGTTAGTAAAAATTCATTATATATTCTCCCGAAGGCTTTGACCACCGTATCACGCAAAAATCCTCTGTTTTCGTTTCAAGCTATTGTTTCTGACAGATCTAAATCATCATGGCGTCTCCTAGTACCCCCAAGGACAAGTTTTTCGAGAAGGTCATCAATCGCTACCTCGCGGAGGTGCTGCATCACCCTCAAACCATGGAGTTGCGTGAAGGGGTGCTACACATCCGCGATGTTGAGGGGCCAAGGAGGACCGGAAGCATGGAGACGAGACTCAAAGCAACGAAGCAACAAGTTTTCAAGTGCCAACGTATGGTGGAACGAGGACTCAACACCAACCACATGATGATCACGGAGCTCGCCAATAACCTCAAGCTGGACTCAAGGATCTTCGGGGAAGCCATCTCCAATCTCCAAGAGAAATTCGAACACCTCCAGGCCCAGACCTATGACCTGCAAAACCAAAATTGTGAGTATGAATATAGATTCAAGAAGATGAGTTTGGCTGCAGATTTGAGTATTCCGGAGACTCGATCATCCTTCTACGATGGTGAGCCCATACCTTGGAAGGTGAACGACAAGCCTACATCATCAACAACTCCATCATCACCACCTCCGAAGAAGGATACATAATCACATGGGTATGGGCACTCCCCTTGGCAACTGCCAAGCTTGGGGGATCTGCCCCGGTATCGTATAACCATCACACTCCTATCTTTACCGTTTTTCTTAGTTCGATCCTTTTGGTAGTATCTTGATCTAGTAGAATAAAGCTAGCATGATCTAGTTGTGAGCTTTTGCTTTATGATCTTTACCTTTGTAATCGAGTCCGTAAGCTATATAATAAATATTAGTGTTGAGTCAAGGGCTTGATTTCCTCACCTTTTTCCTGATAGAACAAAAGAAAATATAAAAAGTATCAAAGAGATAATATTGATCTTATGGGAAGTAATGACTTCACATATAAAGAGTATGATGAATAAAAGTTGTTGAGAGTTGACAAACATAGTTTTGGTCATCGTTGTAATTAATAGGAAGTAATAAAGAAAGAGAGGTTTCACATACAAATATACTATCTTGGATATCTTTTCTGATTGTGAGCACTCATTAAAATATGACATGCTAAAGAGTCGATGTTGGACAAGGAAGACCATATAATGGGTTATGTTTTCTTATATTTGAAATATAAGTATATTGTCATGGATCATCCAACATGTTGAGCTTCCCTTTCCCCCTCATGCTAGCCAAAACTCATTGCACCAAGTAGAGATACTACTTGTGCTTCCATACATCCTTAAACCCAGTTTTGCCATGAGAGTCCACCATACCTACCTATGGATTGAGTAATATCCTTCAAGTCAGTTGTCATGTTGCAAACTCGCTAAAATATGTATGATTTATTAGTGTGGAGGAAATAAGCTTTATACGATCTTGTGATATGGAAGTAATAAAAGCGACAGACTGCATAATAAAGGTCCTTATCACAAGTGGCAATATAAAGTGACATTCTTTTGCGCCAAGACTTTGTGCATCCAACCATAAAAGCACATGACAACCTCTGATTCCCTCTGCGAAGGGCCTATCTATTATTCTTGCCTTATAAAAGTCAAGGTGAAAATCACCTTTCCTTTTTACATTTTATCCTTTGGCAAGCACATTGTGTTGGAAAGATCCTGACATATATACCCAATTGGATGTAAGTTATCATGGTCTTTTACTGTTGACATTACCCTTGAGGTAAAAGGTTGGGAGGCAACACCATAAGCCCCTATCTTTCTCTGTGTATGATTAAAACTCCATAACCATAAGTATTGCGTGGGTGTGAGCAATTGTGAAAGACTATATGGTAGTTGAGTATGTAGGCTTGCTGAAAAGCTCTTATGTTGACTCTTTCCGATGTTACGATAAATTGTAATTGCTTCAATGACTGAGATCATAGTTTGTTGGTTTTCAATGAAGTTTCTGATTCATACTTGACATTGTGAATGAATTGTTACTTTAGCATAAGAATCATATGACAATATATGTGTGTTGCTATTATAAGAGTGATCATGATGCCCTCATGTCCGTATTTTATTTTTATCGACACCTCTATCTCTAAAAATGTGGACATATTTTTCGATATCGGCTTTTCGCTTGAGGACAAGCGAGGTCTAAGCTTGGGGGAGTTGATACGTCCATTCCACATCATGCTTTTATGTTGATATTTATTGCACCATGGGCTGTTATTACTCGTTATATCACAATACTTATGCCTTTTCTCTCTTATTTTACAAGGTTTACATGAAGAGGGAGAATGCCGACAGCTGGAATTCTGGGCTGGAAAAGGAGCAAACACTGGAAACCTATTCTGCACAACTCAAAAAGCTCCGAAACTCCACGGGACACCATTTCAGAAAATATAAAAAATATCTGGCAAAAGAGATTCATCAGGGGGGCCACCACCTGTCCACAAGGGTGGGGGCGCGCCCCCCCTCTCTGGGCGCGCCCACTGCCTCGTGGGCCACCCGATGGCCCCCCGATGCCCATCTTCTCCTATATGAGGTGTTTTGACCTGGAAAAAAAATCATAAGGAGGCTTTCAGGACTAGCCGCCGCCGTCTCGAGGCGGAACCTTGGTGGAAACCAATCTAGGGCTCCGGTAGAGCTGTTCTGCCGGGGATACTTCCCTCCCGGAGGGGGAAATCGTCACCGCCATCATCACCATCAACTCTCCCATCTTGGGGAGGGTTATCTTCATCAACATATTCACCAACACCATCGCCTCTCAAACCCTAGTTCATCTCTTGTATCCAATCTTTGTACTCAAACCTCAGATTGGTACCTGTGGGTTGCTAGTAGTGTTGATTACTCTTTGTAGTTGATGCTAGTTGGTTTATTTGGTGGAAGATCCTATGTTCAGATCTATTATGCATATTAATACCCCTCTGATCATGAACAATATTATGTCTTCTGAGTAGTTACTTTTGTTCCTGAGGACATGGGAGAAGTCTTGCTATAAGTAGTCATGTGAATTTGGTATTCGTTCGATATTTTGATGAGATATATGTTGTCTCTCCTCTAGTGCTGTCATGTGAACGTCGACTACATGACACTTCACCATTATTTGGGCCTAGAGGAAGGCATTGGGAAGTAATAAGTAGATGATGGGTTGCTAGAGTGACAGAAGCTTAAACCCTAGTTTATGCATTGCTTCGTAAGGGGCTGATTTGGATCCACTTGTTTCATGCTATGGTTAGGTTTACCTTAGTACTTCTTTTGTAGTTGCGGATGCTTGCATTAGAGGTTAATCATAAGTGGGAGGCTTGTCCAAGTAAGGACATCACCCAAGTACCGGTCACCCACATACCCAACTATCAAAGTATCGAACGCGAATTAGATGATCGTGATGAAAACTAGCTTGACGATAATTCCCATGTGTCCTCGGGAGCGCTTTCCTCCATATAAGAGTTTGTCCAAGCTTGTACTTTGTGACAAAAAGGATTGGTCCATCTCGTTGCACCTTATTTACTTTTACCTTTTGCTACTTGCTACCAATTACCTTATTACAAAACTATCTGTTACCTATAATTTCAGTGCTTGCAGAAAATACCTTACCGAAAACTGCCTATCATTTCCTTCTGCTCCTCGTTGGGTTCGACACTCTTACTTATCGAAAGGACTATGATAGATCCCCTACACTTGTGGGTCGTCAAAGTTTAGGCAAAATTTGTTGGTCCTCAAAATGCATTTCGGTTCTATGCTATTTGGGTCCCTAAGACCCTTGTGACTAACTTGAGAGGTCCCATTGCAAAATGGGTGCCTCTAACCAAGTCATAATTGTGTGTAGGTTGCTTTATCTGGTGGAGTAAAGTGGGTGATTGATAGTGGATGCACAAATCATATGACTAGAGATAGCGAATTGCTCTACGATTTCATGGAAGCTATTCAACCATTGATGAGCATTATGTTTGGTGGAGGATCAAAAGGACAGGTACTCGGATTGGGCAAGGTGGCTATCACAAATGACATGTCTATTTCAAATGTCATGCTTATTCAATCCCTTAAATATCACTTGCTTTCTATTCGCCAATTGGCTTCTGTTGGTTATGATACACTCTTTGGACTAACGGATGTGAAAGTCTTTAAGAGAGATACCCTCGTAGTGAACTTTGTTGGAGAGTTGGATGGCAACCTTTACATGGTTGATTTCTTGAAAGAGAGAACATTCCATGCAACTTGTCTAATGGCCAAGTACGACAAGGGGTGGCTATGGCATCGCCGGCTAGCCCATGTCGGCATGAGAAATCTTCAAGAGCTCTTAAAGGGTAATCACATCCTTGGACTAACCAATGTATCATTTGAGAAAAATCGTGTGTGTAGTGCATGCATAGTCGGGAAGAAACATCAATCAAAGCACCCTCCCAAGAATGTTATATCTACCTCAAGGCCTTTGGAGCTCCTTCATGTGGATCTCTTTGGGCCTCCTTCATGGGACAGTCTTGGTGGGAAAAAGTATGGACTTGTCATTGTTGATGATTACTCAAGATATACATGGGTGTTTTTCCTCAAGTCCAAGGACGAGACAAATATCACTTTCATTGATTTTGCCAAGCAAGCACAACGCAAGTTTGACAAACAAATCTTGGCAATAAGAAGTGATAATGGCTGCAAGTTCAAGAACTACACCTTGGAAGGCTTTCTTAGTGATGAAGGGATTGAGCATCAATATTCTGCACCATACACACCACAACAAAATGGTGTTGCAGAAAGCAAGAATCGTACACTTGTGGAGATGGCAAGGTCCATGTTGGATGAGTACAAGTCGCCACATAGTTTTTGGACCGAGGCTGTCAACACCGAATGCCATGCATCAAACCGGCTCTTCCTCCGCAAAATATTGGAAAAGACCCCATATGAGCTTCTAACCGGGAACAAGCCAAATTTCTAGTGCTTTCGTGCCGAATTTTTATTAATAGTAATTAATAACCCAGTAATTTGGAAACTAGTGCCAGGCAGGTGGAAATTTTAAAAATAGGAAGGACGCTAAGTATAATGGCATCCATAGCTGGAAGCTATCTAGGATAGCGTCCAGGTCTGGATGCTATTAGTAACTGCGTCCAGTCAAGTGCTTTGCCTAACCATCAGATCCGACTAAACCAAGTCTTTCCTAATGACAAATATAAGTTACGCGAGGTTTAAAAGCCTAGTACGGATGCAATCTTCGCTCCTGGACCTCGCCATATGGTAAGCAATCTCTGGCAGCCGGCAACGTTGATCATCACAGGAGTGTCATGGTCTCATCAGCCGCTCGCCATCAGGATTCTCCAATTGATTTTGTGCTTGGTTCATGTTAGTTGTTGTACTGTTCTATCAAATATCCTTTGTTTAATATTCAATTGATTGTTATTCCTAAATTACGGTCCTTAATTGGTTGGTTTGTGAGAAACCAAACTTTCAGTCGTGAGTCTATGGTAGATCAATTTGAAATTTTGATATTTACTTGCTGCATGTTCATGTTTGTAGGTGCATATAAGAACATGCTAATCATTCTGGTTTACGTGGATGGTGAAGTGCAACATGGATCCATGGGTGTGGAGTATACCATTCCTCACAAATTAATATTTCCAGCATCCGAGAATACCACTTTTGAATATATCAAGAGTGAGACATGTCGAGGACTTGGACATGTTAATGTCAATGCTAAAAAAACCTGAATATCCAAGCTCACTTTGATATTGGAGCTCCTGGATCACATTATTTTCAGTCAATTCCAATATACGAGGAAAGAGGATGGAACATGATTTTTGAGAAGACCAAGTCCCGGACAACGTGGCAAGTGATAGAGTTATATGTTAACATCACGCCAAATCAAGACATGTTGAGCCAAGTCAGCAGTGCAAGCAACATACCAATAATTGAAAGTCAATCACAAAGGTATGGAAGTGCAGTGCACTCGTCATTGCATCAAACATCCATCAGTGGTTTTCCAAATTCTAGTTCATGTGGTCCTGATGTCGACATAGCACATGCTCCATCTTCTACTCATGGTACTATGACAAATGATTTTCCAACAAGTACTGCCAATGACCCATATGATCAGGAGGATACAGAGCCAGAGGAGGATTCTATGGGACATGATGATGACGATGAGCATGATTCTGATGCCCCACCTACCCAGAGTTCAGACAAAGATCCAGAACCAAGAGTTACGCATCATGTTAATGCATTTCCATTCATGCGTACATGTGGACTGAATGGTGTGAAAGCCTTTGGTGACATATATATACTAAGAGAGATGACATCAGATGAAAGTTTTATTGGATGCAAGAAGCACTTTCAAAGCCCATTGTCAGAGCAACAAATTTTTGATTCAAAAGAGCACCTAAAAATTGCAATTGGTTAATTTCACATAAACATGAACCTGGAAGTGAAGTATAGCACAAGCAGTCAATCTAAACTTGTAGCAGAGTGTATTGATGACAGTTGCATGTGGAGGTTGTATGCAATACCAACAAAAAATGGTTCATGTTGGCAAATAAGGAGATGTCCTTATTCTCACACTTGTTGTGCACCGGCTAATAGAACTGACCATTCTCATTTATCGGCCTCTATAATTGCAGATGTTATTCGTGAAGCACTCAAGGAGGACCCAGAGTTGAGTATAAAAAATGTGCGGGCATTGGTCAAACAACGTTACAGAAATGTGAGACCATCATACAATAAGTTGTGGCTTGGAAGGGAGAAGGCCATAGCACAACTTTTTGGTAGCTGGGTAGGATCATACAATCTTCTCATCCCGTTCCTCGAGGCTATTAGAGTAAAAAAATCCAGGTACAAAGTATGTTCTTCTATCAAAACGCATGACATTAGAAGGGCATAGAGAAATTCTATGTGTTGCTTGGGCATTTGGACCTTGCATTGCAGCAGTTCCCCACCTTCGACTTGTAATAATTGTGGATGCATCATTTCTATCAGGAAGATACAAGGGCCGATTGATAATGGCCTGTGGATATGATGCTAATAATAGGTTAATACCTCTTGCATTTGCCATTGTTGAGAAAGAGGACGCTGCGAACTGGGGCTGGTTCATGAGATGGTTGTGGAGGAAGGTACTTGGTGTTGGAAAGTTTAGGCGTGCGATTTCACATCGCCATAAAGCAATTAAATGGGCGTTTAAGCAGCCACACCTTGGGTGGAACGAAAGTGCCGGCGAGTGTGTGCATAGTTTTTGCTCTCAACATGTCGTAGAGAACCTATACAAAGCTTTTCGTGATGATAACATTTTGAAAATTTTCAAGTGGCCAATCAAGAAAAAGAAACCTCGTAGGTTTGAGGAGGGCATGTCATCTATTGAACATACTTGTCCTGATGCAATAACATATCTTAGAAAGGTCCGTAAGTATTTGCAGGAAGACAAAAATGAGCAAGAGAAGCCTCGGAAAGTATTTCAATGCAAGGATGGGGGTTACCGGTGGGGGATCATGACAAGCAATGGGTCCGAGTCGTTAAATAATGTGTTTAGGCTTTCCCGAAGGCTACCGGTGGGAGCAATTGTGGAGGAGACATTTTCAAAGTGCTTAGAGTGGTTTGTAGAAAGAAGGCGAAGTGCTCTCTCCTTGGTTGACGGAGGCAACCAATGGTCCGAACGGGTGGACAAGCTATTGGTTAAAAGGGCCGACAAGGCAGGACATATGCATGTTATTTCATATGGTGATGAAGTTGGAATATTTGAGGTCAAGGTTGACAATGAGAGGGTTGCATTACACAATGGAGATCATGTTCTTTTTATTCATAAGGACTTCAAGTACAAGGTCACTCTCCAACCAAATGCTGCTCCATCTTGTGACTGCCTAAAGCCAAACCTAACTGGTGTGCCATGTGCTCATTTGCTTGCTGTTTGCAAGTACAGGAATCTAAATGAAAATCAAATAGTTCATTCATATTATTCTTCTGAAGTACTTGCAAACACTTGGGCTGGACAATTTCATCCTTACGGGAACCAAAATGAGTGGCCAACATATAATGGCCCAATTATTGTTCCTTATGAGAACTTAATTAACCATGGGCGGCGTCAACACAAAAGGATTCCGATGTACATGGATGAGAGCAAGAAAGGAGAATGGGACACCAAGCCCAACGTTCGACTGCAGACAATAATCAAACATGTATATAAAGTAGTTATGTAGTGGTGGTTTAGATGCAAACTTATTTTCTCCTGATTTTAATATTATGTATGTACTATTTCACTGTAGGTACATCATGTAGCCAAGGACAGACCATTTCATCGAGTCGAGGATAGACCGGAGAGAGGTCAAGTGAAGGGAAGAGCACATCATCCAAAGGAAAGAGGCCGAGTCAAGGGAAGAGCACAACATCCAATGGAAAGAGGACATGTCAGGGGACGAGCATATCATCCAGAGAGAAGAGGTCGAGTAATAAGAAAAGCACATCATGCAACCAATGATGGACGTGCTTACTGATTTGCATTTATGTTCGCACATTATCCTGAAGATGTAAACAAAATTATACTCCGCATACGAGTTTGAAATTATTTTCTGGATGTGAGACACGAACCAAAAAAATAACTTTGAGTGAAGGAATTCATATTCTGCAGAAAATTCAAGAACCTGACCTCCCCGCAAACATGACATTCGATTTATTTTCCTTTCACTGTAGCAATCTGGAATATTCTCATGAATGCGTGGCACAAAAAAGGCAAAAAAGTTTACGACCAAAATATGTTCACTTAACAGGAACTATAGCAACAACCTAAAACTGAAGCAGTACCAAGAATTCTGACTTGAAAGCCATTCTTTAGTAACCTTGGCAGGATACTTTCAGTATAATATCAGTCATACTTTCCAGCTTTCAGTTTAAGTTGGTAGATAACAAGTTGCACTAGACAACAAGAATGAAGTAGAAAATGTCTTGAATCAAACTCAGACAAATTTAGCATTTCGTGACAACTATTACAATCCATATTGGGGATGTCCATTCTAATCAACTGCTCGCTACAGATTCCTAGATTGATGCCTACAAGTTCTAACCAGCTCATTAGAGTTGGTCTGTTGGGTAACTTGTCATACATCTTGTGTTGTAGGTTCTCCATCGATCACTGCTTCACCAGCCTTCAAGTATGTTGTAAAACCTTTGCCGGAGTATATCCATTCATTAAACACATTAGAATTGCTCTCTTTTGGGGGGGGGGGGTTTGGTGGCTGAGCCATATAGGAAACATCATCGTCAGATGGAATATCTCCAATCTTCAGTGGTAACCTAGCCTCAGTGAGCATGCTTTGCAGCCTAGGCTCCAAGTTCAGATCTAACAAATTTCTTACACATGACCTCAATACAGATTTCCCTATCTTCTTGCATCCACTAGTAGTAGCACATTTGATCCCCCATGCAGCATTCTTTAACTCACGTAACCCATGCAAGTGACAAAACAAATATTCAATTACACATTTATTACTATATAATGCAAATAATACAATGAAATTGTTGCACACACTTACAATTCGAGCCAGTGGAGGACCACTAGGCATGTAGCCAGTCCATTCGATGCTATCTCGAGGATATGGAATAGGTTTATCTAGGCCGCCCAAGCACTTAGAATCGAAGAATACCATGTACATACCATTTTGTTGGAACCAATGTGTGTAATGAGGTAAACTAGCTACATCGAAGGGAATTTCCTCTGGCAACACACTTGCTTGAACGTGATTGTATTCTTGAACATAATTGGCATGGAATTCCTCCCAATTATGCGATTTTCCTGCACAATGCTTAATTTTTCGCAGTCTCCGAACCTCTGCCTCGCCACCTGGAACAGAAGGTGGAATGGCGTGTCTTAATCCAAATTGTCGCATCACCCTATCTGGATAGTGAAACTTGACAATCCAAAAATGCATGAGTGGTATTCTAGCATACCACCAATCAGAATCATCATGAACTTGGACAGGCATCTCCTCCAGAAGATCATCATATGGTTGCCAATCAATTGCACCTTCTCGAATCAAATCAATCTGATTCCGATAATATTCAGTACCTATATATAATTCATTGCAAGGTAAGAAAAATATTTGTGGTAGCACAAATGATGTGTAATGAATTTAGTTATTGGAATACAATACCAGCATTATGAGGGACATCAAACGCGTGTGCAGCACACCACTTTGCTCCAAAAACTAGGTTATAATCCAAATGTACTTCTTCTTTGTCTTCCTCTTCTTCAGGTTCCTTTCCTTCTTTAGGCTTCTCAGAAATAACTTTAGGACGACCAAGTGGCAAACGGACCAAGACCATAATTGTAGCAGCAATAAAGGCCCTGAAATTTCTAGTCTCTCCTTCTCAGCACACATGCTCAATTGTCTATACAACAGAGCAAGAGTAGCTGCTCCCCAATTATACTCTGTTGACTGTCCCAAATTTTGCATAAATTGGACATACATAGCTGGCACTCCATCTCCAGATGTATCTGTAAAGACTATGGAGCCAAAGATTTCTAGAACAAGTGCTCGAGCATGCCAATTAATCTCCCTATCCATTGGATTATCCGGCAACACATGGAAGCGTTCTCGTAGTTTTCCCAAATTTAGAGAGTATTGTGAATCCCTCACAACAATATTATCATCACTTTTTCTCCTTTTCTTTTGTTTCATGTGTTGTTCATCCACGGGAATCCCAAGCACCCTCTCAACTAATTCCGACCATGGCGCATTAGCTATGCCAACAAGTGGTTTACCATGGATAGGCACCCCCCACAAACAACTGATGTGTTGCACTGTAATAGTCATTTCTCCTACAGGTAAGTGAAAACTATTTGTCTCCGGCCGCCAACGTTCCACCAATGCTGATATCAAGTATTTGTCAACATTTATCTTCCTCATCTTTGCGATCTTATAAAACCAAGGTTCTCTAAAGCTGCCCTACATAGAGGATCAAATGGGATGCCAACACGATGACACCGTATGTTCATGGAAATATTAGGCTGCATTAATACAAACAAAAATCAGTTTAAGACAAACACCAAGTGTAACAGACCACATGCAAATTCAAGAAAGACTCACATTTTCCCAAGCTTTGGATATTTTATGCTGGCTGTGAGGCATCCATAATAAATCACTAAAATGCCAATTTGTATGCATTTCAGTACCATGTCACAAGATAAAAGGAACAAGTAAGCCTTCGGAGTGCACTACATCAATCATTTGCATTTATTCGTCATAGTATTAGATAAACCTCAGTAAGTCATATTCTCTCTCACTAAGAGCTATGCTTATGAAACCAATGACAAATCACTAAAGCATCCGCATCAACAATATCAATCATTTACTGTCAACTACATACAAGTACCAGGTTACACACTTACACTCGTGAAAATTCAGTAATAGGAGCTACTGTAGTGTGCTATTCAGTAATAAAAGTAACAGGTTACACACTTACACTCATGAAAATTTAGTAATAGCAGCTACTGTAGTGTGTTATTCAGTAATACAAGTACCAGGTTACACACTTACACTCATGAAAATTCAGTAATAGCATCTATTGTAGTGTGCTATTCAATTAGAGATCAAGAAGAACATACAGTTTGAGGAAAAATAACAGTACCTACCGTCCAGTGCTCCGGCGGATGACGATTGAGGCTGCGAGGAACGCATGGGACGAGGAACGGAACATATGTGGTGACTGCGGTCGAGAGAAGAGAGAAGGGCCATCAACTCCACCAATCTCGCCGTGGTGGCGCAACCTACTTCGACAGTGAGGAGGTGAACAAGGGGATTATAGGGAGGCGGCCTTGAGGAGTTTGGCGAGAGACGAGGTGGAGGGCGGAGGCGGCCGTGGATAGGTGGTCGCGGGGATGAGAGGTGGAGGGCCGCGGCACCGGTCGTGCATATGTGGTCGAGGGGACGAGAGATGGAGCACGGCAGTGGCGGCCGTGGAGAGGTGGCCGAGGCGATAATGGGCCAAAGCTGCTAGATTGCGGATGGGTGCCAACCTAACGGTGGCTGTGATCGATGCTAGTGCCTCGATCTGGACGTCGCTTATACTAGTGTCCGCATGTGGATGCTGTATTGCCTAGAGTCCTTCCTATTTCTTAAATTAGGAAATATCCTTTCCTTGTTTCATAATTCTATGATTATTAATTACTATTAATAAAAAATCGTACTTTCGTGTATTTGGGTGCAAATGTTTCATCCTCAACAAAAGAGAACGGTTAGGAAAATTTTAATCCAAAACAATTGAGGGCATTTTTGTTGGTTATGGATCAAACTCTCACGCCTATAGAGTCTACAACAAATCCAATGGATGTGTTGTAGAAACTTGTGACGTGGTGTTTGATGAATTTAATGGCTCCCATGGGGAGCAAGTTGATCTAAGTCATGTAGGTGAAGGAGATTCGCCTCAAGATATTTTGTCCATGGGCGTTGGTGCTCTTCTTCCCATTGAACAAGAACCTCATGATGATGAAGAAGAAAATGGAAGTTTCGCACATCATCAAACCACTTCAACACCCATACCTCCACAAGCCCCTATTGCTCAACCAATGCCCTTACTTCAAGTACAAGAAGATGATCAAGTTCCTATTCAAGAACAAGATCATCATCAAGGTATTAAGCTTAAGTATGATTGTGTTAAATCTTTTATAAATATCGATGCCTTTTCAAAGTTTAGCACTAAATATGGACTTGACTCTGAGATAGTAGCCTCCTTTTGTGAATCTTTTGCTGCTCATGTTGATCTCCCCAAATAGAAGTGGTTCAAATATTACCCACCTGTTAAAGAAGAAATTAAAGAACGGATACCAGTTAAAGAAGAAACTATACTTTATAATGTTGATCCAGTTGTTCCTGCTACTTACATTGAAAACCCACCTTTCCCTGTTAGGATAAAGGAACATGCTAAAGTTTCAACAGTGGTTAACAAAAGCTATATTAGAGCACCTAAATCCGATGAACAAATTAAAGTAGAGCCTAATATTGCTATGGTCAAGGATCACTTGGAAGAGAATGTAGATGGGCATGTTATTTGCTTTAATGAAGAAGCTGCTAGAATCGCCAAACCTAATAAAAAGGATAAACATAGACCTGTTGTTGGCAAGCCCGTTGTCTCGGTCAAAATTGGAGATCATTGCTCTCGTGGTTTATGTGACATAGGTTCTAGTGTAAGTGCTATTCCCTACTCTTTATTCCAAGAAATTATGAATGACATAGCACCTGCAGAAATAGAAGACATTGATGTCACTATTCAACTTGCTAAAAGAGACACTATATCACCAATTGGGATTGTTAGAGATGTTGAAGTCTTGTGTGGGAAAATAAAATACCCTACTGATTTTCTTGTTCTTGGTTCCCCACAAGATGACTTCTGTCCCATTATCTTTGGTAGACCCTTCTTGAACACCGTTAATGCTCAAATAGATTGTCAGAAACAAACTATCGGTGTTAGTTTTGGTAATGAATCTCATGGATTTAATTTCTCCAAGTTTAATAGAAAGCTTCATGAAAAATAATTACCAGTAAGGATGAAATTATTGGTCTTGCTTCTATTGATGTGCCTCCTACTGATCCTCTAGAACAATATTTGCTGGACCATGAGAATGATTTAAATATGCATGAAAGAAATGAAATAGATGATATTTTCTTTGAGCAATGTCCTTTGCTTAAACACAATCTACCTTTTGAAACTTTAGGAGGTCCTCCTCAACCTAAAGGTGATCCTGTGTTTGAATTAAAACAATTTCCTGACACTTTGAAATATGCTTATCTTGATGAAAGGAAGATATATCATGTTATTATTAGTTCTAACCTATCAGAACATGAAGAAGAAAGATTACTGAAAGTTCAAAGGAAGCACCGAGCTACTATTGGATATACTCTTGATGATTTAAAGGGCATTAGTCCCACTCTATGTCAGCATAACATTAATATGGAACCTGATATTAAATCAGTTGTCGATCATCAACGTCGGTTAAACCCAAAGATGAAATAAGTGTTAAGAACAAAAATATTAAAACTTCTAGAAGTAGGTATAATCTACCCTATAGCTGATAGTAGATGGGTAAGTCTCGTTCATTGTGTTCCTAAGAAGGGAGGTATTACTGTTGTTCCTAATGATAAGAATGAACTTATTCCACAAAGAATTGTTACAGGCTATAGAATGGTTATTGATTTTAGAAAATTAAATAAAGCCACTAGAAAAGATCATTATCCTTTACCTTTTATTGATCAAATGCTAGAAAGATTATCAAAGCACACGCACTTTTGCTCCCTTGATGGATACTCTGTCTTTTCACAAATACTTGTTTCTCAACCTGATCAAGAAAAGACTACTTTTACTTGTCCCTTTGGAACTTATGCTTATAGACGCATGCCTTTTGGTTTATGCAATGCACCTGCTACCTTTCAAAGATGTATGACTGCTATATTCTCTGACTTTTGTGAAAAGATTGTAGAGGTTTTCATGGATGATTTCTCCGTTTATGGGAAGTCATTTGATGATAGTTTAAGCAATCTTGATCGAGTTTTGCAGAGATGTAAACAAGCAAGTCTTGTCTTGAATTGGGAGAAATGCCACTTTATGGTTAATGAAGGTATTGTTTTGGGTCATAAGATTTCTGAAAAGGGTATTGAAGTGGACAAAGCTAAGGTTGATGCAATTGAGAAAATACCATGTCCCAAGGATATCAAAGGTATTCACAGTTTCTTAGGTCATGCTAGTTTCTATAGGAGATTTATCAAAGACTTTCTAAAATTTTTAGACCTCTCACTAACCTTTTACAAAAGGATGTTCCTTTTGTCTTTGATAATGATTGCTTTGAGGCCTTTGAAACACTTACGAAAGCTTTAATTTCTGCACCTATAGTTCAACCACCTGATTGGAACTTACCATTTGAAATTATGTGTGATGCTATTGATTATGCTGTTGGTGTTGTTCTAGGACAAAGAGTTGATAAGAAACTGAATGTTATTCATTATGATAGTAAAACTATTGACAGTGCTCAAAGAATTATGCTACCACTGAAAAAGAATTCCTAGCAGTTGTGATTGCTTGTGACAAATTTAGATCATACATTGTTGATTCAAAAGTAACTGTTCACACTGATCATGCTGCTATTAAATATCTCATGGAAAAGAAAGATGCTAAACCTAGACTTATTCGGTGGGTTCTCTTGCTACAAGAATTTGATTTGCATATCACTGATAGAAAAGGAGCTGAGAACCCCATAGCTAATAACTTGTCTAGACTTGAAAATGTGCTTGATGACCCACTACCTATTGATGATAGTTTTCCTAACGAGTAGTTAGATGAAATAAATGTTACTAATAGTACTCCTTGGTATGCTGACTATGGTAATTACATCGTTGCTAAATATTTACCACCTAGTTTCACTTATCAACAAAAGAAAAAAAACCTTTTATGATTTAAGACATTACTTTTGGGATGACCCACATCTTTATAAAGAAGGAGTAGATGGTATTATTAGACGATGTGTACCTGAGCATGAAAATGGAAAAATCCTTCGAAAGTGTCACTCCGAAGCATATGGAGGACATCATGTTGGAGATAGAACTGCTCACAAGGTATTGGAGTCCGGATTTTATTGGCCCACTCTCTTCAAAGATGCTCGTAAGTTCGTCTCATCCCATGATGAATGTCAAAGGATAGGTAATATTGGTAAGCGTCAAGAAATGCCTATGCATTATTCACTTGTTGTTGCACCATTTGATGTTTGGGGATTTGATTACATGGGACCTTTTCCTTCCTCTAATGGGTATACACATATTTTGGTTGATGTTGATTATGTTACTAAATGGGTAGAAGCTATTCCAACCAGTAGTGCTGATCACAACACCTCTATTAAAATGCTTAAGGAAGTTAATTTCCCAAGGTTTGGATTTCCCGGATATTTGATGACTGATGGTGGTTCACACTTTATTAATGGTGCTTTCCATAAAAATGATTGCTAAATATGATGTTAACCATAGAATTGCATCACCTTATCACCCTGAGTCTAGTGGTCAAGTTGAGCTTAGTAATAGAGAAATAAAATTAATTTTGCAAAAGACTGTCAATAGGTCCAGGAAGAATTGGTCTAAGAAATTAGATGATGCACTTTGGGCTTATAGATCAGCTTATAAAAATCCCATAGGTATGTCTCCTTATAAAATGATTTATGGTAAAGCTTGTCATTTGCCTCTTGAGTTAGAACACAAAGCCTTTTGGGAAATCAAGGAACTCAATTATGATTTCAAACTTGCTGGTGAGAAGAGGTTATTTGATATTAGCTCATTAGATGAATGGAGAACCCAAGCTTATGAAAATGCCAAGTTATTTAAAGAAAAGGTTAAAAGATGGCATGATAAAAGAATCCTAAAGCATGAGTTCAAAGTTGGAGAATATGTTCTTTTGTACAACTCTCGTTTCAGGTTCTTTGCAGGCAAACTCCTCTCTAAATGGGAAGACCCCTATGTTATCGAGGAGGTTTATCAGTCTGGAGCCATCAAGATAATTATTGCGAAGGAACTAACCCGAAGGTTTTTAACAGGCAATGAATAAAGCATTATATCTCAGGTACGCCCATTAATGTTGAAAGCAATATTATCCAAACTTTGACACCGGAGTAACACATAAAAGAGTCCTTCCGAAACACTCCAGAATCATCAAAATAAGGAGGTATGTGATACGGTAAGTAAACGGACTCCGAAAATTTTGAAAAATATATTTTTTTATCAACTTTGGAATATTTACAAAAATAATAAAATAATAAACTACCGAGAAGTGCACATGCCTGGCGCGCCCAGGTGGGTTGTGCCCACCTTAGGTACCTTCCGGACTCCGTTTTTTTACAGCTTGCTTGTTTCCCAAGATAAAAAATTCTTTATATACTCCCCGAACCTATTAACCACCGTATCATGGAGAAATCTTCTGTTTTCTTTTCTTGCTGTTTGTGTGCAGTTATGAAAATATGTCATCACAAGACTCTGATGAGAGAGCTATGCTTTGCATCTCATTGCTAACCCAAACTACTATGGAGACTTATCTCCCCATGGCTGGGCGAAGGATGACGAGGAGGATGCCCACTCGATGAGGATTGATGATTCGAGCTCGGAGGAGGAAGATGTCCCTCTACCTCAACCAGGGGATATGCATCTGGAGTTCAAGAAGTCAAGTCTCCCTATGAGTACTAACCAAGCTAAGAACCAATCTATTCCCTCTCGTTTTTGGCAGAAAAGCAAAGGGGATTTATGCGACAAGATCTTAAAGCTGGAGCTAGAGGTTGATGATCTAAAGGTGGAAATTGCCCTTCTCAATTACAATATGAAAAAGCTGAAGGCACGATTATCTCAACCACCATCTTCTTCATCACCAAAAGAAAACTGAGTATCGAGTATGTGCACTCCCCTTGGCTTTCGCCAAGCTTGGGGGAGGTGCCTCGGTATCGTATCATCCCTACTATCCTTTTGCATTTACTTATCTTAGTTCGGTCTTTTGCTTTAGAATAAATGAAAGTTTTTAGTTTGATCCTTTCTTTTGAGTTTGCTTAGTGATCTATCTTTGTAATCGTGTGCGAGATATATAATAAAGTTATTTAAGTTTCTACTTTCTTTACTTTCTTGCTGCAATAACAAGAAAAAGTTATAATTGATTGAATAAAAAGAAAGGAAATAAATTAAGATGAACATATGCTAATCTGATGGTAGGTGATGGCACCACATAAGGAAAAGTATAAGTAGAAAATTTTATTAGAGATTGACAAACATATCATTGGTCAATAATGCAACTCATGAAATAATTAATAAGGGAAGAGAAGATTCACATATAAATATACTATCCTAGAAATCTTTTGTGATGGTGAGCCCCCATCAAAATATTATATGCCAAAATTGTTGACGTTGGACAAGGAAGATAACTTAATGATTTATGTTTGTTCATATTCACATAGAAGTCATATTGTCATAGATCCTTTAACATGTGGTGCTTGCCCAATATCTTTTCTAGCCAAAAATTCCACACTAAGTAGAGATACTACTTGTGCGTCCAAAAACCCTTAAACCCAAACTTCTTCGAGAGTCCACCATACCTACCTACGGATTGAGTAAGATCCTTCAAGTAAGTTGTCATCGGTGCAATAAGGCAATAAAAATTGCTTCTAAAAATGTGAGATTATTTAGTGTAAGAGAAAATTGAGCGTTGCACGAACTTGTGATGGTGAAGATTAAAAGCGGCAGACTGCATAATAAAGGTTGCTGTCACAAGGGGCAATGTAACGTGACGTTCTTTTGCACTAAGGGATTGAGCATACAAACAAATAAGCGCATGGCAACCTCTGCTTCCCTCCGCGAAGGGCCTATCTTTTACTTTTATGCAAAGAGTGAAAGTTTTCCCTCTTTCCCCTTTTATTTTATCCTTTGGCAAGCATCATGTGGTGAGGAAATATTTAGGCACATATGTCCAGTTGAATATGGGTGACATGAGTTATTATTGTTGACATCACCCTTGAGGTGAGTATGTTGGGAGGCGAAACTATAAGCCCCTATCTTTCTATGTGTCCGGTTGAAATGTTTTGTTCATACATATGCAGTGAGTGTTAGCAATCATAGAAGACTATATGGTGGTTGAGTATGTGGACTTGCCTAGAGGCTCTGATACGCGACCCTTCCTAAAAAATGATGAATTGTAGTTGCAAAAGTTCTCTGAAAACATAGTTTGTTGGTTTCTAATAGAGTTTATGCTTTCTACTTCAGTTGTGTGATGGACTGTACTTATTCACGAGAAGTCTATGATACAAGTTCTATGATAAAAGTCTTATGTTTAAATTTGTTGCTGCCATAATAATCAACATGATGCTTCTATGTCTGTATTTGTTTTATCGACACCTCTCTCTCAAAGCATGTGGACATGTTTTTCGTTTTTTATTTTCGCTTGAGGACAAGCAAGGTCTAAGCTTGGGGGAGTTGATACATACATTTTGCATCATGTTTTCTTGATGTTATTTATGTTGTTATTATGCATAATAATGCTTTTTGGAGTAATTCTAATGCCTTTTCTCTCATAGTTTGCAAGGTATACACCAAGAGGGTTAATTCCGGCAGCTGGAAATCTGGACCTAAAAAAGCTACGTCAGGCCACCTATTTTGCACAACTCCAAACAAGCTGAAACTTCACAAAGAATTTGTATGGATTATTTAAGAAATACTGGAGCTGATAACCTCCAGAGGGGGCACAACCCACCTAGGCGCGCCCTGGTGGGTTGTGCTCACCCCGGCCCACCTCTGGTGCCCCTCTTCTGGTATATAAGTCATTTTGACCTAGAAAAATTAAAGAGAGGACTTTCGGGATGGAACACCACCGTCTCGAGGCGGAACTTGGGCAGGAGCACTTTTGTCCTCTGGCGGAGCGATTCCACCGGGGGAACTTCCCTCCTGGAGGGGGAAATCATCGTCATCATCATCACCAACAACTATCCCATCTTGGGGAGCGCTATATTCATCAACATCTTCACCAGCACCATCTCATCTCAATCCCTACTTCATCTCTTGTGATTAATCTTGTTACTGGAACCATAGATTGTTGCTTGTGGGTGACTAGTAGTGTTGATTACATCTTGTAGTTGATTACTATATGGTTTATTTGGTGGAAGATTATATGTTCAGATCCATTATGCTATATATTACCTCTCTTATCTTGAGCATGTTCATCACTTGTTAGTAGTTACCTTTTTTCTTGAGGTCACGGGAGAAATCATGTTGCAAGTAATCATGTGAATTTGATATGTGTTCGATATTTTGATAGTATGTATGTTGTGATTCCCTTAGTGGTGTCATGTGAACATCTACTACATGATACTTCACCATATTTTGGCCTAAAGGAATGCATTGTGGAGTAGGAATTAGATGGTGGGTTGCGAGAGTGACAGAAGCTTAAACCCCAGTTTATGCACTATTCCGTAAGGGATCGATTTGATCCAAAAGTTTAATGCTATGGTTAGAATTTATTCTTAATACTTTACTCATAGTTGAGGATGCTTGCGGGAGGGTTAATCATAAGTAGGAGGTTTGTTCAAGTAAGAACAACACCTAAGCACTGATCCACCCACATATCAAATTATCAAAGTAGCGAACACCAATTAAACCAACATGATGAAAGTGACTAGATGAAATCCCGTGCACCCTCAAGAACTCTTTGCTTATTATAAGAGACAGTTTTGCCCTATCCTTTGCCTCAAAAGGATTGGGCTATCTTGTTGCATACTTGCTACTATTATCGTTACTTGCTCATTACAAAATTATCTTGCTATCAAACTACTCTGCTACTTACAATTTCAGCACTTGTAGACACTACCTTACTGAGAAACACTTGTCAGTTCCTTCTGCTCCTCATTGGCTTCGACACTCTTACTTATCGAAAAGAGCTACAATTGATCCCCTATACTTGTGGGTCATCAGGATGATGGACATGAAGTTGAACCTCACGAAACCCTAACCTCCATCATGCCTCGAGTGGCCGGTCGTGTTGATGTTGACAAAATTCTCTCCGGCATATCAGAATGTAGAGTCACTCATAAACATTTGACAAACTTTTGTGCTCACTTCTCATTTGTGTCTAGTGTTGAGCCTCTCAAGGTACAAGATTCATTGATGGACAATGATTGGCTCGTTGCTATGCAAGAAGAGTTGAACAGTTTTGAACATAACCAAGTGTGGTCATTAGTCGAGATGCCAACTACGGAGCACAATATCATTGGAACAAAATGGATTTTTAAGAAAAAGCAAGATGAGAATGGTGTAATCATCCATAACAAGGCAAGGTTAGTGGCAAAAGGGTACTCACAAGTTGAAGGTTTGGACTTTGGTGAGACCTTTGCCCCTGTTGCCCGTCTTGAATCTATTCGCATCTTACTTGCTTATGCTGCTTTCAATGGTTTTGCATTACATCAAATGGGTGTGAAGTGTGCTTTCCTTGACGATCCTCTACAAGAAGAAGTATATGTATCACAACCACCTGGGTTCATTGATCCCTATCACAAAGACTATGTGTATAAACTTCATACGGCTTTGTATGGCCTCAAACAAGCACCTCGTGCTTGGTATGATCATCTTAAGAAGTTTTTACTCGATAATGGTTTTGTGAGAGGGGTGATCGATCCCACTCTTTTTACTAAGAGGGACAAGGATGATTTGATCTTATGCCAAATCTATGTAGATGATATCATTTTTGGTTCTCCTAACATTCATTTGTGCAAGAAGTTTGCGGCCTCCATGACCAAGAACTTTGAGATGTCACTCAATGCAGATTTGAAGTTCTTTCTCGGTTTCCAAATTCAACAATTTCAACAAGGAATTTTCTTGTCTCAAGCAAAGTATCTCAAGGATATTATAGAGAAGTTTGGAATGTCTGATGCTAGTCCATGTAAGACACCCATGCCTACAAAAATTGTACTCACTGAAGACACAAACGGTATTCCTTTTGACCCATCTACTTACCGCTCTATGATTGGTTCATTGCTTTACCTTTGTGCATCTAGACGAGACATCATGTTTAGTGTATGCATGGGTGCTAGATTTCAAGCTTCCCCTAGGGAAAGTCATCATAAGGCAGTTAAGCATATTCTTAGATACTTTGTTCACACCCCAAAGTTGGGTCTATGATACCCCAAGGATGCTAAGTTTGATCTCACTGGGTACATGGATGCGGACTGGGCTGGAGACAAAGTGGATCGTAAGTCCACGTCCGGTGCATGTAAATTTCTTGGACGATCCTTGGTAAGTTGGTCCTCGAAGAAACAAAATTGTGTTGTCCTCTCCACCGCCGAACCCGAATACATTGCAACCGCCAGTTGTGCAACTCAATTACTATGGATGAGGCAAACTTTGAAGGATTACGGCATCACCTATAGACATGTGCCTCTTCTATGTGACAATGAAAGTGCCATCAACATTGCGGAGAATCCCAAAGATCGTACCCGCACCAAGCACATTGATATTAGGTATCATTTCTTGAGAGATCATGTGGAAAAGGGTGACATTGATATTGCTCATGTTGTTACAGATATGCAACTTGCAGATATTTTCACCAAGCCATTGGATGAAGCAAGGTTTTGTCAAGTTAGGCGTGAACTTGGTATCTTGGAGCTTGACAACATTATGTGAAATCTCGCACCCATGCATGCAATTTACTTCATGTCTTGTCTTGATGTAGGCATATATTTAGGGTGAGACACTCAACTCATGAATACTCTCGCCCTATGTAATGCATAAAACAAACACTCTCAAAGCTTACCATGTTATTCTAACTGTGGTGCTTTAAATGATGGAGTAGTGATTATGCACCCAAAGTGGTGCTTACCATGTTATTCTAACTGTGTCATATCACATATACTCAAATATGGTGGCATCGGCCACCGCTCTTATCGGTTAGAATATTATCTGAGCGGGTTGTTTCTCGGGCGTAGGCTATTCACTGCTTAATATTGTGTTTTTTTACTTACCTCATACTGGAATCATCATCTCACTACCATTGTCATTTGCCCCAAAATAACAATACAAAAACAAAAAAGAGAGGAGAGAAAACCCTAATTCATGAGAGCTTCCGGTCGTCCGGTACTTTCCGGACGTCCGTAAAATCCATTCTATTATCCTCATGCCGGACGTTCGGTATGACCGGACTTCCGTTAATTTTAACCGCTCCAGACGTCCGTAACTCACCGGCCGTCCGGTCATCTTTTGGCCCATATATATAGGGCGAGGTGCGTTTTGGGGCAGTTTTAACCTAAATCACTTGATCCCCTTCTTCTTGTCTGCCGCCATCATGCCTCGAGTGGCCGGTCGTGTTGATGTTGACAAAATTATCACCGGCATATCAGAAAGTAGAGTCACTCATAAACATTTGACAAACTTTTGTGCTCACTTCTCATTTGTGTCTAGTGTTGAGCCTCTCAAGGTACAAGATGCATTGATGGACAATGATTGGCTCGTTGCTATGCAAGAAGAGTTGAACAGTTTTGAACATAACCAAGTGTGGTCATTAGTCGAGATGCCAACTACGGAGCACAATATCATTGGAACAAAATGGATTTTTAAGAACAAGCAAGATGAGAATGGTGTAATCATCCATAACAAGGCAAGGTTATTGGCAAAAGGGTACTCACAAGTTGAAGGTTTGGACTTTGGTGAGACCTTTGCCCCTGTTGCCCGTCTTGAATCTATTCGCATCTTACTTGCTTATGCTGCTTTCAATGGTTTTGCATTGTATCAAATGGGTGTGAAGTGTGCTTTCCTTCACGATCTTCTACAAGAAGAAGTATATGTATCACAACCACCTGGGTTCATTGATCCCTATCACAAAGACTATGTGTATAAACTTCATGCGGATTTGTATGGCCTCAAACAAGCACCTCGTGCTTGGTATGATCATCTTAAGAAGTTTTTACTCGATAATGGTTTTGTGAGAGGGGTGATCGATCCCACTCTTTTTACTAAGAGGGACAAGGATGATTTGATCTTATGCCAAATCTATGTAGATGATATCATTTTTGGTTCTCCTAACATTCATTTGTGCAAGAAGTTTGCGGCCTCCATGACCAAGAACTTTGAGATGTCACTCAATGCAGATTTGAAGTTCTTTCTCGGTTTCCAAATTCAACAATTTCAAGAAGGAATTTTCTTGTCTCAAGCAAAGTATCTCAAGGATATTATAGAGAAGTTTGGAATGTCTGATGCTAGTCCATGTAAGACACCCATGCCTACAAAAATTGTACTCACTGAAGACACAAATGGTATTCCTTTTGACCCATCTACTTACCGCTTTATGATTGGTTCATTGCTTTACCTTTGTGCATCTAGACGAGACATCATGTTTAGTGTATGCATGGGTGCTAGATTTCAAGCTTCCCCTAGGGAAAGTCATCATAAGGCAGTTAAGCATATTCTTAGATACCTTGTTCACACCCCAAAGTTGGGTCTATGATACCCCAAGGATGCTAAGTTTGATCTCACTGGGTACATGGATGCGGAGTGGGCTGGAGACAAAGTGGATCGTAAGTCCACCTCCGGTGCATGTAAATTTCTTGGACGATCCTTGGTAAGTTGGTCCTCGAAGAAACAAAATTGTGTTGCCCTCTCCATCGCCGAACCCGAATACATTGCAACCGCCAGTTGTGCAACTCAATTACTATGGATAAGGCAAACTTTGAAGGATTACGGCATCACCTATAGACATGTGCCTCTTCTATGTGATAATGAAAGTGCCATCAACATTGCTGAGAATCCCAAAGATCATACCCGCACCAAGCACATTGATATTAGGTATCATTTCTTGAGAGATCATGTGGAAAAGGGTGACATTGATATTGCTCATGTTGTTATAGATATGCAACTTGCAGACATTTTCACCAAGCCATTGGATGAAGCAAGGTTTTGTCAAGTTAGGCGTGAACTTGGTATCTTAGAGCTTGACATCATTATGTGAAATCTCGCACCCATGCATGCAATTTACTTCATGTCTTGTCTTGATGTAGGCATATATTTAGGGTGAGACACTCAACTCATGAATACTCTCGCCCTATGTAATGCATAAATAGAACAAACACTCTCAAAGCTTACCATGTTATTCTAACTGTGGTGCTTTAAATGATGGAGTAGTGATTATGCACCCAAAGTGGTGCTTACCATGTTATTCTAACTGTGTCATATCACATATACTCAAATATGGTGGCATCGGCCACCGCTCTTATCGGTTAGAATATTATCTGAGCGGGTCGTTTCTCGGGCGTAGGCTATTCACTGCTTAATATTGTGTTTTTTTACTTACCTCATACTGGAATCATCATCTCACTACCATTGTCATTTGCCCCAAAATAACAATACAAAAAACAAAAAAAAAAGAGGAGAGAAAACCCAAATTCATGAGAGCTTCCGGTCGTCCGGTCCTTTCCGGACGTCCGTAAAATCCAATCTGTTATCCTCATCCCGGACGTTCGGTATGACCGGACTTCCATTAATTTTAACCGCTCCGGACGTCCGTAACTCACCGGCCGTCCGGTCATCTTTTGGCCCATATATATAGGGCGAGGTGCGTTTTGGGGCAGTTTTAACCTAAATCACTTGATCCCCTTCTTCTTGTCCGCCGCCGCCGCACACCCTGTCTTCACTCTCCTCGGTGCGGTCGCAGTCTCATGTCGCTTAAAGCTACGTCGTTTTTCCCCAAAGTCGAAGGGATGATGCAACATAGCGGCGGTAGGTATTTCCCTCCGATGTGAAACCAAGGTTATCGAACCAATACGAGGACCAAGCAACACAACATAAACATCACCTACACACAAATAACAACTTCTCGCAACCCGACGTGTTAAAGGGGTTGTCAATCCCTTTCGCGGTACGGCGCCTCAAGATAGGCAAAACGGACGTGCGGAATTTGTAGTAGATTTGTAGATCGAACGCAAAAATAAATAAGAATAAATTGCAGCAAGGTATTTTTGGATTTTTGGTTTAATAGATTTTAAAATAAATGCAAGGAAAAAGTAGATCGCAAAGGCAAATATATGAGATAGATTTTAAAACAAATTACTGTTGGGCAATTGATAGAGCCTCAAATAATTATGACGATATCCAGGCAATGATCATTACATAGGCATCACGTCCAAGATTAGTAGACCGACTCCTGCC
>LR738714.1:563825991-563838853 GCA_902687465.1 Secale cereale | reverse complement strand
AGAGAGAGAGAGAGAGAGAGAGAGAGAGAGAGAGGAAGCCATCTAGCTACTAACTACGGACCCGGAGGTCTACAAGGAATTACTCACGCATCATCGGAGAGGCACCAACGGAGGTGGTGAACCCCATCCGAGATGGTGTCTAGATTGGATCTGGTGGTTCTGGACTCTGCGCAGATGGATGAATATTTCATTGACTCCCCTAGGGTTTCAGGAATATTGCGGTATTTGTAGAGCCAATAGGCGGTGCGGGAGGCCATCGAGGTGGGCACAACCCACGGGGCGCGCTAGGGGGGCCTGGCATGCCCTGGTGGGTTGTGCCCCCCTCCGGGCACCCCCAGGTGCTGCTTGGCCCATCATGTGTCTTCTGGCCCGTCAAAATTCTCCAAAAAGTTTCGCGGTGTTTGGGCTCTGTTTGATATTGATTTCCTGCGATGTAAAAAACAGGCAAAAAACAACAACTAGCACTTGGCACTATGTCAATAGGTTAGTACCAAAAAATGATATAATATGATTGTAAAACATCCAAGAATGATAATATAACAGCATGGAACAATCAAAAATTATAGATACGTTGGAGACATATCAACATCCCCAAGCTTAACTCCTGCTCGTCCTCGAGTAGGTAAGTGATAAAAATAGAATTTTTGATGTGGAATGCTACCTATCATGTCATATCATATTCTTTTCTTTATAGCATGGACATATGGACCTTTATATGGTTCAAAGCAATAGTCTAGTTTTGACATAATAATTTAGATACTCAAGCATATCAATAAGCAACCATGTTTTTCAAAATATCAATGCTAAAATAAGTTATCCCTAGCCCATTATGCTCAACCATTGATCCATTCATGAAACACATTCGTATATTAGTTACACCCAATTCTCAAGTACGATCATAGTGTTTGCTAGTTGGTGCTTGTAAGAGAAGATGGAGACTCAAATTCAAAAATAAAAATTGCTTAATTAAAAGAAAGGCCCTTCGCATAGGGGAGTAGGGATTTGTAGAGGTGCCAGAGCTCAAAGCTTAAACTGAGAGATAATTTTTTTCGGAGGTATACTTTTCCCACCAACGAGAACGACTTGAGGTTCCCAACACTTTCCATGCTAGATATATCATAGGCGGTTCCCAAACAGAAAATAAAGTTTATTCCTTTTCAACGAAACTTTCACAAGCCATGGCTAGCCGAATCCACGGTTGCCTTCCATACCAACACTTTCCAAGGAATTTATTATTTGACAACATAAAGTAAATTTGTTTTTATTTTCGAGACTGGGCATCCCTAATACCTTTGCCTTACTCTTGTGCAATGACAAGTGAATAAACACTAATCGTGAGAATAACACATCTAGCATGGAAAATATTGGCCACCCCTCACCGCCTCGCGAGCGGTATGGGCACACAAGAGGGAAATTTATTTATAAAATTAGAGATGGAACATACAAATTTTCTTAGAACGGCAAGGGAATACCGCATGTAGGTAGGTATGGTGGACTCATGTGGCAAAACCAGGATAAAGGATTTTTGATGTACAAGTAGAGATCATACTTAGTGCAAATGTAGGCTAGCAAAAGACTGGGAAGCGACCAACCTTGAAACGAATAATCTCGTAAGTGAACATTGAGCATAAATAACACTGAATAATGCAACACAAGTAGGATATAATTTCATTGCATTATTATTGACTTCCGTGCTTGCATAGGGAATCACAAACTTTAACACAAATATTCTTACTAAAGCACAATTACTCATTAACATGACTCACATATCATATCATCATGTCTCAAAACTATTACAAGGAATAAAGTTTATTTTGTCCAATTATCTTCATGAAAGTTTTTATTATATCCTTCTTGGATACCTATCACTTTGGGACTAATTTTCATGTGTTGCTTTTCATAAGCTTAAACAAATATAAGTGAAGATCATGAGCATAACAAATTTTCTTTCTTTCTCTCAAAATAATGTAAGTGAAGCAAGAGAGAATTTCTTCAAAATTTTACTAACTCTCAAATAAATCTAAGTGAATCGAGAGAGTATTTCTTCAAAAATACTAAGCACACCGTGCTCAAAAAGACATAAGTGAAGCACTAGAGCAAGTCCATTGCTCATAAAAATTTAAGTGAAGCATAGAGAGCAATTCTAGCAAGTCATGGCATAATTTTGGATCTCTCAAATAGGTGTGTATAGCAAGGATTGATGACTTAAAAAGAAAAAGAAAACAAGCAAGTACTCATATCATACAAGACGCTCCAAGCAAAACACATATCATGTGACGAATAAAAATATAGTCTCGAGTAAAATACCGATAATTGTTGGAAGAAAGCGGAGATGCCACTCAGGGGCATCCCCAAGCTTAGTTGGTTGCTCATTTTGTGGATAATATGGGATACCGGGGCATCCCCAATCTTAGGCTCTTCTATCCTTCCTTCATCCATCATAAGATAACCCAAAACTTGAAAACTTCAATCACACAAAACTTCGACAAAACCTTCGTGAGATCCGTTAGTATAAGAAAGCAAACCACTACTATAAGTGTTGTGTCAAACCAATTAATATTTTGTTTTTATATTATATTTACTGTATTCTAACTTTTCTATAGCAAAAAATCATGAAAGAAAACCATAGAGCCATCAAAATAAGCACACAACACAAAGAAAACAGAATTTGTCAAAAGCAGAACAGTCTGTAGTAATCTAGAAGTTTCGAATACTTCTGGAACTCTAAAAATCTTGAAACAAATAGGGCCACGTGGGAAAGTTGTATATTAATCTTCTACAAAAAGAATCAACTAAAAAGAACTTTTCGGTTAAAAATGAGAATTTTTCTAGTGAGCGCAAAAGTTTCTGTCTTTTTTAGCAAGATCAAACAACTATCACCCAAGAAGATCCTATTGGTTCTACTTGGCACAAACACTAATTAAAACACAAAAAACACAATCATACCAGTAGAATAATTGTTCTAACAATCAAGAACAGAAAGCAAAAATAAATTTTATTCATTGGGTTGCCTCCCAACAAGCGCTATTGTTTTACGCCCTTAGCTGGGTCTAAAGCAAGGATCTAAGTTTTGTCATCTTTGTCCAACTCTTCAATAAAACACTTAGAATCCTTCAAAGATTTAGCATAAAGACCTTCAATAGCAATACTCCTCGGAGTAAATTTAACTATTTCATTCTTACAAAGAGGATCTCTTATCATTTCAACAAAATCCGGATGGAAGCTAATCATCTTAAGGTCTCCCTTATCATTATTACTAGAAGTTGCACCCTTGTTCCTAGATCTCCGGCTCTTTGCGGGAGTTTCCTCAATAATATTATTAGTAGTAAAAGTTGAGCTTAGATTACTAAAGATTTCTTCCTATTTATCAATCCGAGGCGAACTTTCTTCTATTCTTTCATGGATTAAGGTACCCCTCTCTTTTAACAACTTAAAAATATCACCCGCTTTTGACCCAAGATTAGTAGCAAAATTATGCATCTTTTTATGTATAATTTCCATATGATCTTCGGTAAGCATTTTCTTTTCAATAGCATCTAGTCTTTCCATAACATGCTCAAGAGTCAAAATTGTTTCATTAACCATAAGAGGTGGTGAGCCCACTAAATTTTCCATAGCATTAAGAGCATCAAAAGGAGGACTCATTAGAAAATTTCCAGCGGTAATCGTATCAAGGACGAATCTATACCAAGTGGTGATGCCAACATGAAAACAACGCAAAAGCACAACGGTAGATTGCTTACGGGTAGATCTATTATGAGCATTGTAATATCTATACAAAGCATCTTTTAAATTTTCTCATCCCCTTTGTTTAAAGTTGAGGACCTCGCCCTCAGGAGTGCAAGCAATAGAGGAAGAACTATCCATAACGGCAAACAAGAATGCACGCAAAAACAGATCTTGCAAGAAAACGGCGAACGGAAAAAGAAAGGCGAATAAAACATCAAATATTTGTGAAGTGGGGGAGAGGAAAACGAGAGGCAAATGGCAAATAATGTAATTGCGAGGAGATGTGATTTGTGATTAGTAACCTGGTATATGTTGAAGATCCTCCCAGGCAACGGTGCCATAAATTCCTTTTGATGTCGCTTAAAGCTACGTCGGTTTTTCCCCAAAGAGGAAGGGATGATGAAGCACAACGGCGGTTGGTATTTCCCTCAGATGTGAAACCAAGGTTATCAAACTAGTAGGAGAACCAAGCAACATAACGTAAACAACACCTGCACACAAATAACAACTTCTCACAACCCGACGTGTTAAAGGGGTTGTCAATCCCTTTCGGGGTACGGCGCCTCAAGATAGGCAAAACGGACATGAGGAATTTGTAGTAGATTGGTAGATCGAACGCAAAAAATAAATAAATTGCAGCAAGGTATTTTCATATTTTTGGTTAATAGATCTGAAAATAAATGAAAGGAAAAAGTAGATCGCAAAGACAAATATATGAGAAAGAAGACCCGGGGCCCGTAGGTTTCACTAGTGGCTTCTCTCGAGAAAAATAGCAAACGGTGGGTAAACAAATTACTGTTGGCCAATTGATAGAACCTCAAATAATTATGATGATATCCAGGCAATGATCATTACATAGGCATCACGTCCAAGATTAGTAGACCGACTCCTGCCTGCATCTACTACTATTACTCCACACATCAACTGCTATCCAACATGAATCTTGTGTATTAAGTTAACGAAAGAACGGAGTAATGCATTAGGAACGATGACATGATGTAGACAAGATCCGTTTATCTATGGCGTTGGATATGGATCCCGTTATTTTATCCTTAGTAGCAACGATACATACGTGTCGGTTCCCTTTCTATCACTTGGATCAAGCACTTTAAGATCGAACCCACTACCGGGCACCTCTTCCCATTGCAAGATAAATAGATCAGGTTGGCCAAACAAAACTCAAATATCGGAGAAGAAATACGAGGCTATAAGAGATCATGCATATAAGAGATCAAAGAAACTCAAATAACTTTCATGGATATAAAAAGTTAGATCTGATCATAAACTCAAAGTTCATCGGATCCCAACATACACACTGCAAAAAGCGTTACATCATATGGATCTCCAAGAGACCATTGTATTGAGAACCAAAAGAGAGAGAGGAAGTCATCTAGCTACTAACTACGGACCCGTAGGTCTACAAGGGACTACTCACGCATCATCGGAGAGGCACCAATGGAGGTGGTGAACCCCATCCGAGATGGTGTCTAGATTGGATCTGGTGGTTCTGGACTCTGCGGTGGCTGGATGAATATTTCGTCGACTCCCCTAGGGTTTCTGGAATATTGGGGTATTTATAGAGCAAAGAGGCGGTGCGGGAGGCCACCTAGGTGGGCACAACCCACCGGGACGCCCCTGGCGCGCCCCAGTGGGTTGTGCCCACCTCGGGGCACCCCCTAGGCGCTGCCTTAGCCCATCGGGTGTTTTCTGGCCCATAAAAATTCTCCAAAAAGTTTCGCGGTGTTTGGGCTCCGTTTGATATTGATTTCCTGCGATGTAAAAAAGATGCAGAAAACAACAACTGGCACTTGGCACTATGTCAATAGGTTTGTACCAAAAAAAGATATAAAATGACTATAAAATGATTGTAAAACGTCCAATAATGATAATATAATTGCATGGAACAATAAAAAATTGTAGATACGTTGGAGACGTATGACAGTCCGGCCGGGCCCCTCGTCGTCACAACACCGCCTGCGTCTCCCTTCTTCTCGTTCTTCCCTCCGAGGTAGCACCTTACTTCTCCTCCTCTCATCAATCGATTCTTCTTCGATCTATGGAGGTGGGTTGTTGATTTGGGTATCCCTCCTCCTCTAGGTTGGGATGCCGAAGATCAAGCACTCTGCACGCCAGGAGGCCCTATGTGGGTCCTCTCATCCGTCTCGTCGTGGTGGTTCCGATGATTCACAAGAACGGGCTCGTCCTCGAAAGCATGCCGCCCAGCCTCCCAACCCTGCTAGCGACTCCTCAACGGAGGAATCCAACTACGAGGATGTTACGTCTCCAATGTATCTATATTTTTTTATTGTTCCATGCTATTATATTATATGTTTTGGATGTTTAATGGGCTTTATTGTACACTTTATATTATTTTTGGGGCTAACCTACTAACCCAAGGCCCAGTGCAAATTGCTGTTTTTTTGCCTATTTCAGTGTATCGCAGAAAAGCAATATCAAACGGAGTCCAAACGGAATGAAACCTTTGGGAGAGTCATTTTTGGAACAATATCAACACAGAAGACTTGGAGTACACGCTAGGAAGCGAATGAGGCGGCCACGAGGGCAGGGGGCGCGCCCCTACCCTCATGGGCCCCTCGTGGCTCCCCTGACGTGCCTCTTCCTCCTATATATACCTACGTACCCTGAAACCACCGGGGAGAACCACAAAACCCTAATTCCACGGCCACAACCTTCTGTACCCATGAGATCCCATCTTGGGGCCTGTTTCGGAGCTCCACCGGAGGGGGAATCGATCACGCAGGGCTTCTACATCAACACTATAGCCTCTCTGATGAGTTGGGAGTAGTTTACCACAGACCTTCGGGTCCATATTTATTAGCTGGATGGCTTATTCTCTCTCTTCAGATCTCAATACAAATCTCCTCGATCTTCTTAGAGATCTATTCAATGTAATTCTTTTTGTGGTGTGTTTATCGAGACCAGATGAATTGTGGGTTTATGATCAAGATTATCTATGAACAATATTGGATTCTTTTTTGAAATCTTTTATGCATGATTTAAATATCCTTGCAAGCCTCTTCTAATTATCGGTTTGGTTTGGCCTACTAGATCTGTAGTTCTTGCAATGGGAGAAGTGCTTGGCTTCGGGTTGAATCTTGCGGTGTCCTTTCCCAGTGACAGCAGGGGCAGCAAGGCACGTATTGTATTGTTGCCATCGAGGATAAAAAGATGGGGTTTATATCATATTGCTTGAGTTTATCCCTCTACATCATGTCATCTTTGTTAAGGCGTCACTCTGTTCTTATGGACTTAATACTCTAGATGCATGCTGGATAGCGGTCGATGTGTGGAGTAATAGTAGTAGATGCAGAATCGTTTCGGTCTAGTTTTCACGGACGTGATGCCTATATACAATGATCATGCCTAGATATTCTCATAACTATGCGCTTTTCTATCAATTGCTCGACAGTAATTCGTTCACCCACCATAGAAATCTGCTATCATGAGAGAAGCCACTAGTGAAACCTATGGCCCCCGGGTCTATCTTCGCCATATTAATCTTCCATCAACTATTTATCTTTACTTTACTTTTGTTTTGCAATATTTACCTTCAATCTACATATAAAAAATACCAAAAATATTATCTTATCATCTCTATCGGATCTCACTTTTGCAAGTGGCTCTGAAGGGATTGACAACCCCTTTATCGCATTGGTTGCAAGGTTCTTATTTGTTTGTGCAGGTACGAGGGACTTGCGCGTGGTCTCCTACTGGATTGATACCTTGGTTCTCAAAAACTGAGGGAAATACTTACGCTACTGTGTGATGACCCACAAGTGTAGGGGATTGATACGTCCAAAACGTATCTATAATTTCTGCTTGCTCCATGCCTCTTTTGGGTGATATTGCTATGATATTTATACACCTCCATACATTTTTGATCATATTTGGACTAACCTATTAACTCAGTGCACCCCAGTGCCAGTTTCTGTTTTCGGCTGTTTTTGTATTTCAGGTTTTCCCATTACGAGAACTGCCAGAAAAATCCCGGAAAAATTATATAAAAAATCAGCGTTCCAGAAGCTACCAGGCACCCGAAGCACAGCCGGAGGGGGGCCACCAGGGCCCCAGGCGCCCTGGTGGCGCGGCCCCCCTGGCCGCGCCGGGGGGGCGCCTGGGCCCCCCGAGCCTCGTATGGTGCCCCCCTTTGGCATATATTTAGACCGTCTCCCAAAACCCTCGAGACGGGAACCCTTTTTCGCGATCTCATCTCTGTTCCGCCGCCGCCGCCGCTTCCAAGATTGGGAGCACTAGGAGAACTCTTCCCGGCACCCTGCCGGAGGGGAGGATCACCACCGGGAGCTTCTCCACCACCATAGACGCCTCCCGGATGAGTTGTGAGTAGTCTCCCTTGGACCATGGGTCCATGACCAGTAGCTATGTGATGTTCTCCTCCCGTTCTTGTGCTTCACTAATTAGTCCTCGTGAGCTGCCCTACATGATCGAGGCACATATGTAATCCTTATGCTGTTGCTATGATGAGTTTGCTGGGATCCGATGGATTATGAGATTATGTTCAGATTGTGTTTGAGTAATATATTTGATTCACCTCTTTTATATTTATGTTCGTAAGTAATTCTTGCATGTTCTCCGTTGTTATTTATTGCTTTGGCCAAGTAGTAGGTAGTGACTCCAAGAGGGAACATTATGCTTGATTGTGGGTTCATGCCCCTCGATGACTAGCTTGAGTGACAGAAACATGAGTCTAGGGGATGTGCTGTTGCCACAAGGGGGAAAACAACGGTGCTTCTGCCCGCGGGTGCAAGGATTGTTTACTTTACGCAAAGTTCTTTTAATGCAGTTGTCTGTTGCTTTGAGTTTACACTATGGGTGGGACTAGCAACTTAATACCAGCGAGATGTTCTGGATAGATATCTCAAGGTGGATGATTAGTAGTAGATGCAGATGGATTTCGGTCTACTTACCTTGGCGTACCGCCCATGCTTTGAACCTCTACCTTTCTTGCAACTTAGTCAGCATTGGTTTGCGCACATGGTCCTGTCTATTGCCCAGCTGTAATTCGTTTACCTCACATAGCAGTTTTATCGTCTTTTGGGAGAGAGACATCACTAGTGAACATCATGAGACTCCGGTCCATATTACCATCATTGATCACATCCGCTATTTACTTTCCGCTTTTACTTACTATTGCAATTATATCTATCACTATTATCACTTGCGTTTGATCCTTTGTAAACTACAAGGCCGGAGGGATTGACAACCTCTCTGTACTCGTTGGGAGCAAAGTTATTTGTATCTGTGTGCAGGTCCACGTTGATTGCTAATATCTGGCGCCGTTAGCAGTTGACACCTTCTTGTTGAAATTGGGAGTCTCAGGGAAATCGATCCTTGGTATTGCCAAGGGAAAACTTCCGCTACACTTCATCTCAAACCTTCCACTTGGGGTAACCAACGAGGGGCGAGAAGCCATCAAGCAAAGTTTTCTGGCGCCGTTGCCGGGGACTCCACTCTTTAGGATAGGGGAGTTGCACGCTATCTTTTACCTTTGCTTTTTAGTCTTGTTAGTTTACCTTTCAGTTTTTGCTTTAGTGTCTTTTATCAAAAATCACAAAAATAGTTATCTCATTCTTTAGTTGTCATTATGTCGGGTCCTTTTGTCTTTGACGAGGCAGAAGTTCTCACCTTTAAACAAAGAGGTGGGGAAAGTTTGAAAGATGCTTGGTATAGAATTAATGATTCTCAAAAAAGAGCCACCAAGAAGCAACCTACTACTATCCTGCTTAGAAATTTTTATGTTGGAATTACTTCTTGGAATAGGTTTATTCTAGATACTGCTATCAATGGGAATTTCCTAGAAGCCCCAGTTTGGGAGTCTCTTAGTATTATTGAAAATCTTGTTGGGAATCCCCCTGTTGTTAGCATTCAAGAGGACATCACCCTAGCTCACATTATGAAAAAACTTGAAAAGATAGAGCTAGAGATGTCAAACATTAATAAGATAAATGAGTTGGATCGTAAGATCCAAGGGAATTTGAATAGTCTTGATAGCTCCATGCATAAAATTTTCAAAACTTTGGAGACCATCAAATTCCATGACTTGGACTCTTCTAGGTTAGACAAGATTGAGGAAATCTTTGATACTCTAGGAACTACTTTCTCCTCAATCAAAACCAAAAAGGTAGAAACTCCGGCAAAGAGGGAGCCTAAGTTCGTTCACATTCCAAAGGATCCCCGTTCTAAAAGTAATCCATTTATTGCCAAAGGGGTTGAAACTGTAAAGACTTTGGAAGAAACACCTCTCTGTGATGAATTTATAAAAGAATCTTCCCTTGACTTTTATCCTTTTGGTCTTCTCCCTAGAGGTATCTCTATGAGGCCTTTATTTGAAAGTCCTCTTAAGACTAGTTGTATTATTGAAGAGCTTTTTGATGATCTTGATGATGGTTCAATTGATACAACTTGACCTCTATGCATTATGCCTAGCTTAAAGGCATAAAAGAAAGCGCTTTTGGGAGGCAGCCCAATGAATAAATTTTATTTTGCTTTTGTTGTGTCTTGATGTTGTTACTACTGTAGCATCATCATTGTATCTTTGCTTTTCAATTTTGTGCCAAGTGTAGCCTCTGATTGCAAGAAAGTTCAAAACTTGTGACGTGCTGTCCAGTCCTTGGATAGAAAAATTCGTATAAAATCACTAGATCATCTTTTTGGTCTGAATTTTTTCGACAGTGTGCTCTATATAATTGTCTTTCGTTCTCTGTTTTGATTTTTTTGATTAGAGTTGCAGAAGTGCCCCGAAAAAATCATTTACTACCTGATGTTCTGTTTTTCACAGATTCTGTCCTGTTTTGCCTTTTCTTCATTTTGCAAACCTTGAGCTTGCTTTTTCTTTGCAAAAACCTTTTGGCAATCTTGAGAAACAGTAGACCTTCAAGAATATCTTTATTTCCAGCAAGGAACAATTATTTTATTATGGGTACTAACCTCACTAATCAGATTATGATGAGTTATGTATGAAGGGAGTTTTCAAGTGTGCGAGGGAAGATGATAAAAAGATTCAGGAGTGTCAAACGCTCAAGCTTGGGGATGCCCCCATGCACCCCAAGAAATATTCAAGGAGACTCAAGCGTCTAAGCTTGGGGATGCCCCCGTGCATCCCCTTCTCCATCAACATTATCAGTTCGTCTTTTGTTCCACTATATTTTAATCACTTCATGTGTTATGTGCTATGCTAGGAGCGTCTTGCTTTTAGTTTTCCTTTTTAGTTTTCTTTAGCTTTTCATAACGAGTCAGAACTCAGCTTTCTTTATGTGGGAGAGAAACACGCTCCACTTCTACCTAGAACATAACATAGATTTTTCATGTCTATCTCTGTTGTGTGTGTTCTTTGACTTTCAATAGCTACTATCATGTTCGGCTTCAGTTTTCATGCTTATCTTTTTAAAGAGCTTTCGTTTAGTTGGTTGCTTGAACTCTCTTTAGTTATCATGTTTATCTTATTAAGAGAGTTTGCTTCCGTTGCATTGGTTGATATGTCTATGATAAAGATGCTACGTGCATAATGGCACTTAGCAGTTCATGTTTTCTTATGGTTAGTCTCAAATAGCTGGGGGTTCCCAATGTGTTATTGGAGTACCAACATGATTTGTTTGCCTATGATGTGGTATGGTTTAGTAATATCTTCCTTCAAAGAATTTATTTTGATTAACTTGGCGTATGCTCACGCATATTTAAGATTGTAAAGAAAGTCTGTCAAGCCTTGATGATCTTTTGTTTCTGAGTAGCGATATAACTTCCATGCCTGATTCAATGTTGCTTTGTCGCTTTGCATGATTATGACCGTCATTGCTCTCTTAGTTGGTCGCTCCCAGTCTTTTGCTAACCTCCACCTGTACTAAGCGGACTGACTGCTTGTGCATCCAAATTCTTTTAAACCAGTTATGCCATATGAGTCCACCATACCTTCCTACATGGTATTTACCTGCCATTCCTAACGGAGACTTGCATGTACCATCTCGAAATTATTCAAAGAAAAGCATTCCTATTTTGTGCCTCTGTTTTAAGTTCATGAGGAAGTAGTAGTTAATTCATGATCTTTTTAAGTTGGACAAGCTTCACCCCGGGATTGCATGTATAATGTGCAAACCCATAATACGAGAAGGAACTGGCATTGAGTGCGCCCGGCTCAGAATTAATATAACAAACAAACCCTCCTTCACGCTTTGTTCATGAGAAATCAGAAAACTTTGGCAGTGATAAACAAAGGAGATTAAGAGGATGTGATCGTCCTCATTCGGGAGCCGTTCCTCGAAACTTGTCCACCTCAAGAAGTGATTGAGTTGTCTGCTAGCATTCGTTGACGGAACATGCATGATAAAAAATAAATTATTACCTCTGTTTTTAAAATCAATAGCTCTGGTACATGTTTTGTCTTTGTTTCCGACTACGGGTTTTCAACCTTGCCAACAAAAGCCACGGTTCGAGAGTCTCCACCTTCATTTAAAAGCACCAACTACTGAGAGCATGATTGTCATTCTGTGTGTAATGTGCATTGTCCCAAAGTAGCATTGTCTTTTGCATGATTGTGATATCGTTTATTTTGAAATCATTGTATCTAGTCATCACTTAAACCTTGAAGGTGCCCCTGCATTTATGTTTTGCTTCACTAAATGGGGCAAGCGAGATATCACTTTATCATATTTGCACACCATGTTCATTACAAATCT
Source organism: Secale cereale (assembly GCA_902687465.1). Classification (NCBI taxonomy): domain Eukaryota; kingdom Viridiplantae; phylum Streptophyta; class Magnoliopsida; order Poales; family Poaceae; genus Secale; species Secale cereale. The sequence goes on along the minus strand of LR738714.1, from coordinate 563,826,416 downwards.
ATTTGATGTTTCAGTATCATGTTGTAAAACTTTCAGTTCTTTGTGATTTTCTCATGAGGCAACTTAATTACTACAGATTCATTGTCTCAGTAAGCTTTTGTCATATGACTATGAAAAGGTCCTATATGGTTAATAGCATGTCACCACAGAAATTATTCTTGTTATCATTTACCTACTCGAGGACGAGCAGGAATTAAGCTTGGGGATGTTGATACGTCCAAAACGTATCTATAGTTTCTGCTTGCTCCATGCCTCTTTTGGGTGATATTGCTATGATATTTATACACTTCCATACACTTTTGATCATATTTGGACTAACCTATTAACTCAGTGCACCCCAGTGCCAGTTTTTGTTTTCGGCTGTTTTTGTATTTTAGGTTTTCCCATTACGAGAACTGCCAGAAAAATCCCGGAAAAATTATATA
>LR738714.1:563797971-563816225 GCA_902687465.1 Secale cereale | reverse complement strand
TGTTCTTGAGATGGCACGATCTTGATGTATCGCGAGCTTTGCTATTATAGTTGGATCTTATGATATTTCTCCCTATAATGCCCAGTATGAGACTATACCTCCTACGTGTCGAGGCACGACTTAAAGGCATAATCTCATACTAGATTGATCTCAAGTATGGTATCTTTGCACGACTCATGTAAACGGGGGATGAAATTGCAAAATAGTAGTTGGCTTACACTCGCCATGTCACACAATGCATTACATAAACATTCATCATCCAAATAACATCAGAGTCCGACTACGGATGAAGATCCAAATGAAAGATACCATAAATAAATAACACAAGGTCTTGATCATCCTAGTAAGAGCCCTACTGATCCTCTGGATAAGATACATAGTATCGTCCACGTTATTCATCGAACTCCCAGTACAACTCTGAACCACCAGCTGGCTAGTTCTCCACGGTACCTGCATCTGGTGTTGTGTAGAATCTGTGAGCCACGGAGGACTCAGCAATCCCATTCCCGGGTAGCAAAACTATCTAAGCCTTGGGTGTGGAACAAGGCTGAAGAACAAGGTTGCAGTTGCACTAGCACTAGCTTACATATTTAGAGCGAGAAGAGAAGTGCCAACGATCGTCAAAGTGATCACGAAGTGATCCTATCTAAGCACATGAAACATAACCCCACCGTGTTCACTTCCCGAACCCCTTCGGAAAGCGACCGTCACGGTTACTCACACTGGTAGTGTATTATGATCATAGTGTCAAGTTTACTACAACCGGATATTAACAAATTCCCATCTGCCACATAACCGCGGGCACGGCTTTCGAAAGATCAAAACCCTGCAGGGGTGTCTCAACTTAGCCCATCACAAGCTCACGATTTGCGGAGTCGCAACTCCAAGGTGGGAAGACCCGAGTAATCTCGGAATCCCGTGCTCAAGATACTCCGACTAAGGTAAAACTAATCCAGCAAGACCTCCCGGCGTGCCGACACCCTGATAGTAGCCGCACATATCTCGTCTCAGGCCACGACCGGATGGGTGATGCTGCAGGTTTTTACCAGCCCACGGGTTCCCCCAAGGTGGCCCTGCAGGACCCCCAGTTTGGACCAACACTCATGTGGAGCACTGGCCCGAGTTGTTGATTAAGAAAAGGGTTTAACTCCCTATGCAAGTTTTAGTTGTTAAGCAAATGTAAAACCAATGTTGGGCCTTGCTGGAAAAGCTTTAGCGCTAAGCGGGTTATCAAGGGGGGCCCATAAACCCCAACCATGTTAGGGACGCAAAATCAAGGAACATAACACTGGTTTAAACGGTTCCTAGGGAGGCATGAGTGGAACAAAACACCAAGCAAAGGCTTAGCCTTCCACCCATTGCCAAATATATAGATGATTTAGTTAAACAGATTATATAGTGTGATATCCCAACAATAACTTCATCATGAAGCAAAATCTTTGAATCTTCTCCTGCAACTAACAATGCTATAAGAGGGGGCTGAGCAATGCTTACGTAGCCAATCAAAGGTTTGCTAGGTTGGGTGGTTAGAGAGGTTCATGGCAATAATAGGAGGATGACAAACAGACATAGGCATCGAGGCAATAAGCTAAAGAGCGAGACATCTAGCATAGGCAAAGATAGTAAAGATATCTGGGTCAGGTCATCTTGCTCGTTGAAACCTCGGAGGGAACGTAACCTTTCTCCTCACACTCAACCTCGGTAGAAACCTCGTACTCAGTATCTTTACTAGGCTCTAACCAAACACAACAATGCAACAACGGAACAAAATCAATCATATGCAGTGCTCAATCACATGATGCATGCACATGAAGCATATAAACATGAAAGAAAATGATGCATGTCCTAGGGGTCACAAGAGTGCAATATCATCACCACCAAACAAGATCAAAACAAACATGAACAAGCAAAAGAACATTTTAACAAGTCCATGTAGTTTATTCCTACAAGCCACCAACAAGTTTTTAGGAGTTGGTTAACATGGCAAGGTGTAACTTAACATAACAGCAACATGCTAGCACATTTAAATGGGCTGGAAATAAATACAACAATATCCAGAAAATCCCATATTCATTTATTTGCATTTGGGACAGATTTGCAAAACTTCTATGAAAGAGTTGTCAAGCATGCTAAACAACAGCACCAAAATATTCTACACATTTTTCTACCCCAAATGCATATACAGTTTGTTAAATTTGGAATTGTAGATATTTAGTTATGATTTTTGCAAGTTTAAACATATGTAAAACAACTTTAAATTCAAAAAGCATTTTAAATGTTTTTAAACATGGCAAGAAGTGACATATTCATAATATACACAAAATTCTAAGCACTTTTCATATAGGGCTCATAATCATCTGAAACATAAGTATACAGATATTAAATAAACAAGAAAAACAGAAAAGAAAAAGAAAACAAAAAAATAAAAGAAACTAAATAAGCACCAGGGTCTATAGTGACCCAGGCTGAGCTAGCCACACCCACTGACAGAGGGGCCCAGCGGAGCTGAGCTGGAGAGCGAGGGCTGGGAAAGGAGATGAGAGGCTGGCAGGTGGGGCCCTGCTGTCAGCCTCACACAAAAACTAAAAAGGGGCGAATATCCACTGCGCCCGCGGGGGATCGAACCCACGCCCTACTGACGAAACTGATGGAGACAAACCACTACGTTACTAAATCGATCTCGACAGATAGGAGGAGCTATGTTTGAAGAATATGCAGCAGAAGCAAAACAGGGGAGGCACTGGCCCTCGTCAGAGCCGCTCCGGCGACCATTTAGCACGGCGGAGGGGTGCGAGAGACTCCTTGCAAAGTCCCGCATCCAACCAAACTACTAGCTGCAACTACGGGGCGCTGCATCACCGGCGGCGAGCAACTACAACACGACGGCGACGGGACGACGGCAAGGTGATGCAAGGCACTAGGCAGCACAGCGACAACACGGAGAGGACCTACGGGTCTAGGCAAAGCGAACGGGCAGCACGGCAACAGCTAAAGGGATCGGAACACTCACCGGCTACGAGGTCCGATGGCGACGCGATCGGGCACTCGAGGAACTATGGCCTAGAGCATGCGTAGAAAGGGGAAAAGGGCTTGGGGAGAGAGAGGAGCTCACCACGAGCACGGCGGTGTGCTCGGCTGGCCTAGGCATGGACGGAGTCGACGACGGTGCGCCTCGAACACCTGCGGCCACCGTAGAGGAAGAAGAGGAAGAAGAGCTCGACGGAGAGGCGCTCGGGTCCGCGTAGTTGACGTAGAGGAAGAAGACGGCGTCGAGGAAGCAGGTGGACAACTTTGGCGAGGCCAAGGACCACGCGAAGCTCGCCAGCGACGAGAGGTTGCTCTCAGATGCGCTCGGGCGTCGATGGGGCGGCGGATCTGGAGGATTTCAGCTCTCCAGACGGCGAGAGGGGAAAGGGGAGACCTAGAGAGGAGTGGAGGACACGATTTGGGTTTAAAAGAGGGGCTCGACGCACGGCCTCGACGTCCGTGAGCTGATGGCGCGATGGTGAGCGCGGCGCGGCTCTGCTTTTCTGATGGAGGAAGACGGAGGCGCTGCCCTGGGCCACAGGCAAGTGGGGCCACGCACTCGGTTTGTCCACGGCGCGACTGCGCGCGCTGCGGCTGGGCCTGCGTGGAGTTGGGATGCGCTGCGCTGCGGGTGGAGAAGGAGATGGGCCTCGGTGAGAGAGAGAGAGAGGGAGGAGGAGGCCCAGGTGGTGCTGTGCTGGCTGCTGCCTCTCCTTTTTCTTTATTTCTTCAGGAAGAAAAAGAAAAGAATGCACAGAAATAAAGAAGAAGAATTAGGGGAAAAGAAAAATGCCCCCATGCTCAGTGAATTATGCTCTATTTAAATAAATTGACTTGGACATTTTTAGAGGCAGAAAAATAAAAGGAGTTTGAATATGGATGAAACTCTTGATATTTTAAAACCCAACCAAATCATATTCAAATGAGGTGGTATTTGGTGGAGAGGATGCTCACATGGTGCAAGATTTAAAGGAGGAGAAAGAACCACAATGGCACTTGGCTAGGTGGCTTGCATAATAGGGCAAAGAAGAGGCCAGAAAGAATAAGAAGAAGAAGAAGAAGGGAGAAGAGGGGTAGGGTTTAGCTTAACCTCACACACAACAACATCACAAGGTCTCACAATGCACAAAAGAAATTAAACTATGATGCCATGATGATATGATGATGAGCAATGCAAGGATGCAAAATAATAAAAGGTATGCAATGCAAATAAAATAAATGACAAGGACCCCCAAGGATAATGACAAGGATCAGAGAGGAAGATTTATTGCCATTATTGGAAAGTGTTACATATGGGGCATTACACTCCCCCTCTACTCTCTTGTGATGAATTGAGTTTTCCCTTTGAAATTATCTTATCGGTTTGAGTCTTTAAGGATTTGAGAACACTTGATGTATGTCTTGCATGTGCTTATCTGTGGTGACAATGGGATATCACGTGATCTACTTGATGTATGTTTTGGTGATCAACTTGCGGGTTCAGTGACCTTGTGAACTTATGCATAGGGGTTGGCACACGTTTTCGTCTTGACTCTCCGGTAGAAACTTTGGGGCACTCTTTGAAGTTCTTTGTGTTGGTTGAATAGATGAATCTTAGATTGTGTGATGCATATCGTATAATCATTCCCACGGATACTTGAGGTGACAATGGAGTATCTAGGTGACATTAGGGTTTTGGTTCATTTGTATCTTAAGGTGTTATTCTAGTACGAACTCTTTGATGGATCGAACGGAAAGAATAACATCGTGTTATTTTACTGCAGACTCTTGAATAGATCGATCAGAAAGAATAACTTTGAGGTGGTTTCGTACCCTACCATAATCTCTTCATTTGTTCTCCGCTATTAGTGGCTTTGGAGTGACTCTTTGTTGCATGTTGAGGGATAGTTATATGATCCAGTTATGTTATTATTGTTGAGAGAACTTGCACTAGTGAAAGTATGAACCCTAGGCCTTGTTTCCTAGCATTGCACTACCGTTTATGCTCACTTTTACCACTTGCTACCTTACTATTTTTATATTTTCTTATTACAAAAACCTATATCTACCATCCATATTGCACTTGTATCACCATCTCTTCGCCAAACTAGTGCACCTATATAATTTACCATTGTATTGGGTGTGTTGGGGACACAAGAGACTCTTTGTTATTTGGTTAGAGGTTTGTTTGAGAGAGACCATCTTCATCCTATGCCTCCCACGGATTGATACACCTTAGGTCATCCACTTGAGGGAAATTTGCTACTGTCCTATAAACCTCTGCACTTGGAGGCCCAACAACGTCTACAAGAAAGAAGGTTGTGTAGTAGACATCAAGCTCTTTTCTGGCGCCGTTGCCGGGGAGGTGAGTGCTTGAAGGTATATCTTTAGATCTTGCAATTGAATCTTTTAGTTTCTTGTTTTATCACTAGTTTAGTTTATAAAAGAAAACTACAGAAAAATGGAATTAAGGTTACCTCATATGATTCATCTTTTTAATATCTTTCGCGAAAATGATGGGAAGGAAAATTGTGCTCAAGTACTTGAAGAACAATTACATAGAATGCTTGGCATAAAATATGTGCACGATGAGCATGATTGCAATGTTGTTAGTATGAATTCTTTGAATACCCATGATGCTAATGATATGCAAAGCCACAAGCTTGGGGATGCTATGTTTGATGAAGATGATATGTTTTGTCCCCCAAGTTTTGATGAGCAAATTTATTGTGATGAAATCGTGCCTCCTATTTATGACGATTATTGTGATGACTTGTATGCTATTGAGAATAATGATAACCATGAAACTTGTCATCTTGATTTTAATTTTCAATTGGATTATGCTTCACATGATAATTATTTTGTTGAGTTTGCTCCCACTACTATTGATGAGAGTACATTTTCTTATGTGGAGAGTAATAAAATTTATAAGCTTGGGGATCATGACAAGAATGCTTTATGTGCTGGTTATATGGTTGAATTAATTCATGATACTACTGAAAATTATTATGAGAGAGGATCATATGCTTGCAGGAATTAAAATAATATCAAGTTTCCTCTCTATACTGACGATTATTTTAGAAGTTATGCTCATTTTGATTTCCTATGCTACTTTATTATTGTTCCCATAAGTTATTTCTCACAAAATCCCAATGCATAGGAAGTGGGTTAGACTTAAATGTGCTAGTCATATTCTTCATGATGCTCCCTTTATATTTCAATTCTTATCTTTTATGCGAGCATCATTGAAATCATTGTGCCTAGCTAGGGGCGTTAAACGGTAGCGCTTGTTGGGAGGCAACCCAAATTTATTTTATTTGTATCTAGCTTCTGTTTAGATGTGGTTTTCAATTTTAGTTAGTGTTTGTGCCAAGTAGAACCTTTGGGAAGACTTGTGTGAAGTTTATGCGATCATGCTGTAAAAAACAGAAACTTTAGCGCTCACGAGATTGGCTACCATTTTCTACTAGAGAGTTCTTTTGAGTTGATTCTTTTTGCAGATGATTAATAGACAAATTCCTCACGCCCAACAATTTATTTCAGAATTTGTAGAGTTACACAAGTATTCGAAAGTTACAGATTGCTACAGACTGTTCTGTTTTTGACAGATTCTGTTTCCTATGTGTTGTTTGCTTATTTTGATGCATCTATGAGTAGTATCAGAGGGTATGAACCATAGAGAAGTTGGAATACAGTAGATATTACACCAATATGAATTTAGAATGAGTTCACAATAGTACCTAAGTGGTGGTTTTATTTTCTTATACTAACGGAGCTTACGAGTATTCTGTTAAGTTTTGTGTTGTGAAGTTTTCAAGTTTTGGGTAAAGATTCGATGGACTATGGAATAAGGAGTGGAAAGAGCCTAAGCTTGGGGATGCCCAAGGCACCCCAAGGTAATATCCAAGGACAACCAAGAGCCTAAGCTTGGGGATGCCCCGGGAAGGCATCCCCTCTTTCGTCTTCGTCTATCGGTAACTTTACTTAAGGCTATATTTTTATTCACACATGATATGTGTTTTGCTTGGAGCGTCATTTTGTTTTATTTTGTTTTGCTTGCTGTTTGAATAATATCCCAAGATCGGAAATTCTTAAATGTTAGAGATTCTTCACATAGTTACATAATTATTCAACCACTCATTGATCTTCACTTATATATTTTTTGGAGTAGTTTGTTGGTTGCTCTAGTGCTTCACTTATATCTTTTAGAGCACGGCGGTGGTCTTATTTTGAAGAAATAGATGAACTCTCATGCTTCACTTATATTATTTTGAGAGTATTTTAGAACAGCATGGTAATTGGTTTTGGTTATAAAACTAGTCCTAATATGATAGGCATCCAAGTTGGGTATAGTAAAAACTTTCATACAAGTGCATTGAATATTATGAGAAGTTTGATACTTGATGATGTTTTGAGATATGAGGATGATGATATTAGAGTCATGCTAGTGGAGTGATTGTGAATTTGAGAAACACTTGTGTCAAAGTTTGTGATTCCCGTAGCATGCACGTATGGTGAACCGTTATGTGACGAAGTTGGAGCATGATTTATTTATTGATTGTCATCCTTTGTGTGGAGGTCGGTATCGCGCAATGGTTAACTCCTACCAACCTTCCCCTAGGAGCGTGCATTGAATACTTTGTTTTGATAACTCGTATATTTTTGCAATAAGTATATGAGTTCTTTATGAGTAATGTTGAGTCCATGGATTATACGCACTCTCACCCTTCCACCATTGCTAGCCTCTCTTGTATCACGCAACTTTCGCCGGTACCATACACCCACCATATACCTTCCTCAAAACAGCCACCATACCTACCTATCATGGCATTTCCATAGCCATTCCTAGATATATTGCCATGCAACTTTCCACTGTTCCATTATTATGACACGCTTCATATTGTGATATTGACATGCATGATCATGTAGTTGACGTCGTATTCGTGGCAAAGCCACCATTCACAATTCATTCATACATGTCGCTCTTGGTTCATTGCACGTCCCGGTAAACCACTGGAGGCATTCATTTAGAGTCATATTTTATTCTAGCTTCGAGTTGTAATCTTTGAGTCGTAAGTAAATAAAAGTGTGATGATCTTCATTATTAGAGCATTGTCCCGTGTGAGGAAACAAAAGAAAAGAGAGAAGGCCCAAAAAAAGGGAGAGGGGGCTAAAAGGAAAATAAAAAAAGAGAAAAGCCCCTCAAAAAAATGAGAGAAAAAGAGAGAAGGGACAATGCTACTATCTTTTTCCACACATGTGCTTCAAAGTAACACCATAATCTTCATGATAGAGAGTCTCTTGTTTTATCACTTTCATATACTAGTGGGAATTTTCATTATAGAACTTGGCTTGTATATTCCAACGATGGGCTTCCTCAAAACGCCCTAGGTCTTCATGAGCAAGCAAGTTGGATGCACACCCACTTAGTTTCTTTTGTTGAGCTTTCATACATTTATAGCTCTAGTGCATCCGTTGCATGGCTATCCCTACTCACTCACATTGATATCTATTGATGGGCATCTAAATAGCCAATTGATACGCCTAGTTGATGTCAGACTATCTTTCTCTTTTGTCTTCTCCACAACCACCACTCCATTCCACCTATATTGCTATATCCATGGCTCATGCTCATATATTGCGTGAAAGTTGAGAAGTTTGAAAAAATTTGAGTCTGAGATAATTGCTTGGCTGAAACCGGGGTTGTGCATGATATGAATATTTTGTGTGATGAAGAGGGAGCATAGCCAGACTATATGATTTTGTAGGGATAACTTTCTTTGGCCATGTTATTTTGAGAAGACATGATCGTTGTGGGCTGCCTCCCAAAAGCGCTTTCTTTTATGCCTTTAAGCTAGGCATAATGCAAAAAGAAAGGATCAAGTTTTATCAAGAGTAAAAGAATAGCTAGCCCGTATAACGGACTCAAAAGGTAACTTAATCTTCTTTCTAGGGAAGTGTTCCATTCCTTTCTTGAGAGGGAATTGGAATTTTATATTCCCCTCTTTCATGTCAATGATAGCACCAACGGTGCGAAGAAAAGGACGTCCCAAAATAATTGGACAAGAAGGTTCACATTCAATATCCATAATAGTAAAATCAACGGGAAGATAATTGTCATTGACAATAATAAAAACATCGTCGATCTTCCCCAAAGGTTTCTTTAAGGAAGAATCAACAAGACGAACACCAAAAGAATAAGGATCAAAAGGTTTCAATTTAAGCATATCATATATTCTTTTGGGCATAACGGAGGTACTAGCTCCAACATCACATAAAGCATAGCAAGAGAAGTTATTCAACTTAATTTTAATCATAGGATCCCAACCATCTTCTAGCTTTCTAGGTATGGAGGCTTCTACCCTAAGCTTCTCCTCCCTAGCTTTGATAAGAGCATTAGTGATATGCTCCGTGAAGGCAAGGTTAAGTGTGCTAGTGTGGGGATCTCTAGACATCTTGTGAAGGAAATGAATAACTTCAGAAAGGGTGCAATTATCAAAATCAAGGTCACTACTATCAAGTAAAGTGGTAGTGGTGTCCTTTAGGCTCACTTGTTTGGTAGCTTCTACGGTCATAGGAGTTTCTACGGTTGAGGTCATAGCATCACCATTAATAAGTCCAATGGGACCAGGAGTGCATTGGGTGCTAAGAGTTTGGATATCCTCAACAACTTGGATAGTAGCAACAGTGTGGTGGGTAGGAAGGCTCTTAATTCTATCTTCTTCCTCCTTTTCTCTAGCCCATCTCTCTTTAAGTTTAGCCATCATCCTAATGTTTTCATTAATTTGCACTTGAATAGCATTCATAGGAGTGGTCTTCCTCTCCTCAAGAGGGGAAGTTCTAATTTTAAGCAATTCTACCTCATGGGCTAAATTGTCTACCTTCGAAGAGAGATTATCTAGTTTGTTTAGTTTTTCTTCTACACTCTTATTGAAGGCCTTTTGGGTAGTGATGAAGTCCTTAAGCATAATCTTTAGTTCAGAAGTGGAGTTCTTGGTGCTAGGATAAGCATTGTTGTTCCCCTAGGAATTAGAGGGGAACGGTCTAGGGTTGCTACCAAAATTAATCCTATAAGCATTGTTGTTGAAATTGTTTCTAGAGATAAAGTTCACATCTACTTGATCTTGAGCAATCAAAGAATTTGAAGGAACATCATGAGGATCAATAGGAAAGTAGAGACATGATCAAGTCAACTTTTTCATTTAGGGAGGAAATCTCCTCGACAGAGTTTACTTTCCTACCTGTTGGAGCGCGTTCGGTGTGCCATTGGGAAAAATTGGTCATCATCTCATCGAGAAGCTTCGTGGCAGCACCAAGTGTAGTTGACATTTCCTCCCGCGGCCGAATCCAACAAGTTCCGCGAGGTAAAGTTCAAGCCTGCATAAAAAGTTTGGATAACCATCCAAGTAGTCAAACCATGAGTAGGGCAGTTCTTGATAAGAGATTTCATGCGTTCCCAAGCTTGGGCAACGTGTTCATTATCCAATTGTTTATAATTCATTATGTTACTCCTTAGTTGGATAATTTTAGCAGGGGGATAATACTTCCCAATAAAGGCATCCTTGCACTTGTCCCAAGAATCTATGCTATTCCTAGTCAAGGATTGAAACCAAATTTTAGCTCCTCCTCTAAAGGAGAAAGGAAAAAGCTTAAGCTTAACAATATCACCATCTATTTCTTGGTACTTTTGCATATCACAGAGTTCAACAAAATTATTTAAGTGTAAAGCAGCATCATCTCCAGCACCGGAGAATTGATCTTTCATAACTAGGTTCAGTAAAGCAGGTTTAATCTCATAAGAAGGTGCTGAAGTGGCAGGTGTAGTAATAGGCATGCACATAAAGTCATTGTTGTTATGACTGGTGAAGTCACACAACTTGGTGTTCTCGGTGGAACCCATAGCAGCAGCAAGCAAGATAACTATTTTTGTGGTTTTTGATAAAGGATACTAAAGCAAAAACTGAAAGGTAAACTAACAAGACTAAAAAGCAAAGGTAAAAGATAGCGTGCAACTCCCCTATATTGAAGAGTGGAGTCCCCGGCAACGGCGCCAGAAAACTTGCTTGATGGCTTCTCGCCCCTCGTTGGTTACCCCAAGTGGAAGGTTTGAGATGTAGCGTAGCGGCAAATTTTCCCTTGGCAAAGATACCAAGGATCGAATCCCGTGAGACTCCGAGGGTCGACAAGAAGGTGTCAATAGCGCCAGAAACTTTTGCTTGACAGGACCTGCACACAGATACAAATAACTTTGCTCCCAACGAGTACAAAGAGGTTGTCAATCCCTCCGGCCTTGTCGTTTACAAAGGATCAAACGCAAGAGATAATAGTGATAGGTATGACTGCAACTAGGAAATAAGAACAGGAAGTAAATAGCGGGTGTGATCAGTGATGGTAATATGGACCGGGGTCCCATGATGTTCACTAGTGATGTCTCTCTCCCAAAAGACGATAAAACAGCTAAGCGAGGTAAACAAATTACAGCTGGGCAATTGACAGGATTATGTGCGCAAACCAATGCTAACTATGCTGTAAGAAAGGTAGAGGCTCAAAAGCATGGGCGGTACGCCAAGGCAAGTAGACCGAAATCCATCTGCATCTACTACTAATCATCCACCTTGAGATATCTATCCAGAACATCTCGCTGGTATTAAGTTGCGAGTCCCACCCAAAGTGTAAACTCAAAGCAACAGACAACTGCATTAAAAGAACTTTGCATAAAGTAAACAATCCTTGCACCCGCAAGTACAAGCACCGTTGTTTTCCCCCTTGTGGCAACAACACATCCCCTAGACTCATGTTTCTGTCACTCAAGCTAGTCATCGAGGGGCATGAACCCACAATCAAGCATAACGTTCCCTCTTGGAGTTACTACCTACTACTCGGCCAAAGCAATAACTAGCAATGGAGATCATGCAAGAATTACTCAAGAACATAAATATAAAAGAGGTGAATCAAATATATTACTCACACACAATCTGAACATAATCTCATAATCCATCGGATCCCAGCAAACTCAGCATAGCAATAGCATAAAGATTACATATGTGCCTCGATCATGTAGGGCAGCTCACGAGGTCTAATCGATGAAGAACAAAGAGGGGAGGAGAACATCACATAGCTACTGGTCATGGACCCATGGTCCAAGGGAGACTACTCACAACTCATCCGGGAAGCATCCATGGTGGTGGAGAAGCTCCTGGTGGTGGTTCTCCCCTCCGGCAGGGTGCCGGGAAGAGTTCTCCTGGTGCTCCCAATCTTGGAAGCGCGGCGGCGGCGGAACAGAGATGAGATCGCGAAGAGTTCCGTCCTCGAGGGTTTCGGGACGCGTGCAATATATATGCCAAAGGGGGTCACCAGAGGCGGAGGTGGGGCCCTAGGCGCCCCCTGGCGCGGCCAGGGGTGGGGCCGCGCCGGGTGGCCGCCTGGGCCACCCCAGGCTCCCCTATGGCCCTGCCTTGGTTTTTCCGGAAGCTCCCGATACGCTGATTTTTCCTGTATTTTTCTCGGAATTTTTAGGGCACTTTTAATATGGGGGAAACCTGAAATAGAAAAACAGCAAAAAACAGGAACTGGCACTGTGGTGCACTGAGTTAATAGGTTTGTCCAAATATGATCAAAAGTGTATGGAAGTGCATAAATATCATAGCAATATCACACAAAAGAGGCATGGAGCAAGCAGAAATTATAGATACGTTTTGGACGTATCAGCAGCACCTCTGGGAGGCAGGGGTTGATGACCTTCTTGAAGAACTTGTCCTTGTGGGTGCTTGAAGACATCACCCTTGAAGACATCATGGTGATCTAGATCTGTCAGATACACTGCTCGAAACAAAAACAGAGGATATTTGCATGGTACGGTGGTCAAAACCTTCGGGAGAATATATAATGAATTTTTACCGACCAAATGAAGTAACGTGCTAGAAAACAGAGTCCGGGAGGTACACAGGGTGCCCACTGTCGGCGTCATGGGAACCAGGGTACCTAGACTTGCCTGTCTGCGGGCCGTGACGCGCTCCTACTACAGCCTGGTTCGGCCCAGCTGATCGACCAGCTGTTCAAGACCCTCGCGAGGGGGCTAGACCTCACGAGGAGAACGACGTCAAGACCCCCTCAGGTGCGGCCTCGGCTAGGTTGCTCCAGAGGGGTAGAGAATCCAAGGCCAAGCCTGCCTCAGGAGGAGGCAATGACGCAAGCAGTGACGCACCGCGCCAGCGGGTGCCAGCGCGTGCCAGTGGCGCAGTTGCCGTTTTGGTGCAAAGGACACAGCGCAGGTGCAGGTTCCCGAGGAGCGGGACAAAGGTTTCCCCATTAGTGCAAAAAGACCGAAGACCGCAAGGACGATAGGGAGGATGTCACCATCGAGCCCACCACCGCTTCATCGCCGGATCCCTTTGCAGGCGAAGACCGCTTTTGTTAGGATAGGAACGTCCTTGTGTTCCCGCTCAAAATGGCCGTTGTGGGATCCCTTCCCGCCTAAACATTTCGGGGGAAGAGGACCCTGGCCGCCTATATAAGTAGCTAGGATCTCCACTATGGAGGGGATCAGATCCAGAGACTCTGCCCACACACAAAGGAGCAAGAACCCTTGCCTCCTGACCCTCCTGAGCTCCCCTCCTGAGCTCAGGAACCACTGTACTCATTCATAGTCAAGCCCTCCCGAGGATAATCCACCAAAGCAGGAAGTAGGGTTTTACACCGCAAGGTGGCCTGAACCTGGGTAAATTCGTGCGTGCTTTACATGTTGTTCGCTTGAATCTCTTCACTAGACGAGGGCGAGACGCTAGGTAGACATGAGTGGGAGAGGTCTTTGTTCACGCCCCTGTGTTCGAACTTCTTGGGTTTGCGGAGCCCGTAATCCGACATTTGGCGCGCCAGGTAGGGGGCGTGTCGAAATCTCGCCTCTCCGATGACCTCATACCGCTCTCGTTGTCGACCTTGCTTCACCCTGCCCCGACGGATCGTGACTGATGGCGGAGGCGCATCAAGCGCGTGCGGAAGCCCGCGACGCTCGCACCACTCGAGCGTCCCCCTTTGGCCATGGGACTCGCCGTCACCCGACCTTGATCGGGGCTGATGGCACGATGAGTGTCATCGACCCACCGCCCATGTGGCGCCAAAGCCGCACAGCAGCACGGGCCGCCGAATACACGGCGGCGAGTTTGAGGGACCGGCGCAAAATGGCAAACATGAGGGCCGCGCTGCTGGTGGCAAGGGAGCTGCTAAGGTATCGGTTGCTTGATGCCGGACACGACGTGCTGCTCCTCAGGGTGGCCGAGCTCCACGATGCCGCTAGCACCGGGGCCGAGCCGTTCTACTTCCGCACGACGACACCAGGAACCGGAGGTTACAATGACCACGCCCGATCGCCCGTATGGGCAAGACCGTCGGCGATTTATGAAGGCGACATGGGGTACGACCCCCCCGAACCCTGCGTATGACGCCGCCCCTCTGCCAAAAGACCCTTTGTACCCAAGCACCGCCCCTCCCAGGGAACCATCAGGAGATGACCATAGGAATACGCCCGGCGCTGGGTGTGATCAGGCACCGATGCAAGGGAGCTCAGGGGCGAAAGGTCAAGAGGCCGACCGCACGCTCTTAGCCCTTGACCCTCCGCCACCATCGCTAACGGCCATGGAGCACGAATGAAACGCGCGTGGGTGCTTGTGGGGGTCGACACTCGCAGCACTGGCCGTGGGCCTCGAGCCAACGGTGTCTCTCGCCACGAGCCTCGACAGGCAAGGGAATCACCGGAGGCACCGTGTCAAGATAGAAGGGAAGGGAAGGCCCGGGTCAGGCCCTCGTCCCCTCACGCGTGACCCGTCACGCATGAGCCCGCCCTGGATTTCACCAGGGGCTCACCGGCGGCGGGGATGATGCGCATGGGGAGGGGCCTCCTCTCCCTCCGATCAGACTCAAGACGGCGTGCCTCCCGGTGTGCCATCCTTCGGGCTGCGGAGGGTGCGTCTGGAAGCGGTACGGCAACCCGTCCTATGCATGCGAGGAGGGCCCAAGACCGCGGCCCCGTCCCCCCGCTCACGTAATCCCGTACCCTCTGGGCCCGACCCTGATCAGGAGGGCTCAGGGGTCATTAGGAGCGTGAGTGGGGCGGTGTCCCCCTCGCACCTCAGGACGCCGTGTCTCTGGATGACGTTAGCCCCCCAGGGGCGAAGCGCGCTAGGAGATCGTTAAGCGGCGTGCCTAGTGCTTAGCAGGGGGGCCTATAGCCAAGGTCCCATCCCCCCACCATGCGCAATGTCCCACCTCATGAACACCGCCTTCTTCTGAGTTCATGGCGGGAGCGGACTAGCGCGGGGCGGGGCCCTCAAAGTGAAGGGGCGGGCACGTCAGAAGATCTCCGGTTGTGACACTCTCACGTAATAATGAGTGGGGTTGTACACGCCCAGCAGTCCCCAAAGCGTCGCCCTAGGACCTCACGGGGGATCCCTCCCACGTCCTAGTGGAAGCACCATGCTCCGCGCTGGTCGTCGACACTGCCCTCCAATGGCTATGCCCACAGCCGCCGGTGGTAGCCCTACGCTCTGCGCTGGGGAGAAGACCGAAGACCTGCTTAGGGGCCGGACGCGGCCCCTCCCTTTGCCATTCGCCTTTGCCTCCTTTGTATCTGCCTTCTCGAGTCGATCTCACGGCCGCGTGACTCATTTTTTGAAATAAAGGGGGAAGAGTTTTCCGTCCATGTTTTGTGTTTTTCGCTGAGTTTTCCTTCGCCCGGTCCGTTTTTCGCCTTGCTCGGCTAAGCCGGATTACAACTGCGACCCCGCCCGATCACTCCTCGCGAGCAGGGGCTGGGGTATTGGCGCACGTTCTGTCTGGCCCACGGTCGGACCGCCAGTCACTGTTGCGCCAATTGCATGTACTCATGAGACGTGCTCGGACAGGGTCGGTGGACGCCCCTCTCGGAAACGCAACAAGGGCCTGAGGTCTTAGCCTCAGGGGCGAATTTCACAAGGGAGTGCTTAAACCCATCCTTACATCATCAAAAGCTTAAGTCCTATGACATTCATCTTACCCGGCTCTGGAGCCACAACCAAAAATCAAACCTACAGCAGGAGCTGGACTAAGCATCGGCATCTTCGTCAGAACCGTCGGCGTCGCCCCCCCCCAAGCACCAGCGCATCATCAATGGCTGGAACGAGCTCCATCACCAACACGTCCACGTGATCGCTTATCCATCCCTCCAAGGGGCCAGCAACCGCCTCGGGCACAGGCTCCAGCAAGGCCCCGAAGTCCGTACGCGGAGCAAGACGAAGCAAGTTACCAAAGATGCGGGAGACCGCACGCCTAAGGATGTCGCGGCTCTGCTCCTCAACGAGCTACCGAGCCCTCATGACCCTGCCTTCAAGACGCTCCACCACTCTGGTGAAGAACTCGAGATATCCGGCGTCATCATCAACCTGGGGGTCATTGACCCTCGAGTCAAGGAGCTCGTCCAGGGCTCGGCCGGCCCTGTGCCGCAAGGCCTCGAACATCTTTGAGCGGGTGTGCTGCATTCCACGAGCTCGCTTGGCCTCCTCGGAGTTCCGGTCCGTGATAATGGAAATGTCTTCCACCTGCTTGTGGAAGCAGGACAGCTCCGCCCTGGCGGCGGCGTGAGCCTTCTCCGACGCCCGCTCGCGGTGCTCCGTCGCGGCACATGCCTCCCTCGACACCGGCTCACGACGCTCGGCTGCAGCATGAGCCTTCTCTGACATCTGCAGACGGCGCTCGACATCCGCTAGCTTGCCCTTGAGAGCCGTGACCTCCTTCTGGAGTTCCTTGCGCTTATCAGCAGAGCGAGTCTCGTGAAGCCCCAGCTTCTCGCGGTAATCCTTCCGTAGGTGCTCTCCCTCCATGGCAGCCTTCCTCGCGACATCCTCGCAATCATCAAGGTAGCCCTGGGCTTCGGCTACCTGGCGCTCAATCGTCTCCAGGCGCTCGCGCTCCATGCGCAGCTCCATCATCTCGAGTACTAACGCCTCCTCCCGCGCTGAGAGGCCCGCTGGGTTGTCATCATCAGTCACGAGCGCGGCGACGGCAGCCCTTCGAGCATGAACCTGACGCTCGAGCGCGGCGCGGCATTAGCAATCAACGTGGACCTGCACACAGATACAAATAACTTTGCTCCCAACGAGTACAGAGAGGTTGTCAATCCCTCCGGCCTTGCCGTTTACAAAGGGTCAAACGCAAGTGATAATAGTGATGGGTTTTGCTGCAAATAGTAAATAAAAGCGGAAAGTAAATAGCGGATGTGATCAATGATGGTAATATGGACCGGGGTCCCATGATGTTCACTAGTGATGTCTCTCTCCCAAAAGACGATAAAACAGCTATGTGAGGTAAACGAATTACAGCTGGGCAATTGACAGGACCATGTGCGCAAACCAATGCTGACTATGTTGCAAGAAAGGTAGAGGTTCAAAGCATGGGCGGTACGCCAAGGCAAGTAGACCGAAATCCATCTGCATCTACTACTAATCATCCACCTTGAGATATCTATCCAGAACATCTCGCTGGTATTAAGTTGCGAGTCCCACCCATAGTGTAAACTCAAAGCAACAGACAACTGCATTAAAAGAACTTTGCGTAAAGTAAACAATCCTTGCACCCGTGGGCACAAGCACCGTTGTTTTCCCCCTTGTGGCAACAACACATCCCCTAGACTCATGTTTCTGTCACTCAAGCTAGTCATCGAGGGGCATGAACCCACAATCGAGCATAACGTTCCCTCTTGGAGTCACTACCTACTACTTGGCCAAAGCAATAAATAGCAACGGAGAACATGCAAGAATTACTTACGAACATAAATATAAAAGAGGTAAATCAAATATATTACTCAAACACAATCTGAACATAATCTCACAATCCATCGGATCCCAGCAAACTCATCATAGCAACAGCATAAAGATTACATATGTGCCTCGATCATGTAGGGCAGCTCACGAGGTCTAATTAGTGAAGCACAAGAACGGGAGGAGAACATCACATAGCTACTGGTCATGGACCGATGGTCCAAGGGAGACTACTCACAACTCATCCGGGAGGCGTCCATGGTGGTGGAGAGGCTCCCGGTGGTGATCCTCCCCTCCGGCAGGGTGCCGGGAAGAGTTCTCCTGGTGCTCCCGATCTTGGAAGCGCGGCGGCGGCCGAACAGAGATGAGATCGCGAAAAAGGGTTCCCCTCTCGAGGGTTTCGGGACACGATATAAATATATGCCAAAGGGGGGCATCAGCGGAGGCCTGGGGGGCCCAGGC
>LR738714.1:563766573-563790368 GCA_902687465.1 Secale cereale | reverse complement strand
GATGTACCGCGAGCTTTGTTATTATAGTTGAATCTTATGATGTTTCTCCCCCTCTACCTTATTCTAATGGATTGAGTTTTCCCTTTGAAGTTATCCTATCGGATTGACTCTTTAAGAATTTGAGAACACTTGATGTATGTCTTGCATGTGCTTATCTGTGGTGACAATGGGATATGCACGTGATCCACTTGATGTATGTTTTGGTGATCAACTTGCGGGTTCAGTGACCTTGTGAACTTATGCATAGGGGTTGGCAGACATTTTCGTCTTGACTCTCTGGTAAAAACTTTTGGGCACACTTTGAAGTTCTTTGTGTTGGTTTGAATAGATGAATCTGAGATTGTGTGATGCATATCGTATAATCAAACCTGCGGATACTTGTGGTGACATTGGAGTATCTAGGTGACATTAGGGTTTTGGTTGACGTGTGTCTTAAGGTGTTATTTTAGTACGAATCTAGGGATGTTTGTGACACTTATAGGAATAGGCCAATAGATCGATCAGAAAGAATAACTTTGAGGTGGCTTTGTACCCTACAACAATCTCTTCGTTTGTTCTCCGTTATTAGTGACTTTGGAGTTACTAATTGTTGCATGTTGAGGGATTTTATATGATCCAATTATTTTATCATTGTTGAGAGAACTTGAAGTAGTGAAAGTATGAACCCTAGGTCTTGTTTCCAATCATTGCAATACCGTTTGTGCTCACTTTTATCATTAGTTACCTTGCTGTTTTTATATTTTCATATTACAAAATACCAATATCTACCATCGATATTACATTTTTATCACCATCTCTTCGCCGAACTAGTGCACCTATACAATTTACCATTGTATTGGGTGTGTTGGGGACACAAGAGACTCTTTGTTATTTGGTTGCAGGGTTGTTTGTGAGAGACCATCTTCATCCTACGCCTCCCACGTATTGATAAACCTTAGGTCATCCACTTGAGGGAAAATTGCTACTGTCCTACAAAACTCTGCGCTTGGAGGCCCAACACGAGTCTACAAGAAGAAGGTTGTGTAGTAGATGATGACTGCTAGAACTACGTCGGTATTTCCCCAAAGAGGAAGGTATGATGCAGTATAGTAGCGGTAGGTATTTCCCTCAGCGATGAGACCAAGGTTATCGAACCAATAGAAGAACCAAGCAACACAACATAAACAACACCTGCACACAAATAACAAATACACGCAACCCTACGTGTAAAAGGGGTTGTCAATCCCTTTCGGGTAACGGGCATGATAGGGTTGTAAATACTGATAGATTGATTGATAAATAAGATAAATTGCAGCAAAGTATTTTTGGGTTTTTGGTTTAATAGTTCTGAAAATAAAAGCAAAGGAAAATAGATCTCAAAGGCAAATAATATGAGAAAGAGACCCAGGGGCCATAGATTTCACTAGTGGCTTGTCTCGATAAAAATAGCAAACGGTGGGAAAACAATTAGTGTTGGGTAATTGATAGAACTTCAAATAATCATGACGATATCCAGGCAATGATCATTATATAGGCATCACGTCCAAGATTAGTAGACCGACTCCTGCCTGCATCTACTACTATTAGTCCATACATCGACCGCTATCCATCATGCATCTAGTGTATTAAGTTCATGGAGAAACGGAGTAATGCAATAAGAACGATGACATGGTGTAGACACGATATATTTATGTAGAAATAGACCCATCATGTTATCCTTAGTAGCAATGATACTTACGTGTCGGTTCCCCTTCTATCACTGGAATCAAGCACCGTAAGATCGATCCCACTACAAAGCACCTCTTCCCATGGCAAGATAAATAGATCAATTTGGCCAAAGAAAACCCAATATCGGAGAAGAAATACGAGGCTATAAGCAATCATGCATATAAGAGATCAAAAGAAGACTCAAATAACTTTCATGGATATAAAAAGATAGGTCTGATCATAAAGTCAAAGTTCATCGGATCCCAACAAACACACCGCAAAAGAGTTACATCATATGGATCTCCAAGAGACCATTGTATTGACAATCAAAAGAGAGAGATGAAGCCATCTAGCTACCGACTACGGACCCGTAGGTCTACAAGGAACTACTCACGCATCATCGGAGAGGCACCAATGGAAGTGGTGAAGCCCTACGTGATGGTGTCTAGATTGGATGTGGTGGTTCTGGACTCTGTGGCGGCTGGATCGAAATTCTGTCGACTCCCCTAGGGGTTTCTGGAATATTGGGGTATTTATATAGCAAAGAGGCGGTCCGGGGGGCACCCGAGGTGGGCACAACCCACCAGGGCGCGGCTGGGCCTCCAGGCACGCCCTGGTGGGTTGTGCTCTCCTCGGAGCTCCCCCAGGTGCAGCCCCGGCCCATTGGATGTTTTCTGGTCCAAAAAAATCCACAAAAAGTTTCGCTACGTTTGGACTCTGTTTGATATTGATTTCCCGCGATGTAAAAAACATGCAAAAAACGGCAACTGACACTTGGCACTATGCCAATAGGTTAGTACCAAAAAATAATATAAAATGACTATAAAATGATTGTAAAACATCCGAGAATGATAATATAACAGCGTGGAACAATAAAAATTGTAGATACGTTGGAGACGTATCATCATCCCCAAGCTTAATTCTTGCTCGTCCTCGAGTAGGTAAATGATAAAAACAAATTTTTTGATGTGGAATGCTACCTATCATGTCATATCATATTCTTTTCTTTGTAGCACAGACATTTGGACTTTTATATGGTTCAAAGCAATAGTCTAGTTTCGACATGAGATTTAAATACTCAAACATATCAACAAGCAATCATGTCTTTCAAAATATCAATGCTAAAACAAGTTATCCCTAGCCCATCACGCTCAACCATTGATCCATTCATGAAACATACTCGCATATTAGTTACACTCAATGCTCAAGTACGATCATAGTCTTTCCTAGTTGGTGCTTGTAAGAGAAGATGGAGAGTCAAATTTCAAAAATAAAAATTGCACAAATAAAAGAAAGGCCCTTTGCAGAGGGAAGTAGGGATTTGTAGAGGTGCGAGAGCTCAACGCTTAAATTGAGAGATAAAAATATTTTGGGAGGTATACTTTTCCCACCAACGAAAATGACTTCATGTTCCCAACACTTTCCATGCTAGATATATCATTGGCGGTTCCTAAACATAAAATGAAGTTTATTCCTTTTCTGCCAAACTTCCACAAGCCATGGCTAGCCGAATCCACTGTTGCCCTCCATACCAACACTTTCCAAGGAATTTATTATTTGACAACATAAAGTATTTTTTTCATTTCAGGATTGGGCATCCCTAATACCTTTGCCTTCTCTCGTGCAATGACAAGTGAATAAACACTCATCGTAATAATAACACATCTACCATGGAAAATATCGGCCACCCCTCACCGCCTCACGAGCGGTACGGGCACACAAAAATGGAAATTTATTTTGAAAATTAGAGATGGCACATACAAATTTGCTTAGAACGGCAAGGAAATACCGCATATAGGTAGGTATGGTGGACACATGTGGCAAAACTGGTTTAAAGGATTTTGGATGCACAAGTAGTGATCATACTTAGTGCAAAATGAAGGCTAGAAAAAGACTGGGAAGCGACCAACCATGAAGCGAATAATCTCATAAGCGAACACTGAGCATAAATAACACTGAATAATGCACCACAAGTAGGATATAATTTCATGGCATAATTATTGACTTTCGTGCTTGCATAGGGAATCACAAACCTTAACACGAATACTCTTACTAAACCAAATTACTCATCAACATGACTCACATATCACATCTTCATGTCTCAAAACTATTACAAGGAATCAAGTTTATTTTGTCCAATGATCTTCATGAAAGTTTTTATTATATCCTTCTTGGATATCTATCACTTTGGGACTAATTTTCATGTGTTGCTTTTGATAAGCTCAAACAAATATAAGTGAAGATCATGAGCATAAAAATTATCTTTCTCTCAAAATAATTAAGTGAAGCAAGAGAGAATTTCTTAAAAGTTTATTAACCCTCAAATAAATCTAAGTGAAGCAAGAGAGTGTTTCTTCAAAAATACTAAAGCACACCTTGCTAAAAAAGATATAAGTGAAGCACTAGAGCAAATCCATAGCTCATAAAAATTTAAGTGAATCATAGAGAGCTATTCTAACATGTCATGGCATAATTATGACTCTCTCAAATAGATGTGTACAGCAAGGATTTATGACTTAAAAAGCAAAACAAAATAAGCAAAGACTCACATCATACAAGACGCTCCAAGCAAAAGACATATCATGTGATGAATAAAAATATACTTTCGAGTGAAATACCAATGGTCATTAGAAGAAAGAGGGGATGCCACTCGGGGGCATCCCCAAGCTTAGTTGCTTGCTTCTCTTTGGATAATAGCTTGGGATGCCGAGGCATCCCCAAGCTTAGGATTTTTCTTACTCCTTATTCCTTCATTCATCGTAAGATGACCCAAAACTTGAAAACTCCAATCACATAAAACTCAACAAAACTTTCGTGAGATCCGTTAATATAAGAAAACAAATCACAACTATAAGTATTGTAGCAAACCAATTCATATTGTGTATTTGTATTATATCTAATGTATTCCAACTTTTCTATGGCAAAAACTCATCAAAGAAAACCATAGAATCATCAAAACAAGCACATAACACAATAAAAACAGAATCTGTCAAAAAGAGGACAGTCTGTAGTAATCTGGAAGTTTTGAATACTTATGCAACTCTAAATATTATGAAAATAATAGGGCCACGTGGGCAATTTGTATATTAATCTTATGCAAAAATAATCAACCAAAAAGCACTCTTCTGTTAAAAATGAGAATTTTTTTCCCGTGAGCGCAAAAGTTTCTGTTTTTTCATCAAGATCAAATCTACTAAAACCCAACGTGTTCCTAAGGCTTTGGTTGGCACAAACCTTTATTCAAACCACAAAAACACATCTAAACAGAGGTATTAAAGGGTATTTTCACAAGAACAGTAATAAAAAGGAAAATTTTATTTTATTCGTTGGGTTGCCTCCCAACAAGCTCTTTCTTTATAGCCATTGAGATAGGCTTGGGATTTCAATGATGCTCACATAAAAGACAAGAATTGAAGCACAAAAAAAGCATCATGAAACACATGACAAACACATATAAGTCTAACATACTTCCTATGCATAGGCATATTATAAGCAAACAAATTATCAAGGCAAACAAAAACTAGCACATGCAAGGAAGAATAAAACTTTGAAAATTTAAGCACCAAGAGAGGTAATTTAGTAACACGAAGATTTCTAGAACCATATTTTCTCTCTCATAATGATTGTATGTAAAATCATACTCAAATTCAACAATATAACCCTCAGAAATTTCTCTCTCTTCATGATCCACATGCATAAAAGTCTTATAATATTCCAAGATAGTGGGATTAACATCAACTAAAGTCATGATCTCTCCAAACCCACTTTCAATATTATTGCAAATATTATTATCAATATCATAATCATCATGATGCTTAAATACATTTTCAAGATCACAAGAAGAATCACCCCAATCATGATTTGCAATAAGTAGAGGACATATCAAAATTAGCATCCCCGAGCTTCGGGTTCTGCATATCATTAACACAATCGATATTAATAGAATTTATAATATTATCATTGCAATCAGGCTATTCATACATGGAACTATCATGAATCGCTTCTTTTATCACTTCATCACAATTTTCAGATTCATGATTCTCAAGCAAAACTACATAAAGATAATCTAGTGCACTCAATTCACTAGCAATTGGTTCAGCATAATTTGATATTTTAAAAAGATTGGCAAGTGGATGAGGATCCATAACCACTTTCCTTACGATTTCCGATAAAATAGCCAATTGTACCAAATAACCAAGCAAAGTAACCAAGTACATAAGGGCAAACGAAAAAAGATCTGACGAGAAAATGACAAACGAAAAAGAGGGTGAATAAAAACGGCAAGTATTTGTGAAGTGGGGGAGACGAAAATTGTCGGGGTTTTGGTGCGACATATGCCAAAGGATAGCTTATCATGTATGCGGACAATAGAACGTCGCCGGGCCCAGGAAGCGGGATAAGGCGATACTTGGGATGCCTGCGAATCTTACCCAGGTTTGGGGCTCTCCGTGGAGATAACACCCCTAGTCCTGCTTTGTGGGGACTCCGCGTCTTGACTACTGTCAATGGGGTGGCGACAAGGTTGCTCCTTGAGATGTGTCATCTGGAGGAGGAAGAAGGGCAAGGCTTGCTCTCTACCTTCGTTCTAGGGAATCGGAATGGTTGCTAGGGTTTCCCCCTATCTCTCTCTATGTCTCTCTTCTTCTTAGAGTTCAACCCCTCCACATGGAGGACCCTGGGGGGTTTATATAGGCCCACCCCCAGGGGTACAATAGTAATCCAGGCGGAATGGCCCCGAGCTGCCAGCGTCTTCGGGTGCCGGCCTTTCCACCTGTCTGCCGGGGCCCGCCGTCTATGGGCCCTCGTGATTGCCTTTCATTGTAGGCACTCTTCTACTGACGGCGGCATTGTCAGGAGGGAAATGGCTACAGTGACGCTGCCTCCTGTTGTACGCTGCCACCACGTCCTGTCTTGTCATCTTGACGAGGTTCGGACTCCGAGGGCATGATAAGCCGCCTGCTACCAGGCGGACCGTCCCCCAGGCCGCCTGCCAGGAGCCGCTTGCTTCTTGTTCTCCCACTGGCCGGTGCGGCCAGCCGCCTGCTGGCTCTGCCGCCTGTGGGTAGTGGGATCATGGCTTCCTCTGACCGAGGCTTGGTCACTTGCAGCATGGCTACAGTGACACACCACTTAAGAGGCATCCATAAGATACGCCCTCACTGTAGCCACGCCCTTATAGATTCTCTAAGGACATGCTCAACTGTAGCCATGCCTTAGCCTTGCCGTGGTTCCCCAGCACGCGTCCAGAGGGGGAGGCGTGAGGCCGTCTTCTGGTCGATGGTCGTGAGGCTGCCGCCTGCTGGTAGCCGGCTCCTGGGCTTAGCTGCCCCAGGAGGCGGCCCAATGAGAAGGCGGTCGAGGGGTGAAAGGCGGCCCTCAGTTGTCTTGAAATACTATGGGTGGTCGATGGGGACACCCGTGGTCAATATCTCCGATAGTAGTCCGCGAAGCTGGTGGAACTCTGTGGGTGTGATTGGGGCTGCGGGGTTCCAGCAGCTTCCCTCTCCAAGTATGGTTTGGTGTTCCTTGTCTGTCGTCGGGAAAGGGCCGGCTGCTGGCAGCCGGGCCTCTGTTAAGGGTCGGCTTCTGGCAGCCGGGCCTCTGTCTTCAAGTCTTCCGGAGGAAGATACCGTCTGGATGGCAGGCTGCGGCGTGGGTCCGCCAATCGTCGGCAGCACTCCACGCGTCGTCACCCTGTCGCGTCAGCCTGCCAGCCCACACGCGCAACGGGACATAGCAACAGGCTGGGGGCCGCCACTACAAGGCCTTGGTCCGCACGCGGATCTAATGTGGCAGAGGCAATCGATTGCCCTTCCCACGCGCATTTAATGCGCGCGGGTTAGGCGCGAAAAAGGTGGGGATCGTGCGGGGCATGGAGGAGTTAATCCCACGCCCTCGCCCCCTCGGCTTCGTCGCCCCAAGCCTATAACTAGGCCCGGGGTAGGGGGTTAGCGCCGCTCGCGCACACACCCCGCTCCATTCTCTTCTTCCTCCTTGCTCTTCCTCGTGGTCCCCGCCACCGCTGCTCGCAGCGTTCCACCGGAGCGAGCCACCGCCCTGAGCCATGGCTGCCGGAGCGCAGGTCCACCACTCTGGCGAGTGGGACGGCGGCGAGGTCCTTGAGGAGCACATCCACTACCGCCGCCGCACGCGGCGGTTGCCCCCTGCCGACAAGGTCGCCTTGCGCCTAGCGCCGGCGGCGGAGATCAGGCCAGTGCCGCGATTTGGCGAGCGGGTCGTTTTCCACTCGCACTTCCCGTGTGGCTTCGGGCTCCCCGCCAGCGGTTTCTTCTGCTCCTTCCTGGAGTTCTTCAACATACAGCCTCACCACCTCATGTCGAACATGGTGGTGACACTGTCCGCCTTTGTCGTCCTTTGTGAGGGGTACTTCGGGATACTTCTCACGATGGAATTGTGGACCGAGCTCTTCTATATGAAGCTCGGTACCGTGATCCAGGGCGTGGTGGCCCAGTGCGGTGGATGCATCGCGGTGAAGCGTTGCGGGTCCAAGAACTATTTCCCGCCGCCTGTTCTCGTGCACTCGGCGAAGCATTGGCAGAAGACGTACTTCTACGTCTCCAACGTCGACCCAGTGCAGGACTTCATCGGGCTGCCAGACTAGGTACCCGGCCCGCCTGCCGAGCCCCATGACACCTGGAGGACCCGACCCGTCTCGCTGACACAAGGGGCCTCCATCGCCATGCGGCGCCTCCGGGAGATGAGGGACCACGAGGGCCTGGTGTTCTCAGACCTCCTGCTCACCTTCGCGGAGCGCCGAGTGTTGTCGCTGCAGTCCCGCCCGCATCTAATCTGTGATATGAGCGGGCGCCGGGACCCGAGCCGGACCTGCACCAAGCCAATGCCATACAAGGAGGTGGCCTACTTGGTAAACTCTGTCTCTAACTGCAAGCTCTCCAACTCGGGCTGGGCCTTCGGCAAGCCGCCGTACAGCCGCAACAACCAGCCGCCTGCGGTGAGCTCTCTCTTTCCTTATTCTTCTTTCTTCTCTCTCCGCCTGTCCCACCCGCCTGACCCTTGTGCCGCCTGCAGATCTTCCCCAGCCAGCCAGAGCCGGGCTCTGACCAGCTGGGCCACCCCCTGGAACCAGACCGCTCCCAGAGTGATACGAGCGACCCCGATCTTGGGGCCGCTGCTATGGAGGAGGAGGAGGTAACAGGCGGCGGGGGCCAGCCAACAGATGGTCCGCTAGAAGGTGGCATCGAGAGCTGGCCGAACGACGACAACGAGGAGGAGGAGGCGCCAGTTCTCATCCGAGAGGCGAACCCGCCTACGCGCGGCAGCCACCAGGCGGGGCCGTCGACCGCAGCCGGCGGCGTGAAGCGCCGGTCTTCTGCTGGGCCGACTGGCAGCAAGCCTAAGAAGCTCCGGCTGTCGGCCGCCGCCACAAAACGCCAGGAGGCGGCCGCCAAAGCGGTCCTTCCTAGGGTTCCCAAACCTAGGCCAGTTGTGGCCGGGTAAGTACCGCGTTCTCTTTTCTTTTCACATTCATCTTATTCCTTCGTCCTCTTCGTGGCTAATTTGCTGCCTTCTTGGGAATGCCCGAACAACGCTTCGCTTTCTCTCTCGCGGGTGCTTGTGGGCTCTGTGGTTGGGGGCATGGATGTCCCCCCTGCGCCGCACCGCGTGGACCCTGCCGCCGCGCTCCGGGATGCGACAGAGAGAAACGCCCGCGAGGTCCACGAGAAGCAGGAGGCCGCGGCCCGTGAGCGGGCGGAGGCTGATGCTGCTGCCAAGGCGGGGGCCGAGGCAGCCACCAAGGCCCAGGCGGACGCCGCCGCCCAAGTCCAGGAGCATGAGGCGGGCCATCAGCAGCCGGCGGACCGCGCCAACCCCAGGACATGGGCTCTCTGGAGCCATCTATCCAAGTGTCGGCTGCTGAAGAGCAGCCGGCTCTCAACAATGAGGGAGACGGCCGCGCCGCTTTGGAGACGGCGGTGACTCCCCCCGCGCCGCCTGCTGGCACGCAGGACAGGCGCCCTGTAGGAGTGGAGGTGCCGCCTGTAGAAGGCGTGCTGGTGGCAGGCCCGCAGCCAGCCCCCGAGCCCCCGTCCGTCCGCTTCCTGCGAGGGCGGTCTCAGCGCCGCGGCGAGTAGAGGCCGGCGCCGCCAGCTCGTCATCGCCGGAGAACAAGGCCACCAGCGTGGCGCCGCCAGGCTGTATGCCCGGAGGTGGCGGTGCGTTGATTGTCGCGTCGCGAGACGTTTTCGACCGCTTCAATTCTTTGAGCGAGGTCGTGCAGACGGTTCTACGGGAGTTCATGGCCACGCGAACTTCCGTTCGGGTACGTTGACTCCTTGTTTTTATTTTTATTCCTTCAATTTCTTCCGTGGGGGCGCGTCAGCGCACCCACTGGGTGTAGTCCCCGAGTTCCGAGCCGGCTGCTGAGCAGGCGGCTTGGAACTCCAAGGTATACTTTGTGGGCTAACTTGTTTCTTGCTGCAGGATTACCACAATCTTCGGGTGGCGGCTTTCAACTCCCAGCGTCAGGAGCTGGCGCAACTGAGGACTGCTCTGGCCGACAACTAGGGTAAGTGTTTTCTTCTCTTCCTTGCGGGGGCGCGTAAGCGCACCCGCTGGGTGTAGTCCCCGAGTTCCGAGCCGGCTGCTGAGCAGGCGGCTTGGAACTCCAAGGTTGTCTTATCCTTCAGCTGATGCTGATGCTCTTCTTTCTCTCTGTCCAGCGGTCGCGACCAACCTCCGCAACCAGCTGGGTGAGGTTCAGGCAGAACTTGCCGCCGAGGAGCGGGAGCGCGACCTTGCCGCCCAGGACCGTGACCGCCTGGCCAAGGAGCTGGCAGACCAGGCGGCGACGCACAAGACGGAGCTTGGGAAGCTGGCGGACGCCGAGATGCTCCTTCAGGCTGAGTTCGAGACTGAGCGCTCGAACTGGGCCGAGAAGGAGGCGGCTCTGCAAGACGGCTACGGGGCCATTGCGGACATGGTCGACGGTAAGCCGCCTGCCCTTGCTTTCTTGTGCTTGCCGTCTGCTACGGCCAGCCTTCTTTTTTCTGACTCATTGTCTAGTTCTTGCAGAATTCTTCCCCGGCCACGTTGCCGCCAGCCAGGCTATTGAGGCCCAGCGCGACGAGAGGCGCGAGGCAGGCCGCGTGATTGCGTCCAACGCGCCCCGCACTCCCACTGAACAACTTCTTGCTATCAAGGCGCGCCTCCAGCCGGCCCACTGCCTGCTCCGCCGTCTACAACGTGCTGGGGCCCAGGTATTGGCCGCCCTCTGCCAAACATCCCAGTGCTCCGCACTCCCAGCCGGACTGCCGACCGGCTGGAGGTGGCCGACCGTCGCTTCGAGGCCTGGAAGGGCGCCGCAGCGAGGGCTGGTGCATGGACCGCCCTAGAATTCTCCAAGGGTTGGTACCTAGACCTTGATCTCGCCCAACTGGAGACCTTCCGCCTGGAAGCCGAACCCGAACTTGCAGCGGTGCGAGGGGATCTTGTCAAGCATGCCGCCTCCCTCGCCGAGTACGCCGACACTGTCGTTTTCGTCCCAGAGTTGGATGAAAATGGCCATGTGGTGCCACCCGATAACTTCGGGCTAGACCTGGCAGCGCCGGAGGAGCTGGACGAAGAGATCGTCTCAAGTGACGACGGTGAGGACGAGGAAGACAGAGATGGGGAAGCCAGCTCCCAGGAGGCGGAGCCGTCTGCTCGCTTCCAGCCCGATCAGGCCTATACGAGCGGGCCCGGTGGGACGGCGCCGTCTGCTGCAGGAGGTGACCAGGCCGAGACCCATCAGGCGGCTCCCCCAGCAGCCAGCCCTGTTGACCCCGTCGAGCCACCTGCTCTGCCTACTGCACCTTGGGCGCCATTTGTGTATCTTTCATTTCGTGTTTTTTTCTTAATACTTGGTAGGATTAGTCCGAACAATTTCACCCACTGGGTGTATCAGTAAGCTATTGCTGGAAGGCGGCCTTCGAGAACTTTTGTTATAAATATTTTCTTAATGTTGCATATGGCTATGCTGTTTGCCTGGTTCTAGAGTTAGCACCGTCCCTTGTTCTGTCGGGCGTTTTTCTTTTGCCGTTTCCTTGGACTGCCGTCCTGCCAGCCAGGCAGCCACTTTGTGGTCCGCGACTAGGTCAGGTACTTAGCTGTTTTCCAGATAGGCAAGTATCCCGCCCTCTGGAACGCGGTGTGGCTAAGCCAGAAACCGGTTGGCCGGCTGCTCAGCAGCCGGCCAACTTGTAAGAAGGGCCGTCTTGCCCTATGTTTATTTTTCTTTAGCCATTTTTCATGTGGGCACCACTTCCTGCCTTTGACTCCCGCCAGTCGGACAGCCGCATTTTGTGAGTGTGTGACTGTAGGTGGGAGAGGGCTTGGATGCCGTCACATTACTTGTCCGACTGTTGAAGAAAAAGTTTTAAACATAGGGCTAGGCGGCAAGTCCCCGGGCCGTCTGCTTGGTCCCGATGCCGGACGAAAATAATGAAAAACACTCATTCATGGGCATAAATCTTATCATATAGATAAAGGGTTGGACAGTCCCCGAGAACTCCTCGGGGGTCCTATTGTTTCTCAAAATAAAGTAGATAGCGCGAAACATACTGTCTTTAGCTATAAAAGCGGCGAAGTAGGTTTGCGTTCCACGGGCGCTCCGACTCCTTGCCTGAGTCGTCTCCCTTGCATGCTCTTGGCTTCTGCGCATCGATGAGGTAGTAGGCATCGTTGCCTAGTACCTTGCTGATGATGAATGGACCTTCCCAAGGGGCTGAGAGCTTGTGCTGGCCAGCTGTTCGCTGGATCAGCCGGAGCACAAGACCCCCCCTCGCGGAAGGAACGTGGCCTGACCCGTCGGCTATGGAAGCGGCGGAGACCCTGCTGATAGATGGTGGACCGACGGAGTGCTACCAGCCGGACCTCCTCCAGCAGGTCCACGCCGTCTTCTCATGCTTCTTTTGCTTCGGCTTTTGTGTACATGGTGACGCGAGGCGAGTCAAACTCAACATCTGTTGGGATGATGGCCTCGGCCCCATAGACAAGGAAGAAGGGAGTGAAGCCGGTTGACTTGTTTGGAGTTGTTCTGAGGCTCCAAAGGACAGACGACAACTCTTCGATCTAGCAGACGGCTGATTGTTCCAAAGGCTCGACCAGCCGGGGCTTGATGCCGGACAGGATAAGGCCGTTAGCGCGCTCAACTTGGCCGTTTGACTGTCGGTGGGCAACGGACGCCAAGTCCAGTCAAATGCCCTGTGTCGCACACAAATGGACCAATGCGCCTTTGGCAAATTTGTGTCGTTGTCGGTGATGATGCTGTGTGGTATGCCATACCGAACTGTGATGTCTGCGATGAAGGTCACATCAGTTGGGCCGTTGAGTTTCTTGATCGGCTTCGCCTCAATCCACTTGGTGAACTTGTCCACGGCTACAAGCAAATGGATCAGGCCGCCTCTGGCTGTCTTAAAGGGACCCACCATGTCCAGCCCCCAGACAGCAAGCGGCCAAGTGATCGAAATGGTCTTGAGTGCAGAATCCGGCAAGTGTTGCTTGGAACTAAAGCGTTGGCAGCCATTGCACTTCCTGACTAAGTCTTTGGCGTTGTCCAAAGCAGTCGGCCATAAGAAGCCGTGGCGGAAGGCCTTGGCAACGAGGGATCTTGAGGCCGCGTGGTGGCCGCACTCCCCTTGATGAATATCCTTCAGAATAGCCAGACCCTTTTCTGTTTCCACGCAGCGCTGGAAGACGCCTGTTGCACTTCTTCTGACAAGCTCTCTGTTTACTATTGTATATGCTAAAGCTCGGCGTTGAACTTGTCGTGCCAAAGTTTCATCTGCTGGCAGCTCTCTTCTGAGCAGGAAATTGAGGATTGGTTGTGCCCAAGACGGTGCTGAGACACCTGTTATTTCTGCCACTGAGACCAGGGCGGTTGGGCTGGGAGGCGGAGGGCTGTGGTGAGCCGCCTGCTGTTCTTCTGAAGCCCCCAGGCCGGCTGCAGCAGTCCCCGGGCCGTTTGCTGGAGCTGACGCTTCTTGGCTGCCTGCTGGAGCAGTCCCCAGGCCAGGTACCAGTGCAGCAGCCCCTGGGCCGTCTGCTGGAGTTGGAGTATCTAGGCCGCCTGCTGGAGCAGTCCCCAGGCCGGCTGCTAAGGTTGTTAGGCCGTCTGCCCCAGGATCAGCTGGTATGAAGATTGACTCTGACTCTCGTGATGGCTTGATAGACGGCTTGCGCAGGCATTGGAGGGACACGCCGGCTGGTATTGCCTGGCGGGTGGAGCCCATTCGTGTCAAGGCGTCGGCTTGCACGTTGTCGGCTCGTGGCACGTGGAGGAACTCGTAGCCGTCAAAGTGCCCACTGATCTGCTGAACAAGGAAACGGTAACTTGCCATGTTTGCGTCCTTGGCATCCCAGTCCCCGGAGGACTGCTGGACAACCAAGTCTGAGTCACCATAGCACAGCACTTGGCGGATGCCAATCTCTTTGGCCATCCGGAGCCCGTAAATGAGTGCCTCATACTCGGCCACATTGTTAGAGGCGGCAAAGTGGATTTGCAGGGTGTATTTGAGCTTGTCGCCCTTGGGAGAGGTGAGGACGACGCCGGCTCCCAAGCCAGTGCGCAACTTTGATCCATCAAAGTGCATCCGCCAATGGGTTGAATCTAGAGCAAGCGGCAGGTACTGGGTCTCGGCCCAGTCGACGAGGAAGTCGGCCAGAGCTTGCGATTTGATGGTGGTGCGGGGCTGGTAGAAGATGGTAAAGGGGGCTAGCTCAATGGCCCACTTCACCACTCTTCCTGAAGCATCTTTGTTGACCATGATTTCAGCAAGCGGGGCCGTGCATACGATCGTGAGCGGATGCTCTTGGAAGTACTGCTTGAGTTTTTTGGCGGTGAAGTACACGCCATAGCACATCTTCTGGTAGTGGGGGTAGTTCTGCTTGAAGACTGGTAGCACCTCGCTCAAGTAGTAGACCGTCCTCTGGACAGGCAAGGCTCTGCCGTCCTCTAGGTGCTCGACCACAATCACCGTGCTGACCACCCGGCTGGTGGCAGCTATGTAAAGGAACATGGGTTCCTTGTCAGTTGGCGCCGCTAAGACAGGCGGCATGGACAACACTTTCTTGAGCTGCTGGAAGGCTTCATCCGCCTTGTCATTCCATTCAAAGCAAGTGGTTTTCTTCATCAGTTGGTACAAGGGGAGTGACTTTTCGCCCAGTCGGCTGATGAATCGGCTGAGCGATGCTAGGCACCCGGTGAACTTCTGGACGTCCCGTATGCGAGTTGGCCTCTCCATTCTCTCAATGGCCTTGATCTTTGTAGGGTTGCACTTGATGCCGCGTTCAGATACCAGGAAGCCAAGGAGCTGGCCTGCTGGTACCCCGAAGACGCATTTCTCCGGGTTTAGCTTGATCTGAAAGCGGCGTAGGTTTTCGAAGGTCTCTTGGAGGTCCTCCAAGAGAGTTCCCCTCTTCTCCGTCTTCACCACGATATCGTCCACGTAAATGTGGGTGTTTCAGCCAAGTTGCTTGAGGAGACACTTCTGCATGCAACGCTGAAAGGTGGCGCCGGCATTCCTCAAGCCGAACATCATAGTCAGGTAGTAGAAGGCCCCGAATTGCGTGAGGAAGGCGGTTTTCAAGCGGTCGGCCGGATCAAGTTTGATCTTGTGGTACCCGGAATAGGCATCAAGGAATGCCAGCAACTCGCATCCGGCTGTGGAGTCAATCACTTGATCTATTCGCGGCAGAGCAAACGGATCTTTAGGGCAAGCTTTGTTGAGGCTGGTGTAATCAATGGACATGTGCCATTTGTTGTTCTTCTTCAGCACTAGGACCGGGTTGGACTCGGGATAGAACACTTCCATAATGAAGCCGGCTGCTAGCAGGCGGGCAACCTCTTCTCCAACAACTCTTCTTTTTTCTTCTGACAGGCGGCGGAGTGGCTGCCTGAGAGGCTTTGCATCTTCTCTCACATGTAGCTTGTGCTCGGCGAAATCCGTCGGGACACCCGACATGTCTTTGGGGGACCATGCAAAGATGTCCCGATTCTCACTTAGGAAATCGACGAGCTCGCTTTCCTATTTGATGTCTAGGTTTGACCCTATGATAGCAAATCGATCTGGGTGAGACGGGTCCAACGCAATCTTTTTTGTTTCCTTGGCCGGCTGGAACGAGCCTTGCGGCTCCGCCTCCCTGGGATCGGCTGGTATGGCTGGCTGCTCGCCAGCCATTGCTACCAGCCGTTCCAGGCGGCGCTTCTCTTCAGCCACGGCAAGGGACTCGGCCAGCCGGCTACTGGCAGTCGCACATGCGATGGACTTCTCCTAGTCCCCGTCTAGGGTGATTATTCCTTTGGGACCCGGCATCTTCATCTTGAGGTAGGCGTAATGAGGTATTTCCATGAACTTTGCAAGAGCTGGCCGGCCCAAAATCACGTGATAGGGGCTTTCCAGGTTCACCACTTCAAACCAGACCGACTCCCGCCGGAAATGCTTCTTGTCACCAAACAGGACATCAATCTTGGCCTTGCCAATTGGTGAGCAAGAGAGGCCCAGAATGATGCCGTGGAACATAGTCCTGGTAGGCTGAAGCTGTTTTTCTTTGATGCCCAACTTCTCCATGGTGTCACGGTACATGATGTTGATGCTGCTGCCGCCGTCTACTAGCACTCGGGAGAAACGACAGGCCCGCTTGTCGGTGGAGAGAGTTGCATCCAGAACCAAGGCGTAATCTCCTGGTGAAGGCATGACAGTCAGGTGATCTTCATGATTCCAGCTGATGGGCCTTTTAGACCAGTGCATGAATTTTGGGCTTCGATGGCAACGGTGTTGACTTCTCTGCGCTGCTGGCGCCGGCTGTGCCTATCGTTCGCCTGGCTTGTGAAGACGACGTAGGCTCCATTCTCTTCTGGGAACTCGTCCTGGATCTGGCCGCCTGGGCGAGCAGCCGGTGGTTTGGGAGGCAGAGCCGCCTGCCCGGCAAGCGGCGGTGGCAGAGCTTCCCCTCTGGCAATCCGCTTGAGCCAATGACACTTTCGTGTGGTGTGATTGGAGGGCTTCGCACTGCTGTGAAACTTGCAGGGGGCATCCAGAGCTTGATCGAAGGAGAAGGCGGGCTGCCAGGCTGGCTTGCCGCCCTTCTGGCGTTTGGGTCCTGCTTGTGCCTCTGGCTGCTGGCCATCAACTGCCGGCACCAGCCGGCTGTTGGAAGCCGGCGGTTGGGCCTTGCGCTTGTGACCAGTCTGCTGCTGGCGCCGACTGGACTCTCCAGCCGGTGTTTTAGGAGCTGGGGGAGCAATTTTTACGGAGGCATCCACCTGCAGCTTGGACTTCATGGAGGAATCGGCTGTGGCGCATTTGTCTACTATGCTTAGCAGCTCGTCCAACGTGGTGGGCTCATCATAGAGGAGTTTGTGTTTGAGCAAGGTGCCTTCTCTGCACCCGGCCGTGAAGTACTCGATGGCTTGTACCTCGTGCACTCCCTCGCAAGAGTTGCGCAGCTCTGCCCAACGTGTCAGGTAATCACGAGCAGACTCATTCGGGCCTTGGACGCATAAGGAGAGCTGGCATGGCTTGGGAGGACGCTTGTAGGTGCTGGTGAAGTTGCGGGTGAAGGCGTCGGTGAAGTCCAACCAGCCGTTGATGCTGTTGGGATTGAGGTTGTTCAACCACGTCTGGGTCGTGCCCTGGAGCATGAGTGGCACATACTTCACCGCAACACGCCTATTGCCGGTTGCTATGCTGACAGCCGTGGAATAGTCCACCAGCCAGTCCTCCGGCTTCACCGAGCCGTTGCACTTGGGGGTGTCTCTGGGGAGTGAGAAGCCCTTGGGAAAAGGCTCGTCACGGATGCGGGGGCCGAAGCAGGCTGGGCCAAGATCATCATCTTCTTCGGCCGCCTGGGACCGAGCCAGTCGGTCGAGGCGGTGGCGGGCGTCATTCTCTCCAACTCCCTCGCGGCGGCCCAAGCGGCCTGCGAGAGAAGGATGGTCAACAGGCGGAGGAGACACACGCCTCTCCCAACGAGGAGGAGGCGGCCGCTCCTCTCGCCGCTCTACAGCTATTGGGCGGCCGTCTTGATCGTGCTCGATGGTGATGCGAGTTTGTTTGCTGCGGCTAGCAGCCGGCTCTGAGTCACGCCGGTTGTGAGCGCCGACTGTTGGAGAGCGGGATGTGGTTCCTTGTTCCCACCGAAGAGGGCGGTTATCTGCTTGCGCACGGGCATCTGATGCCCGGCGATGGGCTTCCTGCTGCGCAACAGCCGCGTCGAGGAGCTGTCGGGCGCGCTGAGTCATGCAGCGTAGCTCGTCTCCCTCCAAGTGGCCTAGCTCATCGACTGCCGCCTGGGCAGCCCTTAGGTTCTCCGACGGGGTGGGGTACACGGGTCGTGGGCCCCCAATATATCGGTCCGCACTCCGCCACATTCGCGGACGGCACCAGCCCGGCTAGACTCGCCAGCAGCTGGTGTGCCGCCTATGGCACGGTCCATCTCGTAGTGGTAGGCTTTGGTGAGGCGCCGGGAAGCGGCCAACTTGTTGGCGCTGTTGAGGAGCGAGACGCGGAGCGCCTCCAGCGCCGTGCCGTCCGTCCCCGCGGCTATGGTGGCTGAGAGGCTTCGCATGGCCGCCTGTAGCGGGTCTTGGCCCGACCCGCCGGAAGGCTCATCGTGGCCAGTGGCCAACACCTCCGTGACGATGCTGACGCCACTGCCGCAGGCTGCGGTGGGGAGCGGATCGTCGATGATCAGCACGTGCTCGGGGAATGAATCGGCGGACGCCGCGTCGAGGTCGATGATCATGTCAACTAGTGGGTCAGAGGAGCCCACGGACTCCATGTCGGAGGCGCGCTCGTCGATGATGTGGAGCTTGTCGAGGAGCTCGACGAGGTAGCTCTCCGGGGTAACTGGCTCTATGGACAGAGAGGGCTCGTCGTGGATGTGGACGCCGACAAGAAGGTCGGCGAGTCCGCTCGCGGCGCATGCGGCCTCAGCGTCGCGAAGCATCCCGGCATCCATGCCTGCAGGCGTGCTGGGCTGGCTGTGCTCGCCAGGGATGAACAAAGTTCCTGTCCAGAACATGTCTCCGGACGATGGTGCACCTTTCCCCATGATGGGCGCCAAATGTCGGGGTTTCGGTGCGACATATGCCAAAGGATGGCTTATCATGCATGGGGACAATAGAACGTCGCCGGGCCCTGGAAGCGGGATAAGGCGATACTTGGGACGCCTACGAATCTTACCCAGGTTTGGGGCTCTCCATGGAGATAACACCCCTAGTCCTGCTCTGCGGGGACTCCG
The DNA here is from genome assembly GCA_902687465.1 of Secale cereale. NCBI lineage: Eukaryota > Viridiplantae > Streptophyta > Magnoliopsida > Poales > Poaceae > Secale > Secale cereale. Next base: position 563,771,420 of record LR738714.1, on the reverse strand, counting down.
CGTCATGAATAATGTCAATAGGGTGGCTACAAGGTTGCTCCTTGAGCTGTGTCATCTGGAGGAGGAAGAAGGGCAAGGCTAGCTCTCTACCTTTGCTCTAGGGAATCGGAATGGTTGCTAGGGTTTACCCTATCTCTCTCTATGTCTCTCTTCTTCTTAGAGTTCAACCCCTCCACATGGAGAACCTTGGGGGTTTATATAGACCCACCCCCTAGGTGTACAATAGTAATCCAGGTGGAATGGCCCCCAGCTGCCAGCGTCTTCGGGTGCTGGCCTTTCTGCCTGTCTGTCGGGGCCCGCCGTCTATGGGCCCTCGTGATTACCTTTCACTGTAGGCGCTCTTTTGCTGACGGCAGCATCGTCAGGAGGGAAATGGCTATAGTGCCGCCGCCTCCTGCCGTACGATGCCACCACGTCCTGTCTTGTCATCTTGATGAGGTTCAGACTCCTAGGGCATGGTAAGCCGCCTGCTACCAGGCGGACCGTCCCCCAGGCCGCCTGCCAGGAGCCGCTTGCTTCTTGTTCTCCCACTGGCCGGTGGGGCCAGCCGCCTACTGGCTCTACCGCCTGTGGGTAGTGGGATCATGGCTTCCTCTGACCGAGGCTTGGTCACTGGCAGCATGGCTACAGTGACACGCCGCTTAAGAGGCGTCCATAAGATACGCCCTCACTGTAGCCACGCCCTTATAGATTCTCTAAGGACATGCTCAACTGTAGCCATGCCTTAGCCTTGTCGTGGTTCCCCAGCACACATCCCGAGGGGGAGGAGTGAGGCCGCCTTCTGGTCGATGGCCGTGAGGCTGTCGCCTATTCAAGCCCTTGCCGCCTACTGGCAGCCGACTCCTGGGCTTAGCTGCCCCAGGAGGCGGCCCAATGAGCAGGCGGTCGGGGGGTGACACGCGTCCCTCAATTGTCTTGAAATACTATGGGTGGTCGATGGGGACACCCGTGGTCAATATCTCCGACAAAAATGAGAGGCAAATGGCAAATAATATAAATTGTGAGGAGATGAGATTTGTGATTGGGAACCTGGTATATGTTGAAGGTGCTCCCCGGCAACGGCGCCAGAAATTCCTTTTGATGACTGCTAGAACTACGTCGGTATTTCCCCAAAGAGGAAGGGATGATGCTGTATAGCAGCTGTAGGTATTTCCCTCGGTGATGAGACCAAGGTTATCGAACCAGTAGGAGAACCAAGCAACAGAACGTAAACATCACCTGCACACAAATAACAATACTCGCAACCCGACATGTAAAAGGGGTTGTCAATCCCTTTCGGGTAACGAATGTGATAGAGTTGTAAATATTGATAGATTGGTTGATAAATAAGATAAATTGCAGCAAAGTATTTTTGGGTTTTTGATTTAGTAGATCTGAAAATAAATGCAAAGGAAAATAGATCGCAAAGGCAAATAATATGAGAAAGAGACCCCGGGGCCATAGATTTCACTAGTGTCTTCTCTCGAGAAAAATAGCAAACGGTGGGAAAACAATTGCTGTTGGGCAATTGATAGAACTTCAAATAATCATGACGATATCTAGGCAATGATCATTGTACTGGCATCACGTACAAGATTAGTAGACCGACTCCTGCCTGCATCTACTACTATTACTCCACACATCGACCGCTATCCAGCATGCATCTAGTGTATTAAGTTCGTGAAGAAACAGAGTAATGCAATAAGAATGATGACATGATGTAAACAAGATCTATTTATGTAGAAATAGACCCCATCGTTTTATCCTTAGTAGCAACGATACTTACGTGTCTTCTATCACTGGGATCAAGCACCGTAAGATCGAACCCACTACAAAGCACCTCTTCCCATGGCAAAATAAATAGATCAAGTTGGCCAAAAAAACACCCAATATCGGAGAAGAAATACGAGGCTATAAGCAATCATGCATATAAGAGATCAAAAGAAGACTCAAATAACTGACATGGATATAAAAAGATAGATCTGATCATAAACTCAAAGTTCATAGGATCCCAACAAACACACCACAAAAGAGTTACATCATATGGATCTCCAAGAGACCATTGTATTGATAATCAAAAGAGAGAGATGAAGCCATCTAGCTACTGACTTCGGACCCGTAGGTCTACAAGGAACTACTCACGCATCATCGGAGAGGCACCAATGGAAGTGGTGAGCCCCTCTGTGATGGTGTCTAGATTGGATCTGGTGGTTCTAGACTCTGCGGCGGCTGGATCGAAATTCCATCAACTTCCCTAGGGTTTCTGGAATATTGGGGTATTTATAAAGCAAAGTGGCGGTCCAAGGGGCACCCAAGGTGGACACAACTGTCTGGGCCCCCAGGCAGCCCTGGTGGGTTGTGCTCTCGTTGGAGCTCCCCCCAGGTGCAGCCCTGGCCCATTGGATGTCTTCTGGTCCAAAACAATCCCTAAAAAGTTTCGCTGCATTTCGACTCCGTTTGATATTGATTTCCTTCGATGTTAAAAACATGCAGAAAACAACAACTGGCACATGGCACTATGTCAGTAGGTTAGTACCAAAAAATGATATAAAATGATTGTAAAACATCCAAGAATGATAATATAACAGCATGAAACAATCAAAAATTATAGATATGTTGGAGACGTATCAGTATACATCAAGGACATGGGCACTCCGTGTGCCCTTTCCATTGCATTTGCTGCATCGGTTTGAGTTCTCCACGGTGATACCTGAAAGTTTAGTTGAGAAGCTTATTACTCTTGGGTGCTTGGTACCCATGAGCTAGTTTCTCTTGGGTGCCTTGGTGCCCTAGACGATTTGTGGTGTTCGGAGATCAATCATTGTGGTGTAAAGCTCCAGGCAAGCGTCGGGATCTCCAATTAGGTTGTGGAGATCGCCCCGAGCAATTTGACGGGGGTTGCTAAAGTGTACGGGTTCGATGACTGCCCCCAAGGATTGCCATTTGTACGGGTTTGGTGACCGCCCTCAAGGGTCCCCTAGGGAATCACGGCACCTTGCATTGTGCGAGGGCATGAGGAGATTACCCCTAGTGGCTTTTTGGGGAGCACTATGCCTCCACACCGCTCCAAACGGAGATTAGCATCCGCAAAGGTGTGAACTTCGGGATACATCGTCGTCTCCGCGTACCTCGGTTATCTCTTACCTGATCCATTTACTTATGCACTTTACTTTGTGATAGCCATATTGTTTCTTGTCATATATCTTGCTATCACTTAGTTGTTTATCTTGCTTAGCATAAGTTGTTGGTGTTCATAGGTGAGCCTAGTTGTTGTAGGTTTTGTGCTTGACAAATTAACCGCTAGGTTTATTCCGCATTTGTTCAAGCCTAAACCATAATTATTTTAAAGCGCCAATTCACCCCCCCCCCCTCTAGGCGACATCCACGATCTTCCAACATGAGAATACAAACACAAGAAGCATACACAATGGACGACAAGATGAGGCAATCGAGCTTACGAGAGTTGTGACTCCCATCCCACTTTGAGGGTGTTTGGTCACTTGTGAGTAGTAGCCGACGTACCTGTTCACTTAACCTTGAATGATCCCCCAACGATGTTGGAGAGATGCCACATTGTGAGTGGTCACGATAGGATGCGGCACCACATACTCCTTTTGCTCATGGTACTCCTTCCAAATCTTCGTCCAATAGGTGGTCCCCTTTTGCTCGGTGCCGAATATTGGATCCATCGTTGTGGCCAACCAAGCTTTGACCAACAAGATGTTCTCAAATCTCTAGAATGCCGGACCACTTTACTTCGGTGTCTTGGTCTTATTCTTCTTGCTAGGAATAGGATCAGATGTTGTCCCAACTTCAAATGTGGTGGTGGCCTCCAATTCATACTCCATTTCGGTCGGTTGTTCTTCATTGTCATTGATCATGTTCGACAAGAACGCCTCCTACATGATTCAAATTACAAGCATTCATCATGAGCAAATGAACTAGTGGTCTATGCTAAAATATGACAGGGCGAGAGTAAAGAAAACGTACCGACTTTATTCAGTCATTTAGTCGAACATGTTGAGGGCAGTGTAATGCCCAGGATGGGACTATACCTCCTACGTGTCGTGGCACGACTTAAAGGTATAAGCCCATTCTGGAATGATCTCAAGTTCGGTATCTTTGCACGACTCATGTAAAAAATAGGGATGAAATTGCAAAAGGAGATAGTTGGCTTACACTCGCCACGTCACACAATACATTACATAGCAAATCATCATCCAAATAACATCACAACCCGACTACGAGTGACAATCCAAATGAAAGATACCAAAAACATAAAGCCACAGGTCCGAATCGCCCCTAGTAGAAACCACTACCGATCATCAGGATAGTGCACATAGTATCGGCTACGTTCTTCATCGTACTCCCAGTCGGCTCTGTGCCGTCACCTGAGTTGTTCACCATGGTACCTACATCTGGTGTGGTGTAGAATCTGTGAGCCACGGAGGACTCAACAATCCCGTTCCCGGGTAGCAAAACTATCTAAGCCTTGGGTGTGGAACAAGGCTGAAGAAAGAACAAAGGTTGCCGCTGCACTAGCACTAGCTTACGTGTTAAGAGCGAGAAGAGAAGTGCCACGAGCGTCAAAGTGATCACAAAGTGATCCTATCTAAGCACGTCAAACATAACCCCACCGTGTTCACTTCCCGAACCCCTTTCGGAAAATGACCGTCACTGTACTCACGCTAGTAGTGTGTTCTGAACATGGTGTCAAGTTTTCTACAACCGGATATTAACAAATTCCCATCTGCCACATAACCGTGGGCACGGCTTTCGAAAGTTCAAAACCCTGCAGGGGTGTTCCAACTTGGCCCATTACAAGCCCACGATCCGCGGAGTCGCAACTCCAAGGTGGGAAGGCCCGA